>CM037880.1:51564259-52164259 GCA_021292165.1 Shinisaurus crocodilurus
GGGAGCCACGGGGTTGTTATTAAGTCAGTAACTACGAGCGTATTCATTTGCATCGCTGTGTTTCACAGCAGTAAAAATTTACGAGTGCCTGGAAAGGTTAAATTATACTATTGTGTTTCGTTTGGGAACTCACTGTAAATAATACTGTGCCGTTGAGTTCAGAGCTAACTGGAGCTGGCAGGGAAAAGTCAAATCCAACACAATTCTCCTTCAGAAAGGGAATTTGCCTCCTCCTTTACAAGAATAGAGGGAGACTTCAAATCGATATCGAAATTTGCATCTTCATAAGCAACTCCGATCTAAGAGTTATCGGAGCCACAACCAGGAATGACTTGCTAGAGGTCCCAAACTCCAACCTTCAGGGTCACAAGAAACCTCTTTATCCCCCCCCCCCCATAATAATAATTTCAGGAGCAGATTACTCCTGAATATATCAAGGATTACTCGATATATTTAAATTCTGCCACAAATACTAGCTAACCTGCACTTGTAGGAGGTGATGATAAATAAATAAATTATTTATTTCAATTTTTCATTCTTAGATGTTCCTGCAACTTGTACAATCTTAGCAAGAATGTCTTTTGGGAGTGTGGGATGTCTTGGGCACGTGGATAAGCAGGCAAGCAAGCATGCCATTTTTAACAAGAAAGAAAAGAGAAAAGAGAGACAGGCAGCGACCAACTAAAGGAAAGGGACAGATCGTGGAGTTTTGCAGAAGAAATAAAGCGGACACACATCCCCTCTCGATCAAGTTGACTGCAACCGGGGAGATCCACGCTCAGGGGGTCTGTAAACCGCCCTGTCTCTCTTCCTGAAGTGTAACTACACCGTCAATCTGGAAGGATAAACACCAGCTATGGCGGGTGTGTGTGTGTGTGCCTGGTTGGGTACGTGAGGGTGGATGGGGCACATTTTCCCTGATGACAATTAATTCCTAAGTATGCATGAAAGCAAGAGGAGAAAGAGACTGCCTTCCTCCTGGCTCTGGAGGCAACCGGCTTCCCCGTTGCGTTTCAGACAGGGATCGCATTCCCGAGCAACCGGATTTTAGGTGTAAATAGTTATTTACTTCCTGGCACGTTCTATGGTTTCTCTGTACAACTGAGCGGAGGGTTACAGCCCTCTGGAGGGGGGGAAACCCACAAAAACAAAACAAAGGTGATACAGTCCTCAGATCAAGTCCAGTGTTGTGAATTAAAGTACTGGCTAAATGCCGTCTGTCAGTGGCACTAGAATTCATTGTCTTCTCTGAAGGATTCCTGTACTTATTTATTTTTCTGGTTTTTGAAAGAAAGAAAGAAAGAAAGAAAGAAAGACAAACTGACTCAAGAGTGGGAGGAGGGGAAGAGGAGGATTTCTGCAAGCCTCTTTAATTTTTCAACCTTTAAAAAAAAAAAATCTTATTCAGACTAGAGATTGCCAAATACTAGGGGAACCGCGCGTGCTAATTAAATTCACGTGTGAATATTCGGCACGCAAGGAATATGTTTCTCATTAGTTTTACATCGCGTCAGCGTTGTTTTCTTCTTTCATAACTCTCCAATCGCTAAACCTTGAGAAAAACCTAAATTAGCAGTTAGTTCTCTCTTTTTTGACATGAGGTCTTGAGATTACAAGAAACAATTAATATTTCACAGATCTAAACAGGGAGTTGCTGGCAATCTCGCCTCCCAACCCCACCCCACCCTCCAAGTCATTTTACAATGCACACAAAGGTTTTCTATGGACTTACAACTTAATTCTGTGATTGCCCTACTGAAATATCCACAAGAGGATAGGGGGGAAATGTTATTAGTCTATTTATTTCCTGGAAAGACGGAAGTCTTACATCATTTTTGTTTAAAATCGAGAGTCAGCTGTTGTGGTAAATGTTTGCAGAACTTCCTTCCCCCTTGGAGGAGAAAAAATAATAATCCTAACAGCAGGATTCCTAAATGTTTTTATTACATTTTGGGTTTTCGGAAGCGGGCGGTGACTTTTCATTTCTGATTAGCCTCCTGAAATGGAAGTAGAAGAATTAGGCTCCACTTAGAATAGAAGAAGAAACTCTCCATATATTCCTAACATTGCAGAATGCTGAACAATTGCAATTAAAGAATTTGGGTGGTTGAGATTAATTTTAGTTCGAAAGTCTAGGAAGGGATGTATGATAGGAAGGAATAAATAACACACTTCTTATCTCACCCTCATCTTCTTTTTTTCATTCTATGCAGATATTTTTTAATTTCAGAATAACAGAGCTCTATTTTTGTAAACAGGGCTTGTAGCTCATATACTTAATGTTCATACAAGGAAAATTGCAATATAAAAATGGAGAGACTATTGTTGTGAACCGCCCAGAGAGCTTCAGCTATTGGGTGGTATAGAAATGAAATAAATAAATGAAATAAAATAATAAGTTGAGATTCTATTCCCATGAAAGTAAATGTCCGATAAAGTGGCTACAGACTTTGGTCCTTACCCTGAACACAAATATTTGGGTCTTACTTCCAAGTTAAGTGTGTTAATGGTTGCAACCATTAAATGTAACAAGTCATAGACAGTGACTCATAGATAGCATGTCGGGATATTGTCTCGCAAATTCTAAAATGTTATATTGGTCTCAATAGAATATTACAATACAATCCTATAAACCTGCCTACTGCGATGCAAGACTCATTGAGTTCAACGGGACTTATGCCCCGCAAGTTTGTAAGGCTTACAGCCTTAGTGTACACAGAGTCACACTTCAGCGTTTTAAATTTATATATTAATGCTTAAATCTACCTACCGGAGGGATAAAAGGAACAAAACTCATAACGGCACCGGTTATGTTACTGGTTTGTTTTTGCATAGAGTCTGTCCTACTAACAACTAAAACTGTTCCTACACCTTTCACATCTAAAGAAATGGCTAATCACCTTCTCTATCTATCTGCATAAAATCTTCCCACATACACAAATGTACCCAGAGATAAGTACTCATTAAAAAACAAACAAACAGCCACTTAAGATTTGGACAAATATTCTGCTGGAGATGCTGGACGGCACATGATAATGGAGAGTTTCCAGGGTCCCCCCCCCTTTCCCCCCCTTTGAGATCTTTCTTTCTCTCTTTTTAAAAGCTTTATGTGGGATAAATGATAAGGGACCAGCAAATTATTCAGAAGAAGTACAGGCTCTGTATACTACCCGTGTAGCTATTTTAGGTGAATCTAATCAACAGTGTCCTCTTTGTGTATTTTTATGTTGCGTGAACATTTATGTACTCTAGATCCAAGCCTTAGGCAAGTACATTCACACACACACACACACACACACACACACCTGATTGTGTGTGTGTGTGTGTGTGTGTGCGCGCAAAAGAATGCACATATTACAGGCAAACAATACCCCGCGTGAGTATCTTGTGGCACCGCCATTTCAACTCTTCAGTCATGGCAAAGTTGCCCGTTTCCAGCAAAGACAGGGGGGGGGGAGAATTAAGCAAATATGATCTCCATCCCTCTCCCCCCCCCCCATCCCCATTAATTGTACTCCGAGATCTCAAACATTCAGAAAAGTGGTGGGGAAAAACCAAGAAAGGATATTCCTATGTGCTTCTCAACACGCACGCACCGCTCATCCACACACATGCAGAAGGGAGAGGTCTTGTTCATTTACACCCGCCGTAAACAGTGTGAATCTGATGTAAAGAAGACGCTGCAGGAGGCTCCTTCTCGCCTCGTTGTGCATAAAAGGCAAGGCGGCGGCACAGCTCTGCCTGGAGCCCAAGCGGGGTCGCTGTTGCTTATTCCGCCTCATTGGAATGCCGGCGCTCGCTCCAATAATGATCGTAACCGAGGCCTTGTCAGCCGTAGAGAAATCGTGGGGTTTTTCACCAATTTTTGATCATCTCTCCCGCCTCCCCCCGTGCGCCTCCACGTAGGGGCCCCTCGGTGCCATAGATTCTCAACCACCACCCCCGCACAGCTTTGGAAGAGACGCTTTAGATTTGCAGGAGTCACAGCGAAGCAAATAGCGAGATGTTTGAATGCCTACCGCTGTAAGTAAAGGGAGGTGTGTGTGTGCATGTGTGTGCGTGCGCGCGCGCGCGCCCTCATAAGACAATATAACTCAATAAAATATAATGAGAGAGAACCAGTCCCCAGTAAATTAGGCTGGAAATCGCTACCAAGTTATTTTCTGTTTTCTTTTTTTACAGAGGCGTAAAACCGAAGAGTGAATGAAAAAGGCAGTGGAATATTCCCTGTTCCATTAAAAAGCAAAAACAGCAACAACAACACCCCACACAAACAGCCTTCCCCCAAAAAACCTCCACCAGCAGCAATAACAAAATACTCGAAAATCCAGATTAGGAGAAATTGAGGAGATTCTTATAATGCAAAATGTACCTGACCTTGAAGGAAATCTGTATGAAAAATCAGAAGACAACGGATCGTGGCTAACCTTGAAGGTCTCTTCTGTTAGTTTCTTAAGAATATCTTCCTCCACTTTGGCTGTAATATTTATTTTAAGGCAGCATTGAAGGACCGGGCTTTTCCGGTGCATGTTTAGAACTGGGCATGTTTAGCCTTCAGAAGAGGAGACTGAGGGGAGATATGATCGCACTCTTCCAGTATTTGAAGGGATGTCACACAGAGGAGGGCAAAGATCTCTTCTCGTTCATCCCAGTTTGCAGGACACGGAATAATGGGCTCAAGTTACAGGAACCTAGATTCCACCTAAACATCAGGAAAAATTTCCTGACTGTCAGAGCAATAAGACAATGGAATCAACTACCTAGGGAGGTGGTGGGCTCTCCCAGTCTGGAGGCATTCAAGGTGCGGCTGGACAGACATCTGTCAGAGATGCTTTGACCTGGATTCCTGCATTGAGCAGGGGGTTGGACTCGATGGCCTTGTAGGCCCCTTCCAAACTCTACTTTTCTATGATTCTATGATTCTATGTAAAGGAATAATGGCATTGGAACTTGACGCCTACAGGAGACAGTTTATAAGGGTGCCCCCCCCCAGACCCCATTTCTTCTGTACTTAAAGGCAGTATTATGATCTTTGCTTGCGCGCTTATTATTACACCCGGTTGATGATTACAAACTGAAGTAATTAAGGCAGTTTCGTGCTGGAGAGAGAGAGAGAGATCCAGCCCCAACAACATGAAACTACCTAAATCACCGACCAGTTCTCAGCCTCCTAATTAAGAGGACTCCCCATGGCCGCTTTCCTTAAGCAAATGGGTCGCGCTAGGAAAAAAAATAAAAATAAAACAAAATAATAAACCAGCAACGTGACTCCCTTGCCCGCCGCCTCATCTCCCACCGCAGTCCCCATCTCCAGTCTACACACACTACACTCCCCACGTCCTTTGTTATTAATCTTTTTGTTTTTAAATGCTTTCGGTAGAAACGCTTTTGTGTAGACACGTCTCGAAAAATTCTCCATGCAACTTAAAGGGAAAAGGGGGGGGGAGAGGACCGTGAGCGATAAGGGTCCCTCATAAACAGCCAAAGGGTATCAAGATGCTCGGGTTCAAAGTCTATTTCTGAGAGGGGGGGTGGCTATAGCCCATTCAGGCTCCCTTCGCCATCCCCCGCTCCCCCCACTTCTCTCTCCCCACTTCCCCTCCCCTCCTCATTTGCCTTTGTCTGGATTTTTGCGTTGATAAACAAGGAGTAATACAGAACCTAAAGGCAACATTTCTGCCTTTCCACATCCGCATGCAGCCAGGTAGGGTGGAACAAACATGGCGGAAAAGCTGCTAGATGAGGAGAGAACTAGGATGAAGATCCGAATCCCCACGTGCTCACCTTTTCGCATTGCTTTTGAGCCATCAAGGTTTTCCTTTGGAGTTGAAAATAGCTCGGGCTAGTTTATATTGATCCTCGTGAATTCAGAGTAAAATGAAATCAAATCAAATAAAACCAGTCCTTAACACTGAAAGGAATAGCCCGTGGCTTCCTCTGTCTGCGGCTCCTCACTCAACTGAAACCACTCGTCCAAGACAGCAACAATCCAGATATACTAGCAAGTCATAAAACTGAACAAAAGCGGACAAACCTTACAGCACCACTGCTATATGGCCTAGACAAATTACGACCGTCTAGGTAATATTTAAATAGATTCCTAAAGTAATTGCAGGGGGGTGCGGGCGAACTATTCCCTGTTGTAAAAGTTCTTGGAGATCTAAAAGTAGGACCCTGAGAATAAACAATCACAAAATGAGGGTTTTTAAAAAAAAGTTGGGGGGGGGTGTCGTTCCATGTCTTTTATTCTTCTAAGAGAAC
The DNA here is from genome assembly GCA_021292165.1 of Shinisaurus crocodilurus. NCBI lineage: Eukaryota > Metazoa > Chordata > Lepidosauria > Squamata > Shinisauridae > Shinisaurus > Shinisaurus crocodilurus. The sequence goes on from CM037880.1 coordinate 51,570,521, forward strand.
ATAAACAGCGTCTCAATCTTGTTGTGTTTTGTTTTAGCTCCACGCACAGCAGCATTACAATATTAATTTATTCGGCTTTAAGGTAAGAACGAGATAGAACTAGAACTAACATTTAGAATAACGATATAGAATGCTTTGCTTCCAACTGTATCGGCATTTTAATAATATTAATAATATTAATATTAATAGACATTTATACATATCTGTATCCATAGATTCTTATTATTATTTCTCCTCTTGGTTTGCACTACACGTTTGACCTTTGTAATGCACATAACTTCACAGTATCAAGGAAACAGGGGCATCTTCTCCCTCGCTGTCTCACACAGTCAGGAAATCCTTCTGGTGACCAATATACACAGAATAACACATTTCCCCCGTGGATAGAGTGGGCAAAGTTATTTTTCCCCACCCAAGGCTGGGGGGAGATTTCTTCCTTCCTTTGTATGTGCTTGTCAAGCGTTCCTAGCGGTACCCCCGTCGCATCCAAAGCAAAAAACAAAACAAACAAACAAACAAAACCTACCTTAAGTCATTACCTACAACCAGAAAGTGTAATAATTTAGCCATTAAGGAACACAAAACCTTTCCTATCTTTCAAGGGAGGAGGGGGAAAGAGGTCTCTCGTTTTTCTTCTTCATGGACACGTTTAAAGCTGTATTATTAAACATTTGGGGGAAACAAACGAATACACGCAAAGTCTTGGATCCTTACACCATATAACCTTAGACCATATAACCTGATTTTCTTCGCACACCTTTTTCTTAGCATGGCTGCACAAGGAAGGGGGGGGGGAACACGATCTGTAGTAAGCAGCAAAATTGTGTGACAAAATTTAAATGATTGGAAACCACTCTTAACTCGATGTGCCTGGGGGTGGGGTGAGGGGGCGGGTGGAGATGCAATTTGCCTTCAGCTAAGTTTGGCTCAGTTTTTTGAAAGGGTGTGTGGTGCGGGTGGGGGGGGGGGAGAATAGGCATCTGGGTTTCTGGAAATCCTATTTCTCAGCGTCAGACTTTCCAGTGAAAATAAGGGCAGTACAAGAAAATGGCATACTGTGTGCATCATTATGGCTTTATCCCAACAAAATCAATTACCAAGAGCTATGAGAGAGGTTGAGAATGTAATCGGAAGGTTCAAATCCACGCAGGTGCCAGTAGCTAAAAGCCTGGAGGGGTAGAGGTGGTGGTGGTGGTGGTGGTGGTGGTGGTGGTCGGGGAATCGTACTGGCTGTTTAGACCACAACGATGCATCTTTTAGGTTCATCAAGAGAAATTGAAGTTGGCTGTGAGCTCTCGGATCCGATTCTCTCTGTTCATTTTCTTCAGTTTCATCCTGCGGTTCTGAAACCAGATTTTAACCTGTCTGTCTGTTAGGTGGACCGTGCGGCTGATCTCTAGGCGACGCTCACGAGTCAGGTACATATTGAACAGAAACTCTTTTTCCAGCTCCAGGGTTTGGTGCTTGGTATACGGGCATCGTTTCTTTCTGCCACTTTTTGCGGTGAGCCAGTTGGCTGCATTCTCCCCTTTGGAGTTGCCTGGTTTGAAGAGAGTAAGACAGGGGCATTACCAAGTGACACCAGGGAAAGAGAGGGAAGCATTTACTACTGAGTTTAAATCTGAGAAGCTCTTCTATGGGCTTCAAGTCCGCCCTTTAAGGTTCTTTTTAGGGGGGAGGGGGAAAGGGGGGGTCTCTTTTAAATTCTCTCCACCAAAGAGCACCGAGAGAGAGCATTATTAACATCCTCCTACACCTTCCCACGGACTTGGATTCCTCTCGCTCGTCAGGCAGAGCCAACCGCTTTTGCAGTTGACACCGAGGTATTCGAGGGAGTGCCTTTGGCAGTGGCACGCTGCAGGACTTCAGTTCGGTTGTAATTTAACAATCCCTCCTCAAAAAGCTTGCCTCAAGGCAAAACATAACAAACAAACAAAACAAAACAAAAACACCACCCCAATATTTGAAAACGTAACAAACACCAATGAGGTGCCACGTTTAACATTGCTCTCTGCATTTGCTCCTTCAGCGAATTTTTCTGCCCAAATCCGTTAGCCAATTAAGGCTGCAATCAATCCAATATACACTTCTTGGGGAATCAAACTCTTTAATTCAGTGGGACAAGTAAACATGGATAGGATCGGGCTATAAGTTTCCTTTTCCTGCATATTCGTTACATTTAACCCGTTTGGCAATTTAGTGGTGGGATGGTCAGGACGCACACACTCACTGTAAAGACGTCTCTTTTTGTATAGTATAGTTGGAGATAGCAAAAAATAGCTCTCGCTCTGTGTGTGTGTGTGTGACATCATATATTTCAGGACAACCCATTTCAGAATTGTGGATGAGAGACCGGTCACTAAAAAGTCCTATTCTATGAAGGTTCCAGTTTTTAAGGGTGCAATGCACAAGAAAGTTCTCTTGTGGAAGCCCTATAGAAATGAATGGGTCTCGAACAGCGACCCTGTGGGGCTCTTACACCGCTCCCATTCGTTTCCATGGACTTCAGTCTATTCATCATAGAAGCTTCCTTAAGCGTTGAGGAACCTTCGCAGTGCAATCTCCAGTCTCATTTGACAGCACTCCGTGGAAGGAGAATTTCAACCCAGCTGCTTTTTTTTTCTCCCAAGGCATCCAGGATCGTAAACTAGAATTTAGCCTGTTAATGGGTTTATTTATTGGCGCTGGCCTCCTGCTTACTTTGGACGCTTTACAAACATCTATGTTATCTCTTCAGGAACCTCTGCATCACTTTGGGCGAGGGACAGCATTTTTTTTTTTTTAAGAAAAAAAAATTTGTTTCTTTTTTTATTGCTCTGTGCCAGTGCTTAAGGATTCCCCCCCCCACAGCCGAGTCTTATAAACTCGAAGGGGTGGGCAACAACAACAACAACAACAACAACCAGGAATGGCAGCTCAGTGGGTCAACCTCAGCCGGCCTCCCTTTGTAGGCTGGCGGTCGAATTCTGGTTTGGGCTGGAGAGGGGTTTTAGTGCTGAGCGTTTCCCCTTTCTGTTTTGGGGGGGATAATGCTTCCCCCCCTTTCCCCCCTTTCTTTTTCTTACCTAGGGTTTCTTTCTCAGGGGAGGGCTTGCTGCTCTCCGAAGGAGCCGGGGAGAGTTCTTCTGCGGCCGATGAGGAAGCTTGTCCTTCTTCCTCCCCCCTTTGGGAAACACAAGCCAAAGTGCTGGGTGGGGGAGAATCTTCACTCTCTTTGCTCCCCAGATTTGGTGCCGGGACTGCCGGAGGCAAGGCTGGAGGGGTCTCAAAGCGCACCTGAGGGTGCGGGGCGAACTGGGGAGCAGCGACCATGTGCCCCGGGGGGTGGGGGTGGGGGGGGTTGCTGCTGTAGCTGCTGCCGCCGCTGCCGTTGCTGCTCTTGGTGGTGCCATAAGCCTGAGACAAGCGGAAGTAGCCTGGGACAGGCACCCCGGCGGTCATGTTGTTCATGGAGCAGACCTCTGTTAGTCTTGGGAAAGTCGACAAGTCGGTGGGCGCCGCCTCTTTGGGGCCCTTGTCGGAGTCATACAGGCAGTAGGAGCTCTCCTCCTTGATATTGGGAGCAAAGGAGCATGAGGTCGCCTGTGGGCTTTCGGGCTCTTCCAGGCGGCAGGACCTTGGGGCATCTAGCCAGACTTCCATCCCTGACATGTACGTGTGAGAAGAGGGCACCATGCTTGCAGAAGGGCCGTCATTGCGTTTACTCAGGACGGGGAAAAGCCCGTAGCTTTGCAACCCATAGGACAGATCGGACGTCTGTGGCAGGTAGACGCCACTGTTGTTGGGATAGTAGCCTCCGCTGCCGCCGCCGCCGCTGCCGCCGCCTCCTCCAGAAATTCCACCGCCGCTTCCTCCTCCTCCTCCTCCTCCTCCACCACCACCACCACCTCCACCTCCTCCTCCTCCCCCTCTGCCTGAGGCTGAGCTGATCAACGAGTCCACCAAAAAAGAGTTTGCAGCGGGGCTCTCGGAGCATGCCATGATTGCCGCGGAATAATTTGGCGAAGAGAGCAGATAGCCCTTTCTGGCTGACATTTCTTGTGCAAAACATGCTGAATATGATTAGAGATACCCCCGCGCCACGGCAAGTGCGTGCAGCCAATGGAAACCCAGCCCTCACTGGCAACCCCTCCCAGTTTGGTTTCGTAGGCGCTGAGTTGCTCTCCGGTCCACTTCTGAATTTATATATCTATAGGAAATATATCTATTTTCCATGTGTAATCGATGTTTCCACATTGCTGCATTTGCCTGTCCGCAAGGAGCGGTGGAGGGGGTGGGGAGAGATACACATCTATGCGGTTGCACACATCAAGGAGGCGGGGTGGCGGGAGAGGTGGAAAAAACAATAGAAAACAATTTGCAGGATTTTTAATGTGACCCATAATTTAGCAGGCTTCTATTAGCATATGTGCTAATATAAAACTGCAAAGGAGCAGGATGGGTTTTAAGTATTTAGATCATAAAGCGATCTGCAAGTGAACCTTTCAACATCCCTGTTCCACCCCCCTCCCAGCATCCCACCCCCCTTTACCATCTCACTGCACAACCCATGGCTGTGATGAAATTAATAATGCCACCAAGTCCCAGTATTTATGGCGAGGCTGTGGGACATGTATTTGCTTACCCACTTTAGTGTTACGATGGTGAGAGTGGTGATTATGTATGTATCATGGGCCACTGGAAGTTCTAAACCTGATCTGACCTTCTCACTACCACTGAAGGTTTACGGACACCATAAAGTCACCCAATGACTCCTCAAGATGTCAACTACTGTAATGAAGAGAATTCTCATGCCTGGGACTCATTTTGTATACAAGTCCCATGCATGTTTTTGTTTGATTGATTGATTTTAATTCAGAAATAAGAGTCATGGAGCTCAGTGGGGGCTTACTTCCAGGGAAGTGTGCATCAGACTGCAGCTTTCGCTTAAAAAATAATTATTATTAAAAATGCTGAGGACCGCCGCAGTGAAACCATCCGGTCTAGCGCGGCAGAAGCAACAGTAACAATAGACCACATCTCCAATTTCTAAGTAGGCAAGTATTCGAAACACTAAACACCAACTCTAAAACACTAAACGAAAATATTTTATTCAGAAAAGAATATAACCGGATATCCTCACCCACTCGGCCCAACTATGGATTCAAGAAGTGTACAACCTGGAACCTTATTTCTAAGTAGCTTCATTTGAATGATTCGGTTTCGTCTGTTGTTATCTATGCTGTCTCTTCCCATTCATAAAAGGCTAACAAGAGCTGCTAGACAATGCTGTACAGTCAATATGTACTTGTGGCGGTGCTAGTAGACAGCTAGCAGACAGAGACCGGCAGACAGGGAAGATAGATTTTTATAATGGGGAAGCGAAAGAAGAGCTCCGCTTCTCTCTCTCGCATGCTTGGCTTATGTTGTTTGGAAGCCACACAAACAGGTTCTGGAGCAACCACAGAGCTTACTGTCCATGGCGTCTTCCGGAATTGTTCATTTTTAATCTCGCTCTCGCTTTGTTGTTTTGTTTTTTGTTCTTGTTTTTTTTGTTTTTTTAATAAACATAAAACGGCAACAAATTCGTGTTTAGCATCTCCCGTTCCAAACCGCCCCAGCTGGTAGGACTTAAATGATCGCCTGTCTCTGTTCCCAAGCGAGTAAGAATATTCTTTTGAACAATTCAATATTGTGCCGTAAATCTTCCGCTCGGTTCCGTTTTGGCACCCACGTCTCCGTCCATAAAGCTCTCAAAAGCGCGAAGGAATGCCAAAGAAATCGGGGAGGCGAAGCGAGGCACCGGCTTCGCTGCTGCCCGAGCCTAGTGTGCAGGGGGGTGGCTTTTCAGACCTAGCCGGCCGCTCCTGCGGAGCTTTACCCTTGGCTTTCATACAATGTAGCTTGCTGGAGAATATTGCAAGAATAAAACGCTCGAATGCCACTCCGCACGTGGCCTTCCCCACCAGCAGCAGAAAAAGTATTGATCAGTCAAGCCCCACGTGGATTAATATTGCCCTTGTTGTGCCTACGAGGAGGAAATCCCCTTCCTCCTTTTGACATCCCCCCCAACAGGGTTCTTTTAAAGTGTACTGAAGACAGTGGGGGCACAAACTCTCCCCCCCCCCCCGCCAGGCAAGTTACAATGGAGGCGCCCTCCTGAAGTTCCTTGGTTGCTGGTTGTTGCAACTCTGCAGGACCCACAAGATATTTATGGAAAGGCAAGGCATCCTCACCACCACACACACACACACACACCACCACCATCATCCCCAACTACTCCCTCCTCTCCCACCGATGACCAGCAAGGATTGTACCCCCCTGACTTTAACGTCTGGTGACTTCCAGCAAAATTTAACCATAGAAGCCTACCAGAAGGAGCGATTCCTCAGCCTATAGAAATACTTTTTCCCCTCCCCCCTTCCCTTTCCTCCCATCCTATAGTAACATTGTTTGTATTTCCCCAGCTCGACTTACCTTACAACGTGTTAATGTGTGTTGAACAAGCTCTTATCAGATCCCTTCGAGGGCCATATCACTTCTACTAAAATTAATACCATATAAGGAACCGTTTTATTGGCTAGTATAGAAAACCTATTATCAATGGGCTTAGCATTATAAATACAGATCTAAATTTAATGAAATGGGGACCCCGCCCACAACTCAGCTTTGCCTTCCAAGGGCCTTCCTCCAGTCGAGTCAAGTATATCAACGTTTTCCGCCGGGGGAGCCACTTTCTTTGTGCCTTGTGTTTTATTTTTCATTTGCCAAATCAAGCAGAAATGAGATGCAAACTTTAAAATATTACGGAAATCCTTTCCTAGTTTCTAAATAACAACTACTGTAGCAACATTCTGCCTTGGTGCAGGGAGGGGAATTGCTGGATTGAAGAAGGGGGGGGGAGATCATAATAGTCTGTAAAATCCTTCGCAATTTTAATAAAATAATTGCGAATGTATAGATCCCGCTGGAAAGGTGCTTTAATAAATTATTATTATTATTATTATTATTATTATTATTATTATTATTATTATTATTATTATTCTTTTAAAGTGCAGGGGTGAAGAGAGAGTGAGAACCGATGGATGAGTCCTTCAAAGAATGTACACTTCTTATAGTACAGGGCTGACAACAAAGGATGGATGGTTCCACTCTGTCCTATTTGCCGGCTTTTCCGGGGCATGCTACCGGCCAGTCGGACCTTTGGTCGGATCCAGCAAGGCTACATTCAGTTCTGTTCTTAAGATTCAGGTCAAACTAGAGGAAAAAGTGGCAAGTCAGGACCAGAGACTAAGCAGGGCTAGAAAACAGGTTTTAAACGCCCTCTCTTCCCTTGGAGGCATTTGCAGCTCAAGATATATACCTCTGCCGTCTGGGGATTGCTTTTATGAGCACCATTGGTTCCTTTAAGCCAAAGTATAGGGCAACAAGCAACCGGCAACTCGCATTCAGGGTCCTTTTATTGTTGCCTTTATAGAAGGAGAGCGCCTGGCTTTGATGGTCAAGGCACTCAGGGTCTGATCCAAAGCCCGGAGAGGTCAATGGTATGAAGGTTCGCATTGACTTAAAAGACGGGAGTGGGGGGGGGGGGTTGCTTTGGATCGGGTGAGGAGCTCGTGAATTCAACTGCTCGCTTTCTTTAATCGCTAACAAGGCCAAGGCAAGCAAACAGCAACGCGCATCGTCAAAGCCAGTGAAGTAAAACTAATAATGTGCACTTGATTCTTAACTATAAAAGATAATGGTCAATTCTGGAGCAACTAAACTACTTTGGCGTGCATTGTGTGTAGCGGCCACATTTTAAACACTTAACAATGTGTCTCGGACATTAACCAGAGCTTTATAGCATTTCTTGAGACTATTATGCAGGGCACAGGATGAGAAATAACTGCTTTTTCATTTTGCCCCTGCCAACAAACTCTTCTGGGAGATGGGAGAGGAAAGGGGGAGGGGGTTAAGCAACAGAAGTACAACCAGCCAGCTCCACAACCATGTTGCGCCGAAGTATCTGGATCACTATTGAAGTCACCTTAACTGGGCGGTGGAATGGACCAGAGGAGCTCAGATGCTACCCAAGAGCTGGTTGACTGAAGGCTCTCTATGTACTGCAGGCTCTGTGTACTACCGCCATTAAAATAAAAACTTTATTGATCCAAGAGAAATATAATGGCTTTATTAAAAGAGTCGTTAAACTGTTTTATGAGTTTGGACTAAAAATTAAAAACTAGAAAGGATAAATAAGCCACAATAACTCAACCCCCAAGCTAGGTTGAAGTAGGGAGTCTCTTTCTTTCTTTCTTTCTTTTAAATCTTTCTTGCTGAAGAGTGATTTATCGCTTATTATTTCCAGGAGGAACCAAAAGGTACACCCTTTTTAATTGAGGGATGCTATTTTGTATGGTAATTAAACTGGGCTTTATATTTCTGACATGGGCAAATTGAGGTTTACGGGGGAACAGTAAAGAAAAAGAAGGAAGAAGAAAAAAATCAAGGAAGAAAAAGTATAAAAGCTATAATGGGAGTCCGCAGACTGCCTATCTCTAAATACTCTAAATATATGGCCGCAGGTTCAATTTTGTAAACCTTAAGCAAAACTAATATAATCAGCGCGTTCTTATTTAATGTTAAAAGTGTCAGTTCGTCAAGAATGTGACTTCCTGCCAGTTTTCCCTCTGGATAAATTCCCAAACAGGCGTCTTTCCATGGGGCATTTAAAACAAAAAAACAAAAAACCCTGCATCTATGTGTGCCAAGAAAGGTGACAAATGTCTACCAAATTAATTTTTATCTTCACTTCGAAATTCTTTCATGCTAAAAGAGGAGAGTAAAAAGAAAAAAGAAAAAAGAAAAAAAGAGAGTGAATGACATTCAGATTTGGAAGATTTATTCCCTTTAAAATTTGGACTATGTTTGCATCTTAAATGCAGTTCCTCTGGCAGCTTTGACGTCTGGTCTGGCTGAGATCCTGCTTACAGTTTCTGGTGACTAGTTTGCTTCCCATCGAAATGGAAAGAGATTTATGTGTGGGTAACCAAGTGCAAGATCTCAGCCTGGGCTCCCCTATGTTAAAAGCGTTGATCTGGAAGGAAGTCCTGCTGATTTCGACAGGACCCACTACGTTAGAGTATTCAGGGCCAAAGCTTTATGTGTGTGTACATTTACAAGAAGGTAAATTCCACTGGAGTCAAGGGCATCTTCTCTGAAGCCAACCCTGTTTTCGAATGGCAGCACAAGTCTTGTTAGATCTCAGTGGGGCTCAGATTCAAACTAAGGCCTTCCCAAGGTCTAAACTGAATGCTGCTTGCTCGCTCGAGGCTACAATCCTGTGCACACTTACACATATTGACTTTGGTGGGACTTCTGAGTAAGCTTCCATTGGCTCAATCAATTGGACACTTCTCTAGAATCTCCCCTGGTACTATTTGGTATTCACTGCAGTATTAGCCCTTCAGCGTCTTACACTTAGTAATGAAATTTGCAGGGTGCATGGATCTGTATATTAATCGAACAGGGTTGTGTCTAGAGATCTGGTGTAGGCAACAAAAAGCTAGCTGCAGGCCTCCTCTGTGCCTATTTTTCTTTAAATGAGATTGAGACGTTCTCCTCTGTTTCAGATGAGGAGGCAACAATTGTTCCGGAAGGAAGATCTACCTGTCTGATTTTTTCTACGTGCATTTCTTCCCTATAATGCCCTCCATGATTGTTCGCCCTCAGTGACGATTCCATTGCATTTGCACTGGTCGCTGGACAAAATGGAACACTAGGTATTATCAGAATGGGTAGAGGGAAAACTCTCCTTTATACTTCCTTCGGCATGTGTTTCATGATGTGTAAACATAACGGCATAGTAGGCAGTGGATGGATCCAGACTTAATCACACTTAGAGCATTAGAATCCATAGGACAAGTTAGTCCTACTGGTTTCAGTCAGTCCACTGTAAGCATGACTAAGTCTGGATGCAATCCACTATATACCGAATTTTTAAATTATTTCCCCAACACACTATTTCAGCTCATGAGAAATCTGAGGGGGAAAGTGTTATAAGGTAAACACTGGCACGCGTGCACGCACACACAGCTTTCTGACCAAGGTCTACAACAAACTTCATTTTATAATCAGAAGGTGCTTTAACCATTGTGGAAGCTTTTTTGAGATATCTTTGAATGTTAAAAGAAAGAGAAAAAACTACGCCCACATTAATGATACATGCTTTCGAAAGTGCTGATGATTTTCTTTCTTACATTTTTTCTTTCTTGGCAAGCCAAGGCCTTGTTGGGGTTTTGTTGTTTAAAACAAAATGAAGAGGAGGGCCCCTCATTTGGGAGTGTTTTTCTTAAATCCTCTCAAATGGGGATTTCTTCTTAAGAAAAGAGTGCAGCTTTCCCATACTTCTTTTCTTTTTTCTTTAGAAACATAAGATAATTGGTTAACTGATAAGGAAATTGGTTAAAGAAACCACAAAGGTTTTCAGCTCAGCAGAAGGTTTTCCTCCCATACAGATATGAATCTTTGCCTTGGTTTCCATGGAAAATACTGGTGGCAAGTTTAAGTAATCTTTCCTTCCCACCCCCCACCCCAGCCTCCCATAATAACTAAGTAAAGCTTCAACACTGGACTTCAAAAATCATATTTCAACAAACTGATCAAGATCAGAGTCTTTCTAACTCAACAAATACCATAGACCAAAGTATCCAAGCCGAACAAGTTAATACCACAGACAGTCTTTTCAAAGAAGGTCCAGCCTTAGGGGGAAAGCACTATGCACTATCTGTTCTCCCTGCCTGTTTATTCAGAAGGGCCATATCACAAGGTCAGTTTGTTGTCTGCCTTTAAAAAATCAAAACTGTTCCCTCTAATGAATCTATCCTAGGTGCTCTGTTGGCCATGTGGTGGCCATGTTTGGCACCCTGGTTCCATATTCATTGTGTGAAAGTAAGCTCAATAATTCAAGGAGACTGTCTGGGCTCTCAAGCCAGAGAAAGTTAGTTTTCCCCCATTGAAACAAATGGGAAGTACAACATGATCCTAAAATGAGATCCCGATGCATTCAAGAGACTCACCCTTTAATAAGTATGTTTATCGCTGCGACTTTAAGTGTATGTTTCCTATTAATGTGCATATGATTTAGGCCTCGCTGATGATGCCCAGTGTGATTAGGATCAGGGACCCAATGCCAAGCTCTTAACTTTCCTTTGACTTGATTTCGCCCTCTGAATATCTCTATACACACTATAGATCAATAGACATAGATCCCCAGAGATGTTTTAAATTCAGCCTCTGCCCAAGAATTGACTCAACTTGAAATGGGGGTGGGGTATTAAGCAAAAGGTGTTTTTTTTTTTTTTTTTTTTTTTTACTCTACATCTAGTTCTATCGATTTCCAGCTTCTACTTTATGGGGGGGGGGGGAGTAATGTTGGCCTCAGACGAAAAAGGTGTTCAACAAACGTTGCTGTTAATCAACCATAGGGCAGATGAGCTTGGCCAAACAGAAATGAATAAACTACAGCTCAAATCTAATAAGGCCATCAAAAATATCTGCCATTTTCAGTCTACACCGCGATAGATCTAGTTGATGGAAGACACCTAGCATTCTCCATATAAACGTCAAGATTCATAACATTGTCAGGGATGCAGTTTTTATAAGAAATTCACCGCCTTGGCTTAGATTATTCTACCACCACGTGGCCTGCTTGCTTGCCAAACTTCTACCAGATACCTTTTCTCCAGTTCTTTTGCTTGCTTGTTTTTAAATAGTTCATCTCCAAACTGAGAAAACTTAAACAATTGTTTCAAGATCTAACGTTTTAATCACCGGCTTCCCGAAAAGACACCACACCCTTAGGGCTTCGCTCCCCCCCCCCCCACACACACCTCAAAAAAAGCTTCATTGACAGCAAATAGATCCAAAGGTCACTTTAGCTGTACCTTGATAACGGCTCCTTCCTCTTTAATTTCCAAACTTAAGCTCAAAGGAAATACTCACCCTATGGCGTGTTCTAAAGCCGAAGGAGTGAGTGAACCTTGTAGATCACTTCTGGGCTGGCACAACCCTTTACTTCTCCTTGAAGGAGTGGGTAACCGGCTTCGCCTTACCTTTGCAAATCTGACCGTGAAAAGTGAAATAATATAATGTGCAGCTCTTAGAACGTAAAGGGAACAAAGGCCAAGATCTCTCCCCCCCCCTCCCCCTTTTCTCCCACTGCGGCTTTGACATTGATCTGAAGCGCGCCATCTTGTGGCAATCTAGCTTTTAAGCAGAACAAGACCTGCCAGCCAGATTCAAAATAATGCCCTGTTTAACGAACGGATACTAGTCCAGACAATTGCCCCGCCACCCATCTACCCTCCGCAGCGAAGAGATGGCTGAAACCTCCGTCTCGTTTATAGCCGTGCTGTCCTGGTATGCAAATGGGCAAGCCGTGGTCACTTTTTATGACTGCATTGTCCCAACAACACACGCGGGATGTGCTTTTTACTGGGCCAGGAAATCGCCAGAAGCAGCCCCCTCCACAAACGAGAGAAACTTCATGACTCAACCTAGTCATGAATAACCAGTTAATTTTTAACTAGCAAAGGAAGTTGCTGGAGGAACATTTATTGCCAGCATCCATCTATCCCTCTGCTTGTCTGTCTGACCCGCTCCATCTATCTTTTCTATCTCTCCCTTTTAAGAGTTGCATTCCTTTGTAGCATGTTAGCAAAATAAACAAGCAAGCAAGCAAGCTCCTCTCTCTCTCCCCCTCTCCCGCCGCCTCATCTTTGTACATTTCCTTTGACCAGACGCTGTCTAGCTAGGTGGGGGTTGTCAGCAAAAGTCCAGAGCCAGCTAGCCCTTCACCTCAAGGTTATGGGTGATGTCCAAAGCAATACAGAAGTTCAAAGCCAATAAACAATAGGGGGGGGGGAACAGTATGTACTTTCTTTCCTGATTAAGAATAAGGGGCGGAATCAATCGAGTGCCACATCCTCACAAAGGTGACTGGTGGATTTTTAATCCACACACACACACACACACGCACACACGCCCCTGCCCTCATAGATTAAGAACAGTGCCATACAACCCATTTTGACCAGACTCAGATATGGAATGTCCTTCAGAGAAAACTATTTCTCTAGGAGTCTCACTCATAGACGCAAACACGTTCTAGTCAATATGCCTCAGTGTGGCTACAAATGCCCATTTTGGAGATCAAATTGTGCCACAAACATTCCTTACACTTAAAACACTGTGCTCACAGACATATGGTGTCTGGAATAAACAAGAGCACATGAATCCAGAAAACACGTGGGCTTCTCTAATACGTTTTACAACTGTGAACTAAAGCATCAAGTCTATAATCTGACTTTACTTAAAGGAACATTTTTTCTCTGCAGCCCAGTCAAACTTGGCCTCATACTAGTTGCAGTCTGCCTACGCATCCATAAATACCAGCCATGTTGCACTGGCTTATCGTGATGGAGTAGGAGCAATAGGTGAATGGGATTTCCACCAAAGCATCTCACTCAGAAGTCATGGTTCAGATCTTCAGCCCAGATCAAATAATATCCATGAATGTAACATAAGGGTAAAAATATAAATTTCCCACATGTTTATTTTCACTGTGTGCTGTTCCACTGTACACATGCAAGGAAAGACGTTCGCATATCAAAAGAAAACTGTATATACACATATGACGATACATATTTTCAAACAGTGATGGAATATAAAGGTATTGCGCTTCGTGAACTGTGTAAAGAAATTGCATCCATTCTGGGAGCTGGTGGTTGTAAAAACAACATCCATACCTTGCACATGTTAATAATAATAATAATAATAATATTAATAATAAAAAGACAAACCTGACACCTTCCAAAGAAAACAACCATTTAAAAAAAGTATAACAACAACAAAACATCATTTAAAAATGTACAAGTCTTGTAAAACACCATTCTTGTATGAAATATACATTCAGATATTCTCAACAGCAAGTGACCTTTACAATAAAACACATATCCTTTGTAAACTGATAATAGAATTTTAAATAGTTCTTTCTTTTTTTAAAATCGTGTTTCTCTCTCTATCGCTCTCTCACTTTGGTTCCTGCAGGGAAATATATTTATTTATATATATTTAAAATAACTCCAAGGAACTCTCCATTATTTGATTCTGCCGGCTGAGCAGCTAAGTAGGACTTACGACACTAAAAGTGGACAACAAGTTATGAAAACAAATTCACCATATTTACATTGTTTGCCTTCTGCTTCGCCTTCTAAGGAAACACTAGTGATTTTAATGATCTGATCTCAGTGCACTGCACACATCCAAGGTCCAATTAAGTGTTGTGTGGTATTTGCCAAACCGTCCTTCTCCACAGGTATTTCCTGAAGAAAGTTTGTGAGACAGAAGCCAGAAGCTTCTCTTTACTCTTTTGTGTCCCTCCCGCCACTTTGGAACTATTCGATTAGTCTTTCTTTCTTCCTCTCCCCTCCCCCAGACCTTTAAAGCAGTTTTGTTTTGTTGTTGTTTTTAAGCATTTAAATATGGGCATCAGGATTTGTCTCCAAAGAGATGGCCACTTTTCGACATACAGTTGTTGTTCATTAAAATGAGAGCTAATTCACATGGCTAATGTTTGTCTCTTCAGTGATTGTTTCTTTACCATATATGGCAAATTAATACCTGAACTCTATTCAAAAGGAAATAGTCAACTCTTTCACGTCATATCTCCCTAACAAAAGAGGTTAGATTCCACACTACAACTTTGCTAATATTTATGATTGCTTTTGCAAGGAAATAAGTATTTTAAAGTTTTCTTAATTTAAAATTTTAACTGGTAAGGAAGGTAACCCCTCTTGTGGAAGATTTGTCATTCAGGAGGACAGGATGGTGGGTCAGTGGCTGTGCATTTAGAGGTGGGGGGATTTCTGAAGGTTTTGTTTGCAGTAGTCCTCAAGCTTGTATGCTGCCATGCTGTAGCCTTCCAACCAATGTTCCACAGTAAAACCAAGGTAAGATGGTTAAAAACCAACATGAAGCCAATAATTCACTCCCCCCACTTCTCACTGATGCGAAAAAACCCTATTGGAAGGAGTTGCATTGTCTATAGGTAAGAGGTATAAAATTGCCCTCAGAGCAAAAGGCATGCCGATGGCCTGTTTGGAAATGTGGGTCCAAGGTATAAACCGATTCCAGTTGATATGTAAAGATGTTAATAAGTAGTTTAAAAAGAAAAAGAAGGGGGGGACACCCAATTTGTTTAGATTGGGTTGAGGTGAGAGAAATCTTAGTTTTCAGCGTCCTCAGTCACTTACACACCCCCTTCTTATAGGTAACCCTGTGGCTTGACCTTGTCAAGGGCGAGATCTGAATTTAATCTCATCTTGAAAAACGCTAGGAGTTGTGTTTGTTTTTTGCTTTTTGTTTTTAAAGTAGTGGATTAGCTGAATAATATTGCAATCGGTCCCTGTTAATTTTTTTCTCTTTCATTCTTCTGTTTTGGAACCATATTTTTACTTGACGGTCGGTCAAGTTGAGCATTCGGGAGAGCTGCAGGCGTTTCTCTTTGTTTATATAGACACTGAAGAAGAACTCCCTCTCTAATTCTCTAATCTGATATTTGGTGTATGGGCATCTCTTTTTACGGGTACGTTGTCCACCTGTGGAATGAAAAATAAAGGCAGAAGCCATTAAGTCTGAAATCAGATATGGCTGGGGAAGGATTGAGGTTAATATTTAATCAAGGGGCAATTCATATGATGCTTTTAAAAAATGGCTCGTCTTATTATTACATAGTTACACGAGTGTGAGGTTTTCTCCTACTCAGCAGCTGTATATATTAATTTAACCTTATCTAGGGGGAATAGCTTGCGTGTGCTGTGCCAAACCAAAAGATCCTCCTCACTTTGAAGCATCACTTCAAACAATAGACCTACAGCGCTATCCTGTGCGTGTTCCCTTGGAAGTAAGTCCCGCAGAGTCTAAAGGGGCTTACTCCCTAGGAAATGTGGTTAGGATTGGAAGCTTTAGATGTCTAGTGAATGGTGCAACGGACAATGTCTAGATGTATACTGCACAACATTTCCTGAAAGCAGTCTCCTGCCAGCAAAGGGCTTGTGTGTCATGCTTGGAAGAGCCATAGCAAATGCTTTGTTTGATAGTTGCAGCAGAGCTCTGCAGCCTAGCCTTAACAAAACCCATTGAAATCTTACAGGGCAACCCTTGTCGTACCTACCCAGAAGTAAACACCACTGAGTTCAATGGGACTTATTCCCAAGTAAGTGGGTATAGGTTTGCAGCCAAAATCGCTTTGTTCCCACGGCCCCCCTCCCCCGAGACATTAGGAATTAGGGAAACCGCCTTCCTGTACATGGACCGTGTTTTTAATCTTAAACTTGGTGTTGCTTTTGTATGCCATTTCTCTTCTCAACAAACACCCGCCTCAATGCCGAAGATAACCATTAGTTCATTGCTTATTATTAGTAGAACCAGCTATTTTGTTTAAAAATTAACCCAACCACCCCTTCAATCTGCTCTCTTTCTCTCTCAGCCATACTTAATGTTCTTAAGCAGAGCAGGTCTCTTCTAAAGGGGATTCTTTATATTTTCCCCTTCAGTTTAATATATATATATTTTTTTACATTACTAGATTTTTTTAAAAGTCGCCTTTTCCTGTTACAGCTCATTATAAGGGTATTTTTCTAAGCTTCAGAAGGGGTGGTGGGGAAAGAGAAAAAGGCATAATAATAAAATAAAATAAAAAATCAGGCTGTGACAGATTGAATAACAATTGTAAGTAACAAACTGTTGGACAGAAGGCAACACGTAATTGCCACAGTGTCTTAGGAAAATTACTTCCTTTAGACAAAAAGGCCAGCTTTGGGTTAATTTGTTGCTTTTAATATATTGCTACAGTGCAGGCGGCTACTTTATCTGTTAAACACTATTCTCGTGCAATCGTTAAAAACTGGGATGGCTTTGAATCCAAGCCTCTAACTAGACTTCTGGGGCAACACATGGCTTTTATAAAAATGAAGGGGGGGGGAAGTCACAGGATTACATGGATATCAAAGGACTCTGAAATCCCCTTTTGGGCAAATTTACAGGCGCAAAACGTGCGTTATTATATTTTCGAGTGTTTGACCACAGAGCCTTCCTTCTCCCCCCTTCTCCCTCTTTATTCTTTTTGGGGGGTTTATGATTTAAGGGGGGGGGGAACTTTCTTCTTGTTTTTTTTTTTTTAAAGGCATCCATTGGCCGGTGGGTATTTCACGGCCAATTTCAGTCCTCGCCACGTGATCTCGCCTTTTATAACAAAGTTTTGTTGGGGGAAATCTAAAGGCCCTTCATAAACCTTATATGCTTATAAAACAGCATATAAAAATTTAACAGCGGCGGTGCGCTAAGATTTCCAAGTCCCGTTCATAAAAGCGCTAGGGCGCTGCCTTTATACGTACTGGAGCTGCTGGATTTCTCCTCATTGTTGCCGGAAGACGACGCGGGGCTGCTGCTGCTCTCGGTCCTTCTCCGCCTCTCCTTCTCCTCCTCCTCCGCCGCCGCCGCCGCTGCTGCTGCCCCAGCCGCCGCCTCCCTGCCGCAGCTCGCGTCCGAACTTGAAGTTGCAGCCGCGGCGGCGGCGGCGGCGGCGGCCGTAGCAGCCCCCGAAGCCGCTCCTCCGGGCGGCGGCATTTTCTCGCCGCTCTTGTCTCCCGCATAGTCCGAGTGGTTCTCCGCCGTGCCGTAAGCCGTCTCGAAAAACTGGTCGAAAGCCTGCGGCAGCACCCCGTTCCTGCCCACAGTGCTATAGAAATTGGTCGAGGCGGCGGCGGTGCTGGCGGTGGGGTGGTGGTAGACGTTGGCCGTGTTTTTCCCGAACATCTCGCCCATGCTCGCGGCGGCGGCGGCGGCGGCGGCGGTGTTGGTGGCAGGCAGGCAGTCCCTGTGCATGATCTCCTCCGCCGAGTAGCAGTGGGGGAGATTGCTCCTGGGGTGCCATTTACTGGCCGGATCAATGGCATACTCCCGGAAGGTGACTTCTCGCACAGGTTGGACCTGGGGTAGGTTGGAGGAGTACGAGTATGTCATGGGGCGAGAAGACGGGGTCTGGGGCAGGAAGGAAGGGAGGCTGGAGAAATCAGGACCCGAAACGTAGTAAGTACAACTTGGCAAATACATATTAGAGGAGCAAGGAACACGCTCATCAAAATCCATCATTAGGCTACCTCGGGCTCTCCGCATTAGTCGAGCTTAACATGATTCTCTAATGCAGCTGCCTCTTTGAAGCAGATCCGTGAAGTAAGAAATTTGGAGACGTAAAGCTGACGTGGAAATCTATCCCCATCCTTAGCAGGGAGGCGCTGGTCACGTGACCAAATGTTGAAATTGACAAGCTGCGAGTATGGGCCCTCTCGCTCGCTCGCTCGCTCGCTCTCGCAACCCCCTCCCCCCTCTTTCTCCTTCCCCTCCTTTGTAGCCATCTCGAGGGAAGCAACAGATCGTCACTTTGGTCTTCGGGCTAAAACCCACGAGATCTAAAATGTAACTCATGCCTCGTGGACGGTCGGGAGGACAAAAAAGACGCGTGGGCTGTGGCCTTTTCTCCCTTCCTCTATTTCAGCACCCCCCCCGCGCCCCTTATCAAGCTATCTCTAGCCCATTAGGTATGGAATGGAAGCAGAAGCACCCACATATCTCCCTCCCACCCTCCTCTCTTTCTCCCCCACCCCCCTCTCCCCGGCTCTTTAGAAGCATGTTTAACGGTTTCGATGAGACTCCGCAATCTTATAATTCTGCCCAGATCTGACTTCCACTACAGCTTTGCTCCAGAACCCATCGGGGTCCTTGTGAAGTGTTCCTTCTCCGGAAGATACCCACCTAGCCCTGCAGGCTTTTGCTGAAGATTTGGCCGGGAAGAATGTGCCAGGGTCAAGTCTGTACTGAGTTTCATGGTGAATGGATGACACGCTTGCCTTCAGGTTCACTTCCGAAGGCGCTTAGCGTCTTCCGTCCCTTTCGTACACATTAACCTCAGATAGCCTGGGCGCCTTCATCCGAGCTCTGCTCTAGGTATTTTTACGATATTTTATGCTCCCTTAACCAGGCTTTTCCTTTCTCCCTCCCACCCCACCCACTTGCGTAGACCCGAGTTGCTTGATTTCGTTACTGCTTTCAATCCCAGGACGTCTACTGGACTGCAACTCATCAGGTACAGGGACATTAGCCGATCACAGACAGGGAAGCTAAATACTTGAGACACCACTACGGGGTTTGGATGATCTCCATGGGACCCCGATCCTGAAAGGTGTTCCTTGGAAGTAAGTGCCATTCATTGCAATGAACTCCTGAGCATCCATTAGAGTCTTCGTGGTTTTGGTCCGAATCGTGAAAACTGATTCGCGATACCTATTAACCCTGAGAGCCAACCTGCAGAAAGACTTCTTTAAGAAATGGCAACACTTTCACTATAACCCCAGAAAAAGGAACATATAGAAAGGAGAAACAGAGAAGAGGCGAGAGCGGCAAGTCCAATGCAGTTACTTGGGAGTAAGACCCATTAAACTCAGTGGGATTTACTTCCAAGGTAGTATGCCTAGATGGTGCTGCACAAAAAGTATTTCACAGATGATGATGATGATGATGATGGTGATCATCATCATCATCATCATGATAACGGCAAAAAAGAGCCCAAGTCAGAGCCAAAAAACCCCAGATAACTATTGCCTAACAACACAGCAACTACAAGAAGCAAGTCTATAGATGTGTGCGATTTTGATGTTTAATTAAAAGGAAAGAAATGTTTTTGGCTGGATCTAATTATAAGGGTGGGATGGTGGGGTTGAAAAGCAGAGCTACCACAGGGCCACAGACAACTTATTCAGAAATTGGTGTAGAAAACCAAGGAGATTTTAGTCCAGTGGGTGGTAGTGGTGGTCTGGTCTCTTCGAATAGCAAGGGAAAGAAAAGTTAGAATTCTAAAGGGGGGGGATCATTTACAAATTGTATTTTCCGCCCTTGAAATGTAAACCTTTTTTTTATATATCTGAGGCTAAAAGTTCTACTGTACATGCTGGAGATCCTCCGGATTTAAATGTCAGGATCGATTTGTTTATTTATTGCTGGACTTATCGTAACTGACTCAATAACAAATCTAATCATGTTGGGTCCTGGGGGGGGGGAATATTCTCATTATGTATTTTCTCTACGTTCGATTTAACTATACGGAGCTGTAAATATCAATATTATCTAGTAATTACTTTGTAGTGGAGTGAACTAATTTATTAGCATTAATGTTTATACGCCTTTTACCCCCCCCTGTCTTTCTTTCTTTCTTTCCTTCTCCCCCCCCCTCGTCTCCTTTTTTCCCCTTTTTGTTTTACAAGGGTTACCAATCACAAATCAAACGCATTGGACATATCCCTTTAATGAACTCTTTATTTTGGATCGCTGGAAGAACTTTTATAGGCCTTCAACGTTTGTGAGCTGAACTTGAAATTATTAATTAATCTCCTTCCTTGTCGCATTTGCCAAGAGAGTCGATGAAAATAAGAGATAAGCGTGTCATCAAAGGACCAGTTACAGATTGCTTAGGTCTGTGTGGGACTATAAAATGGTTTTATTTCTTTTCTTTTTGAGGGGGGCGGGAGGTGCAGAAATATGCAACACTGATGCTTGCCAAATTGGCTTTAACGAGGGCCTTTTCCTTTTATTTTCCCTCTGTCCCGAATAAAACCAGGCTACCTGAGAATTGTTTCGTGTCCTTGGCCTTTCCTGGTCCTTGATCTGAAAAGATTGTTTGATTCTCTCCCCTTCCCTTTCTCTCAACCACACAAGGACGACTCTCTGTAGGATTTCACCCACCCACCCCCCAGTGATAACAAAGGCGCCACCATTGCACAGACTTGCTCCGCCTCTTCTGCCCTAGCAAACAACTTTCTTGCACTTGTATGGGCGGTGGGGAGGGGGGCGCTTTTCAAGCTCTCATTGAACTCGGCGCGTCTAGGAGAACCGAAAACAGTTCTAGACTGACCTGGGGTTTTATGGCACTTTTGGCAGTCAACTTCAGCTTGTCTCAGAGCAGACACGACAGAGAGCTGACCGACGTTAAAGACACCACCTACATGGATATCTCCCCCCCCCCCCCGCCCCAGCAACCCACCCTCTCCGGTGGCTTTTAAGAAATGTGCTGCAGCCTTGGGCATTGCGTACAGGGGGCAGATCTGAAAGCCACAAGGGTTGTGGTCTGATGAGGCTTTGGGTTCCTTTGGGCAGTGAAGGGTCTTGTCTGCTTCATCCTTTCAGACAGAGGGGGGTATTAAGAATGGTCAGGGGAGGGAGGGGGGAAGAGGAAAGAGGGACAGAAGATGAAGACAGTCGGTCCAATTGACTGCCCCCTCAGCCTCCTCCTGTCTAGTTTGGCTGATTGGTTATGGGTTTTTGGAGACGCTTGAGATGCTTGGCGATTTGGGAAAGTTGGATTTTAATGCAAGGAAACGGTTGTCGGAGAGGAGGGGAATGTGTGCAGCGCCTCCTGCCAAACGCTGACATTCGTGGAACCATTAGAGAGGCTTGTTGAAAGGACTTCAGGGTGCCGCACGTCTAGGAAAATTAGCGGGCACCCAGGACACATTTCTCTGCTTTATTTGCCACTAAGTGAAAGGCGTCTCGATTCGTCCAAATGGGTTCGCGGTTGCGGTGAGCCAGCCTGCTGCTAAGGTTGTTATTTTGGAGCGCCCCGCATGCACGCTTAGTATGGTTTGTTCTCGTTGATGAAATGCTCCTTTAATACAACCTCTGCGACTTCCTTGACTTGAGATGGGGCGGCGGAGAAGGGGAGGAAGGGAAAGAAGAGAGGATCGGTCCCAAATTCTGGCCACCCTCTCCGTTTAGCTCGTTGAAAGCCATCCCGATAAATGTAGGCATTTAAATTGGGAAAGGAAAAATCACAGTGGTGGCTGGATGTAATAAGGAGCGGGGAACGGGTCAATAACAGGGGCTTTGCAATGGTGGTCTGCGGCTACGGATAACCATCCAGTGTATGTAAGCGGGGAAGCATACGAGAGAGGAGGAACGTTGTCGCCTATGTTAAACGGGAAACAAGGATTTCTGTTACGGAGGAATATAGAATTTCTCTTCGTCCTTGTAAAGAACACAAAGGGAGCCATTCAAAATGCTCCCTTTGTTGTCTGAAGCCCTCACAGTATAATATTTGGCTATTTGTTTTCTTCCCTATAACCGAGTTTAGAACGATTATGTCAGAACGCCTGAGTATAGAATAGAATATTTGCTTTTTTATATACGGTACATACATATTTCGCAACGTGTTTGTGAAACTCGGATCATCACATTATGTTTTACATGTAATATGGATGTTGCCATTGGGCCCATGCCACAAAAATCTTTTTTAAAAAAACACCAAAACTGGTGGGCTTTCCCCTCGCTTCCCATCTTAACTACATCCTAAATACATGAAGGTAAATTTCATTACCTCTGTTTGGGTTTGGGGAATTTGTGATGCTACTATATGTTTATGGCTCTCTAATCACTAGATAGGTTGTAGTTGACACCTAAATAGATGCAAACACTGTGGGGCAGGGAATGCTCTGCCCCATTTCTATGTTGGGGGGGAGGCTGGTGACGTTTTTTGTCAAATTTTGACGTTTTTATCAAAATATGAAAACAATGTATTATCCTTGCAACATGGTTTATCTGATATATTTGAAAATGCCACCTTTCCCATTAACCAATCATTCCTTCATGATTTACTATTTGATCTTTTAATTATTGTTCTTAAATATGCACTATTTTAAAAATGGGAGTTAAATATATAGATAATTTATATAGATAATGGAATTTAAGATGACACTCACTGGATTGTGTCCTTGATTTGGAGAATTATTGAGAATTATTGAGAATCATGAGAATTATTAGATATTGAAATAGTAGCATCCTCTGTAGTTCCCTAACAGTGAATTTTATCAGAATATAGTTTATGGAATAAGATGCTCATTGCTCATGCAATTTAGACTTAAGGGCAGTATTTACATTGAAAATGAAAATGAATGAAAATGAAAATATACAAGTGAAATTATATGTTTGTTCCTTGGTACAACAGTGCTAATTTATTTCTATCCTATACATGTTCACTTACAGTGCTATCTGTACATGTCTACTCAGAAGTAAGTCCCTTTGAATTCAGTGAGACTTATTCTCAGATAAGTGTGCATAGATTGCTGCCTTAGAAATAAAGTTTGGGCCCAATCCTAAAGAAACTAGAGTGAGTACTTTTAAGATTCGTAAAGTTAAGGACATTTAATTGCCATTAGTTTCATTTGGAGAAATTTACTTTCCTGCATTATTATTATGCTTCTAAGACACCACTCCTCCCAATCATAAGTGTATTTACTTGGAAGTAAGTCCCATTATGTGTTAGTCCACCTCAGCACTGCATCTATATCATTAAAATACACGATAGCTTCTATGCTAGGGTGGATGACTGTCAGTGCGGTCTAGACATGTCTACTCAGAAGTAAGCCTTATTGAGTTCAGTGGTACTTACTTCCAGGTAAGTGTGTATAGAACTGCAGCCTGTATTACATGGTGGATAGTCTGTATTAGTGTGGCATTTGCACAGGCACTTGAGCACACACAATGGAAGCAAGATATGTGGTAGCATTATGTTGGATGTTCAAGTGCTTCTGCAATTGGCTATATATGAAGGAATATTGCTGCCCCTGTACCTTTCATATACAACCCTTTCATATACAACCCCTTCGCCTGTGCCCTCCCCCCCCCAATAGGGGCATTATGCACAATGGCAGTATACACAATATATCTTCCTTTTAATCCAAATAAAGATACAGGTGCCTTATAGAAGCAAGACGCTAAGGTGTTTCTAGGGGTGGGCAGACTTCAGGCTGGCATGATCTACTTTGTTTTTTCAGTAGAACCTGGAAGCCCACCAACTGGAGCCATATGCAAAAGACAAACGCTTAAAATTAGAGAATTAGGAGCCTAGGAATTATTTCTGAATATCATAACTGAACGGATCTCACAGCCTTTCCACATAAAAATACACTCCTGGCTATATTCTTCGCCCCACTCCACCACAACCGTTCTTCATTCCAGCAGTATAATTGGGCTGGCGGGAAGGGGATTATTTTCTTGTGGCTATTGTTAAACAATTGGGAGTCAAAAATCCTTGCCAATCTACTTCAAGTAACTCAGAGATCTATCAGGAGATCTCCATCTACCACCCACCTCTGGTTTAGACCAGCTAGCCTGGTTTGGGAAGGAAAAGCAGAAGGAGGGGGGGAGGTTCTGGACCATAGATGGACAAAACCAATCACATTCATCTCCGCAGAAATCCTACATTCCATCATAAGCAAATCAGAGTCTCAGCACCTTCCAAGCAGTTATTTTCATGCAAAATTTTAATCTTTCTCAAGGGTTTATTCAGATCTCTCCTGCACTGCTTTTGCAATTTGCTGCTTCAAGAGAGTGAAACTGGGACATTGCTCTTGTAAATTTCAAAGAAGTAATCTGCTGTGACATCCTGATGAGAAGTCCAGTCATGGATTCTGAACCTGGTGGTTTTTAACTAAAGGCCATGAAGTCTCTGATCTGCAAATAAGGTTTCTAAACAACAAAAACTAACCCGGCGGGACAACATTCCAAGTCTGACATATTTAGACATATTGTCACAGGTGATGCCTTGAACTTGACCTTAGATTTGTTAATCAACGAAATTCATGAAAATAAAAAACTTTAGTGCAATGATCGTGTCCATTTTTCTTTTCTTTTTTTAAATTCAGGGGTGAAAAACAGTTCTCCCCCCCCCTCAACCACTTGCAATATTAACTGTATTTCTTGTTCAAGATTTGATGTCTGATCAAAACCAGATTATTTTACATGTAATGAGTGTTTACTTGGATTCACATCCAAATGTAATTTGATAAACAATGAATAATTATATAATTCATTATATGAATTATAATGAATCATGTGTAGGCACAATGTAGACAATAAAATATACATCTTTTTAAAACCGGTTATAATAATATTTTCCAAAACATTTTATTCCCCCCCCCCCCCGCTAAATCACCAGTCCGAGCCACAAAAGTTCTCATTCTTTCATGTTGCAAACTCATTCTGAAAATTCTCGAGAATCGTGATATGCACCAAACAGATAATATTTGTCTGTCATCAAGTTTCTCAGTAGCTTCACAATATGATTTTCACGTTGTCCGAGACCTCTAGATTACCAAATTGGGTGCTTTTTTGTAATGTAACTATGGTAGCCACAAATGTAAACCACACACCGGTTAAATTGTAGTAATAAGGATGTAAGATCATTGTATTCTCAGTGATTCTGGTTTGTTTATGACTGCAATCCCATGGATGTTAATTTGACACTAACAGTGCAATCCTATGCATGTCTACTCAGAAGGAAGTCCCATTGAGTTCAATGGGACTTCCTTCCAGCTAAGTGAGCGAGCAGCCGAAGTCCCCCTTAAACTCACTGGAACTTAATTCTGAGTAACTATTGTTAGGATCGGGCTGCCCTTCGGATTAAAAATCTACTGATTAGATATACCTGTTTCTGGGTCTCTCGCTGCTGAGAGAATAACGATCGTGACTGGTAGTGGAGGGCATGCAAAAATATTTGCTTCCTGAAGAACTATAACATGGATGACATAACTGCCACTATTTAGTTTTCCGTACCGTTCGATAAGTGTTGAAGTGGAATTATATGCTGCCAATGGCCCTCTCCTAAACCACTTGCAACGTCTGCTTAAAAAAAGGAACGGGGGGGGGGGGGAATACCTAGAAGAAACTGGTTTAACATGGGGAGGGGGAGCGGTGCTTGGGAGGGAAAGAATAATATCCCTATTGCTGGTCTGAGGTTAAATTGGATGTCGGAGAGCCCCCTTCTGCAGTGCCGGCACCAAAAAGCAGGAGGAGCAAAGAACATATCTGCGGGCCCAGCTTATGAAAAGGTGCCTTTCCTTCAAGAAACCACAGGGGTCCAGCAAGAGCGGATGGATGTGTGTGTATGTGTGTGTGTGTGTATGTGTGTGTGTGAGAGAACTATTTGTCTGATGCTGGGGTGGGGATCTTGCCCCCTCTGGCTCGCCTATGAGCTTCTGCAATATTTATGTCAAGGCTGCTTCAATAATAACCAGAAAAAATAATAGCCAGAATTACCTGGTTAGAATAAGGGGTGCCTGCGCGTTGGGGGGGGGGATAAGAATAATAGCCCCCTTACAGCTTATATGAGTTTGAATAGTATAATGCGCATGGCCCTCTTCTGCGTTACTTGCATTGAGAATGACCAGAAAAATAATAACCAGAATAAATTGGCTAATAAGAACGGGGAATAATAATAGGCCTGTAGTGATCTGAAGATGAATTGGAGTGATACATCTTGGATTAACCCACACACACACACACACACACACACACACTTTTACAGCATTTGCATCAGGAGGAAAATTAACTATCAGAATAAACTGATTAAAATCATTGGGGAGGGGAGGGGAGGGGAGGGGCGGGGCTGATTTCTAATATTTCATCCTGCCCCTCATCCTTCTGCCTACCTCCACTTAGGTGACCACCCCAAAGAGTGTTCCCATTTTGTTCATCTTATTTTGTGTTAGGCAAAAGCAAACCATCATGACTCTACAGCCCAGAACAAGCCAGGAAGCCATTGATTGCAACCGAAATCTGTCCAAAAGGCACCCTAGAGGGCAAAGCCCAGGATAAAATAGTTTTTTTAAACCACGAGATAACTCCACTAGAATATTTCTAATATTCTAAAAAACAAACAAAAGGGAAGACGATTTAGTGGAACTGGGGAAGGGTTCCCAGCTATTCCTATAAATGTTGTCTCGAAGATAAATAATCGTACTGAAGGTTCTATTAATGAATTCGTTCATACATCCTGAAGGCTTCTCACATTTTCTCTTCCAATTCTAGTGGAAATAGATTTGTGTAGGGGGGGGCATTAAATCCAATTGTCCAGCAAAATTCTAGAAATGCACCTGGAATTATGGCATGAATCATGTTGCAGGAAGCATTCACGTCTGCGTCATGTGATACCCCCCCCCATACCCTTAAACACAATTTTACTTGAAAATAAAACTCAGGAAAATTATCAATAGCTTTCTTCTAACTAGATTTTTTTAGGGTCCGGGAGTAAGAAGACACTATTTCGTTGTGACTGAAGGTTGGGGGCGGGGGTTGAAGGGGGTACGCTTTTGGAGAGAAAAAATGGGGGCTGTTTTGTTTTGCTTTTCCGAAATATCTAATCGCCACAGTCCGTAATATAAGTATATTGGTGTCCTTCAATTTTAGTTTTTAAGTTATATATATTTCTTGATGTGATATATTAAGGAGAAGGTCTGGAAGTGGTGAGAAAATGGGGTGGTGGTGGGAAGGAGAGACAGAAGCTAATAGCGAGACAGTTTAAACGACACTGCCTTAAAAATCGCGGCCCTGAATCGGCTTTCATTCAGCGGCGACAACAGAAATGTCATATTCACAAGCTACTTTCACAGGCGTGGCGCTTATTCTTACCCCAAACTCCAAGATCCAGTCTCCTGGCGCAAAACATCAAAGAGAAACTTGACAAGCAGGTTTCGGTTCTCTCCTCTAAAGCTCCAGATCAACTGGATTTTAAACGGGGGGACGGAGGGCGGTGAAAGAAACCCCCATATGTTAATCAAGCTCTGTCGAGGTGGGCTCATCTAGAACCCTGCAGGGTTTTAATCACCCGGCGATCAGGAAACAGGGCTCCTAAGGATAATACTTCTTCTTGCTACGAACTTGAGCCAAAACGTGTCCCAACAACTCACGCTAATGATGACTTCTTCCTCTCAAATCCTTCTGATTAAAGTTCCGATGGAGATGATCAGGCAAAACAGAGTGAGGGAAATAAGATTCAAAGGAAGGTGTAATCCCATGTATTTCCACACACACACAAACGCACGCACGCACGCACGCACGCACACACACACACACACACACACACACCGCCGCTGCCCCCACATCTCACTAGAGGGAAAGTCCAAATGTTTTTGATTACGGGACACCTTGAGGTTCCCTCCCCAATTCACCATGGGTCACAGTACAGTAATGACCGTGGATTGTGCGTTGTAGGACTTGACCTTTACTACGTAGAAGAGGGCTCTTTCTTTCACGCTGCATGAAGAGAGGAGGGAGGGAGGGAGGGAGGGGGCGGGCAGAGGAAAAGATGCTCTCTTTGGGGATCTCGAATCGGAAATCAGAAGAAGGAGTGGCAAAGGCCACTGGGTTTTTCTGCACGCCATATTTGGTCTATTTCTCCAAGGCACGTGAGGACCGTTTCCCTTCCAGAGCTTGCAGATTATGAATCAAATTTATGTAAACCAAGAAAAAGATCCGGGAAGGACTGCTTCTCAGAAAAGGGGAACAAAGGAAGAAAGATCCACAATGGATGAGAAAAACACTTCAGTCCCAGATCCATTCGTCTGGGACGGCGGGTGGGGGTGGGAGGATCTGGGAGCAAGACCGCTGTGTGTGTGTGTGTGTGTGTGTGTGTGTGTGTGTGTGTGTCTGTGTCTGTGTCTGTGTCTGTGTCTGTGTCTGTGTCTGTGTCTGTGTCTGTGTCTGGGCGGGAGGGAGGGAGGGAGGTTTCTAAAGCGACAGGGACGCACATCTTCGACCATCACAGCTCACAGAAGCCTCATTCAAATCTGATGAATCATCCGCAGAGCGAGCGGCTGGTGTATACGGTTGTGCCACCATAACGCCGTTGCAGTGCCTAAGCACTGGGGATAGCAGCTCTCTCCCACGACTCAAAACGTCAGTCGCCGTTGTTTTAGATTTGTTCTGACCCAGTACACTTAGGCCTCTTTAACTCATGGCCTTTTTCATATTAAAAACAATACGCGCCTCCATTTCCAGAGGAAGGCTACCCACTTAGAGACTGAATTAAGTATTTTAGATAAACCGTGACATTTTAAAACACACACATACATACACGCAAACACAGGCAGACACGCACACACAGCATTCATTTACATTAAAATAGTCGCCTATTATTATTCCCCCCCCATGCACGGATAATTAAATATATTTCCTGAAAAAGCATAACATATATTTATATCCCAATTATTACAGTCTGAAGCACTAAAACACTCCGCGTTTTGAAACGGAAGTATGTTTAAAAGGAGGAATGGGCTAAGATATAGGCTCGCAGTTAGACTTGAATTCCGTCTAGGAAATACGCTGCTGTCACATTTTATTTCCTGTTGCAAAACACACCTTTGTTGCTGCCAGGAGTTTTAGAGGCGGAGATAGATTGAATGTGGATTATCCTCGAGCATAGTGGAAGTGGGGGGGGCGCGTCCTCCGTAATCATTTTTTGATCCTTTCTACTTTGTATGATTTCTAAAACGAAGCTTATAAGAAGGACAGGAGTTAGGTGATTATAGATAGCCTTGCAAGTGAATGTTGACGCCTCTGACTTGGCACGGATCGGCAGCGTTCGGGATTAGCCTGAACAGTTAACATTGCTTAGCCTTCTCCCCTGCTCCTTGCCATTTGAATGAGAACCGCTTGGGGATTTTATTATATTTAGCGGTATATAAATACTACAAATAAATAATTAAATATTCGAATTCCATATGCATGAACACTGAAACATATAATGCAACAGTTTTGCCACATTTGCTTCATTCCTAGTTAAGAATTTACAATCTTAGATGGATAGGAATGTTTTCCTTTAAATAAATAAAGACATAAACGCGAAGGCTAGGATTCACAAACCCCCGATGCAAAACACAATTATTTAGAACGAAGGAAGATTTCTTAAATCAGCCTGATCGATTAAGGTTTGGCCGTTCAGAATATGTTTGCTTTTTAGAAATAACAAACTTCAAATGTCTGATCAAATGCCTATCAAGTACAGATGCCTATATTTTTCTGAGTATTTATTTATTTATTTATTCATTCATTCATTACATTTCTATACCTCCCAATAGCCACAACTCTCTGGTGGTTGGTTGGTTTACTTACTTACACACACACACACACACACACACACACACCCCTCTTATATATATATATATATATATATATATATAATATCCACTATTTCATTAGATTATCATTAGATAATGGGCTTCTGCTTAGTCTGTTTTACTCTAGCTGTCCCACAATTATATCCAGGATATCCTAAGAATTATAATCAGCGAGTTTCTTTATTTCTTTAGTGATCTGGTTGCATTGTAATGCGTGTTCTTCTCTCTTTCCACATAAAATACCATTCCGCGGGGGAAGAAATAACAGAGGAGAATGTTAAGATTGGGGTTTTTTTGTCCCGCACAATCAAGCGGTCCAAGTACAAGAGTTCACACCAACGCCACCCTATTTGGCAATGCACAGATGCTGCGTGGGAATGTGCCGTGCATCTGTGCTGGTGAACGAATGTCACTGGTGATATACGCTCTTATAAAGCAGATATTACACATATATGGAGGGTCAGGTGGGGACTGGTGGGGAGGGGGGAAAATGTGATACAACAGCAATTTGTACTTCAGAATATATGTGCCAAAAGTTTAAGGGTAAATGAAGGCCATAAATAGGCACACGCCCTGCATAGGACATCTATGCATTTCTATTACCAAAACAACAGAAGGGTGACTGCGAGGTTAGAACGAATGCGAAATCAAGAAGAAAAATATTGTCCATTATTCAGAAACAGTTTCTCAAGTGGTCTTCTCCCCCCATCTTGATATTATTCATTTGCAAATTGTAAGTACCGCTGAAATCCTATCCTAGCCCCACTACCTGGGAGTAAGTCCTATTGAACACAGCTGGACTTACTTGTGAGTAGACATGGCTATGGATCGCGCTGCAAAAGCAAGCTCCTTTAAACAAATGTTTAGGATCGCAACTCTAATGCAGGAACAGGGCAGAACAAGGTGGGATTTCTACTGGGGTGGAGGAGGAGGTGATGGACCCGATCCATTGAACCCATAGCAGCAAGTTTTAAACTCAATTTCTTCCTAAGGGTGAGATCCTAAAATCACTGACTTGGGAATAATTTCTGTTGCAACCATGTGGGCTTACTCGCAAGTAAACGTTTTTAAGGCCATGCTGTAAATCTGACTCAATCTAACTACACTGTTTAAATGTGTAGTGGATGTGTATTAAAGGAACCATTGCCTGAATTTCATGGTATGTTTAAGAATTCGCTGGAGATTATTTACACTAGAATATTTCCTTCTTTAAAAAAAGACGCTTATGAAATGTTAAATTGAAGGTCTAATAAAATATATTCCTTGAAATCGAAAGCCTTGTAAGATATTTTACTCAACCCCCACCCCAAGAACACTGAATGCATGTATGTGAAAGTTAAGTCCTATTAGAATAACAGAATTTACTCCATAATAAACGATTTTAGGATTGAGGCATGAATCTATTAATATTCCATTTAGGCATTTTTGGAGGTCCAAAATTAAAACTATAAAGATGGGGGAGTTTTAGAGTTACTACGAGAGGGAGGAGGAAGCATTTAATTGGATTTCAAAATTCAGGGTCCATATTCGAAGGGTTCTGATTTCATATAGTGACAATTTGTAGGGAATTCATGCACAGTGTCTATATCGGAATTTATCCTTCCACTGTTCTCAATAAAACACTTGACAATGACTTCAGCTGAGAACACTGGTGTATCAGAATAAGCTACTGTGGGCTGGATCCAGCTTTAGTTAAGCTTAGAGTAGACCCAATGGAATAAATGGGACTTAAGTTAGTCGTGGCTTATTTGTCCCACTGATTTCAATGGATCTACTTTTTAAAGCATGATTAAAGCTGGATGAAATCCCCTATATACTGAGTTTGCTGCATATGGTCTTCCGAAGCAATTAGAAACCTTCGTTCTTTGCTCAAGACAATGGGTTGGATCCAGACAATGGGCTGGATCCAGAGTACAGCCATTTAAATCATGACCAACTGAAGTCCCATTGATTTCAGTGGGTGAACCCGTCCCTTAGTATGACTAAGTCTGGATTCGATCCTATGTTTCCGGTGCAACACAATCAAACTACCCATCTGAAGAAAATTGTGATAACCAGGAGAGCGGACTGAATGGTCTTCATATACAATTGGCATGTCCATTCTCTTGTGTAAGCCATGGATGCATTTATAATGCCCTCACAACAGACTTAGTAACGGTAGAGCTTGGGGGTTCGTTATTTCCCCTTTGGGGTGGGGGAGAGAAAAGAACAGTAGTTTGTTGGATACAAATACCCACTGAATTCAAAAGAAACCTCTCTGTTGATTGAAAGAGCAGCCGGGACCAACTCCGCAAGAATTTTTAGTACCTTTAGGGACATGATGAGACTGCTACCGTTGCTACTGTGGCTTCTCCTCCTCCTAGCACTGGAAATTTACTGCAGCTACTGATACTACTACTACTACTACTACTTACTACTACTACTACTACTTACTAGTACTACTAAGTTATACCGTTAGAATTAAGGCCGAAGGAGTCCTCTTTTAGGATTAGGAAATGAATATAGATAAAAATAACAGACACCTCCGGAAGCTAAAAGATAATAGTCTATTTTCAAAACAGGGGTACTCATTTCAATTTGTACACATATTCATCAGATATGATTTCAAATGTGCCAGAAGTCATTTTAAAGAGGATTTTGTGCATTCCATCCTTCTTGCTCATATTTTTCAGAAAACTCGAGTTATATATGTGTGTAGGTCACCAACCCTCTCCCCCCCCCCGAATATTTTGGAGACAATTATACCTACTTACAGGATCCATAAGGTGTGCGTGGAGGGTTTTTTGTTTGTTTGTTTATGTATTATATATTATATATGAAGCACTTTCCTTTTACATATCTACCATACAAGAAAGTTCTAACGCTTTCTATGGGAGTTAGTCTCACATGGCTTGGTTCAATTTTAAAATCAAAG
Source organism: Shinisaurus crocodilurus (assembly GCA_021292165.1). Taxonomy (NCBI): domain Eukaryota; kingdom Metazoa; phylum Chordata; class Lepidosauria; order Squamata; family Shinisauridae; genus Shinisaurus; species Shinisaurus crocodilurus. The sequence goes on from CM037880.1 coordinate 51,603,452, forward strand.
TGCCAAAAGAGTATCAGTGATATTCCCAATCCAGTTATTCAAAATGTGTTTGGCAAAGTCAGTGGGACCAAATCGGTCTGAACTAGGCTACTGGACTTTATTTGGTGGGAGGTAGGTGTATTGGTAATATATGTGCATGTTAAGATTGTACACAGGTGTGCAGGACAGCACCAGTTGAGTATATTCATAGGCACAGGTTTATACATTTTGTTTCTATACAATGAGTATGCATTTACAGATCTGAAATAAATCTTGTTAATAGAAGTATGTATTTCCATATATGATATAAAAGTTACCATTTGCATAATCAAGTATGTTCACACTGGTTCACTTATTAGAGAATACATGGAATCCACCTGTTAACCAGGTATAGGTGATATGTGCTTAATCTATAGCCATTAACATTACACACCCACATACCAAATTACACACCCCCATACAGGTAGGTAAACAGAGAATATGGGCCATTATGAAGTCTGGTTGTGTCTACTTAAGGGTCTAGTTTAGTCACAGCCATGCACATTTGTGGGTGTGGTTTTGACCACTATTTTTAATTCTTGAAAAGGGCCACCCACCACCGGGAGAAACTGATTTTAAAGACCTCAGAACTGTTCCTAAAGCCACAGAATACAATAGTAAGTGTACAGTTATGCATAGTCTTGGTCAGCAGAAAAGCCAAAGGGCACTTACGACTCAAAGGACAAAGAGTTGGATTCTGCTGTCAGTTACTCCAGCTGAAACTTGGAAACAACTCAGCTTTGGAATTCAGTCCAGGTAACTTGGTTTGGAAGTTCTCTTGTACAAGCCCCATTGAAATCAATGGAAGCTGCACAAAAGCACTGACTTGTGCCTTCACTGTTCTATTTCCAGGATGCAATGGTGCCTCTTTCCAGCATCTGCAAGGGCTTCCTAATAGGTGTGGGCAGTGACATTTTTTTAAACCCACACCTGGATACTTCAGAGACTTCAAGGGAGCCCCAAATTCATAATCGCATTGTTCTGGAAAGATGGGTTCTGGTGTGCAGCAAGCAAGGAGATAGTCACACACACTTTGCAAGGACAAAGCTCTTATCTTGCAATTAGTACCCTGGAAATAAGTAAGGAATTGCTGTAAGAGGAGTGCAACAAGGCCCAGAACTCTTTCCTTTACCCTGCCATGAATAGTTTCAGGAGTGGAGGGCCCTTCAGGGCTCCTCTTAGATTCACAATCCATTGCTAAGGCATCCAACAACATCAAAAGTCTTCAGTAATGCCATCAAAACACTCTCTGCCAAAAATACTGGTTACCATTTGGAAGAGCCATGTGTTCTAAGTATTAGCCATCAAATGTTAGTGTTTTCATTTTTAATTTACTTTCTTTTCTCACACAGCCTTAGTACTGGTGTATCAATGAAATCCAAACTGAAGCACCAATTTAATTATTTTCATACACAGAGATTTTCCTGAATTTTTTTTTTTTTTTTAAGACAGCCAAATTTTGTCTTCATTGTACAGGATCTCTGTTGTTTGAGAGTTTCTATCCTATCCATCTTCTAAGTTAATAAATCAATTACCTGAATATCAATAGGAATGAATGGACTTCAATTTTCTAAGTTTTTCAGCTTCAGCAGCTTGTGAAAGGAGAGAACAGGTGATCTTAGTACATGATTTTAAGGCATGGGGCGGTGGAATACTGGATTGCAAGGAATTTTTTTTGTCAAACTCATTAAAATAACCTTTCATTTATGGTAAAATATGATCACAAAAGAAATCCCTGAACTAGCTTTCCCAGGAGATCATTTAGCATTGTAACATATTGCCCTAACACCCTGTATTAAAAAGACATCAAGTTTCTTCCCCACCCAGCCCCCAAGAAAGTTTCTGACCTACCTATCACTTTTTTAAAAAACAGACCCGTGGCACCTTAAAGACTAACAGGTTTATTGTGGTATAAGCTTTCATGGACAAGAGCCCATGAAGATGCATTTGTGTTATATATACATATGTGAGCTCCCATATAGCCCCCATATACATTACCTTTCTTTCTCATAAGAGAGCTTTCCACCTACCTATCACACACACAGGCATTTAAAAGGTGAACAGATTTATTGTGATATCTATCTATCTTCTATCTATCTATCTATCTATCTATCTCATTGATGCATAGATAGGGAAGTCTTGACATATATTTTGATTGGTGATGGATCAATAGACAGGTAGATCAATAGCTAGAAGTCATGACGCTGCTGAAAGGTAATTCAACAAGTCAATATCTTAGTTCGCTCTATGATACCTTAGTATTATTATGAGTATGAGTATTGTGTGCATTTAAAGTTGCCAGACTAACCATTCTAATTAGGCTGGCAGACAGGAACCAAACAGCTCCAGAAGAAAACATTTTCTTTGGTGCCCCCAAACCCCTTAACAACTTCCATGACATGCTCAGGAGCCAACACCCAGGTAAGAAAGAAGCACCTTAATATGTAGGCCTTCTCTGCCCATGATCATAGTGACTAGTTCAAGAGATGTCCTGTCCAGTGTGAAATGAACCATAGATTAGAATAATGTAGGCCATTGCACTTTCCACCACCCTGACTGGCTGGCTGACACCCGCCTTGTGAAACAGGCACCAGGTGACCAGCCTTTCTTGATTTCCATAGTTAGCTGCACTGCTGACAAAGCTGAAGTGGAAACACGAGGTGGCGCCCTTGATCTACTAATCCAGAAGAAGGCTATTTGTGAGCTGTCAAAAGTCAAGGTCACAAATTGTCTTTTTTTCCATCAAGGTCAAGGTTTAAGGCCTTCCTAGTCCTGTCATTTCAACAAATACCAAAACCTTCTCCCTCCCAGACACTCTTTAACCAGTCTTGCCAATAAACCTTAAATACGACACTCTTTGCATTTGTGGTCTAACAACTGTTTTTCATTTTTGAAGAGGTGCTCAGGATACCTGACTCTTTAACCTTACTGAAACATTTATAGTTTAGCAAAGCTACTTATCATGCATTCATTCTCTGTGCTATGTAATTTACAGGGAAAATATGGACTATATCAGTAATTTAAGAGAAAACTTATTAGGCCTACAAGAGAAGTAAGTTCTTCACAAGATGCATGTATATATGAGAGGGGGTAAATAAAGGAGGGTTTAATCAGGCTTTGTTACAATGACTATTTTATTAACAGTTTTAACACTAGTATCTATCTACAGCTCTTAGATTTTCATTTTCAGTAAAAATATAAAAAATGAGGGTGCACAAATACATTTTCACAGTGTGCTGATTTTTTTATTATTATTATTTACAAGATAGCATCTTCTAGTGAACAGGAAAAAATAATGTGCTGATTGAAATAACTGATTGATTTGTTTTGGAAAAAAAAGTGCTGTAAAATGAATTCCTACACTTTCTAATGCGGCCTCATAAATGAAAAACAAAGAAGGAAAAATGACTAATTACTCATAGATCAAAATATAGAATATAGAAATCAAAATATCTCTGGGAAGCAAAATGTATTTTCACTATGGGGTTCTTTGCGATAGTTTTCTCCTTGAGAGGGATTTCTCTTACATCACAATGATGATGTTCATATGCCTGTTTCTATCCAGGCTTCACATATTTTAAAAATATGTATTGGGGGATTTACACCATTTGATAATTAACTGATGTCACTGATATTGAAAAGCTAAAGAGTCCCTTGGCAAGTCTCTGTACTACTCACTATACTCACTGAGTTTGGGTATCAAGAAATAAGCTTCCAAAAAATAAACCAAGGTTGCAATCCTTTGCACAATTACCAGGGAGTAAGCCCCATTGAACACAGTGGAACTTACTTCTGAGTAAACATGATGCACGTAGGATTGCACTGTAAGGGCATTTTCAAGAAAAGGTCTCTCCAAGAGTTTAGGTTGCTTATAGTTTCCTTTCAGGATGAATCCTCCATAGAGTTTCCTTTATTATTGCAGCCTTTGAAATCCTTATTCAGTACCTTCCTTTAAAAAAAGAAAACGAAAACAGAGTACATTGCTTAAACATACAGTAACCCTACTTTTTTTTTTCTTCTGCACTATGTTTACCTGAGCAACCATTCAGCATACTTTTTGGATAGTAATGTAAGAAATTGGATTGCACAGTGTGTGTGTGTGTGTGTGTGTGTGTATATATAACCCTTAAAAAAAAAAAACACCTTTCAGATTTTACTCCTAAATAGTGTCCTAGAATAGTCACAGTAATACTTACATGCTTTTCGACAAAAATGTATATCTTTTTTAAAAAAAATTGAAACTGAAATATCTCTGGTTTGGGCGTTTGGACTCTATCAGTCAGTCATTGAAATAGCCTCTTTTGGATTTCGGGAGAACTGTCAGTCTTACACATGTCTAATACCCATACTTTTTCAAAAGCCATAATTCCAAAGACACAGAGTTCTTGTGAAAGAAGATGTTCATTATCTTGTCTTTTTAATTATTATTATTATTTTAATCTGGACAAAAAAGTTTTTAGGCCTCTGGGCAGCTGCATTTCCATTTAATCCATTAACTCGTCGTCTTCAATTTGTTGATGACTTTTTTTTCTTTCACCCTTCTGTTTTGGAACCAAATTGTGACCTGCCTCTCTGAGAGATTTGTAGTGGCTGATATCCTTCTTCGCTTGTCCTTGGTAATGAATTTATTTGTAGCATATTCCCTTTCGAGTTCTTTTAACTGAACTTTGGTATACGGCACTCGTTTCTTTCTCCCACGCCTGTAGGAGCTGGCATCTGAAGGATGCGAAACCACGTCTAGAACAGAAAATCAAAACAGGAAGGTGAGCACCATTATTTTTTAATTGCTATCAGTTTATTATATAGATCACCGTCTCTTCCTCTTTCAAGAAGAGTTATGCTAAAAAGCACTTCATTCAACAGGTTTACGCTGGTTTCTAAGTTATCATCCAGAATATGGGATTTCCTCTCTACCGTTAACAGCACTTCGCTGCTGCAAACTGCTTAGCGTTTAATATTAAAAAGCTCTAGGAAAATCATACACAGTTATAGTAAGCTATGAAATGTGCCAGCTGAGGCGTTTGTGGAAAATGTTTGTTCACCGGGAATACTTAATACCCTCAGCAGACGTTTTCAAACTGATTCCCGGCTAGTCCGCAAAAGAAGAAGAAATTCAAACATGCATATATCCTATATCCATTCCTGTGACTAGCACAGAGCTAAGATAATCTGCAAGTAGTTTTGGAATGGTTGGAGAAGCGGTGGGGGAGGCGGGAAGGCTGTTGGCCACAATAACTGAGAAGCAGGACAACCAGAACGACTAACGCCGTCCGGACTTGAAGAAAGAGGGCTAGTCGTACAGTTGAGAGCAGTGGCTATATTCTGACTGAGCGGGCTGATAGCAGAGGACGAGTATTGTCAAGGGAACTGATGCTATAGTAACCCACATAGGCGTGTTTGATGAGAAAGTTGGTAATAATGCACGAAAAAGGAGCACTATTAGTCAAGTTTTATTATGTGACCAAAGCCAGGGACACGGTTAGAAAGAAGTAAGATGGCTGATGGCAACATAAGAGAAGGAGGGATAAGCAGCACCAAGAAGGGCGGAACTATCGCTAACAGATATAACCTTATTATTACTAAAAGTGTGGATATAACGAGAGAACTGGGAGTGTCAATAAGAGTATCAAAAGTAATATGATTATTACTAATTGGGTTGAGGAGGTAAAAAAAAAAAGGTAAAGATATATTAATACAGTAAAGGAGACAACCTCCGTAGTATTGCTGGGAGTCGGAGTGTCCCTTTCTAAGAGTGCTGATAGCACAGCCACAGCCTGATCCGGTGTACGTTACTTGCAACGGGATCCTACTGTTTTCAACGGAGCTTGACTTCCACGCATATGTGAAAGTGAACAATAAATGACTCAAACAGGTAACCACATTGTAGGAGTGAGGAGAGTAACATTAGAAACTACTCTACTTCTATGAAGAGGGCAGATACCTGCATAAGGAAGGCTCACATACCGTTTCTAGGACGAGTGGTGCTATAGTAAGGTTGCAAGCCTATTAATACATTCACCTGGAAGTAAGTCCCATTGAACTCAATGGGCTTTACTTCAGAGTAGAGATATGTAGAGGATTGCACTGTGCGGGGTAAGTAGCTATGCTTCTCAGCTGAGGGGCCGACGCTACAGTAAGAGAAGTAACCGTGCCATTACTAATTACTGAGCTGATGATGTAGTAGAAGAGGGGATACTAAGGGGGCTAACACGACCTTAAGAGAAGAGACCGCATTATTGTTAATACAGGGCTGTTGACAGACAGAGGCATAGGAGAAGAGGCGACCTGAATCCTAAAAGGGAGGACAGATAATGTGGCACTAGGCAAACTCTGGAGTAAGGAAAGGGCCATGCAGGTGCATTACCCGGGAGAGTGGATTTCCAGAGGTGGGGCGGCTGGTTCTGCTCCTTGGGGCAATAGACTTGCCCATTCCAGCCATTGGTGATGGCCCAGGGCTGGTAGCCGTCCATGGGCAGCATAGAGTCGTGCCTGGGCTCGCCGCGGCTCCCGATGGTGGGCACCACGGGCATATCCAGGTAGCCCGGCACGGGCTGGTAGGGTCCAGCGGCGTAGCCTTGGTAGAAGGCGAACTCCTTGGCTCGGGACGTGAAGTCTTCGCCGCCACCGGCCCCCGACGTGTCCATATACTTGTCCGCGAAGGAGGAGGCGGGCTGGGCGCAGGATTTGAGGGAGGCATTGTGGTGGTGGTTCATGCTGCACGGGAAGTAGCCGCTGCCGAAGTAGCCGTAGGGCAGGGCGGCGGGGCCCGAGGAGCTCTGCACGGCGGCCGAGCAGGGGCTGCATTGCTTGACAGCTGCCCCGGGCTCCGCCATGCCGGCGGCGGCGGGCGCCTCGCTCGACGTGTAGGCTGCGGCGCTGCCCGGGGCGGCCAGAGAAGCGGGGTGAGCCATCAGGTTCCGGCATTGGTTGGCCGACACGAAGTTGGTGCCTGCAGCCGCCGCCGCAGCCGCCGCGTGGAAACCGGCTTCCATGTTCTTGTTGATCTCCTCCAGGCTGTTGTCGTAGAGGAACATGACGGGCTCGATCCAGCGGGGATGGAGGAGCACGGAGGCTGTCATAGCCCGATCCGCATTGAGACTAGTGGCTCTTTTTTAAAAGCCCCAAAGACTGAAAAAAGAGATACTAAATCTCCCGGACTTGACCAGGGCTGACGCGCCAGTGTCGCGCCAGCCCGGCGCTCATTGGCCCGCCCTCGCCCACGTGATATGCAAAGCAGCTGATAAACATCTGAGGAATAAAGTGCAGATAATTAAATAATGTCCTAATCGCGCAGGGGCTGGAATTCCGTGCAGCAGACGGCACTGGCGCGCGCGGGGCTGCCCCTTCCACGCACGACTTTGTGTGACAAGGGAGGCACGAACTGGGGTGCAAAAGAAGAACAGGTATTTCCCCCCCTCTCCAAAGTGCGTCTGTCCCCCCCCTCCCCCCCTCCAGCACATTGCCGATAGGAAATACTTTAAACAGGATATCCACGGTCTTAGTCTGATTTTCCGAATTTTTCTTGCTGATCAACTGACGGTTATTGTTGGAGGGGGGTTTCTTTTTTTAAGCCGTCCCACCCCACCCCCACCCCTTCACTAGACTGAAACTATTTTCGTATTTTCTCATGTGATAGGACTGGACTCTGCAGAATCATCTCAGCTTTATTCCAATTGAAGCTGCTTGTACCAGAACGAGGTCAAAACACCTCTTTCCGAAACCACAAGAATTTGACAATGTTTTGTCAACGCCTCATATCACACATCTTCTCCTGACCAGTCCAGATTTGATTTACTTTTATTTTTTAAGGAGTATTTAGAATGATCTCTGTCTCTTTTGCACAAATGTGCTTAAAGCAGAGGAGCCGATTAGGGAAAGCAGGCTGTAGATTTGCCCTTACATGGTATGGAAGAGAAGGGGTTAAGTAGACCGCAGAAATGAATCAACCTTACTACATTATTAGTGCAACAATAAAACTCGCAGCCTACAAGTTCTGCTTGAATCATCCCCGACTATAAAAATATTGCGTGGGATTATTTACTGTCTATGAGTAACCACAGGGGAATAATAATAATAATAATAATAATAATAATAATAAATACCCCTTTCACCTAATTCCTCAATGGAAACACATACACTAGGATTAATAGTGCAATGCTATACATATTTACTCAGAAGCCAGTCCCATTGAGCTTAATGGGGCTTACTCCTAGGTAAATTGGTATAGGATTGCAGCCTAAAAGTCGTCATTCCCTGAATATTAAAAGGTACTCTATTAGATGATTTCATATATGTAAGAGTGAGTGACACATACTCTATAGAGAAACAAAAGTACAGAGTGGGTATTATACAAATATTATAGTTGAAGGATATGTATTAATTATGAAAAATATAAATGAATTACCTAATATAATCACATAATAGTGGAAATTAGAGGTTTACTGATCTCTGGCTACAGAGAACGAAGGAAATTCCGCTTAAAAATAAATAAATAAAAATCGCGCGTTTCTTTGAGGCACACTTGACAGGTATTTATGAACTATTGTGCTAGCAGTGGGCACTGCAACATTGTTTTCGCTGCAGTGCTACAAGGGCGGAATTCTAAATCGTGCATTGTTTGAAGACCTGTCGTTTTCCTTCTATGTCAAGGAAGGAACAGATCTGTCAGTCCGCCTGTCCCCTAGTCTGGCAAGCCCAGGCTGTTTTCTGAGAATGGTATGCGATACAGGGGACTCTTGTCACTAAACAATATTTCAGCGAATGATCTTAATTGCAGCCAATAAAGGGCTCCCTTCCTCTCCAGCCCCAGCCTCCTCCTGGATGGTCTTTTCCGCATTCCTTCTCATGGCCAAAGGCAAATATTTATTCCTTGCATATTTTCATTTCTCTCTCCCCCCCCCCCCCCTTCCTCAGGGCTTCAGCCTTCAGGGGGAAATGTGGCCTTCGAAATCTTTCCATTATTTGGCGGCGGGGTGAAGGGATTCATTTCTTTTCCCTCCCTTCCCATTTGGGGATCTCGTTTTTAAAAACGCATCGCAGCAGCGGAGCCAGACCACAGCTACCCTCACACAGCACGCTCACCCCCACCCCACCCCACCCGTTCATTCACCCACCTCACCACACCCGTTCATTCACCCACCTCACCAGAGGCTAGAGGGGCAGCGCTGTTTTACATACGGGTTAGACACGACTAGAGGCCAAGGTCAAGTTGAAAGTTGCAGTCTAGCCAATGTCAGAAGTGTTGTTCAAAGCCCGAGGAGCCTGTCTGATTAGCTACAAGGGAGCAGCAGAGGGAAAACTAATCGCTCTTTTCCTAACTTCTCTCTCTTCCTCCCCGCCCCTCCTCATCTGGTCTTTCTGTCTTTCCCCCCCTCCTTCCCTGACTCCGCTTTCCTTCCTCAAGTTATGTAGAAGCTGAGTGACAATGTGGCTCTTGAGAGTGAGGCACAAGGGAAGACACCCCCACCACTGGGCTGGATTCTGGAATGAATGAGCATCCAATATGCTGTTTGTGTTTACTTGCTCAGCTTTGTTCCAGTACTGAAGACAATAATAAATGGGGAGAGTGTGTGTGAGAGAGAGAAATGAGGTTATATTCAAAATGCATTGCTCATTGCTTCTCCCCCTCCACCGCCTCCGCTCCCCAGAAAGGCCACGTTTTGGTGGACACTGATTTCAAAACAGAAGCCTCTACCTTCAACCCCTTTCTGATGTGCTAGGCGTTACTAATGGCTTCTTCCATTTCTCCGGTTCAAAATAGATTCAGAGGAAGAGCAAGATGTGGATAGGATACTATGTTGCTGATTTTCTCGGTCAATGTACTGTTTTGTTTCACCAGTTATTGGGATTGTATCCCATTTTAGCCCTACTTAGAGTAGACCCATTGAAATGGACGGGACGTAAGATTAACGCTGGATACGATACAACCCTGTGAGTGAGGAGTGCAGAAAGGTGTCCCACGTGTTCAGCTTAAAATTCCATACAGGAAGACAATGAATAAACACACGGAAAAGGGTGCATGTTAAGTTACAGCCAAATGTTGGCTTTGCGTGGTCTAAACTACCACAGTAGGAGCTGAATACAGCTTTGACACTCGGGGGTTGATCATGAACTCTAGATGTGAGCATAATTTGGTCGGATTGTTCTCTCTTGTCCTTGGAACATGCGGTTCCTCTCTCCTGTACTAGACAAAACCGCTGGAAAACCTCTTTGCTTTCCTAAGGGCAAACTCTTTCAAGATAGCCACTGGTCCAGTTAGTTCGAATGCAGATATTCGAGGATCGAGGCGCGGGTATGTTTTATACGTGTCTGTTATTCACTACTTTTGCCGTATGTGTTGAAATCCAGCCTTAATGTATCCAATGTTAACTCCCATTCATTTCAATGGGTCTGCTCTAAGCAGGACTAAATTGGATACAACCCACAAACACAGGATAGGGAATAAACAGCGTAGTTTTTCTGTTCTTTTATGATGAATATTCATTCCACAGGAAGTATAAACCCAAGTTTAACGTGCCCGCCGTTAGAAGATTCATGTAAGCGCGATTCTCTTCCACCTCTGTGGAATGTATAATCAAAACTTGCCTGCTGCTCCTAGACGGTCCAAGACCTCGTCCCTCCAAATTCGGGGCCTAACAGATTATTTCCAATGTGACAGATACCTTCCAATGCCTACTGTCTTCCGGAATCACAGTACAAATCCGGATTAACCCTGTCCAGCAATAGTGAGAATGGCGGCCTTTATCGCACGAATCCTGGCTAATTTTCCACTTAGGTAAAAAGATAACAAATAAAATTAAAAAATCAACGGAATTGGCACCTAAACAAGAGCTGAACAGTATTGACCTCAAATCTATTACCTGAGGGAAGCTGAGAGAGCAATTTACAAAGTAAAACAAAACAGAGCATATATATATATATATATATATATATATATATATATGGAATCGCACGATTGTACTTATCCAGGAGAGTCCAATGGTCTTAAAAATATTGAGGGGGGGGGAAGTTATCCCCTTTGTAGCCTCAGTATATGAATCAATGAAAGGAATTTAAAGACATGAGGGGACATTGGCAATGGACATCTCCTTTTTACCTGTGGCTCCAGAGCATTCTTCATTTGTTATTGTTAGCAACTTTAGCTAGTGTGAACACAACCTTCGAAAAAATGTAAAGGGCTGCCATTCTAGCTCCACCTCTCCGCACATCCATAGCATCGCCACTTTGAAAATGCTTTCACTTTATAAATAAATACTATGCCAAGACTTGCTTAAGGTACAACATTAAAACTATACACAAAAGAAAGTGTGGACGTGCAACTGGATTTACTGCCTCTGAATTAGATCCGGTTTAGTGTGTACAGGAATGCATTTCATGGCCCTGCTCCAGAGAAACCTAGCTGCACTTAATAACCAACTGAAATCAACAAGATTTTCTGTACAATCCCATGCATATCTGCTCAAAAGTAAGCATATCTGCTCAAAAGTAAGCCTCGTTGACTTCAATGGGATTTACTCCCAGAAAAGTGTGTATAGGATCACAGCCTTAAGTGACTAATTTGTCCCATTAACTTAAATGGGACAAGTAGGACTAAAAGTGCATTCCAGCTGCATAATAATAAATGGGGTTCTTCTGCCATTGGATCCAACAGAAGGAAGATTGCACCCTAAATTTATCTAAATTGAGGACAGTAGGTAGGTGAAGCCCTAACCTTCCTATGTTAGTGGCATAACTCCAGTTCATTTTAATTAATTTTGGCTTTGCCACCACGTAATTTCCACATCACCATGATTAATAGTATTAGTATATATTAAATAATATAGTATTTTATTGAAAATAAACATTAGCCTTAGTTTAATCTGTGGAAGGATGTAATAATCCTCTAGATTCCTAATAACTCAGTTCCCAGGAATGAAGGAAACGGGGTTAAGGGCAAGATGATAGTAGGAGAAGCCCAATAATTGAATTTGATTTTCATGAGCAAATTCAATTTACCTGCCATCACATTATTTGGAGGTCTGTCAAGGCCTGTTCCTTCTATCATTTTATCCACATCAACATTCCTGAGCCAGTTTTAAGGACACTTTGCAATCTAAGGATATTCATGTGTTTCTAATGTAATTAAACAGCTTTACGAGCAACATTTGCTGGACATCCTAACTCCCTCTCTCCCACTGAGTGCTGGGTTTTGTTGTTGTTGAGATAATTGGAAAATAAGAAGGATTTTCAAAAGCAAATGTTTAAGGGGGTAAGCTTTAAGAAGACTTGTGTAGAGATTAAACACCCCAAAAGTGCATTCCTCTTTAACATGAGGAACAGATATTCCAATAACACACACACACACACACACACAGAGAGAGAGAGAGAGAGAGAGAGAGACAGAGAGACAGAGACAGAGACAGAGACAGGGAGACAGAGAAGTAAAAACTAGTGCAAAACTTTATTTCCTTCGTCTACTTTTTGCTCAATGATGTAAAAACCGGCCTTTTTCTGGATCCTCTGTTCAGGGCACAAGAGAGATTTAAAACATTCAGGAAACATAAAATTAATCAAAGTCAGATTGGAGATGACTCAGTGCCTATTGTGTAAGTACAGTATATATTTACAGTATACACTTCTGTCAAACCTTTTATCGCCTTTCCACAATTTCTACTGGATCCTCTCAGGAATTTGAGAATTTAAGAATTGGTGAAAAGGATGTATGCATGTGTGATCACAAATATACGACTCCCTGTGCTGAAACTGGTGACCGTGGTCTCTTTCCCTCCAATGTAAGCTACTTTCTGCTACACACACACACACACACTATAAACATTGTGTTAAAGGAGTTTAGGATAAAAGATTTTATAAAATCACAGTATAAATACCGCGATGATAAGCAGAAATCAGATATGTTAAGTATTTTCTGGAATTAGGAATGTAAAGTGATAATTTTAACAATCCACCCCAAGTAGTCTTATCAGGCAAAGTGAGATCTTCTCTCCAACATCTTATGGAAAGGGGGGAGGGAGAAAAAAGGAAAGAAAAACATGATAAAAACAACACACACACACTGACTTTTAGAGTGGCCTCGAATATATTTTTACAGGCTATAGGTTAATATGCCTTGATCAAGAAGGTCCACTGATAGAATAATCATATCACAATTTTTATTTTTATTTTTTTGTTGCTACTGTTTGGAAAAACCAAATTACCTCAGAATACAGTGATCTCTGGCGGTTGGTAATCTCCCCCCCCCCTTTTCTGCCGGGAGCTTATATTAATTGCTACCATATGATTACAAGTTCCATTGTTACAGATATATAAAAATTAAACATACCCCCCAAACTCTTTGTGAGTAGGTTTTCCTGAGCCACTGGTCCATTGTAATATTTATGTACATTTAAGAAAAAAGATGAGAAGAAAGGGTGTGTATGTGTGTGTGTGTGTGTGTAGTGGTGGTGGTGGTGGTGGATCCATTCACAATGCAGGACTAGTTTCCCCGAAACTTTTTTTTTTAAACCAACACAGCATTCTTTCAATAGTTTTGCGTTTACAGAAAGTCCTATCGGAATTGCTTTATAACATAAGGAAGACGTAGGCTGGAATCCTAAGCAAACTTACTAGGGAGTAAACCCCATCGAACACAGTGTGAGTAAACACAGTTCTGAGTAAACATGCGTAGAATAGAATTGCACTGTGTATTACCGCAGTCTCTGTAAGGTTCTTTATGTTTTGAAGTTGATTCTGAAACCAACATTTTCTCTTAGGGTTTTTGTTTTGTTTTTTGAGAGCGAGTGTGTGTGTGTGTGTGAGTGAGTGAGTGAGTGAGTGAGTGGGGGTTCTTGAAAACTAACTCAAAAATCATGTGCAAGTGGGCTTTGGTTTTTGTTTATTATTTAATAATAAAAGTGTGCTGCAGTCCATTTATGTCGGATATTTTCCCGGTGATTTTAGTAACGGGGTGGTGGTGGTGGTGTCTGTTCATAGTCTCATTTCCTCCTTTACAGCTAAATACACCTCCCCTATTTTGTCAATATTCCCAGCGAAGAGCTATTTAAGAAGGGAGGGGAGGGGAGGGCGGCGTTAAAGGACATAAGAAGGCTCCCTGCGTTGAAGTAGGTGAAAGTTGTGGCCTCCTTCTCCCATAAAACGATGGATACAAGTCACTTGATGAAGAAGGAGAACTTCTCTGTGGAGAAAAGCGAGAATCTGGCTAAACCTACCAGCTTTACTGCAGCCTTATGGAAAGTGGGGCAGCAGTCACAGTTACTCTTCCTAGTAGCCAGGGGGAAAGAAAATCCGTTGCTGGGTAATAATCCCAAACCTGAGCTCTGACCACTTGTGCTTGTATAGATCCATCCTTTTGATACGCTGAAGGTGGAAGGTGCTTCTGTGGAATGCATTTGCCAAACCCAAACCCACGCTGGTGTTTAATTTATAGTTCTCCAACACTGGGTAATGCATTGTAGTGGTTGCTACGATAGAGCTGAATCGCTCGGAAGTAGCCTTACAGTTCATGTGCCTGAAATAAAACCGCTATTAGACTGAGATCTCTCTCTCTCTCTCTCTCCCTCCCCCCCCCCCCCCCCAGGCTTTCTCCACTGTGACCGGTGGAGGCTTTTGGAAGATCCGGCAGCACAAGGCGTTCAGTACCGTCTCCTCAAGAGTGAGAAGTGACCACAATGTGCGTCACACTGTTGATGCAGGCGACAGTCCCAGTGACGTCAAGAACTCATGCAGGAGACCCTTGCTTTCATATCCAAGGGCAGAGTTGGGCCTTTGGGATTTCTCTTCCCCCAGACAGAATTGTCCTAAATCATTTACCTTACTTCTCCGAGGATAGTCCACCCTCGCTACTATCCCCCACTGGATTTTATATCACGGGAGCGCGTGCGCGAGCGTGCGCGTGTATGTGGCGGGAGAGGGGGAAAGAACTTGACTGACTGCTATAATTCTTTACGCCCAGAGAGTAAAATGCGTTGTTGCTGTGTCTGGTACTGGTAGGCAAGAAGGACCACATTTACTCTCGAGCTGTCTCCCCACAATCTGGTGCCCTCCGGATGTGTTGGGGATGGTGGGAGTTGTAGTCCAACAAATCTGGAAGGCACCAGGTCCGAGAAGGCAGCTTCAGAGCAATTACTACGGGACTTTAATGGGGAGTCTTTCGGAGTAAAGAAACTGGGAGAATTGCACTGGAAATTGTACTGGAAATTCAGCATGAAAGACATTCGAGAGGAGGCCTTAACAAGTCTCTCTCCACACCGCGCCCCCACCGAAATGGGACTAAGAATGAGACCTACCTCATAGGACTGTTGTGAGGATCCATGAGATCTCTATAAAAATTCACTTTAGATTTGGGTAGAAAATATTGGATGGCTAGGTCCAAGCAACCTCAGTTCAGCGGGTAGTGGTTGTTTGGTATGTTAAAATTCTTCCTTCCTTTGCCTATCGCGTACCATACTCGTCTGAACCTAGAATTAAAAGATGCCATGACTCATTTATTGATTTGTACTCCATTTGGGCGGCAATCGTATGCATACTTTCCTGGGAGTAAGACCCATTGAACTCGATGGGGCTTATTTCCGAGTAGGCATGCTTCGGATTGCAGTCAGTTGGAAGTAAAATGCATTGATTTCAGTAGAACTTGATTCCAAGTACGTTTAGGATCGGAGCCTGGCTTAGTTTTTCAGTTCGTCTTAAAAACTCAGGGTGGATAAAAAGGATGTGGGAGCAACCTACCTCTGGAACTTTTCCTGTCAAGGTCCATCGAAATGCAGAGTCCAGCACATTAATCTTGATGGGATTTACACAGGAGAAGCTCTTAATGAATTGTGCTCCTTATAAATTAGGGCTCATGGATAGAATACTCTCCATAGTATTACTTAAATAAATATAAATATCTCGAGCTCTCTACTGCTGCATGTAAACCATGTAATAAATTGAATATTTTCAATCCTATTAAAAACAAACAGAATTGTTCGGGAGTGATTGTTTTACCCATCTATTTTATATTGTTTTGTAAGCCGCCTTGAGTGCCATTTTTTTTTTCGGTAGAAAGCCAGGGTATAAATCAAATAAATAAAATCAATTGCATTGCGTTTGGCAGGCCGGGCTCTCTGCTCTAAAAGAGGTAGTGAGATTAATTTCCAATTAAATGGTTTTAGGATCGGGAAGAAAGAGCTGGTCAAGTGTATTTCAGTTTTGACCGGGGATAGTCCTGCTGCCAATATTTTTCACCTGAACATAAATAAGGCTACAGTCCTATATGCAGAGTTACCTGGGAGTAAGTCACACTGAATTCAGGGGCCTTACTTCTGAGTATGTGTGCCTAGGATTGCCCTGTAAATAAGTTTTTCAAACTCCAAATAATCCCTACAAAGAGTTATTGCTTTAATAAACAAGAATTTAAAAATCTGTGACCTTCTGATGTCAGACTTTGCTGGAGGCGACCATATTTCTATAAAAAATAATGAGACGGGAATGTTCAGAAGTGTTGTGACTTAATCTGCACATTCAGTTCTTGCAACGACCGAGGGCAACTAACAGTTCACAGTAAATTTTGCGGAATCCGCATCATCAAACATGATAAAACAAAACAAAAAACAAAACGCACCAACCAACCGGCTTCTCCTTTGGAATGCTTTAAACGACTGAAACCACTTTGTGACACAAGATCGACTCTGGAAGAGATGTTAATTTTCATATGACTCAGTAGTGGTGTTTTATCGTCCTCTTATGCTGAGATAATTTTTGAAAGAGATATAATCGGGAATGGGAGGATCCGTTTAGCAAGTTTATTATGGAACATTTTTGAGATCTGAAAAGGGCACAACATAGGCGAGTCAAAATAAATGCAGACTTTGTATCTAAAATATCACGATTGACTTAGGGTGCAGTCCTATCCATGCTTAGACAGGAAAAAATGGAGCATGCTGGGAGTTGTAGGCCTTTTTTTCTGTCTAAACATGCATAGGATTGCACCTTTAATCTCGGAACACCGGTTGCAATCCTGCCAACAAGCGAGGCTGTTTGAATCCCGTTAACTGCATTGCTATTTAAACAGCTTAATTATGGCCGGACTGCAGCCTACTATAACCAAAACAGATTTTGAGTTAAACACAATCACCCCCACCCATTTTCAGGGTAGGTATCTATATTACCTAGAAACAGACACCTTAATTTTTGATAATAGGTGATATCATGGTTGTGCCTGATGAAGTATCCGTGTAAAGCACTACCCCTGATATTGGACTGTTAATCAACCTTGGTTAAGAATGTAATTTTTTCAGTGGTCTTTGCTAGGATGGATAAAGGGGGAACACCATCTCTGGATATGGCGGATGATCAAGAATGCTTTCGTCAAATCAACCTAACACAGCTCTTAGCCTACGTGTGTGTGAGGTACAGCAAGGTGAGTAGGGAGAGACGGCAGACGCCATAGCTCAGTGTGATAGTGCACATGCTTTGCATGCAGAAGGTCCCAGGTTCGATCCCTGGCCTCTCCAGGTTGGGCTTGGAAAGAGTCCTTCCTGAAGAGCCGCTGCCGGTCAGTGTCAGCAATACTGGGCTAGATAGACCAATGGTCTGATTCAGTAGAAGGCAGCTTCCTATGCGTGGTGCCTGGCATCTGAAGTGTGGCAGCTCTGGAATCTTCCATACTGATACTGGAGCAGACACTAATACTTTTCTTGCGATGTATTTTTTTATTATTATTATATAAAATAATATATAATTATATAATTATTAGTATAATCGAGTTCGATTTTACCTTAGAAAGGCAGAATACGAATGTTCAAATAAATAAATATTCTGCCAGTTGTGGCCTGCACGCACCGCAAGCGTACTGAGAGAAGCTTACTTCCTGGCTGAGCTCCAAAGCAAACCTCCCATTCTGAGGACGAGGAAAGGGAAGACCAACTAAACGCTACCGAGCAGAAAGATTCCTGAAACGTCGTAGTCCAACGGGACATGATGCAAGACAGGAGTGCAGAACGCGCTGCTACGGCGAGTTTGCAGCTAGGAGGACAAAGCCGTCCCTCCTCCCCTTACTATAAAAAACAGTCAAAATGGCCGACTTTGGGATGTCACCGCGAGCAACCCATTCCACAGCTCTGCTAAGCTCAAGCCTCTGGAGCTGAGCCAGCTGGCTTAGTGGCAGTGCCACTGAGGAGGTCGATTAATGATAATAATACCGGTCTGGAGTGCTGCTGGAGCTCAGAGGCCGTTTCATTATTGACCATTTTCAACTTTATGATTGCAGTTTATAGTGTGCACTTTCCTTCAGTAAACTACAGTATGACGGCCGGCGGATGTCGTGCCGAAAATTTGCCACTGGTTTTCCAGTGTGCCCCATTCCTTTCGGAGCTCGAGGCTTGCGCCTTCTTAATGAACGAGTTCTGGGTTTTCCAAGTTCATCAGAAATGGCGACGTCGGATAAAAGACCCTGTAGGTGAAAGTTGCGTGCACATATGAGAAAGATAGCGGGGAGAAGAGACATTTAAACAACAACAGGCCCCTTGTTCGCTACCTTGCCAACAGCTCTATATAATAGTCCAACATCTTATGCAGTCTTTCCCCCCGCTAACCGAGTTTATAACCACACATAATTAATTAAAAAACAAAACCAAAACCCAGGACAGGTAGCCTAGAGTTAAACGGAGCCAGTAATTTCATAGCGCAAATATACGAAAACCGTGTGTGTTTGTTGGGGGTGGGGGAAGGGAGAGATATAGTCTCCAATGTATCCAGCAAAAATGCTTTCCGTCCTGCAGATTTCACTGTGGTTGCCCCGGTGGTAGAATATCCGCCCTTTATTTCTTACTGTGGGGTAGCTCCTTGGAGCCTGCTAGTAATTACTTGCTTTCATCCACTTTTCAAAAGCCTTTTTTTCTCTCTCTCCCGATATTTCACGTAGGAGACTGAAGAGGTTATGTCAGGTCAGCTGCTATAGCCCACTGCTGGTGAAAGTTTATGTAATCGAAAACAATAACTGATTTGTCACGAGCAGCATAAAATATTGGAAGGGCTGGGGGGGGGGGATTAGAATTAATTAGAGTCGCCAGCTGACTTGGTATTGGGGGGGGGGCTACTTGCAGGTCAGCAAGAGATTTCCTCAATTTTATATGGAATTAATATGTCAAATCTCATGGAGGTGGGGTTTGCTGACCACTGATGGAACCTGTATGGTTTCTCAGATAGTGTCGTCAGAACAGTCCACAGAGGGCACCAAGACCTGAAAGAGGTCCCGGCACAGGGAAAGCGATCGTTTTAAAAAAGAAAAAAAACAACCAAGGAAAACGAGAATAAAGAGAAGCAAGCTGATTTCCCTGAAAGTCATCGTAGACGGGAGGAAGGACGGAAGGAAGATAGAGCGATAGAGATATCTGACTTGATGACCAACACATCTCAGGATCCTAAGGACTTGCCCACTACGAAGCAGAGCGTTTCAGCAGTTCTTGCCAATCAACAACTGAAATAAGTGATCGCCGCTTGAACTGATGAAAATAGGACCTCACATATGTGTCAATATCCCTCTGAGTGACGTGACCTGTAAGTATATATTTGGGGAATGAATGAAATGCAATCCGTTGCTGAGAGAGCAAGTTGGAAGGGATGCACAGGCGTGGGGCGGTTTTCTTAAACACAGAAAGAGGGGGGATTTATGCGCTGATGTCCTGCCAGCCATCTCCCCCCCCCCCTTTCTTTCAGTTGCTTAGGTCAACCCTTGGTCTATTATGAGTCTTCTGTGGAAAGACGTTACAAGCCCAGGTGGAATAAGAAACGTATTTTCAGCATCGGATGCGAAAAAGAATGGTGCGCATACCAGTTTGCTGATGATGAGGTGAAAGAATGAAATGGACCGGGGGAGGAACTATAAGGAAAAGGATTGGGCCACAAAAAACAGCGTGAAGTAGTAGAAGTGGTGTAAGATACAAATACATAATTATGGAACTAAAGGGACATCGTTGATGTCAGAGGAAGAAAATTATGGCTCTCCAGGTTCCTTCAATTTAAACTTTCAAATGCTTCTTAAGTTTATATAATACTCTGTAGCAGAACGGAACCGAGTGTTCATACTAAGGTGCAGTAAAACTCATCTATTTCAATGGAACATACTTTCCACTTGCTGTGTTTGGCATTGGCATGTTAGAAATGGCATTAATGTCTATGATGCATGTCATTTTTCTTCAATGTGTTCAAAATCCACATTCATTCATTCATTCATTCATTTCATTTCTATACCACCCCACAGCCGAAGCTCTCCGGGTGGTTCACAACAGTTTGTACATAAAAACAACAATAAAAACATACAAAATAGTTAAAAAGATTAAAAACCAAATTTATTCTGGTCCATTCGGAACTATTTAGTTTACCTGCTGCACTCGTGGTTTATTAGCTATATGGAATCAGGTGTTGACTAAGCTCCATTGAACTTAATGAGACTTGCTTCTGAGTAGACATGTTATAGGATTGCGCTGTTACTGAATCAAAAAAGTGGGGCTGGGGCATGCTGGGAGTTGTAGGCCTTTTTCTGTCTAAACTTGCATAGGATTTTGTCTTAAATCAAAATTAGTTGTCTGGAGCACACCTACGTTAATATTCAACTGACTCAGATTTCATATCCCAGTAATTGTGCATATATGATTATATACATATTACATATACACAGAGAGAGAAGTCTCCTTTGAAAACATCTTCAAATTTTAGTCGTTTACTTAAATGGAAAAAGAATCTTAGCCCTGTGAGAAAATAAAATTAATATATAAATAAATGCCAGAAGCAACAACTAGACTCTTGAATGAACAGATTAGCTGAGTTGAGTGTGCAGGGGGTGGGGGTGGGTTAAACTCGTGGCATTCACTTTTTGAAAATCCGTCCACATGTATGGATGTATTTATTTATTCTGGATTTCCATTAGATTCATGTTTGAAAATATGAAATATCCAACCCAGTTCATAAACCAAACAGTTCCCGTGAGATCCTGAAGGAAGAAAAAAGATTATTTATAAGCTAGGGGGAGGGGAAGGGAGAAGTTTAAAGGGGATAAATATATCATATGAAGAAAGAGGAAGTGCTTGAGGATCCTGTAGATTAAAAAAAAAAAAAAACACCCTTCAAAGTTATTTGCCTTGATCGATGCTTCTGCTTTTCACACATTGAATGAGCAAATGGAGAGTTGAAATCCTTTTGGAAAAGTACACATTTTAATTCCTTGAGAAGACTGCTCCTGATGGATTACTCAGAATGTAATCCTGTTCATGTTGACTCAGAAGTATATCTGATTGAGCTCAATGGGTCTTACGCACTAATAGTAACCCTGCTTTGCTTTGCAACTTGAAGTTCCTATCCTATGTTGTCCTCTTCTAACAGAGAACAGATGTGAAAGGGAAACAAAAGAGGATGTAAGAATCAAACAGAACAACATTTATGTATGTGTATTCATAGGATTTGGAGATAAGTATAATAATACTGCACTGGAGAAAAATATGGATTTAAAAAGTTCTAAGACACATGGAAAAAATGGAGGATATTCCACAATTACTTTCCTATAGGGGAAAAAACGATACTATTGGTGATCTCTGGAAGTGAAAGGAAACTTTCAGATAGCCAGATTGGGATTTGAATTTAAAAAGAACATAGATAATATGGGGGGAAATACGAAATATACACGTTGGGCTATGAAATTAAGTCTGGTAACCTGAAGAGTATGTAATATTCAAATTATGGTAACAATCTTTAAATGTCTTGCACTGTCATAAAAATTTAATATAATTAGGGCACAATCCTATGCATGTTTAGACAGAAAAAAAGTCCTACAACTCCCAGCATGCCCCAGTCAGCTGACTGGGGCATGCTGGGAAGTTGTAGGACTCCCCCCCCCCTCTAAATGTGCATAGGAGTGCACCTTAAAGGCTTTCTAAAATAGTTACCTTCCAGATTAACTTTCTTAGGATGCAGTCCTATGCATGTTTAGATAGAAAAAAGCCTACAACTCCCAGGATAACCCAGCCTATCCTAAACATGCATAGGATTGCACCCTTATTTACATTAGGTAAATGCACCATTATTTACATTAGAGCCAGTGTGGCGTAGTAGTGGTGAGAGTGTTGGACTGGGATCCGGGTTCTATTCCCTGCTCTCCCCGCTAGGCCATGAAACTCACTGGGTGACTTTGGGCCAGTCACTGCCTCTCAGCCTAACCTACCTCACAGGGTTGTTGTGAGGATAAAATGGAGAGGAGGACTATGTAAGCCGCCTTGGGTTCCTTGCAAGAAAAAAGGCGGGGTATAAATATAATAAATAAAAAAATATGCTGCTAAAGGTTTGTTTTGCCTTCAAATAAGAAGGTTGTAGTATACCTACAGCTACACTAGCGCAACTTTCCAAAGCAGGACTTTATTCTAAGTTTCAAGAAGATATGTCAGTAAAAAAAAATGTTTAGGATATGGGTGCCAAAAAATAGTTGTTTCTCAGGCTGATGATTTTGTATTAAAATATAATCTGTGTTGAATAGCAACATATTTGAAAGTAGTACCCTTCTTCTTTAACAAGTCACCCAAATCTGTCATCGCCAACAACATAATTGATGTGGTATTTTAGATTTTTCAAATATCTTCCCATACATTATCTCAGTGTTCCTTGCAACAACCCTGTAAGACAGACCAGCAATTAAAGAGGATCTTCCTAATTCATATCACACATTCTAAGTCACTACATACACTGATATGAGAGGTATTTAGGGGCCCTGTTTGCTTACCATTCAAGGAGTGGGAGAGAAGAGCTGGGTGACATAATTTCTATGCACTGTCTTGTGCTTTTGTCTTGTTACCCAATTAATGAAATAGTAGTTGATTAATCAGTTCATCTGTCTATTCAATATCCATGACAGTACATATAGATAAAAACAATAGTTCTGAAGAAAGAAGCATACTTCCTTCATTATTAGATGATTCATCATCACCATCCATCATCATCAGGCGATCACTCGTGACCGAGTAAGATTGTCTTCCAGGATAAAAAATTTACAAAAAGAAAAATTTTAAAAGGAGGAAATTCTAAAGAAAATTGTGTAGACTCTAGCGATGGGTCCATAAGTGACTGTGGAGGCCAATTCTAGATCCACACAGCTTCCCACAGCGAGGACACAGGTTACCAGATGGAAGATGGTCCTGTAAAGGATTCGTTTGACGTGCTTTTCGCTTAGCACGTTTCTCCCTTTCGCGTTGCACTCGGGCTTCTTCAAAGTCCATAGAACCTTTGTGAGAGGCCAACCTCCAGTTAGAGCGTTCATGGGCCAGAGCTTCCCAGTTTTCGATGTTTATATTGCATTTTTTTTGCAATATATTGTGTGTATATATATATATATATATATATTGTATATATATATATATATATACAATAAACCCCACCACTTCTATGAGTAAGGCTTGGGGTAGGTACCCTATCCCCTTCCTGGAGCAGTAGGTCCTGGCAGAATGGAAAAGAAGCATACCTCATCTGACCCTTAGATGCATGCAAATTTTTAGCGCCAACTAAACTAATCTATTGCTAAGATTAGTTCTAAACCTACTCCTTCTCATCTATTAATAGACTACCTGTCAGAATAATATTGCCTACGGTTCTCATCTCAGGGAGCACAGCCTGTTTCAAAGGTTATAGCCACAGCTGTCTGATCATTTCTCTTCACTTCATTATTAGCACCAGGATAACCCATTTGGAATTTTGTCCCCAGGGGGAGAAGAAAGATACCATCACTTGTATAATAATAACAGAAAGTATAATGGTATTGGTAATATGTGATATAAATCCCTAAGGACAGAGGTCAGTTACTAAATGAAACTGATGTACAAGGAGCGCAGAGATCCAAGCAATGCTGAATTCCATCCGGGTTGTGGATTTCTTCTTTTTCTTTTGCGCTGCTGCAAGCATTTTGTTAAACACTGGTGGGTGGGAGGGTGGGAAGGGGCAACACAAACTCATGCTGAAATATTTATTCTTGATTTCAGAGCTCCCTCTGGGAACTTTGGTGGTACAACAGAGACAGTTTTCCTACGGTCGTGTCCACCACCACCGCCTAATAAAGTTGAAATTGATGGAGGAATGATCTGGTGTTAACACCTACTTGGGTGAAGTGGGGGGAGGGGGGAATACTGCGCCAGACTAGCCTTTTGACTTGATAATGTGAGAAGGGGATGGGTACGAGAAGTCGGGCTGCTCTTCACTCGCGGAATAGGAACGCCACAGATCTTCCAGAGACCCCATGACAACGTGGTGGGCTGCATTCGTGCCAATCAGGACATGGTCAGAATGGAAGGCAAACCAGCAATCGATTGGCAGCTGGGAGAAAGGAGGGAGACTGTATGTAGCCCACCACCTTCTTGGGATCATCATTATGACCTCTGGCGGAGCTGCAGTTGCAAGACGTTCCCACTAGATGTCTTCCCAGTTAATGATAGTGACTTGGCTCTTTCTTTCCCAACCTTGGATCCTCCTCTACCCAAGTCCACAATCCCATTTGGTAACGCACGTCTCTTTTGCCTTGACCAAGTATTTTTTTATCCCTACGACCTTCCCCTCCACTGTACAATTTTTCTAAAGCGGATTTCTGCCATTTCAGACTAGAAATTCAGACTGGATTTCTTCGTAGTCATCTTTTTTCTCTCTTCTTTTTCTTTGGTGTCCTGCTACTCACGCAACCGGAATACTTTTTTTTATTGCTTGTGATTGTGTTTAAATAACACAGGGAAGTTTGAGCGCACACACGCCGGATCACATTTTAATCAGCTGAAGTCAAGGACGCCCAGGTGGTAAATGAGTTTACTTTGCAGTTTCTACTAAAGTACAACATATGGTCCAAAGTTCAGCTTCTTTTTAAGCCGCAAATATGGACTCAACTACACGGCTTCTTTAAGCCAGGCTGTTGCTACCTTAGCATCCTTAAAAGGAAAATAATACGCAGGAGGAAGCAAATTTATAATTAAAAATATCGCCAATGAGCAAACGGACACCTAGGCGATATCTAATTGGTTTATTGACTGTTCAGACACCTTTAGCCTTCTCTATAAAGAAAGGCAGGCATACAGAGGCGGGCAACTAACCTATCGTGGCACAGAGATTGAGAGATAAATTTTATATAGCTATGTAGGCGAGGACTTGGGGGGGAAATGATTATCCTTTACCTCAGCAGATGAATTAAACACATGGGAAACCTTAGCTTCAGTTGTATAATACAAATCAATATATTTTAACATTATTTTATTAGACAGATATCCAGAGATTTTGTATAGGTATATATTATGTATATGTACATAAATGGATGTAAGTGTATATGAATTGATGGACACGTATGTGCATATCACAGTCCAGTACACATTTAGGTATATTTAAATCTCAGAGCTCTTGCCTGCCTGCCTAATTCTGTGCTGGATTTTGGCATAATGTATCAATTTACAGTGCAGTCCTATACAACTACTCAGAAATAAGCCCCATTCAATTCAGTGGGACTTACTCCCAAGTAAATGGGTATAGGACTGCAGCCTAAGTCTCCGCTGAAGCCATAGGCGACAATAAAAACAATGAGACTTAGTCTGAGTAGAAAGGTATAGGGTTGAACTATTCCTTGATTAAGTTGGCGAATTCTTTAATGTCTGATATATATATTCAAACTATGCAATACTATATCATATTATGTTAAGGTGATTCATTGTTTGTGTAAGTATGTGTGGCATTAAAGAATTCTCCAACTGAATTCAGCAACTGAAGTGTTACTTTTCCTTTGAAATCAGAAATTATTTTTTACTACACACACAACAACAACCATCACCGTTTATCTTAGTTTAAGGGGGGGGGGGAGAGAAGGAGAAGGTCTTCTTTATCTTCTTTTGAAGACTGTGATACAATCCTATACACCCTTACCTGGATTTAAGCCCCAAACTCCCTGGGGCTTACCTTTCAGTAGACATGTATAGCATTGCACCCTAAGGAGTGGTTAACATCCATATTCCTGCATAGCAATTTAGGTACTAGTCACAAATATACAAAAGACTTCACAGGATATTTATTACATATTCTCAATCTAGCTAGTGTCACAGACCCTGCCAAAACTAGTGTGGGCAGCAGTATTCATTTCCCTAAGAGGAGGACTGAGTAACAGCAAATTCCCGGGGCAGGCAATAGAACAAAGCTCAGGGTAGATGTGCAGACCAGACAGCTCCCAAGTTCAACCTGCAGAGGTTACATTTCCTTGTTTAAGGACATTCTGATTGTGAAAAACACTTATACATTACCACATTGACTCTTTCCTGGAAATGTGATAATTTTGTTCTGTTAATTCCACACAATCTGCCAAAAGATTTGTAAGGCAGAGAAAGTAGGAAGAAACTGTTAATATAAAGCTATGTAAGGAATGTCAAAGTTAAAATAAACACTGTCCTCTCTCATTTAGGTTTGAGTTAATGCCAGAATTTCTGTTCATGTGTAAATACATTGTCTTGCCTTGTTTCACGGTTATGTATACTGCTTTCTGGTTTAATATAAAATGCATACTGCTTCCCAACATAGTGAGCTAGAAACAGATCATTTTCATGTAGGCCGTGAGTGGGCAGAAAATAGATCTGGATCTACTCGTAGATCTCTCCGTGATTTGCAGTCAGCAAGGATTTCCTAGTCCCAGTTCTTTAACCATAGCAGCAGCAACATGAGTCTCGCCCTGTTCTAAATTATGCTGCTGAAATGAATGAAATAAAAAAGCTAGAGATAAGCAGGAGTGGATTTTTGTGCGGAAGAACTCCGTTCAATTTTGGTATTCAAAACAAATCCCTGGATTCAGAATTCTATAATTACGAGTGTATTTTGTACCAGGTTCCATTTCTTGTGATATTTGAATTGACTTAACAGAAGTGTTACACTTTATGGATTTTGAAAATAGATCCAGTAATATTAAAGCTCCTTAGGAGAGTTTTACTTGTAAGCAAATTCCCTAACAGTGCAAATCTATGCATGGTTACCTAGAAGAAATTCTCCACTGTGTTCAATGGAGCTTGCAGCCTAAGTCCCTTTGATTGGATGGAACAGAGTGAACTTGGTGCTTCAAGTGTCCTATTGAAATCAGTGGGACATTTAAATGTGCTTACACTTGACTGAATGTGCTTACACTTGTGAAATAAATAGAATACCACTGATAATGTTAATACTAATAACAAATCTTCAGAACTGACTAGAAGCCATTTATGTAGAAGTATGTATGCCTCCTTCATACCACTGAATTCAGTGAAGTAGATAGAACATGCTTCCCAAATTACAGTGCAATTATACGCACGCGCTCGCGCGTGCGCCGTAAACCCTATTGAGTTCAGTGGGACTCACTCCCGGGTAAGTGGGTATAAGATTACAACCTCTATTGGATTGTAGATCAGACTGTGTGTTTTAAAAAATATCAGGTATTCAGCGCACAAACCAAGTCTAATAAAATAGCTGCACTGCCACCAGAAATCAACTGATTATTTTTTTTAAAGTTATGCATCTTTCTTGTTTTCTGCTATGCATAAGAGTTTTGTGCCACAGTTGCTTGTTGCTGTGGGCTCCTGGTTTTCGCTTCTCCAGAAAAAAAGAAAAGAAGTCCTGATTGTTTCAGTTCCGCTTTAATTAAGCCCCTAGCCTGAAGGTGGCGGGCGGGGGGGGGAATAATGTGTCCCCCCCCGCCCCGCTACTATTTACAAGAGCTCTTCTAAAAACTTAAAGCCCTGTCGTGTGAGTGTCACATCAGTCTGCCGTTTGTAATTAGGACGTTTAACGTTTGAAAAGGCATGGGTTGTTTGAAACACAGACACAGCTCTGCCTTCAGAAACTCGCTTCTGGGGGAAAAAAATATATCTGGAAATAATTAAGTCGCAGAGTCGAGAACATTACTCCGCTTGTGCTGCGAAGGTGTCCTTGCACCTTTACAAGGCGGTATAGAGAGTGAGCTCAACAAACTTAGGGCTGTTGTAGAGCAAGGTTATGAATTCAACACACTCGTTCCATTTCATCTTTATGGAGCTACCATTTCTTTAAATTCCTTTAGTGGAATCGTGATTCCCCCCCCCACCTTTTCCCTTCCTGCTTACCACTGGCTCCCCATTCATTTCAATGGGGTTTGAGCAGGGAAAATTTCCCCAGTGAATTTGAGGAACCGAGTCGAGAGAAAATACCTTATCCTGGGATGCCACTGTGCTTTGGCTACGAACAAACTTTGTGAATTGAGGAGGCTGAGAAAGCCAAGGGAGGTGGGGAGAAATGTATTATTATTATTATTATTATTTAATAATAATAATAATAATAATAATAATAATGCTGACGATGATTATGATACATGATGGTTATGATGTTACAGAATACCTCTCCCCCGGTATAATTCCATACATGCTGGTTGCCACCCTAAACTCCTAAAGATAATGGACACGATCCAGCCAAACTTGAATGTTTTTAAGTACTATTGGTCTCAGCTGGAGAGAACCAATGGGTCGTTAAAATGCTCAACACTTACAGGAACATAGGAAGCTGCCTGATACTGAGTCAGACCTTCGGTCCATCTAGCCCAGTATTGTTGACACTGACTGGCAGTGGCTCTGCAGATTTTCAGCAGGAGTTCTTCCATCCCTACGCTGGAGATGCTAGGGATTGAACCTGAGACCTTCTGCATGCAAAGCATGTGCTCTACCACTGAGTTATAGCCCCTCCGCGATTGATCACTGGGTCAAGGTTGCAGCAAATATCCTGTTCAGAGAGGCGTAAGAAGAAATTATTCCAGGCATCCACTGGACCAAACATGAACGGAGATGTACAGTACAATCAGAGCCATGTTTACTCAGAAGAAAATCCCATGGAGCTCAATGGGGCTTGCTGCCTACTACTTAAGACTGCAGCCATAATTGTATTCTTTTAATACCAGCATTAATAATTGTTAAAAGGTCATACTAATAAGTAATGGCAGCTCCTTTAACGCATCAGGGAAAGATATGTGCTTCTTTCCATCTCTGCCATGGTCTAATCCGAGTGCAAGGGATAACCCTCCTAAAATGCAATGTCTACGAATTGCAGCTGTAATTCTATACAGACTTACCTGGAGATTAAATCCCATTGTACTCAGTTCGGGTTACTTCTGAGTGAACATGTATAGTATTGCACTATAAATCCTATGGAGCTTAATAAACTTGCATAGGAATGAGTTGTAAGGGTCTAAAGCAAGGGATGAGTCCAGCACTGGATGACGGAAAGGCGATCAAAGGGCACAGACAGAGCTTTCATATCGCTTGACAGTCTCGGCTCTTTTGAAGGGGGTTCCTCCTTCCGACGTTCCGCTGCCTGATGAAGCCCGGAGTAGGCAGGTATAATCAGTCGAAAACTTCCAAACTTTCAACGGAAGCTTGGGATTGTGCATTACTTAGCATGTGGGCCCTGCTTGGCGCAGTGGATGGTGTGTGTTTGTGTGCCTGTACAGGCCACGCAATCCTATGCATTTTTCCTCGGAAGTAAAATGCTAAATGCGGCTTACTCCTAGTTAACCGCGTCTAGGATTGCAGCCTTAGAGTGCCTTTGATTATTTGTGTTGTAGCAGTTCTACTGTTTCGTTGACAAATATCTTCCATTATGTTTGGTCTTTACACTCTGCAAAGCAGTGGAACAGGCCCTACCACGTCAAGCTCATTGCCGGAGGTCTGTGCGTTGCTCCTTCCAGTTCCAGATATGATCAAAGGAGTTATTCAGGGATGTCTTTGACACTCTTGTTCACACTTCGGCTGGGAGCATCAGGTCTTTCGGTGGGTTTAGAATTGCACTATAGGGACCATTATGCTATTATTATATTTTACACAAACACACACACACATACTTGGCACAGGGCAGTTGCAGGGACTTCTTAAACAGGTTGGTTCGCTCTCAAAACCAGGAAGATCAACTGAAGATTAATTTACCAGAAGCTGATATCTCTCTCATCATTGGACAGAAATGTGAATTCTGTGCCGGAAAAACAGTGCAGGCTTTCCACAACGTCCATTCCATGTGAAGAATTCAGAAAGAATTCAAGAATTTTGCAGTTAAAATGCGGCAAGAGCATGATTATTTATTTGCTGCTTTTATGGCCTCCTGGTTCTCCCCTGCATTTTATCCTCACAGCAACACTTAGGTAGGTTAGGCTAAGAGGTAGTGAATGGGCCAAGGTCACCTAGTGAGCTTCATAGCTGAAGTGGGGATTCTCTCCTGGGTGTCTAACCCTAGCCCAATCCTCTAAAAATTATACCCCTCCAGCATCAGACACGCATGCTCTGTGTAGTTTTGGAAGGCGAGGTCGTTTAAATACCCGCTAAGGGTACAGTAATAGAGCATCCATAAAGTTCCACTTAAAACGTTTTTACCCAAGACAAAACCACATTCAGGGTCGGATGTTACTGTGCTTTCAAGCGTCTTACGTTTATTATGCTCCGAAAGGTTCTCTCGAAAAGTTCCTAAATCACTGTAGGGTCGGGAAGAATAGGATGTGATCTGCAGACCACGAAGCTGGTATGAAAAAGAGAACTGAGCTTCAGGTATATCCGTCCTAATTCAAGATGTCGCCTTCAGCAGGTCAGGCCCAAGGAAAACAAGAAGCTGTAGTAGAGTGAGGTGGTTTCTCCTGAGGCGGTTTGGGGGAAGTGCAGTGACTATGGGAAAGGCAAAAGGGCCGCAATTGGCAAGGTGATCCTAGGCAAGCAGCATCCTTCTGGGCGATTGGCGATGATACATCCCAAACTATTTAGAACTCAGTATTTGTCTCAATCAGGGCAGAGCCTCGGAGCTACCCCAGAATCTGTTCTGTTCTGAATATTTGACCTGCAACCAGTCAAATATTACTCAGAAAAAGAACAGACAACAATTGCAAGTGTCTTGGGCGAGGGGGACGGGGTGGGTGGGACGGAATGACAGCAGCTTACTATCTTTACAAAGTACTCGTAAGCAACTCACAAAGTACTCGTAAGCAAGCTTTCCATCTTCTGCAGGCTGAATGTTAAGGGGAAAACCCCAAACAAAACCCTAGAGAGAGAAAGAGAGACTTAGTGTTAACGGGTGAGATAGAAAATCCCCAGTCTGCAGTCAGTAACAATAATTTAAAATGGAATGAAAGACGTACCAAGCACCTCTTCTACTTTCTGCGCCTGCGCGCTCGCGTGTGCTTAACCTCCAAACGGAAGAAGAGTTTTAATGAATTCCAAAGCTTGCTCACTACTTCGTGATGTTTCAGTTCGCATTATATGATTGTTAGTTAAAGAAGGGGGAGGCTCTCATCCTGGGGAGAGTGCCTTTCCCTCACCAGCGAGGAATCCCTATCAACCCCAGCTATCTGGGATTAAGGCAGGGGTGGGTGACTTGTGGCCCTCCAGAGGTTTTGTCCTACAACTCCCATCATCCCTCACCATGGGCTATGCTGGCTAGGGCTGATGGTTTCTATCCCAAAACACCTGGAGAGCCACAAATTGCCCGCCCCCTGGTTAAGGGGAAGGGATTAGAGGCAGGGGCGGTGCTAAGTACCAAAAAGATCCGGGGTTCAGGCCCACAGGACAACAACAACAAAAGCCACAAATTTGCATATGCTAATTTACATATGCTCTAAAGCCTGTGTGTGTGTGTGTGTGTGTGTGTCTTTAAAGGATCCTGTCTGCTAAGGATACCCCTATTTGTAAAAAAAAAAAAAGGGATGTGTGGACAGAGGAGAGGAGGACATTTGAATTGGGGGGGGGACCCTCAGGCAGAAAGATTCAAGGGGGGGCAGCAGGAGGTGAAGTACATGTGGGGGGAAAGCCAGCTAATCCAGCTGGATCAGATGCAATAGAGATCGTCAGGGCTTTTATTTCAGCAAATGCCCATGGACAGCAGGGTGGTGGGGCATATGATCTAGCCAGAGATTCAGGGCTGCAGCCCTATCAGAGCCACCCCCTAACGCTGCCTCTGATTAGAGGCCGGGACTTCATCATAGAGCCAGTGTGGCGTAGTGGTGAGAGTGTTGGACTGGGACCCGGGAGAACCGAGTTCTAGTCCTCACTTGGTCATGAAGCTCACTGGGTGACTTTGGGCCAGTCACGGTCTCTCAGCTAACCTACCTCACAGGGTTGTTGTGAGGATAAAATGGAGAGGAGGAGGAGGAGGATTATGTAAGCTGCCTTGGGTTCCTTGCAGGAAAAAAGGCGGGGTATAAATATAATAAATAAAAATAGTAGCCTTGACCTCTCTTTTTCTTCACAACAGCAATGGTCTTCTGGAGAGCTGTCCTCCTGGGTCAGTGATGGCGAACCTTTTTGAGCTCGAGTGCCCAAACTGCAACACAAAACCAACTTATTTATTTCAAAGTGCCAACGCTGCAATTAAACCTGAATACCGGGGTTTTGGTTTTAGAAAAACAACAGCATACAGTTGTCCGAACTAATTAACATCTTTTATCTTTAAAGAAAAACACAATAGCAGAGCTTTCAATGATACAAACAGTTTTTTGTTGGGGGAAAAATCAACTCAAAAAATTATTATAGTACTACATTGTACACATAGCCTGAAGGGAATTTATACAAACTTTTAAAATAATTAAGCACATGTACGGTATTTTTGGATAAAGGATTCTCAACTTGTAATATGATTATATGCCAGACTGAAATTGTATGGGGCAAGCTTTACTCTGGGTCCTTTCCCTGCTTCTACAGGTGTCGGATTAGTAAAAGTAAAAGTCAACCTGTACTAGGATGAGCAAGATAAACAAGAAAACTAAACGTGCTCAACACATTTAAAACACTTTATGTCTTGGACTGCAAACACTGCATTAGGTAAAAGTTTGCATTGGGCATGCTTTTGCACAATTAATGTGATTTTTGCTATTGCATGCATGCTGATAATTTGTCAAACCTTGGCTCATACTCCATTAGTTTGAGAGCAACACATGCAGCTCTTGGGTCAACTGTTAGGGCTTTACATCCAAGCCATGCTCTGTGCATCATTCTTCAAAATCTTTTAAATGTGATAACAATGTAGAAAAGAATTCTGTAACAGGAATTCTAGAATAAAATCATTCTGTTCCACACTGTGAGAAAGAACAAGATCATTAGTGTTTTGCAGAAGGGGACAGTATTTTCGCGATCTGGTGACCAATGGCTCGAGTGCCCACAGACAGGTCCCTGCGTGCCAGCTATGGCACCCGTGCCATAGGTTCACCATCACTGTCCTGGGTTATTTGTGTACTTTCTAGCAGCTTTGCTCCAAATAGAGGTTCCCATTTCTTCAACAGCTGGGAATTTTAACACCCACCCACCAGCCTTCAGAAAGGTTGGGAGCTAGATTTCCCCTGCTTTCAGTTCCTCTGCCTAACTTTCTCCACAGGGTTGTTGTGAGGATAAGTGGGGGGGGGTAGCCCTCAGGCACGCTGCTCCTTAGGAAGGACGGGATACAAAATGAATTAATAAATGTCAGACTCAGTGAGCGTGGCACCACCAGGTTGTTGTCTCCACGTGGTTCTAGCAGCAGAAGATACCAGTGTGGAGGGTATCCCTGTGGAGGGTCCCGTTTGAAAAAGATGCTAGGAGAGGAGGATATATTGTTGAGTATTATCCTTCCTATCTCACGTTAGTGAGATCAGCAGAGTAGAGTCCCTTTCCAGCTTAAAAGAAGCTTAGATTTGGCTACTGTTAGCCAGTTAGCATTTGGTAATCCAGGATGCTTTAAGGCAGACTGGATTTCCCTGGTTTTTCCCCCTTTTCTCTCCCTCAAAACAATAATCAGAGACACAGTCTTGTAAAAGTTAAAAGTAACATTTACTCACTCAGATTATGCAGTTTCATTCAGGCAGGCTTAAAAGCGTTTCTTACAGTTGGTTACAGTACATTTGGAAATACTTGGGGTCTGAACTTGTGGAGTTCAGACCAGCAACTCTGGTTACATGCTGCTGTTAGAACAACGTGGAGGCAACTCTTTTTACTACCACATTCAGAATCTCAGTAGGAAGGAAAAGAGCTGAGAGCTATGCCCACTTCCTGCTGAGGCTCAGCTGAACACACACTGATCGAGCCTCACTGGGCAGAAACGAGGCCGAAATTGGCCCTGCTCAGCTCACGCCCAGCGAGGCCTTACCTTGTTCTTTGGGGTGGCTTGCCCTCTCCGCGGCGAGCCGCCCGTGCGGTCTGTTCCATCCCGTCGCATCACTTCCGCGACCGGAAATGACGCGACAGAACCCTGCGCAGGCGCGCTGGACCCCTGTGGTGCGTTCTGCGCCTGTGGAGGGTCCCGTCGCATCATTTCTGGTCTCGGAAGTGATGGACGGGGCAGAAGACGCCCGATCAAGCGGCGTGGAGAACCTCTCCGCGCCGCTCAGAAGATCGAGTCGGGTCGGCGCCCCTGCGGAAGATCGGGTTGGGGGCGCGACCCGGCCTTGGAGCCAACTCTACACTGAGTATCTTCTAGGGAATCCACCTTAGAAGATACCAGTGGCCTTAACCATTTCATTCAACTTACTGATGAAACATGAGCCATTGGTTTTGACTGCACTTTAAATATCCCACAATAAATATGTTGGATAATTAAAATTGCAGTCAAAACCTGTGGCTAATGTTTCACCAGGTAATTGGGTGAAATGGTTAAGATCACTGATACCTTCTAGGGTGGTTTTCCTAGAAGGTACTCATTGAATTATTAACAGCCTGAACAGGAAGTGGGCGTAACTCCCAGCTTCTTCCTCTTTCTGTTCAGACTCAGTGAGCGTGGCACCACCAGGTTGTTGTCTCCACGTGGTTCTAGCAGCAGCATGTAACCAGAGTATTTACAAATGAACTGTAGCCAACTGTAAGAAACACTTTTAAGCCTGCCTGAATGAAACTGCATAATCTGAGTGAGTAGATGTTACTTTTAACTTTTACAAGACTGCGCCTCTGATTATTGTTCTGAGGGAGAGAAAAGGGGGCAAAACCAGGGAAATCCAGTCTGCCTTAAAGCATCCTGGATTACCAAATGCTAACTGGCTAACACTAGCCAAATCTAAGCTTCTTTTGAGCTGGAAAGGGACTCTACTCTGCTGATCTCACTAACGTGAGAGAGGAAGGATATTACTCCACAATATATCCTCTCCTAGTATCTTTTTCAAGACCCAACACGGGTTATGAGCCCAGAATAGATTGTTTTGGTAGCATTTTGGTGGATGCCACTGGATTCTCTTCAGGGAGAAGAGGAATTCAAAGCGGCCATATTTTTCTTTGTTCCCTGGTGAGCACATGGTGACTCCATTGTCTCCTTGTGAAAGAGAAACCCCCTTTCCTCAGAAGGCAGTAGTAAGGCAGTGAAGGTTTTTGAGTTTTGGGCATTTTCAGTTTTTGAGTTTTGCACATTTTTCCACTTTTGAGTTTGGCATTTTTCCCAATTTTGAATTTTTGGGCATTTTTCTTGATTTTTGATCGTTGAAGATGAGCGGAGGAAACTCAAGAGGAGAGAGCTTCTCCAGGCCTGCCCTAATTAACTGAAGCAAATTTCATACAATGGAATAGGCGATTGAAAGTAATTTTGGACAGACTTGAAGTCCTGGGCTGTATTAAGGTAGATAAGCCCAGTGGTGTTGGTGAAGAGGCCAGAGCAGCAGCCAAAGAATGGGAAAAGCAAAACAGGATAGCAATATCTGTTATCATAGAAAATTTAACTGATTGCCAAATGATCCATGCTGGAGAAGGGGAAACAGCCAGAGAAGTGCTCCATAATCTAGAAAAGGCATTTGGGTTTACAAGCAAGCGGTCTCACAGGCGCCTAGTGAGAAATATGTTTCATTTGAAGCTTGAGTGCAAGAAAGATTGTGGAAGTCATGTGGAAGAGTTTTTAACTATTATTGAAAAGTTAAGACTGGCAGAATGCGTGATGAATGAAGATCAGAAGGTCTGCTACTTCCTGGGGTCACTGGGATATAAGTTTGAGATTTTTATATCCAGAATGGACAGTGTCCCAAATTTAACACTAAAGGATTTAATTGGTCATTTGAGAGAAGAATGTATTGAGAGAAGGGAAGAATCTCCAATCAGGCATTCTAAGCAAAGTTACTCAAATTACTTGTCCCAAGGGAATGGGAAAGGCACATCCAAGAGAATTGTCTGCTTTAATTGCAACAAAGAGGGACATATTGCCAAGTTCTGTAAGGCCCCGAAGACAAAGAAGCCCCCACCTTTTAGGCAGCAAAAGGAAAAGAAGGGGATTGATGAGAATAGCTTACTGATGCAACAGAAGAGTTTAGCAGCTAACTGTTACAAAAGTAAGTCAAACAAATGGGTGAT
Source organism: Shinisaurus crocodilurus (assembly GCA_021292165.1). Lineage (NCBI taxonomy): Eukaryota > Metazoa > Chordata > Lepidosauria > Squamata > Shinisauridae > Shinisaurus > Shinisaurus crocodilurus. The sequence goes on from CM037880.1 coordinate 51,639,742, forward strand.
AGATTCGGGTGCATCGAGCCATTTCTCACACGAGAGAGGATTCTTCAAAGAAATCAATAAGATTGAAGAATCACAAAGTGAGGACATCCAGATTACAGATGGCAATGTGATAAAGGCACAAGGTGCAGGCTCAGGAGTTCTACACTGCAAGGTTGGTGGTGAAACCAGAAAGAACTGTGTAGACAGAGTTATCTACGTTCCAAAATTAAGTTGCAACATGCTCAGTGTCTCCACTTTAGCAAGGAAAGGCTTCAGAGTACTATTTGAAGGTGACAAGTGTACAGTGTCCAAAAATGGTAAAGTGTTTGTTGAAGCTAGTCTGATTAATGGCGTGTATGAGGTTATTGTTTCAGAATCTCAGTCTGCTAAAGTGGCGTGCCCAAAGAAGAAGGATGAGGCTGATCTGGAGCTTTGGCGCAGAAGACTTGGACATAGAGACACAAGCACAATAAAGGAACTGCAGCGCAAGGAGCTGGCAAGAGGAGGTAAAGCCCCACAGTACCCAACCCCTGAAAGCAGCAGCAGAGACGAAGAGGAGCAGAGTGATGAGGACATGCCTGCACTGGAGGATGATGATGAAGCTGATGCAGTTCCAGAACCACAGGTCAGACGGTCATCTAGATCCAACAGAGATGTTCCACCACTCTGGCTGTCCTACTCTGCAGGGTCGGCGCTACCCCAAGAGCCTTCTACATGGGAGGAGATAAAGGAGATGCCAGACACAGAAGCCCGTCTCTGGAGGAAGGCTGCGCAGGAGGAGATGGATGCACTGCATCAGAACAAGACATGGACGCTTACTGACCTACCTCCTGGAAAGAAGGCCATAGGAAGTAAGTGGATTTTTAAAATTAAGCAAGGGGCAGACGGGGAAGTGCAGCGCTACAAAGCGAGACTTGTAGCTCAAGGCTTCAGCCAGCAATATGGAGAAGATTATGATGCCACATTTGCCCCCACTGTGAGGTACAGCACAGTGAGAACGCTTTTGAGCATAGCGGCTTCAAAGCAGATGGAGGTGAGGCACATTGACATAAAGACAGCATTTTTGTACGGTGAAATCTCAGAGGAGATTTACATGAACAGCCAAAGGGTTTTGTCAAACCACAGGAAGCCCATTTGGTGTGCAAGCTCCAGAAGGGCTTGTATGGACTCAAGCAGGCTGCCAGGGCCTGGAATATAAAGTTATACAAGATGCTGCTGACACAACTAGGGTACAAACAAGGGAATGCAGATAAGTGTTTGTACACCAAATGCAATGATGGACAACTCTCTTACGTTCTTGCATTTGTTGATGATTTGCTCATTGCAACAGCAAATGACAGAGACTACACAGAGGTTGTGAAACATTTAAGCAAGGATGTAGGACTGGAGTCAAAGAACTAGGAAAAGTACACTACTAGCTTGGAATCCAAATAGAGAGAGAAGAAGATGGTTCTTTTCTACTAAGTCAGAAGCAGAAGGTTGCTGAACTAATTAATAGCCTGGAGATGCAAGAAGCACATCCAGTTGCCACACCCATGAACACTGACTTTCTAAAGAACCAGGAAGAGTCAAAGCCTTTGCCTGACAACAACAAGTACAGGTCAGCAATAGGAAAGCTTCTCTACTTGACCACCATCTGTAGGCCAGACATTGCAAGTGCAGTGGGGATTCTCAGCAGGAAAGTGAGTAATCCCACTGAATCTGACTGGGTTGGTGTAAAGAGGGTGGTTCGCTATCTTAAAGGAACCATGAACTGTAAGCTAAAGTTACCAGCTGACAGCAACCCAAAACTAATGGGGTACACGGATGCTGATTGGGCTGGTGATTCAAAGGACTACAAATCCACTGGCGGGTATGTGTTCATGTATGCAAATGGTCCAATTGCATGGGGCAGTTATAAACAGAACTGTATAGCTTTGTCTTCTACAGAATCTGAATACATAGCTGCCACAGAAGCCTGCAGAGAGGTGGCCTGGCTGGATCAATTGATCAAAGACTTTGGGTTGGTGCGAAAGGAGCCTGTTTGCCTGATGGAAGACAACCAGAGTTGCCTGAGACTGTCCCAGAGTGAGAAGTTCCATGCCAGAACAAAGCACATCAGGATGAAGTATCATTATGTGCGTGAGGCTGTCCAAGATGGACTTGTGGACTTGACATACTGTCATACTAAGGAAATGACTGCTGACATCCTAACCAAGCCTCTACCAAGAGACAGTTTCCAGAATCTTCGAGTCAAGATGGGACTGTGGGTGGATTAATAAAATTGTGTATGAATGTGTGTTGTTTTGCCTGAGAAGGGGTGTGTTGGATAATTAAAATTGCAGTCAAAACCTATGGCTAATGTTTTACCAGGTAATTGGGTGAAATGGTTAAGATCACTGATACCTTCTAGGGTGGTTTTCCTAGAAGGTACTCACTGAATTATTAACAGCCTGAACAGGAAGTGGGCGTAGCTCCCAGCTTCTTCCTCTTTCTGTTCAGACTCAGTGAGCGTGGCACCACCAGGTTGTTGTCTCCACATGGTTCTAGCAGCAGCATGTAACCAGAGTATTTACAAATGAACTGTAGCCAACTGTAAGAAACACTTTTAAGCCTGCCTGAATGAAACTGCATAATCTGAGTGAGTAGATGTTACTTTTAACTTTTACAAGACTGTGTCTCTGATTATTGTTTTGAGGGAGAGAAAAGGGGGCAAAACCAGGGAAATCCAGTCTGCCTTAAAGCATCCTGGATTACCAAATGCTAACTGGCTAACACTAGCCAAATCTAAGCTTCTTTTGAGCTGGAAAGGGACTCTACTCTGCTGATCTCACTAACTTGAGAGATGAAGGATATTACTCCACAATATATCCTCTCCTAGTATCTTTTTCAAGTCCCAACAAAATAGTAATGCATTCATGCTGGGGGTGAGGCGAGGGAGGAAAAGCCTTTAGCAGCAGATATCCGCAGGAACTATAGTTGTGCTAACTATAGGGGTCTTAGCGCTATCCAAAGCACACTTAACAGTGCAATCCGATACGTGCCTACTTAGTCAGAAGTAAGTCCCGTTGAGTACAATGGGGCTTCCTCCCAGATAAGGGAATATAGGATTGCAGCCTTACAAGCCCACTAAGGCTGAAGTCCTAAGCCCACTTACCTGGAGTATGTACCACTCGTATACACGTCTATTAAGATTGTGCTAAGTGTGCTCCCTGCTTCCGAATAGCAGCCAGCAACCGGGAAAATAAGTCCGCCTAAGCTCAGTGGAACTGACTTTCTGGCAAATAGGATCGCAGCCTTCCGTGTGTTTAGAATCAGGAACCACCCCGAAGCAGTGGAGATAAGATAGAAACTGTCCCGGAAGGAGATGAAGAAATAGGCACCGCATTCCAGGGCTTCGATTTCCCACTGCAGCCTCCTCCTCCCAGCCACCGTAAGGACCAGACCAGACTCCCTAAATGTCTGCGTTATAGGGAGGATGCTATCTCGGAGGGTCAGTTACCGATAGGCTAAATGCCCCATAAGTACAGCTGCTAATTGTTCTTACCTTGCGTTTCTTTCTTTGCCTGGCTGCATTAAAAATGAGATCTCAGTAAGTCTATCAGCCAGAGACCTTTGCTACCACATTAGGTCCGCGGCTCCGAGGCCCTGACTAAATCAGTGCATTATTTCTTAAACCAAGGGGCTATTGAATTATATGCCGCCTCACAAACTCTCCTGTGGTCTTGGCTTCTGCTGCAGCCTGCTGTTTAGTCTCCAAGTTGGACAGAGTGGTGAGAGTGTTGGACTCTCCAACACTCAGAGTGGAGTGTTGGAGACTCCAACAATTCAACGAAATCTACACTGAGATTTGGGGCGGGGAGAGCACGCCTTCCGGATAAATTGTATTCTCTGTCTTGTTTCGCCCAATTAATAACGAGGCCTAAATAGCCTAATGCAGCATTCTCCAACCAGGTGCCCTCCGGATGTGTTGGACTTCAATTCCCATCAGCTCCAGCCAGCATAGCCAATGGCCAGGGATGCTGGGAGTTGTAGTCCCAAAAAATCTGGGTGGGGGCACCAGATTGGGAAAGGCTGGCCTAGTGTCACTGAAACCAATGGGTGATGTCACATAGACTTCAGTCAATTACTCCCAGAGTAATTGGGAGAGCCGGTGCGGCGTAGTGGTTCCAGTGTTGTGGACTGGGACTCAGGAGATCCAGGTTCTAGTCCCCACTCAGCCATGAAGCTCACTGGGTGACTTTGGGCCAGTCACGGACTCTCAGCCCAACCTACCTCACAGGGTCGTTGTGACGATAAAATGGACAGGAGGAGGACTATGGGTGACTTTGGGCCAGTCACTGACTCTCAGCCTAACCTACCTCACAGGGTTGTTGTGAGGATAAAATGGAGAGGAGGAGGAGGATTGTATAAGCCGTCTTGGGTTCCTTGCAGGAAAAAAGGCGGGGTATAAATATAATAAATAAATAAATAAATAATATGCAAGCTGCCTTGCAGGAAAAAAGGTGGGATATAAATATAATAAATATAATAAATATAAATAAATAAAATAAAAATAAACAAATTCAATGGGTCCAGAATCTTCTTAAGGATAGAGTAGATTTATCACGAGACAGTATAGTAGAACCGCTGGCCCCACGATGCAATAGTAGCGTCTCTTACAGCACATCAGGACAGGGTCAGGCTTCTGACCTGCTCGGTACACCTCTGAATCCTAAATACTAAATGTGGGCTTGCCGGAAGTGTCTGACCAGCCAGTGTGTTGTCCGAGCCAAGCAGGGTTGGTCTAGTGCTGCTGCTGCTGTCATCACCACCGGCCGCCCATTCAAATTCCAGAGACTTAACACGTTAACCTGGAAACCGATTCCATTGATTTTGATGAGATTTTGGGTTTAGTGCATTCAACTTTCTCTGGACTGTGTGCCCTATTCAGCATACATGAGTACCAGTGCCGTGGATTTAAAGGGAACCGACACCTTGCTTCTAAATACATCCAGTGGAAGTAACTTATTTTGAAATGTCAACAAGTATTTACTTCCATGTACTGGCTTGGTTGGATCCAGATTTCCTCTGGACCAACTGCGCTGACGGAAGTAGACAGCCCCGCCCCCTCCTCCCCACAGCAGCCCATCCAGCCTCCTTAGAATCAGGAGACCCTGCTGAATGGGGTGAGCTATGGTTTGTGTGGGGAGAGGGGAAATACCCCAAAATCGGGCAGAGGAAGCTTCCGTGAGCGGAGCCCTTCCTCTTATGGAAGGTCCCTACCTCTTGCGGAAGGCAGATCCAGGATCCAAACCGAGGTCGTTAAGAACAGGTGAAAAGAAGCTTAAATACACCCCAGAACTTTTCTGGTGCATTATTACAGCCAGCCACCACTGGGAGTAATTGATTGCATGATCACTCAAGGATGGAAAGCGGAATATCGGTGGTCAGTATAAAAGGTTTAAAGATGTTCTAAGGCTAATCTAAAAAAAATGCAATATAAACATTGAGAACTGGGAAGCTCTGGCCCATGAACGCTCTAACTGGAGGTTGGCCTTTCACAAAGGTTCCATGGACTTTGAAGAAACCGGAGTGCAAGGTGAAAGGGAGAAACGTGCTAAGCGAAAAGCACGTCAAACGAATCCCTTACTGGACCATCTTCCATCTGGTAACCTGTGTCCTCACTGTGGGAAGCTGTGTGGATCTAGAATTGGCCTCCACAGTCACTTACGGACCCATCGCTAGAGTCTACGCAATTTTTTAGAATTTCCTCTTTTTATAATTTTCTTTTTGTAAATTTATCCTGGAAGACAATCTTACTTGGTCACGAGTGATCGCCTACTCCTCCTCGAAATTAAGCACTTATTGTAAGTGCTACTGATTTCAGTGGAAGAGTTGAACTGGTCCTTAAGGCTGCCATCCTATGGCACATTTACTTGGAAGTAAGCCCCAGTGAAGTCAATAGAGCTTATTTCCCAATAAATATGCACAGGACCGGGCTGTAAATCTCTTCCATTGAGCTCAGTCAGAGACGCAACCCAAATCTTGAGTAAGTCTACTCAGAAGTATAGGATTGCATTGTTAAAGTACTGAACTTTGACTGCATCATGCATGCCCGAAGACAGAAAATTTAAACCCAAGTATTTCTGACCCTTTTAAACAAGATTATTCAAGAGTGAAATAGTTGTGCATTGTGGCTTTATAAAGCATCTCTCATAAATTGGCAGGCTGCGAAATCAAGGCTGCTGACTGTATAAAATACGTGTATTTGTGTTATCCCTTTTACGTTAATTTAAAAAAAGAAAAAGCACAAACTAAGAGAAACACGTTTGTCTTGCAGGTTTGCGAAGCAAAAAGAACAGACGGGGCATAACGGGTGAAGTTAAACGGGCGCCAGTTCTGCAGGTTTCTGCAAAAGGTATTCGTAACATTCCTCCCTCCCCAAAAGGTTAAAGCGGTGCAAAGTAGGGTTAATAGGCCTCCCTGAAGAAATAAATTTGAAACAAGTCTTCCAGGTAGGAAATACATTAGCTGATAAATTCAACACACTTCCAAAAGGGAAATGTTTCGTCTTGTTTATTACGTACAAATCGCTTTCTTTCTTTGAATTACAAACCTGGAGGAGTCACTTCTGTTAGAGACTGCCGACAGTGCAAGAGACTTTTTAAAGTATTTTGCTTTCACCTATTTAGCTGCGTTCATCGGAACCATGCGAGTCGTCTTTTGTCTCTGTGTTAATTGGAACCACGATTTCTCTTCTCTTTTCTTTTTTTCCTTTAAAAAAAAAAAACAAAAACTTTGCCTTGCAGTGCCTAAAGCCTCTGTTTAAAACGGTTTGCATCTTGGAAGGCAACGAAACGGAGGGCGAGGGTGGGGGGTGTCTGAAGGTTTTCTACGTTTTCCTCGAGTTTTAACAAGTCCACTTATATTTCCATAGTCTCCTTCAAATATACGTCCTAGATGTTTGCCTTCTTCAGTCTGCGCTAACGAAAAAAGTCAAACACATATTTAGTGGCGCGCGCCAGGAGTCAGGCTAAGAACTCTACTATTAATGCACAGAAATGATTTCACTTTGATCTGGTTCTTAACAAATCTCTTTGCTTAGCAAAGCCTGAGCTGGTAATTGCCTCGTGCCGTTGCCTTTTTAAGCCCCAACAACGCTAACTTAACCAAAGCGCATTCAAGTAAGTTTGATAGAGAAGAAGTAAATATGGCCCCGTAGTAAAAAAGCTAGCTTGAGATCACACAGCGTGTGTGTGTGTGTGTGTCTGTTAATGGAAGGAAGGAAGGAAACAGAATAGTGAATCGTGTCCTCCCCTGTCTGTTTATAGACACTTGGTACCTCTGCTTGCTATAGATATATGGCTTCTTTTGTAAATGTGTTTTTACATTGTTTGTACAAAAGGCCCTTTAAACGTGAAACATTCCCCTCCTACTGCAATCTACCATAATATGAGGATATCGTTATCTGGAAAAGGCTCGTAGAGATGGAAGGCAACTTAATAATCCAAGTTCAAATGTGTGCCAGTCTCTCACTCTTTTTGTGCCAAGATCCATCTGGCACAACTAGTTAGGGGAGGTGTCTTTGGGTTGGGTCCAGATTTAGTCTACGTTGGAGTAGACCCATTGAAATCAATGGGACTAGCTAAAGTCCCATTGATTTCAATGGGTCTGCTCTAAGGCATGACTAGATCTGGATCCAACGCAGTGTGCCTAAGTTGGAGATACAACTATTCAACAAGAGGGAGCCAAAGTACACATGACCCCAATAGGTTGGAAAATGCATAGAAAAAGACCTGTCTCGAGTTGCTGTTTTTGTTTCCTTGTTGCAAAATGGGCTACTGGAAGGGGAACTACCAGGTTTTCTGTTAGTCCAGCCTTCCGCAACCTGGTGCCCTCCAGATGTTTTGGTTTCAACTCCCATCAGCCCTAGCCAGCATGGCTGGTGGTCAGGAATGCTAGGGATTGTCATCCAAAACATTTGGAATGCATCAGGTTGGGGAAGGCTATGTTAGTCCAAGTGTCATCAACTTTTTAAAAAATCAATTCTTTACTGTGAATGTCAACAAAACAGAACAAAAGACAACCATGAAAAGGAAAAGGAAAAAAAGGAGGAATATTTCCCTTTTTCTTTTTATGGTATTGTTTTGTTGAAATTCACAATAAAAAAGTGTCAACAACTTAAAAAGTCAGCAAATTGTACTGCGAACATAATCTGCATTTCCCATTGCCTCACATGTTATTAATTGCCATTACTACAGCTGTGATTAAAATTAATTGGTCAATTCACTTTAAAAAAACAACCTTATTAGGGCACAAGTCTTAGGGCACAATCCTATGCTGGTTTAGACAGAAAAAAAGTCCTACAACTGCCAGCATTCCCCAGTCAGGATCCAGACATAGTCAGACTTAGAGTAGGCGCTTTGTCATCATGACCAGCTTACGTCCCATTAACTAAAGTCCCATGGATTTCAATGTGAGGATTTAAGTTAGTCAATGGGACTTAAGTTGGATGTGATTTCTATTTTGTGGGATATTTTAAACTGCGGTCAAAGCATACAGGACTCTGTGCGGTAATTTCCTCTCATGTGACCTGACAGGAAGTGGGCATAGCTCAATGCTTCTTCTCTTCCTTCCTGGACACAAGCCTCTGAAACTCTCTTCCAACATGGTAGCAATGTAAAAACAGCTGCTGGTCTGACCTCATGTAAAGCCAGATGTAAGATAGTTTTTACTACTAAACAACCATTTTAAGTCTGCCTGAATGAAACCGAATATCTGAGTGGGTAAATGTTATTTTTAACCTTTACAAGACTGTTTATCTGATTATTGTTTTCCTGGGGAGAAAAGGGGGCAAAACCAGGGAAATCCAGTCTGCCTTAAAGCATCCTGGATCACCAAATGCTAACTGGCTAACACTAGCCAAATCTATGCTTCCTTTTAAGCTGACAAAGGGACTCCACTCTGCTGATCTCACTAATGTGAGATAGGAAGGATACCGTAATATTCAACAATATATCCTCTCCTGGCACAATATTGTAGTCCCAACATATTTTATATCATTTTATACTTTATGCTGTATCAACCTATGGCTAAGATGGAAATTAAATTGATTTGAAGTGAATTGAAAAGAAGTATGGTCTGGTTCCACCTCTTACTAGGAAATTTGTTAAGCTCTTAGGGATTCTCTGGAGAGTCAGTGTGGTGGAAAGGATAAAGTGCTGCCCTTGGCTAGGGAAGATCTGAGTGCAGTTCGCTCTCAGCACGTCCTACCTCACAGATTTCTGAGGATACCTGTACAGTGTCCTGAGTTCTTTGCAGATATAATGAATGAAAATCCTAGGCATTGCTTTAAACTATATTCACTGAGATATTTACTCTGAAATCAAATCCTGAATTCACCTTGACTCCACATCAGTTCAGGTGATAAGTAAGGGTACAACAAGGCCAAAGTGGAACACTTATCTACCCATCAGTGCCCTGTGATCTTTTATGCATAGACAATAAAGAACTGAGGTACTTGCTTCTAAGTGACCCCTACATAGGGGTGGAATTCTCACTGAAGAAGAATTCTTCAACTATGATCATCCATTGTGGTACAATGTGCCAAAAAATCTGAGGTTCTGGAGCTGCTGTAGACAAAAAGCAAAAGAGGCTGAGGGCGGGGAGACAGGGTCTTAAGTAGGGTCCCAGCTCCCCGCCCCCCTTAAGCCTATTGGCTTATCCAGAGTGGCCTGGCTGTATTCTGACTCTCCATCTCTCTCCCACTCACAAACTTCTCCCAGACCACAGAAGGCGGGGGGCCGGGGGAAGTCCATTATGTTATGTGCATGCACATGTGCATATGTTTCTCTTTTTATTTGTGTGTGTGTGTGTGTGTGTGTACACACACACACACACACACACACACACACAAACACACATGGTTAATTTTCTAAAGTTAACACAAGTACAGGTTAAATACTAAAACTCCAAGATGATGATGATTAATAACAACAACTACTAGGCTAACTGGGCCTATGCTTTAAAATAACTAGGTCGGCCACTGCCCCCTACCCCCAGTACCACCCCTGCCTACAAGAGAGGGTTGCTGCATTTTGGGGAAGCCCAGGGCTTCAGTACCTTTAAAACCTGCAGTAATAGGCAGGCATTCAACAAGTGAAGCTTTTGCATCATTGCCATGCTGGGGGGAAACTTAACCTGTGAAACATCTGTCTCTCAGTCAACTGTTTAAGGGACAAAAGGAAAAGGTGGCAACTCTACCTGCAAGTGCATATCCCCTGCTTGCTGGACTCTAAGGGTGTGCTGACATATGCATGCCCATCAGGTGATGAGTACAACAGGAAGTGATAAAGGACCATCCCCCCATCTAACATGGGCAGAGCTTTCAAATCACCTCAGACAGAGCACTTTTCAGTAAAGACTGTTCACATATGCAGCTGCTAGTTAACAAGTGGTAAATCATCCATTTGAGAACCAGCACTAAAGAGTAACAGGAAGTCCCCTGGGGTGGGGACAATATGGACACTATTATGTTATTAATGTGAATTGTTAAATGATTTCTAAAAGGAGAGGGTGGCTGAAACCTGGGTGAAAATCACACCCTCTGACCCTTTGTTTTTAAAGGAATGTGCTGGCAGGAACTGGCTATTGTTACTCAGTGGTGAGGAAAACTAATCCTGGACTTCTTAGATATACTCTCTTCTTACTATCATTATTTAAGTTGCAAATAGGATTAGACCCACCCACCCCTTTCTACCCTTCCCTGTCTGGGAGCAATGAAGATGATGATGTTCAAGAACTGGGCTCTGGCAATGAAAACAGGTTCCAGACAGGGCCGGTGCTACCATTAGGCCAACTAGGCAGCTGCCAAGGGCGCAGGGCTAAAGAGGGCGCCAGAAACGCCTTGAAAAAAAATACAGCGCTCTCAAGTGGGAGGGGGGGTGCTAAATATCTGATCTTGCCTAGGGGACCAAAACTGCCTTGCACCGGTCCTGGTTCCAGATAGTTGTGGGGCTTGTTTGAAAAATCAGACCGGAATAGTCTTTGGGGAAATGAGTTTAGAAACTGTGGCAGGGAAAGATGAAGGGATGGACTTCTTCATTGTGAATGTGGCCAGGCACCACAGTGGCCTCTAGCTGTCTGTCTTGTCTTGATTTTATCTGCAAACCACCTTGGAGACCACTGGAAAAGTAGGATATAAATAACATAAAATAATAAAATTAATGAAGTGCAATTCTAGAAAAGGTAAGTCTCAGGACTTGCAATAGGATTAAGGAGCAACGTTTAAAAATCAGGAATATTCCTGACAATGAATCAATTGATGAATCTATTTGTTTATTTAAAATTAGCTCTAGGCTGCCTTTAAGAGTAAAAAAACAACAACCTTAAGGACACAAGTATTCTCTTTGGGAATACTTTAATTTATTTTGCCGATCTCAGCCTGAACCAGGGGATATAACAAGGGTTGTCAACTGATGGGAAAAAAAGGTCTGGCCCAACTTATTCTCTCACCTTTAGCATCAGCTTGTCAAGAATGGAGATAAATATTATCACCTGCTAATGTCTTCACATCAAGCTGCTATTGAGGCACAGTTACAGCAGCCAACTGAAACGTTGGCAACTCCACATACAATTTCTTCCTATTTGTTGTTTTTTCCTTTTTCCTTGCCAAGATTCCGGTGCCTTTAAGTGTTTAACACCTGCAAAACAAATAAAAACGTAGCAGATGAAGCTTTTGGCATCCTTGAATCTCCATGCAGCTGAAAGGTTCAGAGGCCAAATCCCTGTGTTTCAGGTGGTTGCTAAATGCACAGGAGTCCTCCTCCCTGCATTGGGGGGGGGGGAGTGGCAACCCTAGTTACTACATAGAGTTGGACCTTCATGATGCTGGGATGTTTCTCCAAGAGAACGTCCTCCTTTACTTAGGTTGTTGGAAGAAACCAGTTCCATTACTTTCTTAATAGACACTGTGGTTCCCTTTGACATAGACCAGACTTCCCCGACGTGGTGCCCTATTGAAGTTTTGGACTGCAAGTCCCATCATTGCTTACTCTCTGCTATTCTGGCAGGGTGTGATGGGAATTGTAGTCCAAAAGATCTGGCAGACCAATTAAAATTAATGGGACTCAAGTTGGGGAAGGCTGACATAGACACACAGTGCTTTTTGACGGAACACTTCACAGAGGAACTCCCAAGCCAATAGAAGGAACAGTCTTCTGGCAAGACTCACCCAAGGAGCATCCTAGGATTGCTGCAAAGGGTATAGTGTTTCCAGCTGACTCAACTTCACTTCCTCAGTACATTTCAAATGGGCACATAGAGGCAATAGAGCCTGGACAATCATTCCAGTGGCTAGACTGTAGCCACTAGGGAGTGGAGAATTAGATTGCAACCCACCTCTGCCGCAGACTTCCCGTGCAGCCTCCAGGTAGGGCTGGAAAAATTCCTGCTGGAAACCCAGGAGGGCTGCTGCCAGTCAGTATAAAAAATACTGGGCTAGATGGACCAAGGGTCTAACTCAGTATAAGGCAGCTTCCTGTGTTTCTAGCCTAGTGCCCTCCAGACTTTCTGGACTATAACATTCATCAGCCCCAGCCAATGGCAAGAGATTATGAGAGCTGTAGTCCAAAACATCTGCAGGTCAAGACACCAGGTTGCCTGCCCCTGTGTTAAGTGGTTAATGTGTTGGATAAGGATTGGAGAGGTGAGGGTTCAAATCCCTATTCAGCCATAAAGCTCACTGGGTGAGCTTGGGCCAATCTCCATCTCTCACTCCAACCTACCTAGCAGCATTGCTGGGCTGCCTGACGGTGGTGGGGTAAATGAGAGGATAGTTTGTGTTGCTTTAAGCTCTTTGGAGGAAGGATGTGATAAAATGTAATGGGTTGAGCTGTTAGCCTCAGTTTCCCATCTGCAAAATGGGGCTAATAGTGACCTCCCTCCTTGGACAAGTGGTTCCGAGGATGAATACAGTTAAAAGGGGATTGTAAAGCGCTTTGAAAATGGATCACACATAAAAAGCCACCGCAGAACAACACTGAGGTGAAAACATTCCCTGTTTATCAAAGGATTTGAGAATATGGGTGGCGCATGTGCCTGTCCCATGAGAAAGAAATATCTAAGCTCTCTCCCACTCGCTTAGGAAGAAGGGGGAGAGAATCGCCTATGTATTTGAACACCTCCAGAGGTTCTTTGAACAAATATTTAGTTTCCAAGTAATAAATTCGGGTAATGCAAAGGAAAAGCTTTTAGGCGCTCCGGTTGAAAGTCGTTCTCGCTGTTCGCTGTAGACGCTCAGAAATGACCAAGCTGGTAAACTTGCCTTTCACAGCAGCAGTAATTTAAACCAGGGACAGGCAGCCCAAACAGATCTGACCCCACAACTTGGTGCTGTTTTCCGCCCCCACCCCCCTTTTTCTTTTCTTAATGTTTAACTTCAGCTTGGGAGAAACATTTCGCTCCGCTTTGGTAGGTCGCCTTTGAAGGGAACTCCCTAACAGTTCAGAAAGTCAAGCATGTCTGTAGCTGCGCAAAAGGCCTTTCTAAAATCAGTTACAGAAAAGCAATAAAAGGTCATTTGGGCAGCATTTCTCCTCGCCACCCACAATTCCCCATAGAGGAGAGATCTTTTGTACCTCCACGTGTACTATCTCCACAGCTTATCATCTACCTTTCCCATCAAAAGGTTTTCCTTCTACTACAAATTGTAAGAGGTCTCTGCAGAGACTGTGGTGTCACCAATGGTGGCTAGAAGTGCTAGAGAAATGTTTAGCTGTAGCGATAGCTGTGATCTTATATGCCTATGTAAGACACCCTTGCCTTGTTTAAACTCAGACATCTACAACATATTGGAATATTTCTCTCTCTCTGTGTGTGTGTCCGTGTCCGTGTCCCTGTGCCCTTTCCTCTCCCCCACATACACACACACACACACACACACACACACACACACACACGGGAGATGAAAGGATGTAATGTTCTGGAAACATTGCTCCTTTGGGTCATAAAATAACATGGCTGGCCATATGCTGGGTGGGCTTGGCTATCCATTGGTGAGGAAAAGGCATTCTTCCCATACTCAGAGGTCCTTGGCCATGCGCTCCTTGGCCAATCAAAGAAAAGAGGTAGAAAAGTTGACTTCCCTAATACACTTGTTTCCAGGCAAGGCTTTTCTGGCACCATTGCCCTGCCTCATTCATGGAAGTTTACAGGGCATCCAGTCGCCATTGTCTTCTATTCCCTGACCCTCCTGTGTTTTCTTACAGCTTCTTTCATCTTTTCCCTTAACACAGAAAATCTGTTAAGAAGAAAAAGACAGAACAGCTGCACAATGCCTTCTGGTTGTTGGCGCTCAGCTCCCTCCATCTGCTGGGGCAGGGGACAACAGTATAAGCAGAGGAGCTGAGCTTGGGTGGAGGGGTTGCTATGTGAAGAGCCTGGGCAACTTTGTCCCTCTCACAGTGACTGGGTTCTCATGACATGCTAAGCCACCATGGCTTCAAAGCCACGGTGGCTTAGTGTGTTATCTGACACACACACCCGGCAGAGTGGTTATGAAGCCACCCCATAAAGTCATGGGTTGTTCTAGGGTTTGCTTAACCCTCCATGGATTAGCATGTCATCCGAACCCAGATGACATGCTAAGCCACAGTCAAGCCATTTTGGCAACAGAGCCCCTTGGCCAGAGTGGCAGAAAGTCTTGCCACTCTGGCCAAGTGGCTCTGGGTTGGGGAGGACATGCCGTCATTTGGGCTCCTCAGGAGAAAGTCCAATGACAGTGGGCCAGCAGGGAAGAGGAGATCGCTCCAGCCAGCTTGCTAGAGCAATCTCTTCTTCCCCACTGTCCCTGCCTGCTGCTGGTGTCCGCCACGCATCACTTTCCCAAGCCCTGCAGCGGCTTGAGGAGGTGGCAAGTCGTGGCATGTCCCCCCCCCCCTGCGCAATTGCAGGGCAATTGCAGCAGCAGGTGGGAGGAGAGGAGGCCGTTCTCCTGGGTATCCCCAGAAGGAGGCCCAGGAGAACACAAACCCCCCCCCCTGGTGTGATCACGGGGTGATAGTGCCGGAGACCCAGGAGAACGCACTGTCTTAGCTCTGCATGCCAGGTGCTAAGTAGCTGCCGCACTGAGCAAAAACGGGGGACAAGCCACCTTGTGCTGGGCTTCCTCGAGAGGAAGCCCAGCACAAGGCGGCTCATGCCTTCCTCCTGTTGCTTGGTGTGCTGCCGCTGCTCAGCTGAATAATGGGATGGGGCAAGCTGCCTTGTGCTGGGCTTCCTCTTGAGGAAGCCCAGCTCAAGGTAGCTCATCCCCACTGCTACAGGAGAGCCTCTGACAGCTGCCCCAAAGTGCCACTTGGGCACTTTGGGCCAGCTGTCATCTCTGCTCCGCTCCCCTCAGTGCTCCCACAGTGTCCCCTGGCAGGAGGACTGAGGGGGGGAAGAGGAGGGAGGAGGTGCCTCAGGACCCTTGCTGTGCCAGATCATTAGTCGAGCACAGCAGGGGGGGGGGACCAGACTAACTTTAAGGTCCGATGGCTCCTGGGCTTAAAGTGTTGTGCGAACCCACCAGTTACAGACTAGATCACTGGTATTCAGGGTGCCTCCTCCTCCACCACCACCTCCTCCTCCTGGTAGCAGACCTTCTATGCCTTACATTCTATGCATCCTGGTAGCATGGCATAGAAAGGTGCTTTTTTCCAAGTCAGACCAGTGATGGATCCATCACAGTATTGTCTGCAGTCACAGATTGGCAGTAGTTCTCAGGGTTACATACACAGGTCTTTACCAGCTTTATCTGAAGAGGCCGGGTAAACTGGGACCTTCTTCATGCAAGCACATGTTCTACCACTGAGCTATCAGTCTTTCTGAAGCAGAAACCCTCCTTAGGCATGTAAGTCAAGCTTTTTTTCTGGTATGGAAAGGTTTCTGTGTTTGCCTGGCATGCAGCTGGGGAGAGGGTGGGGAGTGGTCTTATGGAAGGTGGTAGGTTCTATCTTTTGGAGATCCACAGAGTATAGAAGAGTGGTTGAGATGTTCTTATTCTTAGAAATCACCAGTGCAAATACACTCACATCTGGGTTGCCCAATAAAATTTGTTTGTGGCTGGAGCCTTGTGTATTTAAGTCGGGGTGCAGAACCTCAGGCTTGGGGGCTAAATCTGACCCTCCAGAGTTCTCCAGATGACCATGCCTCCTTCTCCCACCTCCTTTCCCTTGCCCACTGATTTTTGGGTGGTTTCCTCCTGGCTTTTGTGCAGCCCCCCCCCCCTTCTAAAAGGTTGGAATGCCTCCCCTAAGGCTTAGCTACTGGCAGTAAGAGCTGCAAGCTAAAATATGCTGGTGTTGTTGATATTTTTGGCCACACCCCGTTTGCCTTTGGCCCCATCCACAGTAGAATGCAGCTCCAGAGAGCTTCCCTGAAGTGGAATTGGGCCTTTAGGATGAAAAAGGACAGTGCTGGCTCCAGGTTTTTGAGGGCCCTTGAGCATGACACTCTCAATGGGCCTTCTCCTTCAGTGAGTCTACCTTCTCATTACCATGGTCAACAGCTACTATGGCTCCTCATCCGCTTTCTCATAGTTGTTACCACTTGCTTGCTTGACTGGCAGAGAGCCAGTGAGAAAACAGGCAGTGGCATCTACTGCTCCTCCTTCTCGCCGCTACCGTTGAATGGGCCAGAGCAAGCATCAGGTGAACAAGCAGGTTGCCGTGGTGAAGAGGAGGCACAACTCCAGGGGGTTCTTGTCAGTGAGCCCCTGCTTGGGTGTGGGCCCTTGACAAGTGCCTAGCCATGCCTACCCTTGATGGCAGCCCTGAAAGAATTTCCCAACCCCTTGTTTAAGTAGAACTGTGCTGTATTGACATTTAGTAGGTGAAGCTTTCTCCATTACAGCATTTCACTGCCAGAAAAAGATTCATAATGCTGTATTTCATGTAACTATGAAAGGCAGAAGAGCCCTGCCAGAAAAGAAAAAAAAAAAGGGCAACCTTACTCAATTGATATTTTGAAGTTAAGCTTTGGCCCTGAGAACAGGTCTCAGGAGGAGTTGTGCTACAAAGGGAGTCTTGATTTTGCTCCAGGAAATGGATTCCTTCCACTGCTAACTGGAAAAGAAAAGAAGGCTGCTGAGAGACTTTGACAGGCAGGTAAAAGTAGCAGCCCTTCTTTGGCCTTGCATTCCAGAAGCTTTAGCTGAAGGGTTTCCTAGCCCTCCTGCAGTATTTGGTCAGCATTTATGGACTGAATGAAACAGAACATTGGGTAGGACTAAAGGAAGGGACCTTTCAGTGGAATCGTCAAGCTGTCACCACAGCAATAAAGGCGTGACACACAAGGAGGGACTAGGAGGAGAAGGAATTTAATTTCCTGGCTCCACTCACAGGCCTACAGTTTCCCCAGCCCCCTCTCCTGAACAAGTCCCGCTTCAGCACCAACATGGTAACATGTTGTTGAACTGCCCATTTCAGACTGCATGTGTGGGAATCAAATGATTACATGTTTTCCGTATGAAAAACAAGCAAAACTTCAATGAACATACAAAACTAGGTTGCCAGGGGAGTTGCTTGCATATCTGCTCTCACTGTATATGGGAGTTGTTTGTTTGTTTTTTAAATATGGAGGAGCAATCATATTGTGATTTGTGACAGCTTAGCGATAAATAACCTCAAAATAAATGGGGGACTATTCAAGAACTTGAGCCTCCACTTGCACCTGTGGTTATTCCAACCACAGATCTATTACGCGAGGTTACTAATTGTGCAATTCAGCTCTTGCAGCCACCTGAAAATGCTACACAGAGGGTTAGGGGGAACTCTGATAAATGCAGTGAGCTGTGGTGTGGCAGAGAAGAGGGAACCCCTGAAAATCAGGAAGAGGCACCTTCCATAAGTGGAACCCTTGCGTCAATGGAAGGCAGATGCTGGATCCAACCCACAATCTAAAGAGCCACAGTGAGGAACATAACTCCACTATCCGAGTACCATTCCCCATTATAAATCACCCAGTCCGACTACAATTCTCCAGTGCGTTCACAAATTACTGTCCTCCATACTGGGAAATTATATATCAATGACATCTTTTCTTTTTTCTTTTAACTTGGCTTTAAAAATGGGGTTAGCATTTGCTTCTGGAATGTGAATATAGGGATTTTGGAACAGGCTTCTTCCAAAGCCCCAGAACTGATGTTCTGGCTAATGTGAAAGGAATTACAACAGGTGTATGACACATATTTTGCTTCTTTTAAATTGTACATAGAAGAAATGCTGAGAAAATATACCACATCATTGTAATATCAGTGTGGGTAGAAGCCTCATGCCTTCTGGACCAAGGAGGGACTGTGCCAAAGACTCCTAAAGATATGGTGAGACTATGGGGCCATCCTGCATGTATTGGAGGTAATGTGCATAAGCTGAAATGGTATGAAATGGCACTCTGCTGGAATGCCAGGAGTACATGGTTGGCAGAATGTTGTTGTTGTTTTTAAATGCTATCTTTTGACTAAATATATCCCACTCTTTGTTGTAGTTTGCTTACTCTGAACTAACCAGAAGGGCTGTTTTAAGCAGAAGCCTGTTTGTGATGAATCTGCTGTGGTTTGCTCCAGACAGACATTTTATCACACAACACTTGGTCTCAGCCAGGATGTGGTCAGCCTTTGTAAGGTGTTTGGGAATGGTTTCCTATGAACTCCTGCAATAAAAGTTATAACAACTGGAGTTACGGGGCCTATTGTAAAGGGTCTTTAATGCTTTTTGGAACTGAGAGTTATTTTAAGGGGCAGGGACGGAATTGCATTTTATATTTCCTTAACATGCCCGTGGATGCATGCAGATACTCCTGACAGAACATGTTTTGCTACATCCCAAGGAGAATACCTTCATACCAGTTCTGCCACTGTCCACATGGCCACGTATGATGCCCGATCATGAGGAGAGGCAAATGCTGTTTAAGGTGATGAGATCTTTTGCTGCTGTGTCCAATTCCACACCAGAGCAGCCTCCAACAAATTAAAGCATACCGGTATATCTTCTGCACTGTAATCTAGACCAGCTGGTAAAATTTCCCTGAGGCTACTACTGCAGCCAGGAATTGCTAGAGTGTTGGTATGTACTGGCTCTACTTCCTTTTCCATAGACACATCCCCCCCCTCCTCCTCTCTCCCTGACACACATACAAATGCTGTGCTATAGGGAGGATAGCTACAAGTTTATGCAACAGCTGTAATCACCTGAAGATTTCCTTAGGAGGACACTGTGTGATGGGATAAATATGTGGACTTTAGATATGCATCTTCCAGAACATCTTTAAGCAGGAATACTAGTGCAAGCTTCCCCAGTAAAAGAGTTGCCATAGAATTGTGGAAATATCTAGAACCTTCTGGTCAGTTTTATCTGTTATAGCAAAAAATAATGATGGGTCTTGTGGTCTGCCCCTGTAGAATTGAGGCAAGATTCCTGGGAGGATTTATCAACATCCGGCAAAGGTCTTGGAAAGAGACCAGAAAGCACTTCTCTCCCACAGGGCCTCACCAGATGCACTGAGGATGGGGTTTGCCCATGCCCTGCCTGCTTGAGATCAGAAAGACGTAGCACTTTGCATGTAACATTTCCAATAAAAAGTGTGTTGTTATTGGTTACATTTATAAATGGGGAAATAGAGTATTCCAGCCACACCATATAACCATAACCCTATACAAATTACATAGAAATAAGTCCCATTGACATAAAATGGATGTTGTCATTCTGCTAATTACCATTTATATGGCACTTTGATGGGGTCAAAGAATTGTGCATGCAGTGTACCCAGAAATATATTTGTAGTGAATTAGTAGTGGTATGGCCATCTTGAATATTAATCCCCATCTTGAACATTGTACCTAGGTCATGACAATTCTGTTATATTCTGTTATGCTGCTACTCCTCTGATTAAGCCATTTCAGTTTGTCAGCCAGGTCAGATATGGTATGCCCTAGAGATAAACCATGCTGGAAACCAGATTTAGGTGCTTTCATCTGGGCTGGCAAAAATGGACTTCCCTTCCCCACAGCAGCCCATCCAGTCCCTGAAAATGCTACACAGAGGGTCAGGGGACTCTGCTGAATGGGGTGAGTTGTGGTGTTGGGAGGGAAGAGTGGATCTCTGGAAATTGGGTGAAAGCACCTTCCATGTACAGATCCCTACTGCCAACAAAAGGCAAATCCTAGATCCAACTGACTATTGTGATGCCTTGGGGGAGGCCTCCTAGAAACATTAATGAGTAAGGAATTCAGCACCAGTTCCACAGGGTTAAGTCAACGTACCCCTCATAACTGATACCTGCCCCAGACTGTACAAGTCAGTATATGAAAAGAAGGAATGTAACCTTTGCCTAAATCAAACATTGTGAACAGCCCTAAATGAGTGTTTACCCTGGTGGGACTGGGGGTAGGAACAGAGACCAGACTACGCTGATGCAACCAGTTCGGCAGCAGAAATTTAGCAGGAAGGTGAACAAAAGGGGTAACCTACAAAAGGTGAGGGCAACCATGAACAGAATAAAATAAAATTGTCAAGTTTTGGTTTTTCCATCTTAAACCAGAAAAGAGTGTAGTTTCAGACCATTAGTAATATGAAAAGGAACTTTAAAAAAAAGTTTTAGAAAGGCAATCTTGTTAGTCTATTGCCGCAAAAATAACGGTAATTAAGAGTCTTGCAGCTTTTCTCTTTACAAGTCCCTACCGCTGGATTGCACTTCCACAAAATATCCAGCACATTCTCATGATTATTACATTCAGATGCCTCCTTAAGATACTTCTGTTCACCAACTTTCCCCAAGTGATTCTCCTCCTCTTTTGCTTTCCTTGATGTGTCTTGTCTTTCACTTTAGTTTGTAAGTCTGTGAGTAGGACCCCTTTTATTTATTTATTTATTTATTTTCTACAGCACTTAGCAGTACTGGGCATTATGATGATTACTGATGTCATTAAACACAATTGGGATGCACTTACTGGGGCCACACTGATTTGGTAGTGCAAATGCTGCTGTACAGAAAAAGAGAGAGAGAGCAAAATGGGTTCCTACACAACAGTCAAAATATTCTCTACAATCTATATATATAAAAGAAGTCCTGACTGACTCATCAACGCCCAGCTCAAAACGTTTAATCTAGGAACGTGAAATTTTGAAGGGACATTGTTTTTATGATGTAGAAACCCACTAAGGAAGGATTTTTTGAAATTCCGTCCCTAAGGGGGTGAAAAAAGGGGGCAAAATCGCCCCACTCTCATATCTCCTATGGGCAAAACAACAGGGCAGCAGTTATGCAAATAGACCTCACCTAAGAATTGCTGCAGGAGCCAATAGGAGCAATTATGCAAATAGCCCATCCATACGCCACTTAGAATGTTCGCATGAAATCCTGCAGGGGCCAATAGGGTATGCAAATCTCCCCTAGGCTATTTAGAAAGTTTTCTGAGGGGGTGAAAAGGGAGGGAAACTTTTTAAATTACTGACTGACTGAATGACTGTTGTGTGGGGGGCATCATCGCATAGGCTCCATCACGTTTTGACGGATCTACCCCAAACTTGGCACGGTCACTCTTCATCACCTGTAGACTCTCGGGATTAACCTGATTTTCTTTAAGATCAGATATTTCTGTCAGAAAAGATTTCTGTTGCCAGCACCCAGCCTAAACGTTACACTTTCAGTCAGAGACACTGTATCTTTTCCATACAACTCTTGCAGGCCTTCAAGGAGAAAAAACAAACAAACAAACAAAACCCTTTTCATTTTCAAACCTGTTTTTTAAATTTTTCTTCTCCATAAAAAAAAAAAATTCAAAATGCAAATAGAAAATTTAAATGTAAATGGTGCGATGATACCACACACAGTCGTACCAATTGTAGGTGATGGAGCGTGCCTATTCCGGGCACTATCTTTCGTTATGTATGGCAGTCAAAATCTAGGTGAACAAACCAGATTGCAAGTGAAAGCTCTCCACAGAAATGTGATTGAGGCTACAGTGCTAACCGGTCCTGTTCTGGCCAGGGGGAATCGGTGTTCATACCACGGATACCTCTTATTCCAGCAGAATATCCGTTTGAATTCAAAAGACTTCAGTTCCCCCTAAAGGTTTGTTTCGCCATGACCATCAACAAGTCGCAGGGGCAGACTTTGAAGGTAGCAGGGGATTGACCTAAGGGAAGACTGCTTCTCACATGGGCAGTTTTACGTAGCCTGTTCCAGAGTGAGCTCACCTAACTCTCTGGTCATCCTAGCACCTGAAGGGAGAACCACTAATGTAGTTTACAAAGAAGTACTGAAATAGGGTTTTTTTGTAGGTTGCAGATGCCAAATAAATAATTTTTAATTTTTGGTCTGTCTCATTGTCTGTCTGTAATTTCGTTACAAAAAAATTCATGGTCGCATATGAATGGAACAACTATCTTTGTTTTGTTGCCATTACACCATGACTAACGTCTGTAATAAACATTGCTTATTACATTAAGACATCAACCTGTAAATTATATTTCGTACAGTTTGGACAAAAAACTCATGTTTCTTTTAAAAACAATTGTACCAAATCCTAAAATCCACGCGAGCGAAGCCGTGGGCAACAGCTAGTGATAAATAACTGTTACTGCTCTTTCTATGCTGGCCTGAAATGGGCCTGTGTGTCTTCCTAAGCCAGCCTTGCCCAACCTGCTGCCCTCCAGAGGGTTTGGACTGCAACTCCCATAATTCCCAGCCAGCCTGTTGGTTGGGAATTATGGGAGTTGCAGTCCAACACCTCTAGAGGACGCCAGGTTGGGCAAGGCTCTCCTAAGCAGAGTCACTTGAAACAAAGTTGGACAATTCCAAAGTGAGAAGGGGAGGCAGGCAAAGCAGAATGCTGATGCTTGGGAGACAAAAAGAAGAGGTTGAAGGCAGCTTCATCCAGGATCTGGTGACAAAAGGTGTGGGGGGGGGGCGGAGCTGAAAGGCACCTCCATGGCAAGGGAATAGCAATGGTCAGGTGGAAAGCACTGTCTGTAAGACTGACATAGACGGATAATCAGAACAGGGATCTGGGGAAATGGCAGGATATCAGCCCAGTAGCATAAGCTGGAAAAAGCAGTAACCAATACTGCTACATGCAAAGATCATAGAAGTCTGAATACCAGGGGTCTCTCCCAAGATACTGGGTTGGATCCAGGATCTGCCTTCAGTTAATGGAAAGGCTCTGCTCAGGGAAGATGCCTCTCTGCCTAATTTTGGGGAATCCCCCTTCCCTCCCCCCCCCACATTCCACAGCACACCCACAGCTTACCTGACCCTCTGTGTAGCATTTTCAGGTGGATGAAGGAGCTGCCATGGGGAGGTGAGGGCAGAGAAGTCCACTTCCGCCAGCCCAGCTGCACAGACCTGAATCTGGATCCAACTCAATATGTGATTGCTGGGACAGCTGAACCTTTTAAACTACAAAAACCAAGTCAATCTCCGAAGAACTCTGATGGGATGCAGAGTTGAAGTTTCTCTAGGACTCTAGGGCGTTTACTTGCCTGGTTGTTGCTGGGCAACTTCATGAATCTATATGGGAACCCACCCACCTAAAGTGGGCACTATGAACAGGAGAGTTGGACAATATTAACAGGGGTTGTGTTAATCGCCTCCTTACTGGTGTTCCTTTTTTTACTACTACCTCCAACCTAAAATGCACTGTAGTTAGCCATAGATTTCATCTTACCTGTATCCTTGTATGAAGCTGTTAGGTTGTGTAGGGTTGAGTGTGTAAAAAATGGAATGGTGAGACTGGAAATATAGATGACATCAAAATGGCTTTGGAAATGGCCTGTAGTTGACTAGTTTACCTCTTTGGGCTTGTAATATTACACTTTAGAATGGCGCTGAAAAGGAGCTGGCAAAGGTTGTATCAGACACATTTAGCACAGACACACACCACCCCCTTTCATGTGATAATTTATGCACCAAGTTTTGGAGAAATCCATGTGTATAGAGGAGTTTGTAAAGAAGGCTATACAAATTTACTGCAATTGTTCTGAGATGATGCAGTGGTTCCATCGAGGTAGAAGTTGGGTACATACAAGCTCATACAAGTGTGTTGGCTTATTCCTAAAATTTGAGTCCTTTATTACTAGCCCACAAGTCTCTCAAAATTGTTGTGTTCAGTGTGTGTACATGTAGCTTTATCTGAGCAAAGGAATACAGGAACACATGTGCTTTCCCATATTGGAATATGGAATACAAGTGAAACCTACAAAATGAACAGCAGCACCATGCTGCAGTGTATCCTCCTATCCTATTAGGAGCGCTCCTGTTCAAGGTTCCAGCCAGCCAGCCATGTCCTCCTCCGTGATACTTCATTCCATTTCCTTCCTTCCTTCCATCCTTTTTTTTCCTTTTACAAGTGACACCAAACATTATGTAGCCACTGAGCGTGCTCACTCCTCATAGGCCTGTTCAGAAGATGGTTTTTTGTTTTGTTTTTTGCCCCCTTCAGGGTTTTTTTTTGGGGGGGGGGTGTTAAACTATTTTGGTTCTTTTGCAAACCTTAGTGTTCCCCTGAGCATGCTGAGCTCTTATTTCTCAGTGGCTCCATGTTGATTTCATTTCTGTCACTTTGCTATTAGAGGGAGTGAGAAATTCCCAAAATGGAATCCTGTACTGCAATGTGATGTACAATATAGAATCTAAAAAGGCCAGATCATGTAGTCCTTGGAGAGGGTCTGTGGATGGTCTTCCTAAAGGAAGGAAAGCTCCTAAATATGGTGATGCCCACCACTGCTACTAAAGCATACCACATAAGTTTGAGCCAGTAATTCTAAGTTTTTGCATGCACAATCCTACCCATGTCTCTTCAGAAGCAAGCCCCATCGAACTTCATGGTTTTTATTTTCTAGTTAAGCCAGGGATGCAGAACCTCAGGCCTGTGGGCCAAATCCAGTGAGTCTGGGGTCCCAATCTGGTCATCCAGGTTTTCCCAGAGGACCATGCCCCTTCTCCTGGCCCCACCCCTTTCCCATGACCACTGATCGTTCTGTGGTATCCCAGCTTTTGCATGTTTCCCCCCCTATTCAAAAAGGCTCAAATGCCTCCACTAAGACTTAGTTACTGGTAACAAGAGCTTTAAGCTAAAATATGCTGGTATTTTTGTATTTTGGCCCCTCCCCCTTTGCATTTGGCTCCACCCCATTTTGCCTTTGGTCCCACCCACCACTGGAATGTAGCCCCCAAGAGTCTCTCTGAAATTGCATTCAGCTCTCGGGCTGCTGAAAGAGGTTCAACACTCCCTAGCCCTGCTCCAAATTCAGGCTGCAGTCTTGTATCCACTTTCCTGGAAATAAGTCCCATTGAACTCAGTGGAACTTATTTCTCAGTAAACGTGTGTAGGAGTGCGATGTCAGAGTGCAGCCCTATACATGTTTACTCAGAAGTAAGCCCCAAATGTGTATAGGATTGCAACCTAAGTGTGCTTTGGACTGCACTCTTAAATTGGACCAGCCTTAATACTGGACCTAGAATCAAACCTCATCCTTACATATAGTGATGTGGTAATAGATCACCATTGAGTGCAGAGTGCTTTTCCCTCCTCACTGATTAATTGCCCATTCATCTGGGATTAGCTGTAAAGGTTTCCAGGGTGGAAGGTACAACTTCTAACAGTTTCAGCTCTGGTACCTCTCCTTTTGGAAACTAAGCACTGATATAAACATATCCAGATATAGCATTGAATGTGATGGATAAATGAAGGGATGGGACTTTATTTCTTTTCCATTTAGTATCCAGCTATCTATGGCTCTTTCCTTCTGTCCATCTTTTTGGGGACTCCAGTACATTAGAGCAGAGGTAGGCAATCTGCTGCCTTCCAGATGTTTTGGACTACAACTCCCATCAGCCTCAGCTAGCATGTATGGGGGTTATGGGAGGGCACTGGGTTGCCTAACCGGGCATTAGAGGACTGAATACAGCTGCTCAAAGTTCATCCAGCTGATTTCACCCTAATATGTTGTACACAAGTTTGGATTACTTGGAGCTGGAAAAGTTAGACACAGCAGTTACTGTGCAAGGATTTCATACACCTGCCAAGCCTAGATTCCCCCCCCCCCATACCATGTGTGTATGTTTGGTTTTTGTTTTTAACGATTTTGACCATATCCTATTTTTGTGGAGCCCTTTGAAATATTCTGTTTCCCAAAGGGACAAAAGTGATTGGCTAAGTGTCTACCTCTCCATTTTCCTTCTCACCCAATCGCAGAACAATAGGAATCCCTGTTGTCTTTATTATTATTATATAATTTATGTTATGCTGTGTTTTAAATGAGGTGTTTTGAGACCTATAAATCTCAAACATGGAAGCGGTCCTAAGAGCAGATTTGGTGATATTGCCAGAGGGAATTGTGAAATCACAGAGGATTTGTGCGAAGCAAACTTGGTGATGTTAACACGTCAAACATACAGAATACATATTTGATTTAAAAAATAAAAAATGACTTCCTTTTTGCTGTCTTTGTAGTTTCCCCTCTGAAATACATTTCAGGCTCCCTTGAGAGATGAGCAGGGGTAGGCCGCCAAGTGTATGCTTTGCTTTTCTATGGCAAAAGTTTTCCATGGGATATGATTTTTTTTTCTTTTTCTTTTCAGAAATATAAGTCCTTTCAGAGCAGTATAAATTGTTTTCTTTCTAAGCTGCAATGTATGCCACCTCTACACCAAACGTCCATCTGTGTAGCTCACTCGGAAATTCTTTTCCTTTGGCAGGCTGCTTGCACCTCTTGTCTCTGCTGTTGCATGTGCTGGGGTGGGGTGGGGGGTTCAAGAACAAAGAAGCAGACAAGCTCAGCCATAAATAATAAGGAACTTGCAACCAGCCATTCCAGGGTCTGAAAAGTGAAAGTCTCTCTCTCCCTCCCACCCTGCTTTGATGGCTTTGCCAGGTTTAGATGTAGTATAACATATTAATGACAGGGTGTGTGTCTTTTCAAACATGAGTCTGTCCAGATAAAATTAATACATCATTTGAAGTGGGCATTGCATTGAAATCAATGGGGCCAATTTCCATGTAAAGGCTGCAATGCATTGCTATGACCTCTTGAATCCCATTGAAATAAATGGGCTTAAACCATGAGCTGGGGTGGGGGTTGGGGTGAGCTTCCTCGGGAGATGCTGGGCACATGGGCAAGAGGCTGACCATCACATCCTTTTCCATCAAGGGAGAGGCAAGACAGCCCCCAAAGTGAGACCCCAAATAGATAGGGAACTGCATTCCAGAGAAGGAGAAGAGAATTGAGTGGGTTCAATGCCCCTGCAAGAGAACCCTTCTTGATTGAATTGCTGTTGGGGAGGTGGTTACTGCACTCCCACTACCACCTCATTACCCTCACACTGACCCAAAAAGTATAGAACCCAAAAAGGAATCCTGCTTTGTTCTAATACAGGTTTCCTCAGCCTGATGCCCTCCAGATATGTTGAACTACAACTCCCATAATCCCCAGCCAGCTTGGCCACTGGCCACTGGGAAGGCTGCTAATCTTTTAGTGGTTTCTATCCATCTTCTAACACCAGTATTGTTGCATTCACATGCCCAATCCACAGCTCCACAGATGTGCTCTACACACACACTACCCACATGTGAAAATGGAACACATAATTGGTTCTAGGTTAGGGGTAAGGACAGAAGCGACATTGAGTTTGGATGGGAAGGACGAAGAAGGGGCGAACCTCCAAAGGTTAGACAAACCCTAGACCATAGTACAAAAAAGTTTCAGGAGCTTGATGGTCTGGAAGCAACCCCAAGAGAAGTGATGGTGCACCAGAACAAGGGGCAGCTTTAATGTAGCAGCAGCTTTCATAAGTAACCCCCAACCTGCAGATGTATACCTAACCTTACCACCCCAGATCACTTGTCCCAGGCTGTACCTCTTGCGTGTCATGGCTATTTGGACCCACAGTTTACACCCTACACCCATAAATGTATAATTATACATGTCAATTGAGGATAACACTTCATGCAACTGAGGTGCAGAACCTTGGGCCAGAAGTTACATCTGGCCCAACTGAGGTCCCAGTCTGGTCCCCCAGCATTGTCCAAATGGCCATGTCCCTTCCTTTGGCTCCACCCGCTTCCCCCAACCACCAATCAAATGATTGGTGGTTTCCCGCTTTTGTGCAGCTTTTTTGTTTTTATGCCTTTGCCCCCACCCCTTTTTGCCCTTGGCTGGTGGCCCCCAAGAGCTTCTCTGGAATTGAATTGGGTCCTCAGGCTGAAGGAGATTCTGTATCCCTGGTTTATGCCATAATAAATCCATTGGGGCACAATCTTATGCGTGTTTAGACAGACAAAAGGCCTACAACTCCTAGTGTGCCCCAACCAGCCGCATAGGATCCTGCCCTGAGTCGTTCAGGTGGCACAAGACTCTTCTTTATTTTTGCTGGGAGAGATTAACTTCCCTCTGGAAGAAAAGTCCACTTGGTGCATCTACTGATGATCCTGCAGGACGGGTGTCCCTTACAAAAAGAGTAAAACCTGGTACCACAATAAACCACATCAGCTCTAAGGAAGGGTGAGTGATCTTAACCTGACTGCAAATAAACTACGGAGGCCGCTCTTGTGTCATCTTCTGTGTCTGCCATGTCTCCTCCTCTGACACTTGGGTTCCAAGCTCAGACAAGTTTGGCTGGAAGTTGGAACCCCCAAGCCCCGCTGGCTTCCTTAGGCTCCAGTCCTACATAGAGTTACTAAAGAATAAGTTTCATTGAACACAGTCAGTGGGACTTACTTCCGAGTGAACGTGCATAAGATTGCGCTGCACGAGTCTCCTGACTTTCTTTCCGCCAACAAATACTGTGTCTGAAGGCTTTGTTGTAATCCGGGAGGATTGTATTCTTGCCTAATTATTTTCTCCCTTTCCTTGTTCAGAAGAGAAATAGTCCTCCAGCTCTCTCCCCGTCCCTACACACACCTTCTCTCCGTCTCTTTTTATTTATTTATTTATTTATTTATTTTAAGAAAAGGGAAGTGAGAAAAATTACTCTCCATACATTCCGAGAGGGGAAAGGCATTTTGAGACTCTTCCTGTGCAATCCTAGCCATGTCTACTCAAAAGTAAGTCCTATTGAATTCAGTGGGGCTTACTCCGGGGAAAGTGGGTATAGGATTACAGTTTTAGGATTGTAATTCTACCACATTTATTTGGGAGTAATCCCCATTGAACTCAATGCATAGGATTGCGCTGTTCAAGGTAAACCGCTTTCGCTCAGAATGCCTGCAAAGAAAGATTCGATCACTATCCGAAGTCCAAAATACAAAGAAAGGGGAGCATTGGTTCCTGCGGGCTCCCGCGCACATACACAGGGTATCTTGCTCGTCCTCCTTCTCTTCTTGTAAGCACAAAGGTTTTCTTTGCTTGCCTATTCACATAGACAGAAACGTGTCCAACTTCACGCGGCTGTCTCTGGACCAGCTGCTGTTTCTTCTCTTCCATTGTATTAGGAAACTCGTCTTTCCTTTCAGTTAACCCTGTATCTGCTCCCAATTCCGTTCCTCCACACTCACGTTACACCTAAGAGCGCAGCATCCAGAGTAATCACACACTTTTATTCCGCATCCTTGAATCCCAGAATAGCTGATCATCAACACTTAGTTCGATATATATACAATTACTCATGTGGCTTAGAATCACCCCTCCAAACCAATACATTGAAAGCGAGACCAAACACCACCCTTTCACGGTGCTTTTACCCCCCCCCCCCCCATTGCACGTACTATCCAGCGTGATAAATCGAATCCGGATTAAATGTTCTGGGCTGAAATCTGCAAATCTTTGGCTGTAGAGGAGGTCGATATACAACAATAAGATTACCCCGGGGCAAATGGTTGGTGGATTGCAGTTTTTGTTTCTCCCCAATTTCCACGCAATGATTTAACTTGTTTGTGTCTTCGCCTTCCAGAAATGGCATTTCATTAAATAAAATGCGCTATTGAAGGCGGCCTTTGCCCCCCCACCCCTTTAAATGCAAAGGCCAAACTCCGTTTTATTTTATTTATTTTATTTTAATCCCTTGGAAATCCTTCCAAATAAGAAAACGATTTCCTGATTTGCATAATGGGTCACGTTGACTCACGATGGCAGAACTGTTTGGTGGTAAACTTGCTTCTCCTCTCAGCCTGTGATAATGCATGGGATTCTTCTTTGAAAGGGAGATAATATCCCCTCTTTGCAATCCTGTCGTAAAAATGTGAATTTTCCGCGATTCTTTTTATGAACCAATCATAAATAGTCAGACGCCTCTTCCTGGATTTGAATAGTCAGACCGTTTAAGACGGAGTTTTCTCGGAACAGATTGTGGGCCACGATTCGCACCTCAGGTTTTTGGGAGACATTTTCAAAACAACAACGGGTTCACCAAAAATCTGGATATTGCTACAAACAACATGATTCCGCTTCTTTGGGGGAGGCATTTTGAAAACAAGAACGCTAGTTCTGACCTGATTCAAATCAAGTACGATTCTCACCTCACTTTTATGGGAAGAGACGCACTGTGTGTTAAAGAAAAAATGCTAAAACTGCTATCCTATACACACTTCCCTAGGAGTAAGCCGCATTGAACTCAACCGAGCTTACTTCTGAGTAGACATGCGTAGGATTACACTGCCAATCTAATTGTAAACCCAACTTTCTGTTGGTGGATGTTTCTTTTTCTACCAACTACAACGATGAAAATACCTTCCTGCGTCATACTACTATATTAATCTTTGAAGAGTGTTGGTAGGAATCTTATTCCGGGCTAGGCTATTAATTTTCTTCTGATTATTTAACACACACGCAGAAAACAGAAGCCAACTAGAAAAGTAGGAATGAGCAAGGTTCGAATAAACACTTATCAAGTAATTGACGGAAGAATTAGTTTCGAGGTTTGTTTGCTGTAATAAATTACCCTAATTACCAACACTAAAACAATAAAAGAATAATTAAAATTGGCCACCAGGCTTCTTTGAACGAGTAAACCCATACACACTCCCCCCCTTCTCCCGTCTCTCACACACAAGTAATAAAAAAAGCAATTCATGTCAAATCCATGGTTAAAAATGAATAGAAAATTAGACTTTATTTCCATGTCGTTAGAAGTCGTCCATTCAAATACTCGGAAGTACGTTGAATACATTTATATCTGAAACATTTATACTCATCTGCCAGGCTGTTCAACCTCAAATAATATCCGGCACGAAGGTCCAGGCGAAGTTAAACTCTTTAAATCCCATTCATTCCAATGGAAGAATTCTTAATCCGGCCATTGAAATCAATGGAACTAAGGCTGCAATCCTAAACACACTTACCATTGAACACAGTGGGATTTCTGAGTAAAGCTATAGTAGCGGGTAACATAAGTACTGAGCTTTGGCTGGATTGTGCGCGCATTGCTTAGGTTTCGTTTGCACCAGCCATGCTATGCGCCCTACAATTCTTATCTCACTCACCTTCAAAGAGATAATCCTACAAGGCAGGAGGCAACTCTAGGCGATTAACATCCCATTTTAAAGAAGACAAACTGAGGCCGAGAGTGTGGCTTGTCCAAAAGCGGGGAAGGGGCGCCGAGCTACGATGACGTGTGAACCCAGGTTAGTTTCTTAGTGTCTACCCAACTAACTCCGTTGGTTTAAATGATGGAGCCAAATGCTCCGGCTTTATTAGTTCATGGATACGGTTGAAGATCATGATTAGGCAGAGAAATAACATGAGGATAAATCAGCATCTTAAAATCATACCCTTCCACTTCGTGTCAATTGATCAGGAAGGGCTACCGCCTCCCGGTTTTCTACTCACAGTCCCTAAAGTGAATTCGAATCCTCTTCAGGCATGCATTAAGAGTGCAGAAGAAACAGGCAACGGTTCTGAATCCATCGTATGCGATGCCTTCTATGTACGCTTACTAACAGCGTATAAATTAGCTGTTCGAGACACCACACTTCGGTCGGGCAAAGGAACATTAGAACGTCTGGAGGCGAGTTTTGGATTAACACAGAATTCTTCAGGCGTAGTACAGCACAAACGCAATAAAGAAGAATAAAAATTGAAGGGGTAATATCAAGTGTCCCAGCTCAGGTACTCTCTTGAGCAGGTACTAGGTTAATTAGGTTCGTGATCATTAGAGGAGAACAAAGGGGGTGTTGAAAAACAAATGTAGATTTCTGAGGCCATCTCTCTAGTTCAGCCTTCCCCGACCTGGGGCGCTCCAGACGTATTGGACTACATCTCCCATCATCCCGCCTTTTGGCCATGTTGACTGAGGCTGATGGGAGATGTAGTCCCAAACATCGAGAGGCCACCTGGTTGGGGAAGGCTGCTCAAGTTTTTCTTTTCCTCCCCCCCCCCTTCTAGGACGGCACAAAAACACAAAAAAACATCCCACCCCCAAACAAGCTGTCTTCACCTTCTTCCTTAGAAAGAGGTTAAATTTAAAGATTTCAGAGCAAACGGGCTCGCTAGAATAACCAAATCCCCTCTCGGGGATGTCCCCTAAGCTGCGGTCCCCACCTGGAGAGGCGCCGTCTCCAAGCTCTGTCCTCTTCTAGGATCCTCGTGTGGGCTTGGAGCGTCTGCTACCTTTTCCCCACTCCGGGGATGGCGCCTCCAGCGCCGCCTCCTTCTGCGTGGCAAGTTGCAGGAGGCTTCTTTCGCAGGGCGGGTCGCTCTGGGGAGAGCGGCCACCCAAAGCAAGCTCGCCTGGTGTGTTGGCCACAAAAACCGAGTCCCCGGCAGCACCAGCAGAAGAAGAGAGAGCGGGAGTGAACCGGCCGCGTGGGTCCTTTTGATCTCTGCAGCTCGCCGGCAGTGGGGGGCGCAAGAAGACAGCAGTTCGGACGAGCCTTTGTGATGGAGGAGGAGGAGAGGAGGAGGAGGAGGAGGAGCAGACCTGCAACTTACACAGATGGAGATGTTAGGGAGGGAAGACTGGGAGAAGAAAGGAGGGGGCGATGCCGTACTGCCCATGCGTTATCTTTTTCTCTCCTCGTCCCCTCCAGGAGCCCGCTGGGGAGCTTCCCGAGATTGCGGCTTCCCAGAAACGTTGCTTTTCTCTTCCTCCTGAATCCTGATACCTGCCGTCCACGTTCAACGGGCTTCTCGCCTCTCTGCTTGCTGACCATGAAAAGCAGTCCTGCCTTCCCGGGCTACTGCTGCTGCCGCCTGACTGAATCAAGCCGGGCAAACGGATTGGGCTCTGCCCAAGTCCTGGGACTGGATCTTGTTTGTTTCCTTTCCACTAGAACCAAATCGGTGGTGCTTCCGTGGTGTGGATTGGGTTGCTCAGCTGCAAAAGGTAGATCACCAGATGCTGTGGACTTCAGCTCCCAGAAGCCCCTGCCAGCATGGCCAATGGTCAGGAATGCTGGGAGTTGAAGTCCAAAACATCTGGAGATCTACTTTCTGCCCACCCATGTAAAAAGTGCAAGCCGTAGTTCGGATAAAGGGCTTAATTCCCCAAAGCAAAGGTATCTGGGTTCAGCTTGTCTCCAAATGACTCACTGTTGGATATGTTCAGAGGTGCTTTGTTCTGCAAACAGTCAGCACACTGGAAATAAAATTACCCCAACTGATACCTGCTATGAATATTCCATTCCACATAGTCTGGAACTAAGCCTGGGTGTTTAAATGGTTCCAGAGGTGAACCTGGCTCAGATTAAGCAATATAAGCAAGCCAAATGATTTGCATGCCATGCTCCTGTCATTACAATGCCAAGTGTTTTCACATTTGACATTGAAGCACTTGTTTCTCTTTTTGCATGTCCAGCCCATAATTGGAATATCAAACTTGCAAAGGATTTCATCAACATAATAACAGGCTTTCTGAATCAAACCAAGGCCCACTACCTCACCTTTCTGGTTCTTAATAGTGGTTCTCTGATGCCTCTAGAAGCTTATAAGCAGGGACAGGGGTACACTTAGGTAATTTTGGACTCTGGAGTTAGTGGTATTCTACCTCACCCACCACCCCCGAGTTGGTAATGCAGAGCTCTCCAACCTTGGGTCCCCAGATGTTGCTGGACTACAGATCCCAGAATCCCTTGCCATTAGGCATGCTGGCTGGGTATGCTGGGAGCTGTAGGCCAGCAACATCTGGGGACCCAAGGTTGGAGAGCCCTGTGGTAATGCATATTACTTCACTTACTTCAAAATGTGTTCGGACTGGGACTCTGGGAGATCCGAGTTCTAGTCCCCGCTTGGCCATAAAACTCACTGGGTGACTTTGGGCCAGTCACTGACTCTCAGCCTAACCTATCTCACAGGGTTGTTGTGGGGATAAAATGGAGAGGAGGAGGAGGAGAATATAATGTAAGCTGCCTTGGGTTCCTTGCAGGAAAAAAGGCGGGGTATAAATATAATTAATAAATAAATAAATAAACCAGCCCTGCTACAATTGATTCCCTCCCCTCAGCTCATTCTGCTGAGTGGGGCCCTGGACTTCTGCCCCGAAGTCCTGCCCTGATGGCACCATTGAGCAGGGCAAGAAGGTGATGGGCCCTTCTCTGTTGTTTGTGCCCAGCGTCTGGTACTCCGCAGGATGCTGTCTTCAAAAACTGGGGGATCCATTAACCTATCATATCAGAGTGAATAGGCAGTGGTCTATCCTCTTTTTGTCCAATTCTTTTATAAAGCCAGTGACCATCTCCTCATCTTATATTATTAGGGGGGGGGGTTCTGCCCCACAGCAGGGTGAGGGTGTCAGCTGTATAACGCTCTCCCTTGGACTACCTCTCAGCTTCTAAGTATATCTAGTGCAGAACTATAGCTGGTTAGGGAGGTCTGCCACCTAGTCTCCAAAGGTGGTACTGTGGGCTTCAAACACATGCATTGTAATTAATTAATGCATTGTAAATATCTGTCTATCTCCCTATCTCCCTGAGGTGCATCCCCCTAGGGTACCCTTAGTATACATGCCAGGTTTCAGGTGTTTAGGTTTCATGGTCTTGGAGGTATGGTGTTGACCAACACACAGACAGACACACATCCTACCTTATTATTATAGATAACATTTATTTATTTATTATATTTATACCCCGCCTTTTTTCCCGCAAGGAACCCAAGGCAGCTTACATAATCCTCCTCCTCCTCTCCATTTTATCCTCACAACAACCCTGTGAGGTAGGTTAGGCTGAGAGTCAGTGACTGGCCCAAAGTCACCCAGTGAGCTTCATGGCTGAGCGGGGACTAGAACCCAGATCTCCCGAGTCCCAGTCCAACACTCTCACCACTATGCCACACTGGCTCTATGCCACATTTATTTTTATCACAAGGAGCTCACAGCTGCATACATAATTTGTCCTGTTATATTATCACAACAATCCTCTGAGGTAGCTTAAATGAAGACATAATGACTGGTTGCCCAGTGAACTCTTGTGGTTGAAGGGGGATTTGAACCTGGGTCTCACATTTTAAGTCCAGCGTTGTAACCACTATACTGCAATGAATTCTACAAGTTAATTATGAATAGTGTGAAGAAATGCTTCATTTTATCTGCATTAAGTCAGTTGCAAAACAACTGATGAGCACAGAGTTCTTTATTGAGTTTCCTCTTCCAACTAGTGTATCTCATTAATTTCAGTATTACAGATAAGGTCTTGACTTGCTCAAGATTAGCAACAAGTATATGATGACTGTGATATTGGGGCCCTGGCCTCCCAGACCCCAAACCATGATATTCTTTTGGTCCAGACGTCTGAAGTGGGAAATGGGGATACTGTGCTTCTGTAGTTCTATCCTATCTGGCTGGTAGCTTGCAGAAGGGGATGCTGGGTAACTACTGCTCCACCCCTTGTCCTGCTATAGTGTGTTGCAGGGCTCTATTTTGTCCATCATGCTATTTATTTTGTCCACCAGGCTGTCACATTGGTGCCAATGCATTTCCAATTGCATTTGGTTGCCCATGCAGTTCAAAGTGCAAGTATGGCAGCGAGACTAACTATTATATGCACAAAAATGGAAAGTCCCAGCATTGCCTACAATGGAGGAATGGTTGGTCAAGATGGTGGAGCTGGCAGAGATGGCCAAACTTACATCATTAATTAGAGAAAAGACAACATCTACGTCTATTGCAGAGTGGAAACCTCTAATTGACTTTTTGCAGGGGTTAGAAAACAATGATTTGCTTATCTGTGGTTTTGTGGAATAGTAAGAAGATGAACTGACAATAGAAAAAAAAATAAGAAGATGACAAAGTTGTGACAATAGAAAAAAGAGAGCTTTTCTTTTTTGATTATTGAGTAGATAAATTATTTGTTACCTATATTTGCTGTAGAAAAATTCGGAAGTCCATTTTAGTTTTGTTAATGGTTAATTATTGTTATATGTTTCATGTTGTTTGTTGTTTATAGAAATAAAGAAGTTTTTTTTTAAAAAAAATTAAAAACCAAAGTGCAAGTATGACCTTTAAATCCTTAAACCTTTTGGGATCAAGTTACCTGAAGGACCACCTTCATCCAGCTCAGCCTGCCTGCACTCTTAGATCAGCATCCAAGGCCCTACTTATGTGCTCACCTATCAGAACTAGAGAGAGGGCCTTTTTAGCAGTGGCCTCATGTGGCAGGCAAAAGGGAGAGGGTCCTTGGCTTGTGGATTCCAGTGAAAGTGCATCAGGCCCCAGTTGTTGTAGGGCTTTAAATGGGCCATAAAGACCCATTTGTTTACTATTGCCGTTCCTCAAATAAAGATTTTATTGAACTGCTGTAGCCTTGATGCGGCTTTTAGTAATTATGTCTTTGATTTTAATGTTTTTACTGAGCTATATGTGTACCTGTTGGGTGTTATTGTTGGCTTCTATTAGTTATTAATCAATTGCTGTTGTTTTATGGCTTTAAAATGTGTTCTTTAGATATTGTATGTTGGAAGCCACTTTGGAAAGGTTTTGCCCTAAAAGGCATCCTACAAATATGGTAGACAAACAAACAAATTTATGAAACCACTGAGTGAGCTTATCTAGTCATATGAAGTGAGGTGTCATCAGTATGCTGATGAGACCCAACTCTATTTTTCCTATTTATCATATTCAAATGAAGTTGTGTACATGCTGGACTGGCATCTAAATAAGGGCAATAAATGAAAGCTGAAGCCAAATGAGATGGTGGAGGTACTGCTGGTGGGTGGCATTCATCTGACCTGGGTGATGGTGTTTGGCATGTTCTAGATAGGGGTTGTGCTCTCCCTAAAGGGCCAGGTTTGCAACTTGGGTTTTTTAATTTTTTGATCCAATCTTATTCTTGGAGGCCCAAGTTGCCTCTGTGGCATCAAGCCCCCTCCTACCAGCTGAGGCTATTCATGCTCCGGTGACACCTTGTTTGGAGTACTGTAGTGCACTGGAAATGGAGCTACATATGAAGAAAAACTTGGAAGCTTTGGTTTGTAAAAATATAATAATGCAGTGGCTAGATTGCTAACTTGAAGCAGGTGTACAGAACATATCTCACCAGTCTTAACACAACTGCACTGGCTCTGCCCCTCAAACACAATTTTCAGGCACAATTCAAATTTCTGGTTTTAATCTTTAAAACCTGAAATGGCCAGGGGACCTCAAGGACTGTCTTCTGTGGCATGAAGTTGCATGGACTTTAAGTTCATCCTTGAAGGCCTCCTTTGAGTCCTCCCACACTCAGAGGTGACCCTGGAACAGAGCCTTTTCAGCTGTGGTTCCCTGACTTTGGAATACTCTCTTGAGAGAGGCTGCCTTGACACCAAGCTTAATGTCTTTTTGGTGCCAGGTGAAGACCTTCTGATTTTCCATGGCCTTTTAGATGTTTTATGGCTGGCGTGTGTTTTAACCTTGCTGTCACTAGCATATCATGGCTGCTCTTACTGGTTTTGATTGATTGATTTATTTTGTTTTTATTGCTGTTATCTGGTTTTTTTATATTATTGTTAGATGCTCTGAGAGCTATAGGGACAAAGAGTGGGCTATTGAATACTTACAGTACATACATACATACATACACCCAGCTCTCTGGCCAGTGACAACACTAGTCAATCGTTCCTTGTGCTATGATGTCTCACATGTGCAACACTGGTTGATGGTGGATCTATCAGATCTCCTCAGACCACTGAAGAAGAATTTATGCCAGCAAATCTGAGGTCATTTCCCCTTTACTCCAGCTGTAACTTTAGACTATTTTTAAATACAAAACCACAGCACAAAACTGTGCATTTAAGGATATTTTAATGAATTTCTCTC
This sequence comes from Shinisaurus crocodilurus, assembly GCA_021292165.1. Lineage (NCBI taxonomy): Eukaryota > Metazoa > Chordata > Lepidosauria > Squamata > Shinisauridae > Shinisaurus > Shinisaurus crocodilurus. The sequence continues at coordinate 51,677,875 of CM037880.1, forward strand.
TATCCTGGAGTCCGCCACCCCATCATCTATGGTTTTTATGTGCAAAGGAACCAACGCAATCTGGCCTATATTTTGTTTTGCTCTGTCCATTTTGGCCCTAAGAAGAGCAGCTGGATTGGAAAGTTTAGATTTGTTTTTCATGTCTACCAGCATGTTTGTCCCAAATAATATAATGATCTTCAGTACCGCTGGTCTCCAAGCATCCAGAGTCCACTGCCCACTTATCCTGTTAGCATTTCCATTGACTTTACTAAGACTGTACTGGAGCAAGTAGTTTGTGGAAAGCAACTTTAATACAGCAGACATGTTTTTTAGACTAGTGTTTTCCAAAGTGTGTTCCAGGGAACCCTTGGGTTTGCCATCAACTTATCAGAGGTTCCTCAATATGAAGATCAGTAGTGGAGGAGAAGCTTCCCATCTGCCTGCTGCTAACAGTCTTCCTCTGTGCAGTAACTGGGTAGTGTTTGGTATGTAATTCAAGGTGCTGGTTATTACCTTTAGACTGCAATCTTTAAAATCAATTTACCCGTATATACTCGAGTATAAGCCGACCCAACTATAAGCCGAGGCACCTAATTTCACCCCAAAAACCTGGGAAAACTTATTGACTCCAGTATAAGCCTAGGGTGGGAAATGCAGCAGCTACTGGTAAATTTAAAAAATAAATTTAAAAAATCAAGTAAAAGTACTTCATGCACACTATTTAATTCTACCAAATAAAATGTGTAGAAAATGGAATACTATTTAAAAATCCATTAGCAATATAAAAAAAAAAGTGACAAAATGTTGAAAAGCCTGTTCATAGAAGATTTGTGTGTCACTTGGCTCAAAAAGTCATAGGATTTATATATGGTACACAAAGTAGCTGTGGGGAGAGATCTTAGTCCTCCATAAGCACTGAGTAACAAGTAAAGAAAATTCCTGGTACAGTAAAACTATCTTCTGTAAAGGCCTTTAAACAGAATAAAAGAGGGGAGAAGGGGAGAGGAAGAAAGAAGGAACAAACAATTTTTTTTAGCACAAACGCATTCTAAATCCCCTTCCACTTTTTCTGTAGTCATTAAAGTTGTTCAGGAAACTCAAGCTCACTGAGGCCCTCCAAATTCCTTTAAGCTTTATGCTTAAAGCCTCGCCACCGCCAAAGCCCCGCCGCCGCCGAAGCCCCCCCCAGGACCCCTGCCGCCACCCACAGACACCCCCCGCCATCCCCGTCACCGTACCTGCTCCCGCCACCGAAAGCCCCGCCGCCGCCGAAAAAGCCTCCCTGCCGCCGAAGAAGCCTCGCCGCCGCCGAAGAAGCCCCGCCGCCGCCGAAGAAGCCCCGCCGCCGCCGAAGAAGCCCCGCCACCGCCGAAGAAGCCCCGCCGCCGCCAAATAAGCCCCGCCGCCGCCGCAGAAGCCACACTGCCGCCGAAGCCCCGCCAAAGCCCCGCCGCCGCCGAAGCCCCGCCGCCAACTTCCGCTGCCAACTTCCGCCGCCGAAGCCCTGCTGCCACCGAAGAAGCCTTGCCGCCGCCGAACCCCGCCGCCACCGAAGAAGCCTCGCCACCGCCGAAGCCCCGCTGCCGCCAAAGAAGCCTCGCCGCCGCCAAAGCCCCGCCGCCGCCGGCGTGGCTTCGGCGGCGGCGAGGCTTCTTCGGCGGCAGCGGGGCTTCGGCGGCGGCAAGGCTTCTTCGGCGGCAGCAGGGCTTCGGCGGCGGAAGTTGGCAGCGGAAGTTGGCAGCGAGGCTCCTTCGGCGGCAGCGAGGCTTCTTCGGCGGCAGCAGGGCTTCGGTGGCAGCGGGGCTTCGGCGGCGGCGGGGCTTCTTTGGCGGCGGCGTGGCTTCTTCAGCGATGGCGGGGCTTCTTCGGCGGCGGCAGGGTTTCGGCGGCGGCGTGGTTTCTTCGGCGCGGCGAGGCTTCTTCGGCGGCGGCGAGGCTTTTTCAGCGGCGGCGGGAGCAGGTACGGTGACGGGGGGTGGCGGGGAGGGTCTGGGGGTGGCGGCAGGGGTCCTGGGGGGGCTTCGGCGGCGGTGGCGCTGACTCGAGTATAAGCCGAGGGGGGGCATTTCTGAGCACAAAAAATGGGCTGAAAAACTCGGCTTATACTCGAATATATACGGTACTCAGGAGTAAGTCCCATTGAACTCCATTGGACTTATTGCCTAGTAGACATATGTAAGATTGCACTCTTAAAGCTGTAAACAGCCTGAGGCCAAGCTACTTAAAGAACCTTCCCCTCCAATGTGAGTCTGTCCATCATTTAAGATCAACTCTTTCACAGCTGGTGGCAATATGTGAGGGCTTTCTAAAAGTTAAGTTCTCTCTATGTGTATTCCATCACAGATTGACCTCATTTCTTTTTAAGCCAGCTTTTGATTCTGTTGTTGCTTAATTTAACTTCTTTATCATTAGTTTTGGCTTTGTGCCTTTTTGCTCTTGATGCTGCTGCTACCCACTTACCAAGGACTAAGCCCCATTGAACTCAGTGAGACTTACTTCTGAATAAACATCTATAGCAGTGTTCTCCAACCTTGGGTCCCCAAAAACATCTGGGGACCCAAGGTTGGAGAACACTGATCTATAGGATTGCACTGTTAGTCTGGTAATTTTGTTTTAATGATGGATTCTTATTATTTTTATCTTTGTGTCTGCTTTTATATTTTGTTGGTGGCTTTGAGTGACTTCTTTTTGGACAAGAAAAGCGGGATGCTTTTTTGGGGGTATAAAATAGATAAATTGCACTCTTTATTCATGAAGGGCAATGGTGAGGCCCAACATGCTGGGAAGCTCCCCAAATGAACTGACATTGGACCTTAGAATATGCTCCAGAATTTTCTGCCTGTGGTGGAGTTAAATGGCAGAAGTGCAGGGTGTCCTTGACTAATGAATTCAGATGGAAAGTGTTCCCTGACTGATGATAGGAAGTTTGGAAATCTTTGGCCAATGTTTAGACCAGTTTTACATGTCATGCTTGAAAGAACCTTTGAGAATTTGATATGCTATTTCTACGATGCATTGATGTTGTCAATGCAGGAGGGTACTATTCTAAAAAAAACCAATGTACATTCTATGCAATGTAGATTTTAAATTTGAATTATAGCCCAATGTAAATTTCCCCATGGCAAATGCCCTTAGTTGCTGGTGTTCCACTGAGAAGAATTTTCCTGTTTGTTTGAAGTTTGTTCTTTAGATTTTCTGAAAATCCACATTATCTTTGTAGCAATGCTTGACTGGGCTCCACAATTTGTTGAAATTGTGACTCCAGCTGCTTTCAAGAAGAGGCAACTCTTTGGTGTGCTGAATAATGAGACAGAGGGGAAAAGAGAGGCTTTGCTGAGCACATTTTATGAACATAAATAGAGCTCTAGTTTACCTCTGCAATGAGTTTGCTCTTACTCTAGCTGCTGAATCTCAGAAAATACGGTAACAAACTGGCTCTGCAATTCCTTGGATGAACTAGATCTGAAACAAAGAAACTGAGATAGATGCCCTGATTTGTTAACAATATGGTTCCATGGAAACAGTGCTCTGTCTATTCAAGTAAGCTGAGTGAAAGGATAATCTTTCCACCTTAGGAAACTCTATGTAAGTTTTCAAAAGCTCTTCAGACTTTAATGAAGCTCAAGTGGTATGATGGAACCATGAACCTCCTACATAAAACAAGCCAGTGTGGCGTAGTGGTGAGAGTGTTGGACTGGGACTTGGGAGATCCAGGTTCTAGTCCCCACTCGGCCATGAAACTCACTGGGTGACTTTGGGCCAGTCACTGACTCTCAGCCTAACCTACCTCCCAGGGTTGTTGTGAGGATAAAATGGAGGGGAGGAGGAAGATCATGTACGCCACCTTGGGTTCCTTGCAGGAAAAAAGGCGGGGTATCAATATAATAAATAAATAAAAGGTGGCCTACACAGACTATTCAGTGCTCCCCTTCTTAAAAGATAAGAGTTGCCATTCCTGCTTGCCTGTGATTCCTGCCCACTGTCCTCCGTGTCCTGCCACATAATCCCAGGCTTGTGAGGGTAGGCAGTAGCTCCCCATTGGTGAATCACTCTGCACATGCTTGTTTTTTTTGTTTTGTTTTTTAAAGTTCTGCTTCACATGTTGGTAGAATTCAAAACAGGTTCCAGGATCTCACTCTTGGGAGCCTTGGCTCATAAACCCTGCCAGTATCTGGGGAATTTTCTGAACTTGGACTCTATTAAATCTGTGGCCATTTTCTGGCTTTCTCTGGCTTCTTTTTAACTGAGATGCAAATCTTCTTCAGTTTTCTCCATCCTTTCTTATGAGGCCCCCCAGTGTAATTGTGTACCGCGTGCACAATGCAGCATGAAGCAGCTCGAGCTCTAATTTAAATAGAAAACTCTGATTTAAAATATTTTAAGGCACTATTTTAAATATATTTTAAGCTTTCTCTAGGGCAGTCTCCCGCAACCTGGTGCATTTCAGCATTGTCATTGGCCATGCTGGCTGGGAATGATGGGAGTTGTAGTCCAACACATCTGGAGGGTACCAGGTTTGGGAAGGCTGCTCTAATGAGTCAGACTTTTTTTCCTTTTGCTTTGCTAAAGCATTTGCAGTAAAGGCAACATTAATGAACACTCTCTGTATTTCATATCACTCATAGACTTTGGGCATGTTTCCTAATAAACCAAAGGTATGGCATTTCATCTTCCACCCTGAGGCTTTCCCCTTTCCTCTAAATAACTTGCCATTAAAAAAAAAAAAAAAAATGGAACAGCAACGGAAAGAAATACAACAGTGGCAATCATTACATAGTAGGGAATAGGGATAAAGGCACTTTTTCTTGGGAGAAGCCCATCTCAATCTGGGGTAGGTCAGGGGTGGGGAACTTGTGCCCTCCCCAGATGTTGTTGGACTCCACCTCAGTGCAAAAACATCCTAATTTCAAATATATACTGATGGGGTCTGAACTGGCGGTGGCTAACCAGGAAATAGAACTTGGGGTCAGGGCGGGTAGCTCAGTGAAAATGTTGGCCCTCTATGTGGCAGCTGTGAAAAAGGCAAATTCCATGCTAGTTGTTATGGAAGGAAGAGAAAATTATACTGCCAGCCCAGTATCATAATGCCCTTCTACAAATCAGCAGTGTGGCCACACTTGGAATACTGTGAACAGATCTGGTGGCCACATCTCAAAAAGGATATTACAGACTTGGAAAAGGTGCAGAAAAGGGAAGCTGCACTGATCAGAGGGGTTTAGCACCTTCCCTGTAAGGAAAGGCTGCAATGGTTGGGTGTTTTTAGTTTAGAAACTGGATCAGCTTTCCTCAACCTGGTGCCCTCCAGATGTGTTGGAGTGCAACTCCCAGCATTCCCAGCTGGCATGACCAATAGCCATGCCAGCTAGGAATGCTGGGAGGTAGCAGTCCAACACATCTAGAGGCTTACGGTATATATTGATGCATGGTGTGAAGAAAGCAGGTAGAGAGAAGGGTTTCTCTACTTCTCATAATATTAGAATTTGGCCTCATCCAACAAAATGATTGGCAGGAGGTTCAGGAAAGTCAGGAGGCATTTCTTCATGCAGTGCACAATTTATTTATGGAATTCTCTGCTTCAAGATGCAGTGATGATACCCACTAGGTTAGATGGCTTTAATGGGGGATTAGACAACTTCATGGAGGAAATGTCTAGCAATGGTTACTAGCCATGATGGCTATGCAAGCTTCAGGTTTAGAGCCAACATGCTTCTCAAAATACCAGCTCCTGGGGAACAACAACAGGATAGGATTTATAAGGGACTAGATGGACTGTTGGACTGCCCCAGCAGGGAACATAGAAAAAGTTGTGCTGGATGAAACCAAAGGCCTATCTTGTTGGGGATTGCTAAAAGGGCTGGGAGAGGATATTAAAAGTTATTATCCCTCCCCTCTCACGTTTTGCGAGTTCAGCAGAGCTTACCCCAACTACAGCGGAAAAACGTGGATGTGTGGAGCTGCTGGTTAAAGCAGTAACAGCAATTGGTAATTACAGACTGTCCCTTTGTGTGGACAGACTGGGGCTTTTACCTGGTTCCCCCCCCCCCTTTATACTACCAACAAGACAAACAGTCTTTTGGAGGTTAAAAACAGAGTTTACTCACTCAGATCTTGCAGATTGGATACAGGCAGGCTTAAGAAAATATTTACAGCCATGCAGGAATCATGTGGTGGCTGATGTGTTCTGAACTTAGGAAAAGTTCAGAACTGGCTCTCCAGCTACATCTTCAAAACATGCTATTCCTACAAGTTCATGGCTGAGACTGTTTCTGGGGGCAGGAAGAGAAGGCACTGGCAACGCCCACATCCTGCACCAGGTGAGTCCTGGGTAGCATTCCACAGAGTGTCTGCTCTAGGATGCAGAGACTCTGTGGTCTCAATTACATCATGCACCTATGCATGGCTTGAGGTTTTGACTGCACATTCCCAACATATCTAATCCAGCATCCTGTTTCCCAGCTGCCTCTGGGAGGCCCGCAAGCAGGACACAAACCTTATGTTCTTTAGATATCCATTTCTTCATCTATAAAATCTGTATTTTCCTTTTCCTGCAAAGTTCTACAAAGATCTACCTAACATTTGCATTACATAAGCTTGATGTAACAGCACATATTTTAAGATGGCATCACTAGTGTAGCCTTTGCCCAATATATTTTATTTCCTAGCTAGCAGAGTAGTTGTAATTATGACAAGACATCTTTTGGTCTTCTGTTATGATCAGGGCATGCTTAGGAAACTTGTGCAGTGAGAAGTCAACATAAACAGAGATGCATTGTATTTCCGAACCCACCGCAGGATTTTCACCAGCTTACATACTGTGCTCCTTGTGTGTGCATACTCTAGGGCAACCTACCTCAACCTGGTGCCCTCCAGATGTGTGGGACCACAACCCCCTCATCCTCAGTCAGCATCAGCCATGCTGGCTGGGGATGATGTGAGTTGTAGTCCAATTCATCTGGAAGGCACCAGGTTGGGGAAGGCTGCTTTAGAGGGAAAGGAGGGCATATTGGAAGGCCAGGGTGACCAAAACACAAAGCCAATGTCCACATTTCCATATATATAATGTGCAAAGATTTTCCTTGTGCCTGGTCTGATTGTTATTTGAGAATCCATGATATGTCTGAGGCTCTAGACCTAAACACACTTTTTGGAGGTAAGATCTGTTGAAATAGGGTCTCACACATGTAGAAATGTGTTTCGGATTGGCAAGTCATTCTTATTATTGACTGACTGTCCACCCAGTCTTAGAATATCCCTGTGTAATGACCAGATGTAGTTGGCAATAAGGGAAGAGTTATCTGATTTGATAAAATGGAAACATTTTTGGGTACTAGTTTCAAACAGGACCGGTGCAAGGCAGTTTGGTGCCCTAGGCAAGATCAGATATTTAGCACCCCCCTTCCCACTTGAGAGTGCTGTATTTTTTTCCAAGGCATTTCTGGTGCCCCCTTTAGCCCTGCGCCCTAGGCAGCTGCCTAGTTGGCCTAATGGTAGCACCGGCCCTGGTTTCAAATATACTTATTTTCTGAAAAAAACAGTTGTTTTCTGTTAATTATCAACATAGTAGTGGGTATGGTGAGAAGTGTCTGAGTGTGGAAAGCTAAGCAGGGTCAGGCCTGGTTATTACTTGGATGGGAGACCCCCCCCCCTCTAGTTTCCTGCATTGAGCAGGGGGTTGGACTCGATAGCCTTGTAGGCTCCTTCCAACTCTATGATCTATGAAATCTATGATGGCCTCTATCAGCACCCAGTCCATACAGGTTGCAAAAATTGCTTCCACTTTCCTGACCTAATCTCACTAATTCACACAACCCCAACATACCCCCTTTCCCCCACATTTTGAGCCAGATTGGCTCCTGTAGACATTAACTAAGGTTAATGCTAGAACATGAACTAAATTATTCTCTCTGGCTGAATAGTGTAGAGAGAGAATAATCCTTTATTGCCCAGCTCCTGCCTTCTCTGTGCAGTGTTTCTTACTGGCCACTGTGGAAACAAGATATATGATTTCTATGAAGTCATTCTCACTTGACCTGGTTTCTCAAATGGAAAGCTACGCCTCTGGGCAAGATGTAAAATAGCAAAGAATCAGACATTGTTGTTAGCTTTGTTCCTTGATTCTTTCTCTCCCTCCTCTCTCATTATGGAACTTTGAGCTTCAGTGTGGCATATCATGGGAGGGGCCATAGCTCAGTGGTAGAGCACATGCTTTGCATGAAGAAGGTCTCCGCATCTCCAGGTAAGGCTGGGAAAATTCCTGCCTGAAAGAAATTCTGGAGAGCCAGAGTGGATAATACTGCGCTAGATGGACCAAGGGTCTGACTCAATATAAGGAAGCTTCCTATGTTCCACCCTTCTTCATCACAATTAAGTGTCCAGGGAGATTATAGAATATCCTTCTCTGGATTTTTTAAAGAAGAGATTAGTGAGGCATGTCAGTAATGGGTACTTACCACAAGATGACCAACTTTCTATTAAGGCCCATTTTTTACAATCAAAGGATGTTTTTCCTGGATTGCCTCACTTCAGGCTTCAGGTTATGCTTGAATGCTCCTTCTACTTAAAAAATAAAACAAAAACCCACCCACACATACTAGTACAGCCTTCCCCAACCTGCTGCCCTCCAGAAGTGTTGGGCTACAACTCCTATAACTCCCAGCCAGCTTATCAGGGCAAAGGGTTCACCCTTGCCATCTGCCTGACATGCTGTGTTTCTTTAGTTGGAAGATTTCTTTAGTTGGCTGGTTTTATTGGGAAGTGTTCTATGGTATTAAATAATATGTAGGTATATGACTACTTTTACTACTTCTAGTGGGCTATCAGGCTAGAAGCCTACTCCTGTTAAAGGTGTTTGGCCATGGAATAGAGGATCCTGGAACACCGATTAAACCTGGGGTCTCCAATGTGGTGCTTGTGGACCAATGTGACCACAGACACCTTTCCTGGCACCCACCAAGCTCCCTGCCCCTCCTGATTTTGATTTTATTTCTTAAGATATATTTTTTAAAAATTAAAAACCTGGTTTTTTTTAACTAGGAGGCTGGCATGCTGCAAAGTGAAGTGTTACATTCCAGCACCATCTGTATTTGGGTTGAAAAGAGTGGCTTCGTGTTTTAGAGCTCAGACCCCACCTCTGTCTTATACTTAAATTCTTGGACAAGTTACTTTTCTTTTCATCTCACCAGTTGGCCTTCTGGGAAATGAATGTTTTGTTACTGACCATGCCCACCATGGCAGCCATTTTATGAATGGGCAAGCTCTCTCCCCATGACAGCATTTTGTGAGGGTGCCCATGACACTCTCAAGATTAGAATGCGCCCACAGACCCAAAAAGTTTGGGGACCCCTGAACTAGACAATCTCCAGATCTTTGCTTATGGCTATGATTTAATTGTATTGTCTGCTATGCTCATAAGAATGTTTATTTAGAAGGGTAAGTTCTAACCACATATTCATGACCCAGGACCACGGCACCAAGTGATGGCTTGGTAATCACATATCAAGTGCCACAGTACGTGATATTCCCACTTCAAATATAACTTTTTTTTCTCCCAGTGGAGACAAGTCATACATTCACCTGTGGCAAGACATCCATTCATTGATGAGCCTTAGCCAATGAAGTACAGTACAAGCATGTGTGCACCTGCCCTGTGTTTCATCTAAATCAGATTCCATGTAATAGGAGTGGCAGACTGATTGGGGCTCCCTATCCTAAACCCATGACAATAGTAAGACACTCTGATTATGTGCTATATTTTAGGATATGAGCAGCATATCATATCCTAAAGAAACCCATGGGCATAGGGAAGCTGGAAATAGGGACAGGGCCCTTAGGATCAAGGTCCAGTTGAAGTGCCCTGTATTTTTTGTTATTTAGGGTACAACCAGGGCACATCTTACTGGAAAACAAGTCCCAGCAGTAAAACCAATGGGTCATATCCAATGTTCGTCTAATTTAAGTCCCATTCATTTCAATGGGCCTACTCTAAGTAGGACTAACATTGGATACAGCCCAATGGGACCTACTTTTCCAAGTACAAGCCTTCAGGATGGGGTTGCTGGTGCCCAAATGGAGAGGTGGGGAGAAGAGGAGGGCACATGAAAGAGGTGGATCAAGCTGCAGTCTTAACACCCTGGTCATTATCTCTTCTTTTAAAGGGTCTTTCTTTCTCTGTTAAACGACCCATCGCAGTGCTGCCCTGTGGAGCCACCTTAGAAGAAGCTCCTCACTTCTTCTTTCAAAACCTGCTGCAATCTGGCGGAACTGGGCCCAGGCCAGCCTGTCCATCCAAATCTAGGTGGTGCCTTCAATAAATGATGTTTATCTCTTGGGTCAAACCATGACGGTACTAGAGATGTGACCCCAGATGCCCTGAAGAGGCTATGGCACCACATCCTCACCAGCAACCACCATCTTCATAAACTATCCAATTGTCTTTCACCGGTAAACCTCTATGGGGAAGGCTGTCTCTCCTAGAGCATAAATGTAGTGATCGGAAATGGGTGTGTGTGTGTTGGGGGAGGTATTTAATCTAAGAGGAGAAGAGGGGAACATGCCTTTCGTTCCTTTTGCTTTAAGTATTGGGGTCTGTATTGCTCCACTGTTACTCCACTGGGATCTGTATTGCTCCACACTGCTCAGCGTACTGCCCGATCCATTAACCAACTGGACCATAGTAGGCGATTGACTTTAACGAGGTTTAGTTCAATGTTCGACTGAAAGAAACCAACTGCTATCCCTATCCACGTCACTGACTTCGCCCTGATCTCCTTCACGATCGATCGTTAGAGCTTGAACAAGATGTCAATCAGGCATATGGCGGTAGATTAAGGATTTCCATTGGCCTCATTGGGACTAAACTGGGTTAAACCTAATCACTCCGGTTTAGCTTGGTTTTTAGACCAGTCCTTCAGCAGCAGCAGAGCTAGACAAAAAAATAATTGTGATGATGTACAGCTTATATTTGCATTGTCTCTCCCCCAACACCTCTCCCCAACAACTGCTCTAAGAATTACACAATATTTTCAGCAATGGAGACACTGTTCCTCTTTAAAATATGATAGAGTGCAGACGTTGTGTGAATTGCAATTAAAATGCGCAAGTACAGATCGTAGGAACAGCACGGAAATTTATAGAAGTTATTTTTATGGTTTCCACCAACCATGGAATAAACTAGATGTCTTTTAAAAACTCCAACTTGGTCAAGTACGTCCACCATCGTATTTTATTGAATAAGAAGCGTTGCTTAGGGTTAGGGTTTTTCGGGCCAACATTCTAATATAATAAATACGACAGGGACTTAAAATATTTTGAAATATATTCTGCGCTTTTGTTTTGTTTAAAATAAGTTTGTGTGCATTGATCGCTAGTGTGTGTGTGTGTGTGTGTGTGTGTTGGTAAGGTAGGATATAAACATTTGAATTGAAAGAAAGGAAAAGAAATGATCCTGTTCGGTTCTGCGTGACCAGAGAATCTGGAGACATTTTCAAAATGGACTAAGGCAGCGGTCCTTTACACACTTAGCTAGAAGTAAGTCTCTTTGAACTCAGTAGAACTTACTTCTGACTACATGTATAGGATTGCACAGTAAGAAGCACATCGCAGTAGTGGGTTATAATAATCACCCAAAGAATCTGGTTTTATGGTCCCCATGGCCCCGCCCCTTTTCTTACTATTCCCCTCCGCGATGTTAAGGTTTGCTTTCTTTATAAGATCTCACGATTTAAATATTGGTTAATATTTGTTCATACCAAAAACAGCTTAAACATACCTATAACTTGCCAGTAAAAGCAGGCAGACCAACCAGGAAGTCCTTTATTGACCAATGGGCCTCCTTTAGAGTATACTGGACCAGAAACAAAAGGAATGAATGGAATGAAGCGGATCAGTTGTTTGCTCTGTCTTATCTATGCATCCATTTAATATATAGATATGTCCCAGACTTACAAAGTTGATGCTCAGCTTTGTGAAAAAAAGAAAAGGAGTAATTTCTTTTTTGAATATAGGGCAGGTTTTATTTTATTTATTAAATGATAGAGTCTCATCCGATCACTTCTCTCTTAAACACTTGTCTTATTACGGTAATTTCCGTTGCATTGAAAAGAACCAACGGTTGCATAGGCTGGACTCATATTGCTTATATACAGAAGTAAGCTGTAAGCTGCCCAACTATCCCCAGTATTTCTACACCGAAGTGCCTAAATTTTAGCTGGTTCAGTCCGGCTGAAGCCAGATAGATTTACCTTGACCGAAATCAAACCACCCAAGCTGTGTGAAATTGGTTTGTGTGTATCTGTACTGCTTATCTTCTTGTTGATAAACATGTGTGTATGCCCTAGTTTTCTACTACGTGGTCTCTTATACTCCGCAGTGTGGAAAGCCTCTGAAACTATGCTCATTCAAATTAAATATGGGGGGAGGGGGGAATTCTGCTACCTCTGACTTTCATAGAAGCATAGAGTTGGAAGAGTCATCAAAGATCATCTAGTCTAGTGCATTCATTTGCTATGTTTATATCCTGCCTTTCTCCAAGGATCCCAAGGTGGCATACATGATCCTCCTCATCTCCATTTTATCCTCATAACAACCCTGTGAGGTAGATTAGGCTGAGAGTACATGTCTGACCTACAGTCAGTCACCCAGTGAGCTTCATGGCCGAGTGGGCACTAGAACCCAGATCTCCCCAGACCCACGCACTCTAACCACTACACCACACTGTCTCTCCAGTCCAGATCACCAACCCCTGCCCACGCAGAAACTCCACTAATGCAGCACAGCCAATAGGTGGCCATCCAGCCTCCTCTTGACAGCCTCTAACTAAGGAGAGTCCACCACCATCACAGTGTGGAACAACTGGTGTACCGTCAGGAAGTTCTGCGTAATCGTTGATCTAAATCTACTTTCTTGTAATGTGAACCCATTTGGATCCTACCTTCTGGAGCAACAGAAAACATAGGTATTTGTCCCATCATCTATGTGACAGTCCTTCAAATAAATGAAGATGGCTGTCATATATTTATCGCCTCTTCCTTGTCTCTTCTCCAGGCTAAACATACCCAACTCCATCAACCTTTCCTCATAGTTTTTGGTCTCCGGGTCCCTCTATTCATCTTTGTTGCCCTACTCTGGACACAACTTTGTTGCGTCAGTTTGAAATAGTCTTATTGCCAGACCTGAGCTGGATTAACTTCAAAAGGAAAGGATACCGGGTGTTTAAGAACTATTGTAGGATGCGTATCTTATTTCCCCACCAGGGTTTATCATAGACATTTTATTGCCTTATTTGCGTCTTCCTTCTACTACTACTCCTATCCAGCTCTTAGCCCGCCGCCGCCATACAAAATCCTACTGTCATTTTATGTGGTTGGAATTAGTCTCTTCATCTGATAGATTCGATGTAGTTAGAAATAGACATTTAAAAAAACAACAACACTGGGTTGTATCCAACCTTAATCCTATTAGAGTAGGCCCATTGAAATCAATAGGACTTAAGTTAAACTAACATAGGACACAACCCACTAGGTGATATTTAAAGAATCAGATGCCACGTTGCTAATATGCTGGAGATTATTATATCCGTCTTCTAACCAAATTCCAAAAATATGTGCACACCTAGGCCTATTGCCTCTTGTTATTGTATCGACTTCTCTTTAGAGTTTACTTTCTACAGAGCTAGAGAATAAATGCTCTGATTATTTCTTTCATTGCGTTTCAGCTCTAACCATGTCGTAAAAATAGTCTTAATAAAATAGCGATAATTACGTCATTATGGTTAACAGCATCCATTAACAAATTAGGCTTTCTGCTTTGCTAATCATTTGGCGTGAACAGGGAAAATCTTCGACTGCAATCCTGAACACCCTTACGGCTGGCAGTAAACCCCACTGAATTCAAAGGGATTTACTTCTGAGTGGATGTGTATAGGATTGCGTTGTGAATCACTTTAAATCAAGCATTATTGTTTTGTGGATCATACCAGCGAATTTAGTAATTTTGACATTTCTCTTCGTTCTTTTGAAAAGGGAGAGGGGAGAGGAAAATCTAAAAATAGTTATTGATTCAGACCTGGAAAATAAATGATCCAGCGTAATGTGTATTATTATTATTTGACAAGTTTGGTTGCCTAGGTTGCCAATAACGCAATAACCTCAGGTAGACACAAATTAAGTATATTCAAACACACACACACACACACACACACACACATATAGCCAAACGATATTTTATTAAGAAAAACCTTTGATTTACAGGTTCAGAAAAATACAAATGACTTCATCTTTCATCCTTGTGAAGATCACTAGCACGTAGAATACACACACACACACACACACACACAGACACACCTTTTTATGTCGCCTTTCCCCAAGACATTAGGAGGTGCACCAAAAGACATACAAGTAATCATTTTAAAAATTCTGTATTATGTACATAATATTTGCAATCTTTATTTCAATAGGTGAGGCTTACGATGACGCATGACTTTTGGGCTGTCCTTCCCTATGAATGATGGCAGGCATCATCTGTGAAGAGTTTGCCTGTGGGATAAGATGGCAGCAGGGTCTTGACATATGAAGTGAGTTTTACCTCTGAAGATATGCATGTGTTTATTTTCAAGTTCGATGGGTGTGGATGAATAAATACCTTGGTCCAATCACTACCTTTCACTCTGACGGACCTCAGAGGATTGCAGTGAGGATAAAATGGGCAAACACACACAACTCCATGTACGGTGTCCTGTACTCCTTGGAGAAAAGGTAAGCTACAAATGCAATAAATACACATATATCATGATGTACTTTCTGCATTTCTTTTCCCTCTGACCTCAACTTTTACAATCTCCCTCCATGTGGTGTGTGTGTGTGTGTACACACACAGGCACTCGCACACGCACACCTGCAACTTAGCAGAACACTTCATTTATCTGAGGACGAAGTGGACTCCAGTCCACGAAAACTTATGCCGTAATACATTTGTTAGCCATTAAGGCACAGCCAAGACTCTTTTGTTGCCTTTGCTGAAACAGACTAAACAGGGCTACCAGCCCTCTGCACGCTTCCCATGTAGATCTGTGATCAACATTAGCCACAGTACGAAGTAGGTCCTCTCAACTGCTTCCAGTTCAGTTGAATCGCCTGTCGACGAACAGTGTGGGTTTTCGCAAGCACATGGAGAAGCGAAGCGCAGGGAGTGAGCGCAAAGACGCGGTAGATAAAAGGCAAAGGACGCGGATTTAGGGTGCGCTCTCCTATGCGCACTGCCCTGGCAGTCAGTGCCACTGAGCTCCACGGAGCTTGGATCGGAATGGACATGCCTAGATTGCACTGCACAAAACCAGCGCCCACGCAAGGGTGAGGAGAGCCCTCTCCAACCTGGAGAAGAGTCTCTTGCGATCCCGCTATGACCCTTTCTTTAAAAACACCAACAACAAAGAAACCCATCCTAGACCCTTCAGAGATTCGCAGCGGGACTCCTTGGCTTCAGCAGCTGGCGTGGGCCCAGGTCAAGGCTACCTCTGCCAGGGTTTGATCTTTCCCCCTTAGGCAGTGACACTTTCGTTTCGACAACCACTTCAAGCCGCCATTCAGGATACGATCTGGGGCACAGGAGGCTTATCAAGTCACTTAATCTCACCATATAACGTAAATCCACCGGGGTCAGGGAGCAGATCTGGTTAAAATCATGCTGCTAATGGGTCATGGATTGCGACTCGAGAGGGATGGAGCCGCCAATTTGCGAACTTCTTAGAAGAGCCCTACCTACTATCATTAAGCATGGCTTCCCTTTCTCTGCAATTATCCAGATCCACCCGAGGTATTATATTGCAGGCATCCCCGGCGGATGAGAAACCTTTAAAATAACAACAGAAGGCCATTCTCATCCCACATTTCAAAGCAGCTGATTCGCTCAGTTTATTTACACATGGCTGGACCAAGCTTGGGATGGAGCTGCCAGCCAGCCTCTCTCACCAAAGCGGACTAAAACGGCCACCATACCTGAGGTCACAGGTACTCAGCGGCCGAGGTTAATTTTAATTGACAGTATTTTATTTCACTATATATATATTTTACAGGACCCTATTGTAATCCGTCCTGAGCGCCTGTATCTGGAATAACACAGACTATAACAACAATTAAAAAAAAAACACGAATTGATAAATAAAGCTGCATCTGTTGAAGGTGGTGGTGGCGGAATCTTCTAGCTTTAACATCCCTGGTTATGGAGCCAGACATATACAACGTTCCGGGTTAATGAACCCGGAATAACTCCTGCCCCAGGTTTCTTGCTATTACTAAGGTGGATTTCAAGCAGGAGGGAAAGAATAGAACATAACGTTTCATGCCAACACCACTAGCATCCATTGGCTAAAGCAGAGTGGGCAGAAAGTAGGTCTAGATCTACCGGTAAGATCTCTGGCTGATTTGCAGTAAATTGGCAAAGATTCTCTACTCCCAATTCTTTAACAATAGCAGCAACAAAACGACGCCTCCCCTCCCACGACTGCTGAAGTGAAGAAAGCTTCTGGGGTAACTGGGGACGGATTTTTGCGCGGAAGGACTGTGAGTGCCCCTCAGTTCTGGTACTCAGAACAAAGTCCTGGGCTCAGAATGTCTTAATGTCTTTTGCACCAAAGGTCGGTTGGTGAATATCTGGATTTTCTAGGGAAAAGAAACACACGCACGCGCACTCACACACACCCCTGCCCCTGCAAAGTAGATCCTGCTAGCCTGAAGTCTGCCCACCCCTGGGCTAAAGAAGGTGAAGGGCTAGCAACCCCGAATGGAGTGGTCTTAAGTATGCGCCCTGGGAGGAAAACAAAACAAGGAAGCCTCGTGTCGGGCCGCCTTGTCTGGCAGACAAAGCCGATGCCAACTCGCTACAGACAAATGAGCACGTCCGCTTGCCAAGGCCCCTGGGCATTCATTAGGCTCCGAATTCACTCGTCGTCCCAGCAGTTTAGACACGCTTAAGCTCTGAGCTGCTAACAGAGAAGGAGGGTTCACCATAGGCCAAGCACACGCCCTCTCCACGGCCCTTTCCAAGAGAAAGCTAGCTGTGCCTTGCTTGCGTTTGGTTCGACACCGAACGGCCAATTTATTGGAGAAGCGAAGGTGACCGGGTCCTGTTCGATCTTTCCCTCTTCCCCAGTCCGAGGCTTTTGAACACAGCGTAGGGACTCAAAGGTTCAGCAACTCACTGCCTTCTCGCGTTCTCCCGTGCGTGACTGGAGGGGCAGTGCCCCCCCCCTAAGAGAGAGCCCTCCTCTCGCCCTATCCAGATGGTTCACCAGCAGCGGGGAGAGCCCCGGGGGAGCGGTTCTAGTTCTCTTGGATTTCTAGAACAGGAGGAGGAGGCAAAGAAGAAAAGGCACCGCGGCGCCCACACTTCGGCACAGTCGCCGCCTGGATCTGTCCTCCGCGGAGGACTTAACGCTGCGCTGCCCAAGTTTTGCCAGTCGCAACTCAAAATAATAACAATGGAGCTGCTAGTAGAGTCGCTGACGACCCTTTTAAGCCTATTCAAGCCTTAAGGGGGTATTGGATCCGATTTAGTCATGCTTAGAGAAAATCCCTGGAAATCGGTGGGGGCATACTTAATTCCCACGGATTTTAATGGGTCTACTCGAAGTATGACTAAATAGGAGTGACATGATCATAACATGATCCTAAATACATTGTTTCATGTCATGACTAACAAGTCCCAATGATTTCAGAGAGCTTCGGCTATTGGGAGGTATAGAAATGTAATAAAACAAACGAACAAACGGGGGGGGGGGAGAGACTGAATCGGGATCCATTGAACGCATTGAGACTGATTTCGGAATAAACATATTTACCCTTCCCCACAATTTGAATCGGACTTTCTTCTGGAATCGGGGTGTTAGCAGAATTCAAAGCACTTCACCGTTAACTATTCTGGACATTGATTTATTATTGCTCTTCAAAGTTACAGCAGCTAGATCCACAATCCACTTAAAACAAATTATTTGCATTGAACCCGATCCCCCCCCCCCACGCTGTATTGGTGTGCTGCTACGCTGATATGAGTTTAACGAGTTGGTCCCAGTGTCTTCCAGTTGGCACCCTGATCCTAAAGACATTACTTCATGTCATGTCCCTCAATGAGACCCTTTCTTCTAAGTCAGGCTGCAATCATGTACAGGTCTACCTGGGAGTAAGTCTCACTGAAGTCAATGGAGATTAGTTCTCAGTAGATATGTAGAGGATTGCACTATGAGTGTGTTTAGGGGTACTCCGGCAAGGGTGCAGTCCAGACCTCATCAATGTCAGTGCCAAACCTATTTTTTAAAATTATTATTTTAATGGTAGTAGATTGCATCCTCCTCAATACAAATAGATAGTCTTGCTGAGCAGTAGAACAAATACTAGGGACTTATCTGAAGACTTGAAGTAATCAAAATGCCTTTACAGTAAGTCAATGCTCTACTTACAATGGTTCTGTCCATTCAGATTCTCGGCATAACGTGTTTTAAAGTCCCCAGAAATAACACGTTGATCTTTGTACTGGAAACAGATCTTAGTTTTGTTTGCTTGCTTGCTTGTTTACTTATATTTACACAGTGTAAATATAAGTAAACAAGCAAGCAAACAAACAGTGTAAATTGCAATGCCCCACAACTCCCACTTACCCTCCTTCATCCCAATCCTTACTCTCGTAATTATTGAGGGGTGGGGTGAGGTGTACTTGCCTCTGTCTTTGTTGTTTTGCTTCTCTTTTGTGCTCTACAAAAACCCTTCAAAAAATCCCCATAAATTCTTTACCAGACTGGAAACATTATTGGCTGAAGGTTGAACGGGATCGAAAATCCTTTGAAAATAAGAGCAACCGAGTTACAAAGGTTGTGGTTAAATGGTCATTTGATACGGTATCTTACGGTTATTTAATAAATAGGTTTCCTACCGGTAAAGCAAGAAATAAAGAAAGAAAGAAAGACAGACAGACAGACAGAAAGAAAGAAAGAAAGAAAGAGATTGTGTATTTTACAGAAGTTTGCGCATACATGCGAGATAAACAAACGTCTACAAGATATTGCTGGTCGTATTCTACAAATAGCTGCCCTATAGATTGAAATGTGTCATTTGGAATAAGGAACCAGCCCCTTTATTATTTATGTTCCGTAGAGTCTTATAAATCATCTTCCGGTAAATTTCCTTCCTGTGGAGGGGGGAAAAAAAGGAAGAATTATATATAAGCGCTTGTTTGAAATGCATTATAATTAGGAACAATCAGAAATGGAGGTAGTTAGGATATCAATCAAGCTGTCTTCCTCTCTTGCTATCACTTTTGCTACTAATTCCGCAGTTTAAACCAGATGACCCAAAGACTTGAAATCAAATCAAACCCTTAATCTCAAACCAGTAGTCCAATATTCATGAACGCATTTTCAATCTAGGGCTTCTCCTAGCAAGTGCAACTTCGAAGGCAACCGATTGCGAACGAGAAACCGTAAAGAATTCACTGGAACCAGAAGGAATCCACAGTCAGGGAGTGTCTTTTTGGGGGACGCAGCTCTGAATTTTCTCATCCGTTGTGGATCAAAGTTCTAGTTGTTTAACCAAAAACAACAACAACACACACACACCCCTAAAAATTAAAATGAAATCGGAATTCGGAAGGTTACTTAACTTCCCCACTGAGGCACTCAAAGGACGCTCCTTTGCCGTTAAATTCAGTCCGCCTCTCCCCTTTTTCACACTCGCCCCTCGCATCCTTCGCCAGCGCTCCTTACACCTGGTGCATCTCCCCCCTCCCCCACCCGTAACAGCCCCCACCCACCCCACCCCTGCCGCCCCTTTAACTCTTCGCTCCGGCTCTTCCTTTCATCTTTCTCGCCGGCAGACGTTTCTATTTATCCCCCGGCAATCAAGTGAGTGGCGTCACCAGAGGTACTGTAATGACGATTGCACCATTAAGGGATGACAGCTTTAGAAAGAAGAGGGCAATGGTGAGATCCCTCCCAGAGCCGGCGCTGCACACTGGAGCGCTCGCATCACAAGGTCACCCCCCGGCTCACGCCGCTGCTCCTCTCTGCATTGGCAGGAGAGGTCTGCTGGGAGGGGAAGGGAGCGCGGCGGCGAGGGGGGGGGGGAGACAGAAGGCGCAAGGGGGTGGATGGGGGCTGGGGTGGGGTGGGGTGGGGGAGAGAGGGAGAATCTGGATTTTATTTAAAAGACAAGCACAATGGAAACCAGGAAGGAGATGGTGATGTTTCTGGAAGGAGGTCAACTTGGCCCTCTGGCAGGCAAGAGGGCATCCACTTTGGCAGAGACCGTGGGAAGCCCCGGCCAAGAGGCGCAGGACAAGATGGTTCACAGGAGCTGCCTGAGCCCGCGATCCGGCCCTATGCCCTCCCGGGAAAGAGGAGGAGGAAGGGTGGAAGAAGAGGGAGACGAAGAAGAGGAGGAGGAAGAGGAGGTGGAAGTGTTACCGGGGACAGGGACGGTCCCGGAGAACCGCTCGGCGGCGGCGGCGCTCCTCTCCGCCGGCCAGCAGCCCCCGCTCCACCGCCTCTCCTCCACCAAAGGCCAGCAGAGCAGCTCGGACACCGAGTCGGATTTCTATGAGGAAATCGAGGTGAGCTGCACCCCGGACTGCGCCACGGCCAGCGCGGAATACCACCACCAGCACAGCCAAGGTAACCCCCCCCCCCCGCTTGAGCTCCCCGGGGCTAAGGCAGGCGCCGGCCAGGTTACCCACTTGCCCTGGTGGTGACTAGCAGAAGTCACTGCCGGCCACGGGGACAACGGGACACCCGGTGGGTGGGTGGGACGGTCGGGACTGGGTCTGATTTTCCACTGGATCCACAAAGCAAGGAAGCGCTAGGGCTGGAGACAAGGCAGCCTCCATCCACAGGATCCGGCTCAAGTGTCTTGACGATCGCGGCCTCTGTTTTATTTTGTGTTCTCTCCTCCCCTTCCTCTCCCGCTCCGCACACCTCCCCTTGTAATCCCTTCTGGACCCATAGAGCCGCTGCGTTTGAGCTCCTTCTATCTCTAATTGCCCGCAGAGAGACATCTGCAATAACCCCACACATCTCCCGCTTTGAAGTCTAACGACGTGTTAATGGGAGACATGAAATCGCATCCTCGGCTGCTGCAACAGAGAATTATGACCTTTACAGATTTCAGTCCCCGCAGCCCAGACGTTTGCTGTAATGAATTCCCCCAGAAGCTTTTCCTGTTCCAGTGCAGCGCACCCCCCAACCGCTGCTTCCTCCACCCACCCAGGATGGGCTCCCTGCCCCCCTTCCCATTCCCAAGGAAGGGGAAAGAAGGGCAGAGTCCCTGGATGGGCCAAGATCAAAAGAAACTCGTGCTCCTGCTGGCCACAGGCTTGCCAGTTGCTCGGTAGGGATTGGGTGTGCGTGCGTGTGTGTGTGTGTGTGGGGGAGTCTCCCCTAGCAGGGCTGCAACGTGCCTGGATGAGCACAGAATCGGTCACCCTCCACCCAAAATAAGACCGTTAAATCGCCGTAGACCGGCCCGCCTGCCTCCCTGCCCCCCCCCCCCGCCAGGGCAGCGCGAAGGGGTCCTGTTTGCACGTTGGTTCGAGGTCCCAATTGCTTTGCCACCTCCCTGTCTCGGTGGCGCCAGCTCGGAAGTGGTCGCAGGGCTTTAATTGCCTTTGGTCTCATTCAGGCACAATGAGAACTGGCTGCATTTGAAAGCCAAACGCCGAGACCACGACGGGCCTTTTCTCATCCCCTCCCACCGCCACCGCCACCACTCCCCCTCGTCAGCCCCACAGCCCTAAACTTCTTCTGGGAAAGTGTTGCCCAGAGCAAAAACCTCCGGCTTTGACCCAGGAGGTTTCTTTCATCTCGATTGCCAGAAGGAACTTGTAGGGGTGGGGTGGGGAAATAAAGAAATACATCTTCCCATCCCACAAGGAGGGTGACTCCTCTAAATGGCTTGCTGGAATTTCTCTCCTCGCTTCCCTCTCTCTTTTGTCATGGATAACCTGGCCAAGAAGAGCAATCCGGGACAAACCATTGGAGGGTTCTTGGACAATGTCGTGCCCCCCCCCCACACACACCCAGGCCTAAGAGCTGGATGCTAAGATCCTCCTTTCTCTTTTATACAGTAGGAAAGGAAAATTTCACCTGATGGTGTCAAAGATGTTTCTTAACATCTTTATCCTGTTCCCGTTGTACTGAAGAAATTACATTCCACCATGTGCGTGGGTGGGGCGGGGAGATATTCCTAGAGGGCTAGTCGCGTTGGTCTGTCCCAGCAAAAATAACAAAGAGCTCGGGGGCACCTTAAAGCCCAACAGATTTATTGTAGCATATATTTCCGTGGATTCCGGTCCACTTGATCAGATGCGAGATTATTGGGGAGCACGGAGCACGGAGAGACTCAAAATGTTTCTCCAGTGGGTGTTTGTTTTTAAAGGATGCTGGAGATGGACAGGCCTCTTTGATCCTTCCTTCCTTCCTCCCAGTTCCTTTCAGCCGCAGGTGCTGGCAAAAAGAAGCCCAAGGGGGGAAAAAACCTCCTTCCTTTCTGCGTCTGCCCAAGCCACAGCCCAGGGATGCTGAAGCGTTTGAAGGGACACCGGTGTGCATTCCTCAGCTCTGGGCTTGCGATCGGAAGCCCATTGACTCCAGTTCAATCCCATTGAAATAAACGGGAATTGTTTAGCAATAAATGTGTCCAGCAATAGGGGCATGATTTGGCCGAATGTCGCTGGATTTCAGTGTAAACTATTTCAGTGTGTGTGTGAGGGAGGGAGGGACGGAGGGAGGGAGGGATTCCGGCCTTATATCCGGATGCTAAACAGAGAATGAAATGCGGTTGGCTTCGAGTGAATGTGCATTCCAAGGAAACCTGCGTGTAGCGCAATCCTAAACCTGTTTACTCGAAAGTAAGTCTCGTTACACTCAATAGGGCTTGCTCCCGGGCAAATGTGCTTAGGATAGCAATCTTGGCAAAAGGAGAAAAGAAGAACAAACCAAGATTGGGATCCTGTTCCTAAATATTATCCGTGCTCATACCTGACTACCTGGCTTGAAAGGAGATTTTACTGATTTTGAGGGCCCACGGGCCCTTACTTCTGAGGTTTGCATTTTCCTCAGACCTCGCTCCAAACCTAATGAAACCCAATGGTACAGACAACCCGAGAACTAGGGATGGTTACTTGGAAGTAAATTCCACGGAGTTGAGTGGGGTTCAGCCTCAAGTACATCCCACTGAAAGTAATAGGATGCACTTTCGTGTAAAGATGTCCAGGACGGGGTTGTAAATCTATTTAAATCCCAGCACCACTAGGCTGTGGATCGGGCCCGGTAGTCCAGGTCTCTCGATGCCTCCAAGGAGGCAAAAGAAAAATGGGTTCGTTTTTATCTGTATTTCTTTCTTTATTGTTTTGATTTGTAGCCCGCCTTTCCGCCAAGAAAACGCAGCTCAAGGCTACAGATAGGCATCCACTCTCTACGGTAACCCAGTGCAGTGGGACTCCAGTACAGTGGGATTGGGGGCGTGGGGGGCAGCGGCTGGGGCAGGTTGGCAAAGCCCAACTGTCTTTCTCTCTCTGGATGTCTCTCTGGATCTCTCTTGCAGGACAATGCTCGGAGACGTCAGCAGGCAGCCCCAGCAGCGGAGGCGATCCCCCCAAGGGCGGCGGAGGCGGGGGCTCCCAAGGGTCGCTGTCCTGCAGCGCCAGCGACCAGATGCGCCGCTACCGGACGGCCTTCACGCGGGAGCAGATCGCCAGGCTGGAGAAAGAGTTCTACCGAGAGAATTACGTGTCGAGACCCAGGAGATGTGAACTGGCGGCAGCCTTAAATCTACCAGAAACCACCATCAAGGTACGCCAGCAAGATCCACATCCGGATTAGAGCAATGTGACCCCCCCACCACCTCCCCATCCATGGCCGCTCCAGCTCCATCCCATTCCTGCCCCCACTACAAAGACGCAGAACACTTAGAATAGAATAGAATAGAATAGAATAGAATAGAATAGAAGAGTTGGAAAGGGCCTATAAGGCCATCCAGTCCAACCCCCTGCTCAATGCAGGAGAACCTCCCAGCTGGGATCGAGGTGGTTCAGGCTACAATTCTTGGGGACCTTGGGCTGAGGTCCTTCCCCCCCCCCTCTACAGGGGGGAAGGGGTCCCAAATGCTCATCCAGGGAGTGGCAGGTGAGGAGGACATCAGAGCAGCAGGCACAAACTCCATTTTATTCCTGCAGTCCTGATGGTGCTCTGCTTGAAGTGAATCTAAAATGCAAAACTGCACATGCTCAGATGATGATGATGATGATGATGATGATGATGATTTATTAAAAAAAGAATAATAATCAGGGTTGGGGAACAGTTTGTTCTTGTTCTAACATATCAGGAATGTAAAAGCAGATGTAAATGTGAGTTGTGTGCTTCACAACAGAAATATTACACGTGATAGTCTAAAATCCACCCCCCCCACACAAGTCCAGGGTCTAAAATTACCTAGCTGCGCATTTCCATTTCCGTCATTGGCATTGGCGGGGTAGGGATTTAAACCCTAGGACAACTGGCAGGCTCCTCCATCCATGTCAGCGTGCCGTGCTTACTGAGGAGCGCTTATTAAGGCAGGGCAGTTACCCACACAGACGCAGCCCCCCCCCCCACACACACACATACACTTCAAACCCTTGGACTACCCTTAAGTGCTCACAACGTGGTTTTACGGCTTCCTTTCACCCTTTCAGTGCATGTGAGGTGGGGAGGTGGGTATCCCAATCCGCATTCGTAACTTGCCAATTAGGCGACCAGAGGGTGAAACCTGCTCTGATACCTAGCCAATGGGGCTTGTTCTTGTGTACATGGGAGAGGTGCGATCTTGACAGCGCAGTCCTATACGTGTCTACTCAGAAGTAAACCTCATTAAGTTCGATGGGCCTTGCTCCTAAGTAAAGGGTGTGTATAGGATTGTAGCCTAAACCACTTATTTGGGAGCCAGTGTCAGTGAAATAAATCCAAAAGCAGAGTAAAGCAGACCGTCAATTGAAACACAGCAAGGTCGTGAGCAACCTCATGATGCTGTTAGACTATTGCTCCTTTTCGGGTCCCCTTCCCCCTGGACGAAAAGGGCTACTTGCAGTTTTGTGTAGGGAAGGCAATGGCACTTACCCCCAAGCATTTAGAATGGGTTCGTCAGCCCTTTTTACTTCAACGGGATTAAATAGGTTGGAGAAGAAGCACTGTGGTTTAAATGGCGTCGGGATCAAACTGTCTCTTACCAGCGACACAGAGGACACGATTTTAGGCTGCGCCCTATGCATACTTACTTACTCTTACTTACAAAGAGAAAGCCCCTTTGAACTTGGTGGGTTTTAGTTCTGTGTAAAGCCTATAGGATTTCACTACATACTTTCCCAGCCTTCATCTGCTGAGAGATGAACCTCTGTGTGTGCAATCCTTATAAACTGAAACACACAATCTAGACATTACAGACTATTTTCCAATGCAGCTATTAGCATAAAATAAATTTCACACAGCAAAGGCTGTCAATGATTCAGCCTGGTTTCCTTTGGAAGGGATTAATCTCTCATGAATTTCAGTGGGATATGGAGTGCACCCATCTCATCATATAGTCCAGGATTGTTTGAAACATACTGGAAGCGTGTACAGACTGAAAAGTGGACAGGATAGGAAAGACAGAGGGGAATAATTCAATGGAGAAGCAATTCTGTAGCGTGAAATAGTAACAGTCATCATCCTGCCCTGGAACTCCATGTAGATGTCTAGCAGAAGGAGGGAGGGAGGTCCTTCCTGGGCACTGTAGAGACATATGGGACCAGAGAGAGAGAGAGAGAGAGAGAGAGAGAGAGAGAGAGACTCTTCACTTCTCAAGCCCCGTTGAGATAAACAGAAGTCTGTAGGCTTTGCGCAGGAGAAATCTGTGCAAGATCATCTCCCTGACCCAAAGGTGAACTTCCCCTGTTGTTGTCATCTTAATCCTCCAAGCACTTGCTGGATATTGCTGGCCACACTCACGAGACACCCCTTACACACACACACACACACACACACACACCATTTTATTTATATTTAAATATATGTGGGGGGGGGGCACAGGTGGGCTACCTGTCCCTCCAGTTTCCAATGATGACTATGTAAGCCCAACAAGTAGATTTTCGTTTTTGTTTCTTTGTTGGAAAACCAACGAATATTGTGTTGTCAGTTTTGTTATTCTAAATGGATGGGCTGGAATAAAACCAAAATGGCCCTGTGTGCACTGCTAAATGCCACAGAGACCTTGGATATATTATTGCCGTTCTTAACAGTATTGTCTGCGGCCAGATCACCTAGTTCTAGTTTGGCCAGCAGAAGTCTTGCCGAGTCTGAGGATGCTCGCATCCGTTCCGCCAAGTTCTAAGAGTTGCCTTACTCCCAAGTAAGTGTGCATAGGATCGCAGCCTTCCTTGAGAGGGGAACTGGGTGGTGCCGCAGGATTGCAGTCATTCGCCTCCTTCGGGGATGCTAAGAGCTTCCTGTGGTTCTTGTGTCTGTCCCTACCAGGTGTGGTTCCAGAACCGGCGCATGAAGGACAAGAGGCAGCGCTTGGCCATGACGTGGCCCCATCCGGCAGACCCGGCTTTTTACACCTACATGATGAGCCACGCCGCGGCCACGGGCAACCTGCCCTACCCTTTCCCGTCTCACCTGCCCCTTCCTTACTACTCCCACATGGGCCTGGGCGCCACTTCGGCTTCTGCCGCCGCCGCTGCCCCCTTCAGCTCCCCTCTGAGACCGCTCGACACCTTCCGGGTCCTGTCCCACCCTTACCCCCGGCCAGAACTGCTGTGCGCCTTCCGACACCCGTCCCTCTATGCCGGCCCGACCCATGGACTGAGCGGCGCCGGAGGGAGCCCTTGCTCCTGCTTGGCTTGTCACGGGAGCCAGGCCAACGGGCTGCCCCAGAGGCCTTCGGGATCGGACTTTACCTGCTCGGCTACCACCAGGACGGACTCTTTTCTCACCTTTACGCCCTCGGTGCTGAGCAAGACTTCCTCGGTCTCCCTGGATCAGCGGGAAGAAGTCCCCTTGACCAGATAAAAGGTTCATCTCAGGTTTCCCTTCCTTCCCGCCCTCTTCCTCCACCTGCTCCTCCTCTCTTTTCCAGAGATCCCCCCAGGTCCCAGCCGGTCAAAGAACTTCCATCCCGTCTTTATTTAAATGCGCTAGATGGACGCCAATGGGACATTTCAATGGGGGGTGGGGGAAGGAAACTCAAATAATGGAAGAAGGATCTCTATTCCGTGCCAATCCAAGGAAGAACACAACTGAATCTGCAAGCGATCGGTGGGGGACTTTGCCAAGGACGCACCTATGAAGAAAGAGAGAGAGAGAGAGAGAGAATATTTGCACCATAGAAAAGAGCTAGAACTTTTGTCTCCGAAGGACTTGTCTACAGCCTAATGGGGGGGAAGGCAGGATGCCCACCAACCACGGCATAAATAGCTTATGCATAACCTTGTATGTGACTAAAAGGGAAATACTTGAAAAGAAGACGTTGTCGATCCTAACAAAACAAAAATGTATGCCTGATGAAAGTAAAGATTTATTCTTTGCCAGATTAAAAAGAAAACGTGAAGGGCCTTTGTGGATTCGCAGTTTAAGAGTGTCAATCCTGTTATATTTGTTTTGTTTTTTAAACGAATTGACTGAAAGAACAAAACAACACCCCTCAACTGGTACACTATAAATTTTGGTGGGCATTCATTCTTTAAAATCTTTCCCCAACTCTTAGAAACACCAAGTTCCCCGATAGATATTTTCTATTTTTCTCCTTCTCTTTTTCTTTCTTTATTCCTTTTTCTTTTCTTTCTTTAAGAAAAAAGTGTCTTGGCAACCGAGAGGGGGACGGGGGGGGGGCGGTTGGGAGAGTG
Source organism: Shinisaurus crocodilurus (assembly GCA_021292165.1). Lineage (NCBI taxonomy): Eukaryota > Metazoa > Chordata > Lepidosauria > Squamata > Shinisauridae > Shinisaurus > Shinisaurus crocodilurus. The sequence goes on from CM037880.1 coordinate 51,705,745, forward strand.
AAATTGGCAGAGGCAAGCCCAGAGGGGTCAAAGCTATTTGTCCTTTGAAATAACAACGTTCCACTGTCAGTTGCTGAATTGTGACCACACCGGCGAAATTAGCAAGTGATGTATATGCAGCGAGCGGGAGGCATCTCCTTTATTTCTTTTCCTTTTTTTGAATGTGTCGGCTGCTGCAGGAGTATTCTCTCAGCACAGACCGCGAGCCTGCCAACGCTAACAAGCCGCCAGGGGAAGAGATTAAGTGACAGGGAGCAGAACTCTTTCCTTCACACAATCACTGATCTGCAAATTAAAGCCAAGGAGGGTTCCTCTCCTTCCTGGTTCACCTTCAGTTCCCTCATCGCCTTCCACACCATCACCACTGCCGCAGCCACCTTTCTGATTTTCTGCCTTTGAATTTAGAACTTAGATTTCCCCTCCTCCGCTCATCTTCCTGGTACTTGTCTTTCTACGCTCCTTATGTGTAAAATTTCCCCTCCTCAGCTTCTTTTCCCAGTCCGGAATGTATGTATAGATTTCTTTTCTATTTGCTCCTCCTCAGTCAAGTGGAAGGAAATGTTCCTGAGGATCCTTAAGTTATTTTGTATTATTAGTATTAGTATGCCAGAAGTGTAGCTCCCATAGTTTAATAAGAAAGGGGGGGCATACAGCACTCTGCCCAGACATATTAGACTGGGCTAGTACTATCTCCTTGCCTTCAGTTACTTAATCTGCTTTTTCAAATAAAAAAAGCCACCCAAATCCACTCACTGTTATCTTTTAACAAGTCACAATTTTAAAAGCTCACTACCTTTTGGCCAGGTATGGCTATTATTATAGTGGTAGTTGTTGTATAGTTGTATAGTTGTAGTGGTAGTTGTTATTATTATTGTTGTTGTTGTTATCATCCGCGAAAGCTTAGAATCCCTTCTTGGAGCTTCTATATCTCCAGGTTATATTTCCAGTTCGAGTGTAATGGAGATAAAAGAGGAAGGAGGGAAAAAAGAGAGAGATTTGGACATATTCACTAACCTAGTTTTTGTTAAGTCTCAGAGGATGTCATAGACTTAGTAATTGAAAGCCCAAATCTGCAAATCATTAGCTAAGCCTGATTTAAGCAAGGATCTAAAGCATATTTACATGGAAAGTAAGCTTTACTGAAATCAGTTTTTACTTCCAATTAATGTCAATGATGTCATGTCGCCTAAGACCCAAGTATTAGCCATATTGATATCCATGGGACTCAGTTCGGCTTAACTCCAAGGATTCCAAATAAGCTAATTAGAGGAAAACATTTGTTTCTAAAGATTTTGGTCACGATCCTTGGGAAAGTCCACATTAGCAAGCCGGATTGAAATGAAGCCTGCAAAAGTAACTTGGGTCAACGGGACACAGAAGTGAGCCCCTCTCATTCATTTCAATGGGGCTCACCCCAGGAGAACTTCCCCCAGAAGGTTGTATTCTTTATATCATTAGAACAAAGGGTTAAAAGTGTAAAACAACACTGGCTTCTACAGTAATTGGTCTCTGGACTAGAGAAAGATGAACCTACATCTCAAAACATTGCTCTTCAATTTAAGAATGATTCACCCCTGGAGAGTTCAAAATCTAAAGGCTAAAAAAACTAGTCACTCACAAATAAAAATATGTTTATTTCGACAGAAGTGCCATCTAAAAGGAAAGGAGGGAGGGTGAGAGAACCCTTTATGTAGCCCGGAGCATTATATTTATTGTTTGGTGCTCTGAATATATCATAAACGAATAAACAAGCAAATAATAAGAATACATAATAGGCCTGAAATGTACTAAAAGTTCCCTAAAAAACTAGGCAGATTTACCTGGAAATAAATCCCACTGAAATCAATAGGACTTCGTTCTGAGTAAACGCATTTAGGATTAGGGTGTAAAATCTAAGGTCTAGGATTAAAATGGAGATAGATTGGTCACCGTCTTCTCAACGGTGTGGGGGGGGGAGGGAGGGAAAGAGAGAGAGAGAAAGATGCGACGGAGCAATTCTTAACATGGAATAACCCATTGCTGAGAGTCAATAAGGAGGACACAGGTTTGAGTTAATGCCTTCACTGATGACACAGGTCATATCGAAAAGGAAAGGGTTTCCCCTAGCCTGGGTTTGTGAGCTCGATAGAAGCCTCCCTCGCCTGTCCAAATCGCCCATTGGCTTCCATCCAAACGTCTTTTTCTCAAAGAACAGTGACTTGAAATCCTATTTGAACTCCGTGGCGAAGATGTTCATCAGTCCCGCTCCAGTTTAGAAGAATGGCGTTCGCAGGCTTTGGAAAACTGTCCCTGCGATCCAGAACTTTGTGGTCTGAACGGGAGGGTCGATGGGTTTAAGCTCTACATAAATCGAACTTACTAAAGTGAGTTGTGAACCTGTGAACCCGACGGTGCTGTAAACGTCCCAATGGAAATTCAACGAGTCGGCAGTGCAAGCCGCACAGTCCTAAACAACTGCATGATAGAAGTGCAGAGAAAAGGACTGTGATCTAGTGCTTAGTACATAGCGGTTGCCATCTTGGTTCCAAAGAACAGGGCGTTAAGAGAGAGAGAGAGAGAGAGAGAGAGAAAAGATCTATCTATCTATCTATCTATCTATCTCTATTTATCTATCTATCTATCTATATATAAAACTTTTCCTCCTACTTGGTGTAGGAGGATGCAAGCTTTCGGGATCGCTGAACAATTCACCAGAATGTTTCTTCGCAGTTCCATTTCTTCCTACAAACGTGTTGTAAGTGTAACACAATCCCATAGAGGGGTCCTTCCCTGAGAGAATTAAACCGGAGTAGGTGAGGATTATCCTGTCTAAAGACCTCAAGCGGAGAAGGGTTCAAAATAAATGAGGCAGAATGTTTATTAAGTGTCACTTTAGGGTCGAGTTGGCGTCGATGTTGGAGGTTGAATTAACATTTCAGCGACAAATCCTGGGTGCTGCCCCTCGAGCATCTGCTGAGGAGTTTGACAGGAGAGAGAGAGAGAGAGAGAGAGAGACTTCCCCGCCCCCCTCCCGCCCGCCCCTCTCATTCAAACGCTCCCACACGCACCGCATCACCCGCTCGCCCAACTGTCCCGCTGGGAGCCATTGCCTTCTAAATGGGCTTCTTTTGGCGGATCCTGTAGCACAAGAAATGCTGGTGAATCCCCCCCCCCTTTTTTTTCCTCCCGCGATTCGGTCATAGGGCAGAGATTGCCTGAGACAGGTAAATAGGCTGCGGGGTTGCGGTAATGCCAGGCGTATTTTCAGTTAATAGGGAGGGAAAATGAGGTGTCTGGAGTGATATTGGAAACTACAAGATCGATGATCCGTCCTCGTGTCCAATCAGCAGCCTTTAATTGACTGTATTTTCTAGGTAATTGAGCCACTGTGCCTCTAAATTGAAGTGGAAGATATAACAATACATCTTTGCTAGGAGGAATTACTCATTACTTCATAATGAAATTTTCCTTTCGCTATGGAGCGGGTTCTCCCGCTTGCTCTCTCTCTTTTCTTAAACACCCAGCCTGGTGTTTGGCAACAGCTTCGTGGAAGAATGTGCAAAGGAGAATGCGAATGGGAATGGGAAAGGTCTGATTGGAAAGGGGGTCGGGAAAATTAGAGGGGATGGGAGAGCCAAACCCTCGTGAAATCAATGGATTCAATAAACATTGGCATAAGAGCCCTTCTCTGTGACGCAGAAAGGAAATCGCAGTAACAAGAAGATCTTGGATTTATAGCCTGATGAGAAAACTCTCCTTCATCCTCTAGTAACCTCTCCCCCAACTACACACAGGCGTGTGCGCACACACACGGGGAGTAAGTGTCCTTGATTTCGACGGGGTTTGTACACACACGTATAGGAAAGGAGGGAAGATGGAAAGAAAGAGCATCCCGCATCAGGCTGCCTGCCAGGCTGCCTGCCTTGTCAGCCGCAAACGCCCGTTGTCTCCGGGCCCCTCGGAGGTGCCACTTTCCATCCAGCCCAATTCGGCTCCAACCGGCCGGCAGCGGGTTGTTAGCGTGTGATTGATTGCCTTATTAAAGCGTGCTCTTGTAAGTGTGACCGAACGGATTGCATTGCATATGTTTGGAATAATGCTCGTTTTAAGCAACTGAAGATGAGCTCAGGAGGAGGGGGGGGGGGCTTGGCGCTAAACGATCCCACTGAGTGGGTCGAACTCGGGCATTCAATCGCTCCGTTACCAGCGAATCACACTTTTCTTCTGCCGGCCATCTTTGGGATGGTTTCTCTCTAGCATGTAAAACGTCGCCACTCCGTATTAGTACACCGACGGTCTGTAGATTAAATGAGGTAGGCTCTGCTTTCCCCCAGGTATTTTCTGGGCCCGAGGTTGCGAACTACGGATTAGTTACCCTGGTTTTAAACCTTTATCTGATCCTCAGAGCCAGTGTGCTGCAGTGGTTAGAGTGTTGGACAATGGACTGGGACCGGGTAGACGCGGGTTCTAGCCCCCACTCGGCTATGAGGATCACTGGGTGACTTTGGCCCAGTCACTGACTCTCAGCCTAACCTACCTCACAGGATTGCTGTGAGGATAGGAGGAGGAGAAAGATCATGTATGCTGTCTTGGGTTCCTTGCAAGAGGAATAAAAAAGGCGGGATATAGATGTAATGATAAAAATATAAAAAATAAAAAGTAGATTTCCCACCAGCCTTCCGACTTAAGAGTTAAGCAGGGCTCCTAATGCACACCAGAGATTGTGAACCGAGAACGAAGGCTAGGAATTGTTCCGGGTTCCCTGAGGCGGAGTACAAGCCTATAGTGTTGCGTGTGGCTTGAGACGGAGGCCCCTCCATTGCTTCATATTGATAAATGATGTATTAAGTTTGCTGTTTAAACCGGATCTGCTTTGTGCTCTTTTCTGTTCTCATTCCTAAAAGGCTCGTTCTCCACCCTCCCCTTTTCATTCACCTCTCTCCTCTCTGCCTGGCTGTTACTTGCTTTTCTGACACCTGCAACAAGGGCACACGTGACTCCATTAGCTCTCCATCGCTTGTGTTTGGCTCCATGCGAACGGGGTGTCTATTGTTTTCCATTACTCTCGTGCCCCTGCTGGTTATATTATTTTAACTACTGAGTCGAGCCACAGTAAACATTAGCCTCCATATGTCAAACCAAACGCCCCCAGAACTTGCCAGTAACCACAGTGCCATCGCGGGGGTGAACACGCCCGTCGAGCTTAGTTGGCCCCTTGATAGCAGAATGGCTTAAGCTTCCCTTTTCATTACCCACGGCTGCACATCAGTGGTGCCCTCAGGGCAGGACTTTGGGGCAGAAGTCCGGGGACCCATTCAGCAGAATGAGCACGAGGGCCCCCAAACGCAGCAAGGCTGGCCTACCACGTGTTGAAGTAACTAAATGAATACCACCTAAAAGGGGGGTGGCGTAAAACAATTAGGTCCAGAAGTCTAAAAATTACCTAAGTGTGCTACTGCTACAGATTACAAAAAATCTGAGAAGCAGCAAATTAGCTGCCTGCCTGTATTCAAACTTGTTCTTCTACTTTTATCGTTGGTGGTCCCTGCGCCCTCGCCCCCCCCCCCGCGAATTTGTACTCCAACCACTGTCCTACTAGTTCACTTTCCAAAAAGATCATCCTTTCCATGTCGTGGAATTTCTCATTCAAGAACGTCGTTTTGCATTAAAACATGCATCATCCCCGGAAATGCAAATAGGCACTCTGTGTATTGGAAGGGGGGGGAGGTTTGATGCCCCCAACTTGTTTTCTATATAATCATTAGACGAAGGGCCTGTGTGTGTGTGTGTGTGTGTGTGTGTGTATGTAAACTTTCTTGGGTTCGCAGATAAATTCGTTAAACTGTTGAGTAAAAACAATTGGAGGGACCATAGTTTAGTGGGAGAGCATTTGCTCTGTATGCAGAAGGTGCCAGGTTCGATCGCTAGTGTCTCTGGTTTGTTCTGCTTGTTTTGAAAGATCAGGTAGCAAAAGATGGGAAAAACTACTGCCAGAAAAAGCCACTGCCACTCAGAGTAAACATAGACAATACTGAGCTAAACCAACAGATGTTATGACCTGCTATAAGAAAGCTTCCTATGTTCCTAAAGGCGCAATCCTATGCGTGTTTAGATTGGGGGGGGGGAGTCCTACAACACATCTGAACACAGTTGTAGGACTTCCCCCCCCCCCTATCTGAACATGCATAGGATTGAGCCCTAAGACAGCTTTCCCCAACCCGGAGCCCCGTCAGATGTGTTGGAGTCGGACTACAACACCCATCATTCCAGCCAGTGTCGGTTGAGATGATGGAAGTTGTAGTCCAACATATCTGACGGACGCCTGGTTGAGGGAAGGCTGTCCTAAAGGTGGGGGTAGGCCGGCGGAAATTGTGCTCCCAGATCTACTTCTCAAGATAAATATCCACTTGAAACCAAACGCTTCTTAACTAGACTGTGAGATGAAAAGCAGTCATATGTAGTAGTATATATAACTACAGCTCAACCCACAGTCCAGTTAAGATGAAGTTCTTGGTTTTAAGTGGATTGATTGCTACTCAATTCCGAGGAGATCGAGTAAAGTAGGAAGGAAGGAAGGAAGGAAGGAAACTGCACTGATTTCCACTTACAGTGTTGGTTGAGCTTCGGGTGGTTTATGTCAAAGTGCAAAAGTTGAAACAGGTTGCGGATGTAGATGTCAAATCGCTTTGCGGTCAGTATGGGAGAGGACAAACTGGCTGATCTACTTGGTATAGATTGACCCTAATCCCCAGAAAGGGTTTTAAAAAACAAAACAGGATACTTACTCGGCATTCAGATTCATTGCTTTCTATTAAACTTACTTGCAGGTAAGGAGTCGTGAAATCACAGTCTAAGGCTTCAATACATACACACTTACCTGGGAGAAAGTCAAAGTCCCTTGAACTCATGGGAGCTTACACCTGAGTAGGCATGCATAGGATTGTACTGTAGCACTCCTCTCCTAATGCCTTACCATCAAGGCCCTTTCCCAACACTAGGCGATGGGAGGGGCCATAACACAGTAGCAGAGAGCACAAAGCAAGCTTTACCCAAATCCAGCCCTGTAGTAAACCATCTCAGGCAGGCGCTGAAAGAGTTTGGAGAGCCGTAGAGGTGCTACTGGGGAAGATGGGACCACTGGTTCGACTTAGTCAAGGCCGTTTGATAACTGATGCATAACCCAGATTCTACACCAGGGCTAGGCAAACTGGTGCCCTCCAGATGTTTTGGACTACAACTCCCATGAGCTCCAGCCAGCATGGCCAGGGGTTATGGGAATTGTAGTCCAAAACGCATGCCCTGGCTGGGGGCCCTAGAATCGAAGGCAATCCGTAGCAACATCTCTAAAAGGAGCTGCTGAACACATTTTCCTTGGAAGCAACCGAGTGGCAGCGAAATGAGCTTTGCCACCAGTGGCGCCATCAGGGCAGGAACTTGGGGCAGAGGTTCAGGGACCCACTTGACAGAATGAGCAACCCTCACCCCCACCCCACCCCACGCCAACTCACCACATTTTGAAGTCTGTGAAATAATACAGGACCAGCTAAAGAGGGGTCCCTGTAAGACCATTAAGTCCAGAGTCCAAAATTACCAAACTGCACCACGGTTTACCACCCTGGTTTTACTGGGATGTATGTTTCATGGAAATCTATTGTTGTACCCAGTTTTAGTCTAACTTAAGTCCATTGATTTCAATGGGTCTTCTTCTCTAAGTAGCACTAACATTAGATATAATCCTATGCAACGTACCTCCAAGTAAATTTCTGTAGGAGGGAAGTGCCAACCCAACATTTTCTAAGTGAAGCTTGTTGCCAACTGCTCCCAGGTGTAACTATTTATTGGAAAAAGGAATCAACTCCTTTCAGTTTCACGTTTGGATCGGTGCGAACTCTTTCGGATAGCCACATGGTTTCTCCCCACACTAGTCCCAAACAGTAGATTGGAGGCAGATGTAGTCATACTTAGAGCAGACCCGTTGAAATGAATGGGTCTACTCTAAGTATAACTACATCCGGATCCAACCCAGGACTTGTATATTTGTCTGCAGGGAACTTTTTTTTTTTTTTTTTTTTTTAAACAAACTCTGTAGTCACCAGAAGGATCTCTCTCTGGCCGTAAAGCAAACTCTCCTCAGAGCAGCGGGAGGAGGGCGGGAAAGCGAGACTGTTGTGCTTCGGGAGAACGAGATTGCCACTTAAAATATAACATGAAAGCAGTAAGCAATTATTTAAAACAAGGCTGTTTAGAAAAATATTTGTATTTATTGCAGCTGCTCGATTGGCCTCGTTAAAGCCGGAGAGCATTTAAATTGCGTTACAATCTCATTTAAATCCAGCTTCGTTCCAGCAGGATGAGGCGCCTGAATAGACCAATCACTCCATAATGATGATGAATGAGAAATTAATTCAGATACAAGCGAGACAATTTAGGCCTTCATCTGTTTAAATAGCCTTTCAAGATTATTCGCAATTGCAGGTCACAGATTTAATCAATTGTCCAATCTTGTGAAAGTCATATCCCTTTGCATCTTCATTCAGATTATTTATAGAGGAGCGGAAGGCTAGTAAAACAAAAACAGCAACAACAAAAAAACACGAAATTAAAAAGGTAGACACGGTTAACAGGAATAATTACCAAACGGGAAACGTTTCCAAAATGAAGCCCAAATGCCCTCATGAGCAGTAAACAATAGAACCGCTTGGAGACAACATCTCCTGAAGGCCTAGGTAAGGAGACAGCCCAGCCCATAGACCACAAGAGAAGACGAGTCCAGGGTTTAAAGTTAAACTGATGATTGGCACCCATTTACTTGGAAGTAATAGTTCAATTTATTTTAGTGATGGCTACTCCTAAGGCTGCAGTCCTATGCACACTTATCTGGAAGCAATTCGGACTTACTTACGAGTAAGCATTTATCAGGATCAGGCCACTTGCAATGTATTAAGCATTGGAGACTCCAACCCCAATGGAAGAGAGTCCTCCTGGGCTGGCTAAGTTCTATAGAAACCGCTAGATCAGACCCTGGTGCTCTCCAGATGTTTGGGACTATAACTCCCCTGTTGACTGATGCTGATGGGAGTTGTCGTCCAACCCGTCTGGAGGGCGCAGGGTTGAGGAAGGCTGTTCTAGTTACTAGAGCCAGCTAGTGGCGACCTATTGCCTTCAATAGGACAGTGCAATCCTGTGCTTGTTAACGTGGAAGTAAGTCCCACTGTGTTCATTGCGTCTTACTTGTAGGTACTTTTATATGATTTTCAGCCTTAAGCTCAAATCCTATGAACGCTTAGAGGGGTGAGTTCCATAAATACAGCGAGACTTCCGAGTAAACAAACATGCACAGAATCAGGCTTTCGCAGTCCAATGTATGTCTACCCAGAATAATGTCCTATTAAAATAAATGGGCTTTACTCCCAGGGGGCCAGTGTGGCCTGAGTGTTGGACTGGGACTCGGGAGATGCAGGTTCTAGTCCCCGCTCCGCCATGAAACTCACTGGGTGACTTTGGGCCAGTCACTGCCTCTCAGCCTAACCTACCTCACAGGGTTGTTGTGAGGATAAAATGGAGAGGAGGATTAGGATTATGTAAACCGCCTTGGGTTCCTTGCATGAAGAAAAGGACGGGGTATAAATATAATAAATAAATAAATAAAATGGGTATAGGATTGCAGGCTAAAACCAGTAGGACTCACACCCAACTGAGATTTGGACAAGAGGGTCTACTTCCAAATAAGTGAGCATAAGACTATAACCTTAAACTGCTGCCCTGGGGTTGCCAATTTATGCATATATTTACTTAAATCCCATTATCTCGTCGTGATTAACTTCCCAGTAAACGCCCATAGGTTATCTGGAAGTAAACTCCATTGCAATCTATAGGTTTTCTTTCAAAGTAAATGCGTCGGGAGTTAAACCTCTGCTTACAATCATTAATGCAGGTTGGAACCTTCCCTCCCCCGCTCCAGGTAATGTTGAAAGAGTGTAGGAAGGGGCACATGGGGATGGGGGGGCGGGGGGGGCGGGAGGGTGCTGTTGCACCCATGTGCCGCTTGTGGCTTTCCCCGTGGGCAGCTGGTTGGCCACTGTGTGAACAGAATGCTGGACTAGATGGACCCTTGGTCTGATCCAGCATGGCGGCTCTTACGTTCTTAAGAAGGGCAGGCGCAAAAGAGAGCAGTCTTCCTGCACTTTAATAGCTGTGAAAAAGAGGGGATTTCAGCAAGTTGCAGCTGATTTTTAAAAAAGAGCCCAGTCCTCCTTTGCTCCTGGGCACCCTAAAAGAGTTCCCTCTAATAGCGAGCTCAGCTGGTGAGTGCTGACAGGATTGTAGCCAAAACGGGCCCAAATGAAAAACAAGAGGGAGGTATCAGCCCGAAGGTTTTCGAGAAGTACAAAAATCTTTAAGGGGGAACCCCAAAATCAAAACAGTTCAATTGGACTGAGCATTCTCAGCGGGCATAGCATAGGGGCAGAAATGGAGTATCCAAGAAAACTACTTGACTGGAACGTGGGTGGCCAGGCGCAAAAGGGAACGGGGCTCCTGCCCCTTTGACAGCTGTGCAGTAGGGGGGACTTGACATTCGCTCTTTTACACAACCCCTTTTGCGCCTGGCCACCCTAGTTGGAATTCCGAACATTTTGTTAAAGGTCTTGGCTTGCCTCTACTTAGTCCACCTGACTGCGAGTACAAAAGAGCGGTTGGCAGATGTCGCTGGGAAACTAATCCGTCTAAGGTAACCCGTCCTTGAGTATGCCCCAACAACCGTAGCATTGGTGGTATCCAATGTTAGTCTAACTTAACTCCCATTCATTTCAATGGGTCTACTCTAAGTAGGACTAACATGGGGATACCATCTATTGTAGCAGCAAGCACAGAAAGGTCTACGACTCTACGTAATCTCCGACCAGACGTTTGCATCCAGATTTAGGCAGTTATGGTTAGAGCTGACCTGTTGAAATCAATGGGACAAGTAAATCATGACTAACTGAAGTCCCATGGATTTCAATAGGTCTACTCAAAGCATGACTAGTGCTGAAATCCTATACTCACCTGGGAGTAAGCCCCATTCAACTCAACGGGTCTTACCTCTGAGTAGACACACTTATTTGGAAGCAAGCTTCTCTGACATAACACTTCCTTCTCAGGAAAGATGGTCGGTGTTAGAAGTACCTCTTAAATGAATTAATGAAACTAATAGTGCAGTCCTATGCACATTTACTCGGAAGTAAACCCCCCTGTATTCAGTGAGGTTTACCCCTAGGCAAGTGGTGATAATTACTTCCAGTACTTAAGCCTGGGCTGAAGGGCTCGATTTTCACTGAACTTTACCTTTGGTAAATGTGATCCCACTGTGCACACTTTCCTGAGAGTAAGTCCCATTGAACCCAATGGGGCTTATTTCCGAGTAGATATATAGGATTGCGTAGTAGGTATTAGAACAGCCTTCCCCAGCCTGGCGCTCCCATCATCCCCAGTCAGCTTGGGGGATAATGGGAGTTGTGGTCCAACACATCTGGAAGGACGCCAGGTTGGGGCAGGAAGAATGGTGTGGCATTCGCCAGCCGCCTTTGGGATCCACGTCCCATTTTATATAAAATCGAATTAGATGTTTCATTATGCTAGGAAACCCCGGGGTACCGGGACAAAGTAATTGCTTAGGAGATTTCAGAGGCATTTGAAGTGGGACCGGGAGGAAGTAAGGGGAAGCGTCCTCCAGGACCTAATTCAGCAAAGCGCTCTCCTTTCCCTCTTCCACGAAGCTGTTTTCCACGGCAATAATGGACGGCGTGTTTGCATCAACAAAAAGCCTAGCGAACGTGGTTCCTGAAGCTCCAAGGACCCCATCTCAGGAGCGACTTTGATATATTGCTGTCCAATTAGTGCCTTTAATTGGTGTCCTCTGGGACAGACAGACAGACCTGGAACAGGGACAGTCAGCACTAGTTGACAGATTCTGCGCAGTGGCACAGTTGTTGAGGTTGTTGTTGATAATGATAAATAGATGATGATGATCCATTAAAACAGTCTTCATTTAAGAGTGAACAAAAATTAAGCTGCTCCGTAGAAGACGTTTAGGAAGCCATCCTTAAGGTAGACCCACTGAAATCAATGAGACTTACGTTTAGTCCCATTGATTTCAATGGATTTACTCTAAGTATGATTAAGTCTGGCTCCTACCTTCTGCATCCTCTCAGCGAGGATAGAGTCAGGTACTAGTAACACAATGGGGCTTACTAAAAAGTTACTGCAGTGCAGAGAGAGGGTCGTACTGCATAAAGCTGCCCGCCCCCTCTGTTGTCGCTGATGTAAGCGACAAGGGCTGTACGGTTACACGCTATATTTCAAACGTGCCCCAAGACCTTTCCGATTTGGCTAAGGATAGCGATTACATTTATATGCATGGAAAGTTACGGGAAGAGGTTTGGTCTTTGGAAATCTAGAAGAATACATTATTTGCCCTATTTCACGAATATACCCTAATGAATATTGGAATCTATATGATTGAAAATGCTCCTACCCTAACAATGGCACTCTTATCCACCACAAAATTTACAGAGAGTAAGGTTATATCATCATCATCATCATCATCATCATCATCATCATCATCATCATTTTATTTTTTACTTCAAAGCAAATGTGTGTAAGATCAGAATATAAGAGTCAACAAGACAACAACAGAGGATAAAGGTGAAGGAAGAAGCCCCTGACAGTCATACTTTGGGGGGGGGGGGTTAAATAAAACACACACACACCCAAAGGCTCCCAATCTATAAGCCCCTTATGCAGAAGTAAGTCTCATTGATCTGAATGGAGACGGTTTCCAAGTAGCACTTGCAGGAGAACCAGTTATTTCAATGGGTCCTAATTCCAAACAATGACATTCGAGTACGGTGAAAATGTGCTTTGCATCCAAGTTCCAGCAGCATATCATGAGAAGCCCTTTTATTCTCCCCATTTTGAATAGTATGCCAGTGACTGGGTTCAGACAACACAACAACACACAGTGGGCAGGGGAGGCTGGTGCCTCTTACATCAGTGGGTCTCCTTATCCATTACAGCTTTTATTCTGAGCTTTATAGGAGCTCTCCATGGTGCTCTATGGCAGTGAACCTATTTTGGAGATGGAGTACAGTACCATGGAGAGCTCCTATAAAGCAAAGAATAAAAACTGCAATGGATGAGGAGCCCCACTGACACAGGAGTCACCAGCCTCCCCTGACCCTGGGTTATCGTGTTGTCTGAACCCAGCAGAGATAACAGCCCAACAACAAACCATGGGTTCTCTTCATGGGTTCTTTGTGGTTAACAACCCATGGCATGTTAGCACAGCTGGGTTCAGACAACACGATAATCCACATTTCAACAACCCATGGTTCAGCGACAACCCATACTCAACCTTTGCATCAGGGTTATCATGCTGTCTCAACCCAGTCATGGCTAGAATCACAGTGCATGACCGGGGGGGGGGGCAGGGCAAAGGAAGGCTCCTCCTGCACCTTTAATAGTTATGTAGAAGTCAGACATTTGGCAGGTGCAGTTCATCATGCTGATGTTATTCTGTTGTTCAGCACCTGCTGAAATGTCATCTTCCACTCAGCTATACAAGGAGCTCCATCCGCCTTCACACCTGGTTCCCCAACAGTGCATACCATCTTATGCTCTATATGCCTCAGACCTATACATCTGCCTTCTCCAATCTGGCACCCTCCAGATATGTTGGACCACAGCTCCCATCATCCCCAGCCAGCATGCCCACACATCTGGAGATTGCCAGTGGAGAAGGACGCAATACATGTTCACTCTTAAATAAGTCCCCTCTATTCAATAAGCCTTACTCACCCATAAGAGTAAAGAGAATTGCAGACTTACAGCATGATCCTCTGCATGTTTACTCAGGAGCAAGTTCTGACTGAATTCAATGGGGTTTACTCACAGATAAGGTTCACAATTCCTAACTACCGGTGGGATTTTTCAACCTCAGTAAACTGTCCTAGACTAAAGCTGCAGTCTTCCAGCACAACCCTATCTATTCAGAAGTCCCACTGAGTTCAGTGGGGCTTACTCGTAGGTAATGACATATAGGAATGCAGCCTTAAGCAACTCCTGTTCCACTGATGTCTATATAGGACTTTATTTTAAGTAAATATGTTTAGGATTAGGATGCAAGAGTGTATATATACACACATCCCCATCTGTCCCACCTTAACAATGTTAATAAGGAAGTGACTTATTCAAGACAATAAGTTCATAAGGAAGTGAGGTAAGAACACTCAGTATGATGTTCTACAATTTCTCTTGTAAAAATGTCCGGAGGCTTCAAGGTGATACATCAGGATACATGCTATGTCCATTTGTTCATTCTAGTGGGGCTTTCATTAGCATAGTATTCTGAGGTCTCTAACAGGAGACCTTAATAAATTCTCAATCTGTAAAGCACTTATTGGGATGATTCAGTAACATTTTAACTGAAATCCTGAAAACTTTATTTGGAAATAGAGTTCATCGAACCTCATTAACAGTATGTTTTTCTTCCTTTTAGTTTCATTTTTCTTGAATATTCTGCCTGAAGAAAGATTGATTAAAAAGTTCTGTCTAAGTTGAAAGTTCACATATGCATTATGAACATTGGGTAATCTATTTAAATGTATTATTTTACTGATCCTGGATTGGATCTAGACTTAGTCATTGGGCCCACTCTATGTATGACTAAGTCTGGATTCATCCCATTATGAATGTCAAAAGAGCTGGTTCACATATACATGTCCATCACCAAATGACTGAATTTAATGGTGAATTGTATGTATCAAGGAGTCCTCACAGACAGAACTTTCATATCACCTCAAGCATAACAGATTGAAACCAGGCTAAATTGGTTGCAATTAGTTCCTACTGAAATTAATGAAACTTAAGTTAAGTCATGACCAACATGTCCTATAGATTTCAATGGGACTTAAATTCACCTAATTTAATCTTGATCCACCTCAATGCTTCTCAGTGGCTGATTTGCACATTCAGCTGATATGCATTAGGAATTGAGTAATCAAATGAGAAATCAAGTGAAACATATGCATATAGTATGCGTACTGTCCCAAAGAGTGGAATTGCATATGTAATACTGATAACCATAGTGCCCAATGATTTCATGGGTTTTTCTGATGGCTGAGAGTTTTAATAGTATTAATGTGAAGACTAACTGATTCTTGAACAGCAGATTAAGGAATGGAGAATTTTAATCAAATTTGAATGGGCTCTTCTGTTCCCTCATTTCCCAATAAAGTGGCATTGGTTTTAAACCACCAATGTGAGTCTCTTGAATTGGGTAATATCATTAAGATGATTTGCCAAACAATTAATAATTTGTCTATGTTAATTAGTCAAGAACAACTACTGTCTTCATCAAATATCCTGAAAATATCATTTGCGTAAGAGATACTACACTATATGTTTTAATTGGCTATTTCATTGATTGCTGGGTTAAAAGTCAGACAGCTAATTGACTGACATTCCAATCATAAATCTGTTTAAAGGAATGTCTTGTAATTTTCACCAAAGCAAATGGACTTAGCAGGACAGTGCAAAATAAGCTTTAAAGCATCTCATTTGCGTGTATGGGTGTGTTCTGCTTTGAATGACTGTTGCATTTCAACCACATTGTCTTACCATGTGCAGAGGCATATTTTCCTTTACAATATCAGCCAGTCGTTCTTTACTTATAAGTTCATGATGTGTTTTGCTAATGTGGTCTTTGTGTCAAATATATAACAATATAGTGCTTGGTTCCACATTTACATCAAACTAACATACAGTAATACCTTGGATTGCAAGCATAATTTGTTCTGGAACCGTGCTTGTAATCCAAAACAGCTCTTATATCAAAGTGAGTCTCTGGCGGGTGTGAGCGGGGCCGATTTTGGCCCGCTCGAGGTGAGCGGTTACATCCCTCACTGACTACTTGTATTGCAAGACGTCGCTTGTTTATCAAGTCAAAATTTATATTAAAAAATTGCTTGTCTTGCAAAACACTCTCAGACCAAGTTACTTGCAATCCAAGGTATTACTGTAATCACTTATACGTTATGACAGCATCCTAATATTATGACATCATAATGCACTATTTGGGATGTGGCTTTAGTTAGCCTACTGCAGTTCTTTTATTTGCTAAATAGGAATTTCATCAGCCCTGCAAATATTCAGTGATCATTGCAATGTCAACTTGATTTTAGCCATCAGTCATCCCAGAAATAATTCAGTCACCCTTGAGTCAGTAAACTCCTTAAATTCACATGATTTAGCTAGCTTTATTATGAAGCTGTGCAACATAAAGATCAATCATTTCTCCTGGCAGCTGCAATTGTGTGAAGGAGATCTTTAGGAACAGTTTTGCATGGATTTGTGATTAACTGTTTTGTATACCTCTACAAAGCCTTCCCTCTAAAGATTCAAACTTGACACACCAATTTTTCATGCAGAGGCTTTCTATGTCTCTCTAAATTTGAAATCCTGACATGTTATTTCTGTTATGTGTATTCTGAGAATAAAGCAAAATACTTTCATATCAAAATGTGAAGTTCAGTTCTGGTAGAAAAATGTGAAATTCTAAATGAGAGTATACTGTTGATCTATAGTATGACATATCAATAATTTTTCTTTCTTTTTCTCATCTACTATATCAAGTCAGTGGCATCATGCATAAGATTGCCTTCACTTCAGCATGATTCATTGAAGCCAAAGTTGTCTGCAATGGCCATGTGTGGCATCAGGACTGCACCTTGTGTTGACACCCCCCCATATTTTCCCCAAAAGATGAAATCCTGTATACCACACACGCACACTGTGCCAAAATAATTCTTCCCACCTCATTCTCTCAGCATCAATACCCATACATTGCTTCATCCACCCTTAACTTCATTTTTTGCCCAGTTCTTCTCATACATACAGCAAACATGAATTAACCTTAGACACATTCTTCAAGGCTTGGGGAAAACAAAAACAAATTCTGTTCATTATGTACATCTCTAGGTCATGTTTCCCTACATTGGCTTGGACCCTAAGATAAGTTAACTCAAGGATGTTTATGAAAGGAAAGTTTCCCAACCCTGCCTTCCTCCCTGTAGCCAACTATGACCCCTGAAAAGCCTCTCAAGAGAGTCAGGAGACCCTCCTGAATAATGTGGGATGGAACCTCTAGGGCTGCTGGGGGAAGAAGAAACAGGGGATGTTACTGTCATGAACTTCTTCTTAAAGGTCCAAGCCTTTGTGTGGACATCTCGCTAACATAGCCATGGGGATGGGCTATGACTGAATAGAACTGAAGGGAGGAGAAGACTAAGGCAGCAGAAGAAAGAAGGATAAAATTAAGAGTATAGATGGGTAGTAGACAGAGGCAAAGATTGAGAGGGGGGGAATTGGGGCCCATGGGCAATCTGGGAAAAAGCCAACTGGGAAAAGTTCTGGTACTCCACTACAGCCCACTCACTTTTCCTAACACACACACTGTACTTTGAGTGTCTTCAGATCACTAAGTGTGAGTTGGCAAGTTGGTGAAAGGTTGCAGGTTTCAAATCTTGCCTCTGGCATGAGCTTCCTAGGTGGTTTCAGGCAAGCCTCTATCAACCCCAGCTCTCCATCTACAATATGGGGACAATACAGTAATCTACCTTACCCAATCATCTTAGCAATTATATCTATTTTAACATTGGAATGGCATCCTCCTGATCTTAGTCCTGCAGGGCAATGGAGACTACAAATTCCACATATGTGGCACCTTCCTAATGCATGAACATGGGAGGAAAAATGATAGCTACATAATCAAGGGTCCCAATGTACTTCTGCACACGTCTGTCCTAAGGCTTAATTACTGAAGGTAAGAGCTTCAAGCTAAAATATGCTGGTATTCTTTTGCATTTTGGGCCCTGCCCCCTTTGCCTTCAGTCCCCTCCCACTATTAGAATGAGGCCCCTGAGAATTCTCCAAAATTGAATTCCACCCTTGAGATGAAAGACATTCCCCACCCCTGCTCTATTTGAAGGGTTGTCCAGTCCAAGTCCAGTTTAAAGATAAAGAACCATAAGACAAGCAGGGGCCCACCAACAGCACCAAAACAGCATACTGAACACGTGCCCTGGTCACAGTTTTCCCCACTATGGTGAGATGCACTGTATTTTTATTTAAATTATAGTAATTCTTTCTAAATTTCCATCTATATATGTAAATCAGCACAGACACATTTTATGCAAGTCTGTGTCCTCTTTTAGTGATGCATTTCCTCTTTTTAGTGATGGTGCCATGGAGGAATCTTCTTCAGAAGAGCTGGAAATCCCAGAAACAAATGACAGCGAGGGGCAGCCCAGGCCAGAAGAAAAGGAGTAGCCAGGGCCCTCGAGGAGGATGACCATGGCTCCATCCCTGCAAGAGGAGGGAAACTTAATCTCTGAGGCTGAGTGACCCACTAGCCCCACCAGAGAAGTGGCATCTCAAGAAGCAGGACAGAAAAGCCCCTGTAAGAAGCCTGCTTGCAAAGGAAGGCTCCTCATGAGTAAAGGACTCCTTGCAAGTAGAGCCCTCCTCATAAGGACAACTTCTTCCAGAAGCCTCTGCTGTGCTGCAGCTGAGTCCTGGTTGGGGCTCTGGAAGCTCAAGATTATACATTCTCAGAAGCTGAGATTATACATCAGTGATAGTGAACCTATGGCACTGGGTGCCACAGCTGGCACGCAGGGACCTGTCTGTGGGCACTCGAGCCATTGGTCACCAGATCGCGAAAAGACTGTCCCTTTCTGCAAAACACTAATGATCTTGTTCTTTCTCACAGTGTGGAACAGAATGATTTTATTCTAGAATTCCTGTTACAGAATTCTTTTCTACATTGTTATCACATTTAAGAAGAATGATGCACAGAGCATGGCTTGGATGTAAAGCCCTAACAGTTGACCTGAGTGCTGCATGTGTTGCTCTCAAACTAACGGAGTATGAGCCAAGGTTTGACAAATTATCAGCATGCATGCAATAGCAAAAATCACATTAATTGTGCAAAAGCATGCCCAATGCAAACTTTTACCTAATGCAGTGTTTGCAGTCCAAGACATAAAGTGTTTTAAATGTGTTGAGCACGTTTAGTTTTCTTGTTTATCTTGCTCATCCTAGTACAGGTTGACTTTTACTTTTACTAATCCGACACCTGTAGAAGCAGGGAAAGGACCCGGGGTAAAGCTTGCCCCATACAATTTCAGTCTGGCATATAATCATATTACAAGTTGAGAATCCCTTATCCAAAAATACATGTGCCTAATTATTTAAAAAGTTTGTATAAATTCCCTTCAGGCTATGTGTACAATGTAGTACTATAATAATTTTTTGAGTTGATTTTTTCCCAACAAAAAACTGTTTGTATCATTGAAAGCTCTGTTATTGTGTTTTTCTTTAAAGACAAAAGATGTTAATTAGTTCAGACAACTGTATGAGTTGTTTTTCTAAAACTAAAACCTCGGTATTCAGGTTTAATTGCAGTGTTGGCACTTTGAAATAAGTAAGTTGGTTTTGTGTTGCAGTTTGGGCACTCGGGCTCAAAAAGGTTCGCCATCACTGTTATACATTCTGGAACACCACATCATTTCTGCTTTCAGAACCTTGCAACCTTGCTTCTCCATGGACTGATCTCCTGTGCTGCTGACTCCTGATAAAATCCTGCTTTTGGCCTCCCCCCGCCCCTTTTCCCGCCTGGAAAGGTAATACTGTGTTTTGATCTTTTCCTTGTTTACTGGCTTTGCTAAATGGATTTTCCCAACCCAGTCATAGCAGGACAGTTAGGTAAGTGGCTACCCTAATTTACACTGAAATTTACATACCTGTGGCAGTAGAAACATAGCCCGTGTTTCATCCCCATAGAAAGTGAAAGATTAAGCCAAGGTTTATATTATATCTGGCCCATGGATATGTTACTTCTGATGAGCATGGGAGAAGGAAGCAGCATCCTTCCCTGTACTGAACCCAATTTTCCACCGCTTTCCTATATTTAGGACAGAACATGCTGCTGAGGATAAGTTTCAGCTGGTATAATAACTGGCCAATCAGTTCAGTTAATGGGGATATTTATTCTCTAGCTATGCCAATGAAATTTAAACCTTTGAGGCCAGAAATATAGTAATGGAACCAAAAGGAGCTACACTCGGGCACTCTTGACCTTGTCATATTATTTTAGAATTATGGTTTACCACTACTCCCAAAAGAAAACAGAAGTAGGCTGCACACATATTTATGTATTTCTTTATGCATATGTTTATGTTCATGCCCATCCTGTTTGCTCTTAGGCGTTAGCGTTTTAATGCTTTAATTAATGCCAATTTCTAGACATTTCATACCTGGGTTAATGCCTAATTAAGTCGTTAATGCCAAGTTAAACTAAAGTCCTCCTTAAAATTAAATGCTACATAACAAGGAAAAGCAAAGTTCATCCTCTCCTGACATTTATAGCTTAATCTTGGCCCCATAAGTCTGATTTGTGATATGAGCAGCCTGACCTGACAGCCTAGTTAAGTTGAATACACTGAATATAAGCTGATTTACTTCATCAAAGACAATGGGACCAAATTCTGAGATTGTCCGATTACGATTCTAGCTTGATTTTATTGCAAGACTGGGCCTTCTCGCATGAGTAGTTCAGCCAGTGGCAGCCATGGAAAAAGACTAACTTGCCCTGACTTACCATCTGTAATCAGACTGTCATTCCTCCGCTAGCAGATGCAAGATTTGGCTTTTCTTATGTTGCCACACACCCACACTTAGTGGTGTTTGCAGAAGCTGAATCCTATGCATGTCTGAGGATGTCCACACAACATCATGCATGAGTGATACAGCCTCAGCTGGTTATGAGAACTGGCTGTCAACCTTATTGAACAAAAAGACAACTTTGCAAAGCAAACATGAAAGACCACCCAAATAACCAAACCAAACATTGGACAGATTTTGTACTATCCTGTTCACTCTTTCAGACCTCTGATCACATTGTCAGGGTTAGATCCTGAACCTAGGATTGGAGGGATGGCAGACAGGGATTCAGCCAAACACACATTCACTCAGCTCTGGCCAAAGAAGGGGAATCTCAAGAAAACCACTAAGGCCAGCAAGAAAGCCACATTAACTTAATGTGTATGTGTTATTTCCTGACCATTATAAGAGCTTTTAGCTTTCTCACTGGTCTAAGCTGTAAGGGCAGACCACCCCTTGGGTGTTTTATTGAGAACCTTCATTCCAAACTTGACATGAGTTAACACATGAAGGCTGCAATTCTATTACCTGGTAGTAACCCCATTAAAACTATGTGGCTTCATCTGCATAGAATTACACTGTTAGGATGGCTGGCTGGCATTTTGCCACAGGATCCCCAAAAGGGATTGGCAAAGGTTCTTTGAGGGATTTTCTGACTATAATAAATACTCCTCCAGGAAGTCAAAGCCAAACATGTTTATTGTAAAGTCAAGCCACAAGTACAACAATGCTCTCCTCCCAGTTCCCTGGTGGAAATCCCACCCCTTAGCAGCACAGTCACTGTTCAACCAACCCAAATGCTAAGTCCAGCAGCTCTCCACCTGGGTATTGGGTTTCCACATTGGACTTCTGCAAGGCTCTCTGCACAGCGCTCTCTGCTCCTCCTCGCTCCTTCCAATTCTTCAGTACTCCACACACAACCAGCTAACCACCACACTCTCCGTCTGCACTTGCTTCTCTTAAATAGCACCAATGTTCTTGGATTGCAGATCTCGTGCTTAACTGTTAGCACCTGTGCTGTTCTTCTGGCCAGCAGCCAAGTCACAGCTGGTAAGTTGCTCTTGATTGCATCAGGCTGGCAAGCAGCCAAGTAGCCAAGGCCGTTTGCTG
Source organism: Shinisaurus crocodilurus (assembly GCA_021292165.1). Classification (NCBI taxonomy): domain Eukaryota; kingdom Metazoa; phylum Chordata; class Lepidosauria; order Squamata; family Shinisauridae; genus Shinisaurus; species Shinisaurus crocodilurus. The sequence continues at coordinate 51,727,594 of CM037880.1, forward strand.
ATTAGCTTTTTTAAAGCAAACCTGGAGCATAGAGGCAGAACTCTGTACAACACTCCTGTACTCATCGCCATCTTCCGCGACTCCCAGTACAGCTGGCTGGCGGATTAGTTTATAACTGACCACCGGTATATGCATCTGTACACTCCCCACCCCTCTTCTGGTTGCTAATTCCAAAATAATACTGAATACAAGTATATCCTTATTTATTAACAGCACAAGATTTCATGATCTATTTCTTTCCACCTGATTTCACAAGGTTGATATTCTCCATAGTAAAAGAAATGGGCATGGGGCTACTAAGTAATCAGGCAGATATTTTAATTATTATTTACTTAAATGGAGGAGCTGGGAATGTCAAATGAATATGAGCAATTTATCAACAGCTTGTGCGAAAGATAATATCCTCTGAATTATCAAGGAAATAATTACTGTAGTACCTCCCAAAGGAGCCTACATTTTAAATTGTTACAAATATATTCACCCGCTTACAGAAAAGATGAAAAGCAAATAATGTCAAAGCCTAGAATATCTTACTTAATGTGCAGAAAAGTTCAGTCTCCCATACATTGGGTTGGATCCAGAAAAAACTGGATTAGCTGCACTGGTGGAAATGGATTTCCCCACCTCCTCTTTCTCACAGCAGCTCCTCCATCACCCTGAAAATGCTGCACAGAGAGTCAGGAGACTCTGCTGAATGGGGTGAGCTGTGGTAGAAAGGGGAGATCCCCAGGTGGAGAGACCTTGTGTGAGAGGAGCCCTTCCTCTCGCAGAAGGTCCCTTCCTTTTACGGGAGGCAAATCCTGGATCCAACCCATTATTGTTGGGAGCATGTTATCCATGTTCCTGCAAATGGTAATAGACTGTTGGGGACAGGTTGGGACTATGGGTGGCTATAACAGGATCTGGGTGGTAGATATATTCTCCAGCTCATGGAGCCTGAAGTCAGGAACTGGATGCTTGAAGTTGGAGCTTATCGTGCAGGAGCTTCCCAAATGTGGGTCCCCAGATGCTGTTGGACTATAATTCCCACCATCTTTGTCATCAAGCTATGTTGTCTGTGGATGATGGGAATTGTAGTCAAACACTATCTGGGGACCCAAGGCTGGGAACCACTCCATACCACAAAAAGCAGAAGGCACTGCTCTGTTGATGAGGCAAGCACAGAAGGCCACATTCCTACTATTTATTCCAGGCCCAGCCAATCCAGATGCTCCATGCTGCCTGCCAATTGCAGGGGTTGCCGTTGCACACCTCTATCCCCTTCTGTGCCTGCAGCTGAAATTACTCATTGGATTGGATCCAGACTTAGACATGCTTAGAGTAGACCTATTGAAATCAGTGAGATTGAACTTCGTCATAGAATCATAGAGTTGGAAGGGGCCTACAAGGCCATTGAGTCCAACCCAATGACTGACTTGTCCCATTGATTTCAATGGGTCTACTCTAAGCAAGACTATTTCTGGATCGGACCCATTATATTGCAAAAGTGTGTGACAAAATCCTACCCAGCCATTGGTATTAGGGCAAACCAGCCTCAAGAGGGCAATTTGCAATTTGTAGCTAACATTTCCATGTGGACCATCTTTATCCTGTTGTTAAAGGTTCTTCTAGCTCCATGTCTCTTTTTTTCAGCTGAACATCCCTTGCTAAAACACTAGATTGCTAAAGACTAAAACATTTCCACCAGCATTATTAGCATTTATCTCTCACCAGAGAAGATCAGAATCTCTTAAGAGGTACAAGGGAGAGATTTGTGTAGTCTGAAAGACTTGCAATTGAAAATACTAGAAGATATTTCATGCCAGGAAAAAAATGCACACATGAAAAAAGGTGCTTCCTCTGTATGCTCAGGAGTTTGGCACATTAGCAGCTGTTCCTCCTTTAAATAAAAATGTGTTTTTAACAACTCCTGTGGGAGGCTATAGTTACCCCAATTATTAAAAAAACAAAACACTTTGATTTATCTGGTTATAATGTCTGAACCATTTCCTTTGCAACAGTTGCAAAGAAGTATCTTGCCTAGAGCATATTAATCTGGTTTCTTCATATTATTCAGTTCTGTGAAAGTGTTTCTTGAATGCTTTGTGGAATCTTAAATATTTTTTTAGATAAAGGAATTAATTTGAAGAATCTCTCTGTGCTTATGTACACACACAGGTTAACAACATATGTGCACAGCTGTACAAGAACCCGCTGGGAAAACATTTATTGTCGATTAATTTGCTATGAAATGAAGAAGACTGCTCTCAATATACTGGTATCTAAAATGCCAATGCTAGATGTGCCAAAAACAATACTTGCCAAAAAGCAAAATTACAGGTTATTTCAACAAATGTGTGTTCTCAAACATCCATTTGCTGAAGAAGCGTGTGTGTGTGTGTGTGTGTGTGTGTGTGTGTAGAGGAGGGAGATTTGTAAGTGTCCCTACCCACAACTCCTGCGTTTGTCTTCAGAGGAATCCCCTGCTTAATAGCATGAAGAGAGCTACAGAAAATTGCTATGAATTCCTTTATTGTTCAGCTTCTGGTGTACATCTAACTGTACCTTCTCTTAATAACATGCCCAAGGAAGGACATGTATGGAAAAACTGAAGTAGCACAACAGGGAACTTGGCTGTTTATTTAATCTATCTTGCTGGCACACCCAATCTTTATGCCATTGCTAGCTTAGAAGGGGCTTAAAATATTTCCATACTTAGTATCAGCTGCCATTTTAAACAGACTGCTTTGTACAAAATCCTGGCAAAAAATCTCTGTTCTTTCTTGGGGGGAACATGACTGGACACTGAATTAAAAACCATCACAATATAAATTGGGTGTTCCACTTTGTATCTCCTAAAATTAGAAGATTGCTGAAGTCATTTTATTGTGTGTTCAAGATTAGGACAGAGTCCTGAAGACTGAAATCTTTTATATAGGTGTTGTTAAGGGACTTGCATCACAAAGCTTAATTAGGGAACCTGTGAGCTTCCAGATGTTACTGGACTCTAACTCTCATCAGCCCTCGCCAATATGTCCAGTGGTCAAGGGTGCTGCGGGGATGTAATCCAACAACATCTGGACAGTCACAGTTTCCTCACCTGGGCTTAATTCTTACAGGGGTGCTGGTTGAAGTCAAGCTTGCCTGGCTGTTGTGTCTCTTGTCCTGAAAGCCACCCGGCATGTGTGTGGCCAGCCAAGGGCAACTCACTGAAAGGTATTCTTCATGTGCTCACAGTTCAGAGATAAGCAGGGGATTCCTCTTCCCAAGCCCCCAGTAGCCTCCAAGGTCAGAGGGTGGAGCATGGGGATGGGTGGGAACCCAAGCCTCCATAGGCCAGATGGGGAACCTCCATGGGCCGGATTAGGCTCACAGCTGGAGGTTCCCCACCCTGGTATTAAATCCAGAGTTCTGAATAGATATCATCAGACAACTGAAAGGAATTTGAAGGCAGTCCTGCCCAGGGCCGGATTAACATAGGGGCGATTGGAGCTGCCGCTCCAGGCCCATAACAGACAATAGGCCCACAATATAGGGACACGCAGCACGATTTGAGTTAGCTCTGATCGTTATCATTCAGCATAATTAATGATTTTTTCAAGATTAGAAAGGTGTTCTAAGCACATCTGCATTACAGGCTTGAGGCAAGACCTAGCAAGAACTGTTGTTCTCAAATTAGCATTTCGGTAGGTTTTTGCATTTCAATCACTGTTACTACATTTCTTTGAAGCACATGGGGGCTTGCTAGGGTCTGTAATATTCAGATTTAGAAGGGACCTCTCTCTCCAGCCTCGAGCAAAAGATCTTTCTGATTCGCAGCTCAATTGTTCAAATGCTAGTTTAACAAAAAAATGAAAACAAAACAAAGCAACAAGAACAACACAATTATTCTTGGTCAAGCAAAGCTTCCTGGCTTTTTGTTGTGGCTGCTTTTTCTTTTTTAATAAATAAATTTGGGGGAAATTGGGAACCTTACTGATGAGCTGCAGGAGTTTTTGAGTTTTGGCACTTTAATGGTAATTAAAATATTTAATTTGTTTTAATATAAAATTGCGTCTTCATTTTATTTATTTCCATAAAAAGGCCCACCAAAATCCTCAGCACCAGGCCCATAATGCTCTTAATCCGGCCCTGGTCCTGCCCCACCCCTGCCTTTTAAATAAGACCTCTCTAGTCGCACATTTGCAGTTCCCTCTGCATTGTGCTATGAAGGCAACTTAATTCCTGATCTGGAATAAAGCTGTCTAGATGTGGAAAGTGTCAATCAGACCTTTGTCTATTCTGTGTTGCCATAGGAAGGAACATGCATGCTCTTGGGAAGCAAGTCTGGGACATGGTGATTTTGGTCAAGCATCTCTGAATATTCTGTCATAGTGCTCTAACATCACAAGCAGATTGTTTTTGTTAGAGAAAGGGACAAGCACAGTTTTACTGGGAAAAAATATATTTGAACAATGTGTAGGAGATTTTGTGGGATTTGTTTAAAATGTAAATGATCATCTGCCCAACATTAGATGGAGCCCATCAATCATCCTGCTTTTGGGGGCCTGTGTCACATGCAAAAATGGATCACCAGTAACTGGGAAAGACAACATTTTAAGCCACAGCCCAACTTATTCTTCCTTGCTGTTTTCTAGTTGCCAAAACTGAAATGCCAGTTCAATTCCAATTATGGCCGCACAATCAGGCCATCCAGTATAATTACAGCAAGAGACTCATGGTTTTATTATCATCTGCATCTGCATTCTTGGTCCAATATCATCCACCATGTAATTAACGGCATAACTGCCAAGTTCTCTCTGAGTCCAGCATATCTCCTCTACATCCTGGCTTGCATATTAATATATCATCGGAAACTCTCAAAGAATCAGAACACAAAAAGCTCTGGCTGTTGAAATCAACAGTAAGACTCCCCCCGCCCCATCCTCAGCTCCAGTGGGAAATGGGTGGATGCATAACCAAAATCTGCATGCAACAGACACAGTAATCTGGTCAAAGCAAATATTTGCAGATTTTGAAGGTAACATCAATATCTTAATTATCTAGCCTTTTAATTATGGCTAAATTAAAAGAAAACTGGGATCAGACTATGTTGTTTGTTATGTATGGTAGTCCACAATGGCCAGAAAATTAAGGCCCATTAACCTAAAGCTGTTAGGACTTATTAAAAAAAAGATAACAATGTCTAATGCTAAAAGCTGGTATGTAAAGTGTGGGTGGACAAAAAACCGATCCCTTTTCCCCAGGGTTGTCTCTGTCTTTTCATCCCCCCACTCCTCCAAACAACCCTACTCAAATAATGGGACACTGTGTTTTTTATGTTTCAAATGTACCATATGGCGTGATGGGTGTGCAGTTTAATTACGTATTAGCATATTCTTAAAGCAAGGGCTGACTGGCTAAAGCAGCTTGGCAAAATGTGAGTGTATACACACACACACACACACACACACTCATACTGCACAAACTCCTTTGAAGTAAATCAGTCTTGGCTATTGTTACTATTTTTTATCTGGGAGTGTGGTGATCCCATTGATCCATTGGAGGTTGTGAAAGCAATACCCAAACCCTGTGTTTAAATGAGCTTGCAATTGTGTTAAAGATCAGCAGTCTACAACTATCTGGGAGTTTATGAGAGAGTTCCCCCCCCCCCATTTAAGTGTCACTGAAGAGAGCATTCCTGCTAAATTTTGAATGATCTAGTGCTAGCCTTCATTCCCATTAAGAATATTTTCTATTGATCCAAGTATCTGCCTGTACAACTTTCCCTAGTTTTCGCAAATGATCAGTGACATCACTGTTCCTTTAAGAAGATCTGGCAATTAGTGGCAAACTTGTAAGAAAGGGCTCTTGTCGTGACCATGGGGCACTTCTTGCCATTGCTGCATTTTCCATTCTGGAAAAGTATGTTCTCATCAGATATTCTCCTCACTGTTTCATGCTTGCCCACAAAGAAATTGCATGTCTAGGTGGCACTTTGCAAACTGCTATAAGACAATGGATAGTACAGACATCTGATCCTGTGAGCTACTGAACCAAGGTAGAAGTATTGTCCCGTCATAGTCATGCTAGGATCCAGACCTAGATCCAGATGTAGGCCAGGGATGGGAGAATCAGCAAGGCTTGAGCTTGTCGAGTTCTCAGAGTTCCACCTTGAAGTTCAGTCCACTTCATTCCCATCCCTGAATGTGAGCTTTTGTTGTTGTCGTTCAAACGGGAAAAGTGCACATCTGGATGCACATTTTTTTAAAGTCCGTGCACAAATGTGTGCTTTCCCCTACTGATGGGCAGCCGCACCCAATGTGGCTGCCTATAACCCTCCAAACTTGGAGGATTATGGGCATCTAATGGAAGGCGAGAGGAACGTGGAGGCAAGTATTGCCTCTGCACTCCCCTCTCCTTCCAAAACACATACGACTGATTTTGGCCATCCAAGTGTTTTGCCCCTGCTTGTGAGGAGGAGGGCTGAGACACCACTGGAATTCCTCATATCCCAGGGGAGCCTCACTCCTCCCTTCCCCAGCCCCCCACCTGCTCCTGTTCCGAAGTCGGTCTTCCATCTTCAGAGCCACAGCTGGTGTGGAAAGAACCGAGCTGGCTGCAAGGGCAGAGGGAGGGCCTTTCAGAACTGGAGTCCCGCCAGCTCTGACCTCAGAAGGCTTTTCCGAGGTCAGAGCTGGGACTCCAACTATTCCTATGGCCATCGGCAGCCAGACAGAGTCCATAGGATTGCACCCTAAAGCATGTAAATGAAGACTCCTCCCCCAAACACACGGGTTTTTTTTTTTAAGTGCACATTCTTCTGATGAACACATTTTGTAAATTGCAAGCTCAGGAATATGCGAGCTTTGTTTGAAAAAAAGCGTTCGTTTTCAGGTGTGTGAACGGGGAAAGTTCTGTTTTTATATGAACTGAAACAAAGTTTTCATACATCCCTAGCCAGCACAGCAACTTCTGCCTGTGAGTGGCAGTTTTCTCCCAGACCCTGAACTAGAAGGGCCAAATCCTATATACTAATATATATAGGATTTCCACCTCCTTGAAAGATTTCATCAACATTGCCTCCGGAAAATCCTGCGAATTACTTGGAAAGATAGGTGAACAAATGCCAGTGTACTGGAAGAAGCAAAGACTACTAGCGTTGAAAAAATGATCCTTCAACGCCAACTTCAATGGACCGGTCATGTTGTTCGAATGTCTGACTGCCGTCTCCCAAAGCAGTTACTTTATTCCCAACTCAAGGATGGAAAGCGGAATATTGGTGGTCAGTATAAGAGGTTTAAAGATGTTCTTAAGGCTAATCTAAAAAAATGCAATATAAACATCGAAAACTGGGAAGCTCTGGCCCATGAACGATCTAAATGGAGGTTGGCCTTTCACAAAGGTTCCATGGACTTTGAAGAAGCCTGAGTGCAAGGTGAAAGGGAGAAACGTGCTAAGCGAAAAGCATGTCAAACGAATCCTTTACAGGACCATCTTCCATCTGGTAACCTGTGTCCTCCACAGCTGTGTGAGCTGTGTGGATCTAGAATTGGCCTCCACAGTCACTTACGGACCCATCGCTAGAGCCTACACAATTTTTAATAATTTCCTCCTTTTATAATTTTTCTTTTTGTAATTTTTATCCTGGAAGACAATCTTACTCGGTCACGAGTGATCGCCTACTGCTACTAATAGAGATCTCATTCTCCAAGTGTAGATCCTTATGTAGCCAAAATGGCACCACCCATGCAAAAGAGGGAGGTCAGCAGACTTGAGGGAATCCCAAAGATTGCAAAAATTTTTAAAAATTAGAAAAAATTAAAGGGGGGGGGGACCCAAAGCATCCCGATTAGGACTGAGCATGCGCTGGGGCCATGGAATGTTGACTGATTGTTGATGTGGGGTGGGGGCAGATATGAAAGGCAGTATCCTGGAAGATGGATGGCTGGGACCCTAAATAGGAGCACTTCACACTGCAATGTTTTGTTGAAGGTCCCACTTCTTAGCAGGAAATGCCATGCTGGTGGAACTGTGGGAAACAAGCAGGGTTCCTCCTTCTGCCATTGCATAACATCTCTGGACTGATCATATCTGAAAGCAAATGAGCCAACAGAAGTTTATTGGAAAGTGGAAATGTAGTCAGAGGGCTGTTACCAGTCATGTGGGCATGGGGAGGGCTTATACTGGCCTTCCCCAACCTGTTGTCCTCCAGACATTTTGGGCTACAACTCCCATCAGCATAGGGGTGGTTGTGGATGATGGGAGTTGTAGTCCAAAACATCTGGTGGATGCCAGGTTGGGGAAGGTCTTAGACACATGCACACACTCATGAAGATTTTAAGAGGGCTTTTGAAAAGACTACAATAGTGACCATGTACAAGATCCTACAAATGGTTGCCAGACAAATAGTAATTAAGTTGAGACTCAAGCAATTCACACACTTCATTCCATTTCATCCATCTTCTTTCTGTTTTTCAGGATTAAGCATGGCCCTTGGTTTGTGAGTCCTTGTTTTTTCCTATTTGTCTTTCATCCTGTTAGGAATGTCATTCATAATCAATACTGTAAGGAAGAAACTGATGGTTCTCTTTCTGTTTTTTCTTCCCAAGTATATTTTCAGTTCCAGGCTTTCCTGGGCTTCCTAAGAGCAAATAATCAAAACCTGAATGTACATAAAGGAAATTAAGAGACTGCTTTCCCGCCCTAAGTGTTATCTTTTCTATAGTAAGATCCAGCAGTTCCTCTGACATGTTACTTTCTTTTTTTTTTTTACTTTAAAGTAAGAGCAAGGGCCCAATCCAGATCAGGGGACCTAGATGTGTGTGTGGGGGGGGAGAGAAGGGGACTTTAACCCTTTACCCTCCACTGTGGTTCCAAGCCGGATGCCCCCCACCTGTAATTTTCAGTGCCAAAAACTGATCCATCATGTGTGTTGTATGTAGGTCTTATGGTATGCACACCTTTAATCGACAAGCTTTACCAAGCCGTGGTAGAGTTCACTTAAATGTGTATCCAGTTAGTCAGGATATTTTCACAGTTTCTTTTTCCTGCAACAGATTCAAATCTATAGGTGTTTTAATGGTATTTGATGATATGATGAGCGTTTCACCTTGTGTATAAACTTAAGCAGATTCCCAAAAGGCAAAGTCAAAATGTTCATATTTTCCTGTGAAGGCAGGTGAATAGATCATGGATAGGCAAAAGTCATCTCATCTGTTTATCTTGGGGTTGCAGCAAGCATTGAACCTTATACAGAATATCCTGCAAGTCATTAAGATGCAGCCCTAATAGCAACAGCCTACTGAGAGGAATGATGCTGTAGGGGTACCACCCACAGCCTTTACCAGGCTAAGGATGACCCATAAACATTAGTTTTGAAATGGATCCTCTCAATTTCAAAGCAGGCTAGAGATGAGATTATGGGTTTTTTTTAAAAAATGTGAATAGGCAAACAGCAGGGTAGAAACTGTAAGGAGCTGCAAAGGTCAGTTGTAGATGGCAAAATGTAAAGGGGGAAAAAATCTGGATAGCAGCCAATGGTTTGTGTTCAGCTTAGCCATGTGGTGAGTTTATTTCTGAGAATACAAATCCCTTCAACATTAAACACTTGTATTTCAATGACTTGTAAAAGTCACATATTTAGTTATTCCAGGCTTATCAGGCATCATTAGATCTTTGGCTGGGAATGCAATATTTTTTAAATGGCATATGAGATAAAATACATACCAGCCGTAGAAATCTAAACAAGGAATTAATGTGGCTGATAACTACTGGCCAACTGAAGAAGATCCTCCATAGAGTGAAATCTGTTCCAGCCATTAACATTTCTTTCTTAGCCCATGAACCTTTCTTTCCTTCTTTCAGAGAAATTAGCTATAAATTGTACCATGCAAATCATCCATCCATGTGTTATACATCTCTCCAGTCTGCAACATGTTTTGACTAAATCACTGAAGTGAACCTCTTAGGAAATAAATTTAGAAAGGCTAAATTCATACTATCCTTTTGCAGGACACGAAATCTAATCAGTACCCTGGCAAAGGAATTCCATACAAGAGTCAATGTTTATTTTTGTCTGGGAACTATAGAAATGTACATTTATGGCTTTATTCGGCTGTTTGTAGTGTCAGCTATTGTATATAGTTTACCATTATCGCCTGCCATTTCAATAGCATTTAGAGTAAATATTGGCCAAAGCAAAGCCCCCGTATCTAAATGATTTGCGCAAAGGATAAAGTTCACATTTGAATCCCCCACAGCTAGATTTTTATGTGGGATCATGGAAAATGGCCTGTTCAGTTTTCAGAATCATATTATGTACTGACATCGTGCAATATGCCTTCCGGCTCTTGAGTTTTGTTGACATCTTGGCTAAATGTGTCTCCAACACATTTGTCAGTGGTGGGCTGAAGCTATCCCAATCTGAGCTGGATTCCTGGATGGCTCATGTCCTGATTTGATCATAGGCAGGCATTGCCAGTGAGTGAACTCTGGGCATAACTTGCCTGGATCCACTGCATAACCTGATATTATGCAATGGATCCACACAAGTACCACACAGTAAAGATAATCTGGAGCAAAGTAGTTCACGAACCAGAGTCCAGCCAATTGATCAATGTCATTAGTATACCACATGAAAAATGCCTTACAAGAGTCTTCTCCAATATAATGCCCTCCAGATGCTTTGCATATTAACTCTCATCAACCATGGCTAGCACAGCCAATGGTCAGAAATTCTGGGAGCTCTAGTCCCAAAATGTCTGGAGGGCACCAGATTGGGGAAGCCTGATTTACAATTTATTTATTTATTTATTTATTATATTTATTAATCGCCCATCTGGCTGGCCACCCGGCCACCCTGGGCGATGTACAATTAAAACAATGCAATAAAATATTATAATTTAAAACAGTATAAAAAATTCTTTTAAAATCCTAACCCACCCCATATTCCCGCCTGAAATACCATGTTTTTAATGCATGGCGGAAGCTCATCATGGAGGGGGCATGGAGAAGGTCACTAGGGAGGGAGTTCCATAACGTGGGGGCCGCCACAGAGAAGGTCCCTCTTCCTAGTCCCCACCAGCGTGGCTGCTCTGGCTGATGGGATAAGGAGAAGGTCGTCCAGTGACAGATCTTGTTGAGTGGCTTACTTGATGTTGCTGGAGGCGCTCCTTGAGATAAACTGGGCCGGAGCAGTGTAGGGTTTTAAAGGTCAAAACCAACACCTTGAATTCGGCTCAGCAAGCAACTGGTAGCCAGTGCAACTCCTTAAGCACTGGCGTGATGTGATCACGCCGGCGGCTGCCCTTAATCAGGCGAGCCAGCCGCATTCTGTACCAGCTGAAGCTTCCGAACCATCTTCCAGGGTAACCCCACGTAGAGCGCATTACAGTAGTCTAGGCGAGAGGAGACCAAGGCATGAATCACTGATGGGAGCAGATGATTAGGAAGGTAGGGGCGCAGCTGCCATATCAGATGGAGTTGATACAGCGCTGCCCGGCTCACAGCTGACACCTGAGCCTCCATGGACAGCTGGGAGTCTAGAATGACCCCCAAGCTGTGGACCTGGTCCTTCAGGGGGAGATGTACCCCATTCAACACCAGGTCAACATCCCCTAACCTCCCCTTGTCTCCCACCAGAAGTACCTCGGACTTGTGAGGGTTCAGTTTCAACATGAACAATATATATGAGCCAATGTTTATTCAGCAGGGATGGGGACTCGGACTCCAGGACTCAACTCGTGAGTCGGACTGAGTCCCCCCTCTGACTCAAGTCAGACTCGAGTCCCAGTATTTTTAATGGGACTCGAGACTCGACTCGGGACTCAAGACCAAGGACTCGTGTTCCAAAATTGTGTTCCTCAAATGCAACATGGATAGGTTTTAGGAAGTACAGCAAGTTTATTTTTTAAAATCATTTTCCTAAACTGCAACCTTTCAGACATTTTGGGTTTGGCTGCCTCTGCCTGCCTGTTTGGGGTTCCCTGCCTCCTCTGCCTGCCTGGTCTCTTCTTAACCAGTTCCACAGTTTGAATTGTCCAAGACAAATGTCTCTGCCTCCCTGCTTTGGGGTTCCCTGCCTCCTCTGCCTGTCTGGTTATTTTGGGTTTGTCTGCCTGGTCTGTTCTTGCCAAAATCAGTTGCAGAGTTTTGAAATAAAAAGGCACACTTGTGCCTAGAATTTATTTAAGCCACACATCTGAAGTAGCCTTATTTTGTTGGGGGGAAACCCCATTGATTTTAATAGGGACTCATGGAGTCAGCTTTGGGAGTGACTCATGAATCGTGAGTCACCATTTTGGACCAAGGACTTGGACTCGGACTCGAGACTCGGGTCCAAAGACTCGTGACTCGACTCGTGACTCGAAACCAAGGACTCTTCAACATCCCTGCTATTCAGTGGGGCTAGACATAGATAGGATACAGTAAACAGAAGGACAGGTAGGTGCAAATACCTGGCACAAATGCAGTTTGGGGGAGGGGGGAAGGAGCCAAAACAGCAAGGCCAAAATAAGTTATTTTTGGCATTTCTGGTGCAGCTATTAGCTGAAGCCCTGCACGTAGGCATCACTTCAATTTTGTTCATTAACACCGTATGTAAGCCTTGGAAATCTCAAACTCCAACTTACAGTGATACGTATGACTATAATTGGTAAGTTGTAGCACTGGTGTGAATATGATATTGTAGTGTATACCTTAATGTAACATAATGTACACAACATCTTAGTGAAACTCAAATGAAGAAACGGGCAAAATCCATGTTTTAAAATGCAAGTGTTAATTGATTTCAGTTTAAACCAGGGATGGGGAACCCATGGCCCTTGAAATGTTGTTGTTCTACAACTCCCATCATCCCTGGCCTGCTGGTTGCAGCTGATGTTGGCAGTTGGAGTCCAACAACATCTGGAGATCAACAGGTTCCCCACCTTTGGCTTAAGCTTCCCTTCACCCAAAGCCTCAGCGCTAAAGCTAAATACAAATAACATGAATTTACAATTGGGAGGTCAAGATGAGGAGGAGGTGAGTGACAGAATGAGCAGGTTTTGGGGGATTTTTTTAATGTCAGTCTATCAGGGGCAGAATTAATTAGCCACATCCTCTGCTGCTCTCTTCCCCACCCCCACCCCCTCTCTCCCTGGTCATGTTTGCTGGCTTTGGTAGATTCTTTATCAGCAGTGTTTGCAAACAGCTTGGAGAGGGGCATGCAAGTGGACAGATTATTATCTTCTACACACTGAGAGGGGAGAAAGAGCAAGCCTCATCAAAGGAGCAAGCCCAGCAGGCAGGTAGGCAGCCAGCTGGCTTTCAGCCCAATGCAAGCCATGTTTACTTGGCAGGAAGTTCCATTGATTTTAATGGGACTTACTTCCATTAAAACAACAAGCAAAGTGAGGTCTTTTCACCCAGTTCCCAGCAACAGATTCTGTTGCTCAGATACCCCCCCCCTCCCTTTATTTTCTTAGATAGTTGACATGAGATTCTTCATTCTCCTGAATTTGGGAACTTTTGGATTTATTTTATTTTTTTAGGCCACAGTTGTATCCCCAGAGGGCCTGTGCGTCCATTCCTGCTGCCCCCCCGCCAGATATTACAGCACCTTCTCTGAATTTTCAAATTTAATTCCTCTCCCACCCCACCAAAAAAAACAACCCATGCAAGTCTAATCGGGTAGCCTAACCCTATTAGGCTACCTGTTCTGCAGTGATTTCCTGCTCCCTCACCACAATATTTCTGGCTACAGGCCTTTTAAGCTATTTTCACTTGTTGAAAAGAATGCTCCTCTTTCTACCCAGTGATAGTGGGGCTTCCAAAGACCATACAGATAATTGAAAAAGGTGTTTTGGTTGGGTTTTTTTTTTGTATTTTTAAAAGTGGTGTCTGTAAAGAACTGGGTGCATTCCATATACAGGATCACAACCTGGTACACCATTAGTTAATCAGGAATAATTAACCCCTTGCCAAGTGGTCATCACTCTTCTTGTTGATGTGTAAATACAGAACAGTGGTTTAAGGGTAAGTTATCTTGAGTGTGCACATTAACTGTGCAGAGGGATTCACAGTAGTGATCTTCAGGGTATGTTGCTGTTTTGGATTAATATATAGCCCTGAACAACTCATTTCTTAAACAGCCCCCCTTTCTTTGAGCACTACCATAATAGGTTTGTGACACCTAGTCCCAGTTAAACAATTTGATCACCACATTTTGAACTAGCTGCAGTTTCCAGAACATCTTCAATGGCAGCCCATGTACAACACATTATAATAACTGGACAGCCATCTGTCAGGGATGCTTTGACCTGGATTCCTGCATTGAGCAGGGGGTTGGACTCGATGGCCTTGTAGGCCCCTTCCAACTCTACTTTTCTATGATTCTATGATTCTAACCCAGTTTGGTGTTACTAGAGATTAGATTATTGTGGCCAGATCATCAAGTCTTAGAAGAGACACAGCTGGCATACCAGTGGAAACTGGCAAAGGATACTGTGAGCTACCAGTGTTACTTAAGCATCAGGAAACAAAGCTGGTTCAAGAAGAACCCCCCCCCCCCCCAACTGCAAACCTGGTCCTCAAGGGGTGAGTGTGACCCCATCCAGCACAGGTTGACTTCTCCTCTGGATTGATGGACAGTTCACCAGCAGCACCTTGGTTTTATCTGGGTTGACCTTCAGTTTATTAGCCCTCATCTAGCCCATTACTGACTCCAGACACCTGTTAGGGTATTCACAATGGTCACACCTGGATCTGATGTAAAAGAGAGGTAGAGTTGGGTGTTATCAGCATATTGATGGCACCCAACTCCTAGGCTCCCAGCAGTTTCATGTAGATTTAAACATCAGCACAGAGGACAATAGGGAACCTTGTGGGATGCCATAGCACAACCTTTCCCAGCTTGGTGCCCTCTGGATGCATTGGACTACAGTCCCATCATCTGCAGCCAGCATGGACATGATGGGAGTTGTAGTCCAACACATCTGGAGGGCACCAGGTTGAGGAAGACTGCCATAGCATAACTGTCATGGTGCTGAAAAAGGTAACCTATCCTAGAATAATTACTCCAAAATACATGTTCACCTCTCTTTTGTACATAAAATCAAGATGGGTAAAGTGATATCTTAGGTTGTGAAATTTGTTTGACTGCCCAGAATCTAATCCAGTTTTAGACCTTTATGTAAAACAATATCAATATCTTTACTGCACTCTTAGATCCACCTTAGATAGCCAAGAAGATGTGTGTGGAATTGTGTTTCATACAGCAATAAGCTTCTGAATTGTGACATCATTAATGATTCAATATTTGGTATTGTAAAATGTTTGCATTTCTGGGACAATAGCCAAGAAACATTTCCCCCACTGGGCGTTTGTTTGTTTGTTTGTTTGTTTATAACATTTCCTATCCTGCCCTTCAGCCTGAAAGCTCTCAGCATGGTTAATAAATATTAATTAATTTATTCACAAATAATAAGTTTCAATTTGTTTTATAATATTGTATTTCAATATTTTGTTTTATTATTTTATGCTTGTGAGCCACCCAGAGAACAATATTGTTAGGTAGCCTATATAAGTGCCATAAATAAATACATAAAATGAATTTTATCATATTACCGGTAAATATAGCATAGATAAGATCATTCTTTGTATCAGCTACCATAGGCACAGCAGTATTGCAGTCTTCAGTCAAACACAACTGTTTATCAGAATCTGTCTTATATTATTCCGCATAGCTCAAAAGTATACATAATGCTGCACCTATAAAACTTGACCTAGTGATGCACAATTCTGCAATCTTTATTATGCTTTTCTTCTCATTATGAACAATCCTGCAGGGGAATCTGGGGTGTGGCTTTCATATAGGCTTTCTACCCTACTGAATATGGAATACTTAACGTGCTTTATCTGCTATGTGAGACTCACTGTCAAAGTAGTTAATGGGTATTTGCTGCAATCCTATCTCTTGTCTTGCACAGGGGCTCACAAATCTTGGCCAAATCCAGCCAAATTTGTACTCATCAGAGAGAGTGGGATGATCCTGTCTCTGAGGTTATGATTATCTTTGGAGATATTTGGAGTAGCTACAAGTTCTAGTACAATGGTGGAGATGATCTCACCCTCCCTAATTTCAAGCTGGTGAGGGGGCTATCTCATTAACTTTGGAAAAACTTGGAGCATCTCAGATGTGTATGGGACAAGGGCGGTCTTTCCTCCTTAGCTTCAATCTGGGGAAGGGCTGGGCCCTACTGTACTAACACTGGAGCACCCTAAAGCTAGAATGATGGGGATGAACCCCTCCCCTTGTTTGGAGCTTTCAGAAGAGCCCCTGCCCTTTTCCAGGCTCAACAGAAGCACAGGGGTCTCACCAGATTAAGAAATGCATTTGCCAGTGGTGAGTTGGCCAGTGCAATTGTGGTTCTTCCAGCTCTACTCCCTGATCCACACTACTTTCCAACATTCCACGCTCCCTCAGGCCTGCCTTCAGGCCCATCCAGGTATTAGTCAGTCCATCGCCTACAGGCAACACAGCATTGCGACCAGAACCCCTTTTCTTTGTACAGATAATGGCAGTGCATCCCTCTCGGTGCACTTTTTCTGCACTGCATATCCTTAGGCTGCAATGGTCTAAAGCAGTTTTTCCCCAGCCTGGTGCCATCCAGATGTGTTGGACTGCAACTCCCATCAGCCCCACCTGGCATGGGAATGAGGGGAGCTGCAGCCCAACACACCTAGAGGGCACCAGGTTGGGGAAGCTGGGTCTAAAGCAGTGGCAGGGAACTTTTTTTTTTTTCCAGTTAAGGGCCCCATTCCCTCAAGGATAATCTCTCTCGAGGCCACAGGCTGTGGTGGGTGGAGCTAAAGCCAGCTGTTGGGATGGTAAGAGCAAAGTGGGTGGACCCGCCCTCTTTCTCTTTCCCTCTCCACTCAGAGGGCTGCTGGGGGAGGGACAGATTACTTTTGCAAGAGACAAGGCTGGCTCTACCATTGAGTGGATGCTGAGGGGCAGCATGGCAGCCCCCCCAGCCATTCCTCCTGAGCCCCTGTCCATTCCCCTCTCTTGGAGGACAGCCTGTCCTGCAGCCACCTAAACTAGTCTGCCACTTTCAGGTGTGAATGGAGAGCGCTGCCCCATTGCGATTGTTGAAGTAAAATTTAACTGCTAGTCCTGTTGGCTTCTGTACATGGGATGGAGGGGGCACCATTTCATCCTGTGTCTCAGGACTGGCCCTGTTCAGAGGTTTGAACTATTTATTTATTTATTATATTTATGAATCGCCCATCTGGCCAGACAACCGGCCACTTTGAGCGATGTACAGTCCAATAAAACACAAGGGGGGGGGAACACACACACACACAGTATAAAACACAATTAAAAACAGTACAAAACTTTAAAATCCTAACCCACCCCATATTCCCGCCTGAAAAGCCATGTTTTTAATGCCCGGCAGAAGCTAATCAAGGAAGGGGCATGGCAGAGGTCACTGGGGAGAGAGTTCCATAAATTGGGGGCTGCCACAGAAAAGGCAGAAAAGAGCTTGAAGAGCTCTTTTGAAATTAGGCACAGCTAAGCAGGGTCGAGCCTGGTTGTTACTTGGATGGGAGACCCCTCCTCTAGTTTCTGCATTGAGCAGAGGGTTGAACTCGATAGCCTTGTAGGGTCCTTCCAACTCTATGATCTATGAATCTCAGGCCTCAGGTTGCTGCCACCACCACCACCACCCCAGTCTAAAGTAGTTCAGCATTCATAAAGAAATATCAGAGCAGCATCTTTCATTTTGGTCAAGGCTGAAGTATGAACAGAGGGGTGCTTATGAAGAGAGAAGCAAATGGCCAATAAATCTTCTGCCAGCTCCACTAGAAGTTTACTCAAGAGGACAAAAAGTAGTCTTAGTTACAACAACTTTTTCTTAAAAAGGCATTCTAATAAAACATTAGTGGAAATCTGTAGCCAAATAAGGTGAAGCCAAGCAATGTTGACAGAAAGCTCCATTTTTCAAGCACAGACACCAAACGCATCTATATTCTGCTAATATCTCAGGCATTGTCTCCAAAGAAAATCCAACTGTGCAATGCAAATTTTTTGTGCACCTAAGTGATATGTGCTCAGAATAGTGATGGGCTCCCTGTAGTAATCAGGGGAGAAATGGAAATTGTAACTAATTAGGTATACTCCTATAATAAGGGAGTTTAATGATTGGTGTTATACAATTGAGTGTGCGACGTGTTTCATTATTTCATTGCAGTTCTTCATTGTTATGCCAGAGCAATGACTAATTTTATTTTCAGGTGGATAGTTTGCATGTTGAGTTAATAAATGGGAAGTGTTAATGTGATATCAAATAGCAATGTCAGGCTTTTTGTCCAAGCGCACTTCCTGCTAAGCAGTGGGCTGTGCTTATGTACAGGAACTGCGTAGAAGGGCGAATGAAGCACAGGACTGCTGCTCAGGCAGCTTTTTGCCGGTTCATACAGGCCTCTTGAAAAAGATCACAGCCATGATTTCAATAAATGCTTTCTTTTATCATGTTTGCCTAATAAAAACGGCATAATTCTGAAAACTGTTTTCTCAAGAGGCCCTAGGCGTATTTACTTTCCATTAGGATGGCTGAGCCAACAACGTCAGCGATCAATCAGAAAACCTTTTCATCAAAATAGTTTTGTCTCCAATTTTCAGATGAAGTCAGTTTCATTTTGTGGGCAGTTGGTCTGTTTTTCCTTATGAACACTGCCTTAAAATGTTTAACACTGGAATTTAGCTAATGTGTTGATAGATCAAGTGAAAGCAAAGGGCTACTTATGTCTAAACTAGATTGATAATAGATAGGGACCATTTCCTGTTGGATCTCTCTCCAGACACTGACATTCCATGAACTTTTGAGGACTTGGTTCTAACTAGCCAAACTGGCTACTAGGAACCTGTCTTATACCATTGGTCCATCTAGCCCAGTTTTATCAACTCTTTGGTGGCAGCTCAGCTCCCCAGGGTCTCAGGCCGAGGTATTTCCTTTTTAAAAAAAAGTTTTTATTTTCAACAACAAACACCACACAAAAAACCATACAACAATCAACACAAACCATTACCAAAACTAAAATGGACTTCCGATTTTCTCTAAAACAAATATAAGTGACACAATACTTTCTCCTACTCTAAAAATACAAAGAAAGTTCTCTCTTTTTTCTGTTGTCCAAAAAAATCTTCCCCTATTCATCAAGCCCACAGATAAACAAAACATTTTTTCTACACATAATCTAATAGTGTAGGTTAGTTAATTCTACTGCAAATATCTTCCCCCATCACACTTCTATTATAAACAGTATTAAACTAATCACGCTGCCAAACCGAATAAAAATTTCAAAAATCCTTCCCACTACTACAATTCTCTTTTAAATCTTTCTGCTAGGCACTCACCTTTTAAAATAAATTCAGTTTAATTCCCCCTCCCTTAAAAATAAGGGCCACACATTTCAGGTTAGTCCTCCTTCTCCAAATCCACAAATAAAAGAAATCCATATCCCTTAACAATAAAATTCCCACCTTTCAGGATACTCCAGCACAGTTAAGTCTAAATCCTCCCCTTTCCCACATATGATAAACACACTCCTTTTTATTTTCCATATACAGTCATGCCTTGGATTGAGAGCATAATTCGTTCCGGAAACGTGCTTGTAATCCAAAACACTCTTATATCAAAACGAAATCTTCCAAAAAAAATGTGTACAGGGATTTTTAATTTAAACCGTACTACAGTACTTGTATTGCAAGACGTCACTTGTATATCAAGTCAAAAAAAATTAAATAAATATTTAAAATTTTGCTTCTCTTGCAAAATGCTCTCAAACCAAGTTACTTGTAATCCAAGGTATTACTGTATCTAGCAAACCCCCAAATGCCTTTATACATTTTAGCCAATTCGTCCAATAACATTGGACGAATTACATTACCTCCTCTTATAAAAAAATTCTTTAACCTTTTAAGCACATATTTTCCAGTATTCTATTAATACATTATAACCTGGGTTTTAGGCCCATTTTAACATACATACATTCATATATTCTTATTTTGTATTCCCAAGAAAAGGAGGGAAAACTTATCTCCAAACATTTCCCCATCTTATTCCCCCCACCCACAAATAAACCAATTCTTTTTCTCTTTTTAAATAAGTCAATTAGAGGATTCCACTCTGCAATAAGGATAGATGTTATCTTTTCTTCAATTAATACCATAAGCCAACTTCACCAACCATTTTTCTTGCTAAAATCCTCTTCCTCTATCGAAAACAATCGTTACCTGCATCAACTTTAAAATAGAGAGGACTCAATATTTCCAGTTAATTGACATCCCCTTCCAAACCGCCATATCCATGTCCTCCCCATCCCTTTCAGTAGATAAATATTGCTGGGGAACTTGATCCATTGTTTCCCTTCGAACAAGAGGAATCAGTAAAGCCCTTATATCATCAGGCTTCGAATCTCAGGCAATTTTCTTCTTCTGTCAGGCAGTTTTCTCCTTGTTTCAATTCCAACAGAGTCAAAATTCATTCTCCTTCAGACTCTCCATTTCATGCTTGTATTTTGTTCTCCGAGGTTTCAGCCTTCTGTTCCACCTCTCCAAATATTTGCTTTATATTTTTAAATTCTTGTAATATTTCCATCTTGGTATTGACCAACCTTTCAACCATTCTTTTCTCCAAGGCATCAATCCTGATTTCCATTTTCTCCTCCATTTGGTTAGGTAAATTATAAACCAAATCCAGTGTGACCATCTTTGCTCTGCTTTATCCTTCTGTCCTCCCTGCTAGCATAATCAGAAGCTGGTCTCATGCTGCAAGGCCATCTGGCAGCTTCCCCCGTCTGTACTTTCAGCAGAAGTAAGAATAATAAGATTGAGAAACCTCTTTCCTTCCCATTTCCAAACTTCTTCACTCTGTGAAGCTTTTAACCTTAATTCTTAGTTTAAAAGACTTTCCAAAATCTCTTGTAGTCACAGAAAAAATCTTTACTCACTGTAGGAAGTCAGCTTTGTTATCAAGAAAACCTCTCTTCCTTCCTAAACAGTTAAAATCTGCAGATAATCCACTAGGAGTGATCCTTGAGGCACTTATGATTTATCTCTCCTGATCTCCCTTTGATCAAGGGATATTTGGCAGGCTGGAGGAGCCCCTCCAGACCAACTTTTAAGATGAGTCATTTCTCCACTAAAAGTGAAGACTTTCAGCCCACCATTGCACCCACCGGAAGTCAGGCAGAGGTCTTTCCCATGGCCTACGTGGGTTGAGCCTGGAACCTTCTGTACATGTAGCATGTGCGCTACCTGAGCAATGTTTCCTTCCACTTCATGGGTTTCCTGATTGTATGGTTTAGAACCACATAAATGCCATAGCATTTTCTTTTTATCCTTTGAGATCATTTTCAAGTCTCAAATGTAGGTGCAATTTTAAAAAGATTTGCACCAAAATCCTTTGAATACCACTAGCAAGGTGAGCATCAAAACAATGTCTGTCTTCTCCCAAGTGACCTTTCTAGCCCTGACTTTACATAACTGGCTGTTGTTCCATTATGTGGTATAATCATTCCATCCTTACATAGGTTCTGTAAACATTTTCATACTATCAGTTGATGCAAAATGTCAACTATTACTCTGGAAACTCTTACTGTGGCTCTCATACCTTATAATATGAAAGACTACAGTCTTGAAAGGTGGCCTAAGAAATGCATGAAACAAACTAACAAATATAATAGGAGCCTTCTAGAAGTAGATTAATTAGCTAATTAATTAATTAGCCAGATGGCTAATTTATTTATTTATTTATTATATTTATACCCCACCTTTTTTCCTGAAGGGAACCCAAGGCGGCTTACATAATCATCCTCCTCCTCTCCATTTATCCTCACAACAACCCTGTCAGGTGGGTTAGGCTGAGAGTCAATGACTGGCCCAAAGTCACCCAGTGAGTTTCATGGCCGAGCAGGGACTAGAACCCGGATCTCCCGAGTCCCAGTCAAACACTCTAACCACTGCGCCACACTGACTCTACATCATTTCCCACGCAACAGCAATCCTGCAGCAAACCATGGAACATTTATTTATTTATTTATTTATTTAATAAATCACACCCTTGCCTATCAGGTGCCTTTGTACACATAGTGAGTTGTTTAGGGCACAATCCTATGCATGTTTAGACAGAAAAAAGTCCTACAATTCCCAGCATGGCTGGCTGGAGAATGCTGGGAGTTGTAGGACTTTTTTCTGTCTAAACATGCATAGGATTGTACCCTTAATTATTTAACCAATTTATAGACCATTTATCTAAAAGACATCTCAAAGTGGCTTACAACATACAATATTTGCGAGTGTCAAAGCTTTGAGAACTGCAGACTAGGTTAGGAGTGAAGGAAGTTTCAGTCTCAGTGTTTGTGCCTATAATTCTGGCACCATTAATCTACTTAGTCTAATTTTCATGGGTGATTTTTTTTTTTTAATGTTTAGTTCTAATGTACTTAAAATATATTTTGCCCTGATCTAATAATGGATATCCAGTGTGGAAGCAACTTCCATATATTCCCTTGCTAGACTGGGGAACATGGAAGTGGACTGGATGTGAATCCAGATATAATACATCTGATGCATCCCCCATTCACAGAACAGGACATGGATGTGGCTTGCCAATTCCATTCCATTTCTCTCTCCCCCCCCCCTTTTGCTTGGTATTCTTCCTGGGAGGAAGAGGTGCAACCTTCCACGGCCACTATCAAGGATAAGCATGGTTGGGCAACTGCCAAGAGCCCACACCCCAGCACGGGCCCATTGACAACAGTCCCCTGGAGTTGCTCCTCCTTTTCACCACTGCAACCTGCTTGTTCACTTGCCTCTTGATCTGGCCCAGACAACAGTGGTGGTGAGAAGGAGGAGCAGAAGATACCACTGCCTACTTGCTCACTGGCTCTCTGCCTGTCGAGCAAGCAAGTGGTGGCAATGATGAGAAAGAGGATGAGGAGCAATAGGAGCTGGTGACAATGGCAATGAGAAAGTAGATTCACTGAGCAAGGGGGCCCATTAAGGGTGTCTTGCCCAAGAGCCCCCAAAACCTGGAGCCAGTACTGCAGCATCCTAATGGCCCTTCCTCCTCTGGCTGGTGGCAAAGGTCAGAGTGTCCTTCTCATATTTGCAGTCATAGAGCAACTGGGATGGTATTTCCTCCCCTTCTTTGTTTCTCCCAACCTGTCTGAAATCTACAGTCACTGTTTTCTTTTCATCATAATTTCAACAGAGCCACTGCATTTTTTAAATTTATTATTAAACCATGTAACCTTTGTACTTTTACATCACTCATTTGGCAGGTGAGCCCTGTCAACCTTGAACCTTTGCAGATCTCTGTGTGCCATAATGTGGATGGCATTAAAAAGTAACACGTACCTGCCGAGACCAACATTATACTATTTATGAAACCGTATAATGTTAATAACCAAACTCAGCAAGATTTTATCACTCTCCACCTGTAATTTAGAACTGCTGACTCATCAGCCCATAATTGCAGCTTGCCAATGCACTGCTCCACTAAAACTAGCAAAGTGGCAAGCTATTCTATCACCGCTGCATAAGCACCCTACCATCTTTCATTTGTCTCCAAGGGAATCCTCTCTGGAGGGTTATAGTTAATTAAAAGATCAGTGTGTATATATATATATATATATATATATATATATATATATTCCATGACAAACTCTTCACTGCCTTGCTCATTAGAAAGATCTATATTTTTAATACTTTTGTGATGGATTAGCTTTCAGGGGTATTATTGTTTTGTTTTTTAATGGACAGGTATTTCAAAAGACAGCTTGCTTTCTATCGAAACCATTTCTTCCTAAGAGGCAACCATTTCCTCTGTGTCCTTTCTTTGTATGTTATTATCACACACTTATGCTATACTGATGGCCCAATTCTAAAAGTTGCTGCATCAGCAAAGTAGTAATTAGCCCAGTATAGAGTAAGAATTCCATGTGTGCCAAAAATCTAAACTCAACATAAAAACACACACACCAAACTCTGTACCACATAAGCCTGAATTCTGCGGTCAGATAGAAACCGTAAACTGGCAATAAAATAGTAGACTTCACACACACCTCCAACTCGAAACACACAAATGCAGTGAAAGAAGATTGCCCCATAATCATATCAGCAGCAGCAACAACAACAACAAGAAGTAGATTTAGAGTGCAACCCTATGACCTCTAGACGGCATCTGAGGAACCATAGGATTCTAGGGATTTCCCTCTCCAAGGCTACTAGCCTGGAGGGGGAAATCCAAAAAGGAATTCTCCCCCCCCCTTCATACACCCAACCTCCCACATGCAGAAAGCTCTACAGCAGCTGTTTCTTCGAGGTTGTCATGGACCAGGACTCCAAACCCTCATCCTCAGAGGATTTCAACCCGTTGTCCTCAGAAGAAGAGGATCCAGAATTAATGGGAGAGGACTTGGCCATATGAAGGCTTCATGAGGTTTCCATCTCCCCAGGACCCAGTTCTCAAGAAATACTCCTGGAGTTGGCTCTGCTGCATCCAGAAGAGCTTGCATTAACATCCTTAGACTCTGTGAACATGTGCCATGGGGATGCTAGCATGCCACAGCCACTTCCATGTTGCCACAGTCACTTCCATGTTGTCACAGCCTGAGATTGCTAAAACAAGCCAGGGCGCATTAAGAGACAAAGCCTTGGTCAGTATGGAGGCAGGGCCAACCAGCCTAAATGCAGCTACACTCTTATTTAAGTCTCAGTCTTGCTCTGCTCCTTGTTGTAGCAACATACAAACCAGCCTTTCTGGCTTGCAGCACCGGCTTTCCATGGTGCTGTTCTATTCCAGTTCCTGAAACCTGACTGTTCCTGAAACTTTGCTGAAAAAACTCCAATCCATAGGTGACAGGCCTGTGGCTCACGCTGGCTCAGCTTATCTGAGCATGGAAAGCTAAGCAGGGTCAGGCCTGGTTATTACTTGGATGGGAGACCCCTCTTCTAGTTTCCTGCATCGAGCAGGGGGTTGGACTCAATGTCCTTGTAGGCCCCTTCCAACTCTATAATCTATGAATCTATGAAACCCCTGCAACCCAGGCCTCACCTGTGCTTAAACGATGCTAAGCTCTCATCACAGCAGAGACCGAACTGAGCTCTGACCTCAGTAAGAAGAAGGAGGGATTGGGGGGGGGGGGCTTGGGGGGTGGAGAGAGAAGAGGCCATAGATCTGCTAGATCCAAAGTCCTCCCATCAAATGTCCCCATCCCTGGTTGCGTGCATCATCTAGATGGGCACAGAGGCCCATGTAGCAATAAATACAGCAAAGGAGGATGTAGTGGCCAAAAATATATATATAAAAAATTAGAAATCCTGCAGGACGTTGAATCCTTGGAAGCTTCCAATCTCACAGGCTCCCATCATTTGGGTGTCTAATCCATAGGATTGTCCCTTAAGGTTGCAATCCTATACCCATTTGCCTGTGAACTCAGTGGGGCTTTCTTCTAAGTAGATTTGTATAGGATTGCAGCATCAGGGTATTCCAGTGAATACACAGAGTTCAAGAAACCTTAGTAAAATAAATTTGATACTGGAAACATAAAAGCTTTCCTCATCACTGAAGTGTAAAAGCTGAAGCTATTTCTGGCTTGGAACCAGGGGTGCTGATAGGCACATAAAAGACTCAGGGGCCAGGCCCAGAGCATGCAAATTTGCATACATTTACATATACTGATTTATATCTCTATATGCAAATTCAGAAACAGTTAGGATTTATTTAAATTTCACAGAAGGCAAAGCCAGTCAATTAATTTCTTATCAAAACCACCTCATATGGAACAGACACATTCCAACATTAGAATCCCACCATTAGAAACGTCAGAATGAGGGAATACAAGGGTCTGTGGTCCATATATCACTATGACAGTGCAATCCTATACATATCTACTTAGAAGCAAGCCCCACAAAGTTCAATGGGCCTTACTCACAGGTCATTTTTTATCGGATTGCCACCTAAGAGCGCAATTGTATGCATGTTTAAACAGAAAAAGGGGCTAAAACTCCCAGCATGCCCCAGCTGGCTGGGCCATGCTGGGAGTTATAGGCCTTTTTTCTGTCTAAACTTGCGTAGGATTGTGTCCTAAATCTCTTTGAAATAAGAGTGTCTGCAATTACCTATATCACATAATCTTAGTCCCAAATGGGGTGACTGTGGCAGATGCATCTCTTTCTAAATGCATTTTAAACACTTCTTTGATAGAAGGTCATGTTCCAACTCCTCTAAAAGAAGTGGCTGTAAGCCCTTTACTAAAGAAGCCTTCATGGGATCCCACATCCTAGCTAATTATCACCTGTTTTCCTTTTTAAAGGAAGATCTTAGAGCAAGTGGTGCTTACACAACTCCAGGTTTTCTTGGATGAGGTTGATTATTTGGGTCCCTTCCCATCTTGGTACAAGCCTGATTTTGGGACAGAAATGGCTTGGGTTTCCTTGGTGAATTACCTACGCTGAGGCTTAGACAGAGGGAGTGTCCCCTGTTCATACTGCTGGACCTCTCAGCTGCACTTGATACCCCTCTGGGTATGATATCCCTCTGCGTACATTTGGGTGGTATGTAAGTTGGGGGCACCATTCTGCAGTCCTGTTTGGCTGAGCATTCCCAGAAGGTGCTGCTGGGGGACTATTGCTCAGCCCCATGGATGTTGGCATATTGGGTTCCTCAAGGCTCTACTTTGCCCCCTATATTTTTTTAACATCTACATGAAGCCACCAGGGGAGGTCATCCAGGGTTTTGGGATTGGGCCTCAGTAATATTCTGATTACCTTTCTTTTTCAATGGATGCCATGGAGGTGGTGGACGTCCGAAACCATTGTCTGGATGCAGTTAAGGATTCAGTGTGGGTGAACAAATTGATGCTCAGTCCAGTCAAGATGGAAGTTCTGTTGGTCAGTAGGCAAACCAACCAGAGATTGGAGGTACAGCCTGCTCTGGATGGAGTTGCACACCCTCAAAATGACCAGGTCTGCAGCTTGAGGATGCTCTTGGACCTACCATTGTCCCTGGAGGGCCATGTGGCTGCTGTGGCCAGGAGTGCTTTTGCCCAGCTTCAGCTGGTGCACCAGTTTCTTTATTTATTTGACCTGTACCCTGCCTTTCTACCAAAAATGGTACTCAAGGCACAATTTGCACCCCTTCCTGGTGAAGGTAGATCTGGCCACAGACAGTGACCTATGCCTTAGTTACTTCTTGTTTAGACTGCTGTAATACACTCTACCACCCTTGAAAAGTGTTCAGAAACTACAGCTAGTGCAAAATATGGCAGCCAGACAGTTGGCATGTGCTTTATAGACCTTACAACAGCAGTCTTGGACCAATTGCACTGGCTTCCGGTTTATTTCCAAGCCCAATTCAAGGTACCGTACTGGTTTTAACCTATAAAGCCATAGGTGGCTGGGGGCATGTGGGGGTTGAGATACCTGAAAGTCTGCCTCCTCCTGTATGAGCTTACCCATAATTTGAGAACTTCATCAGAGACCCTGTTTTATGTTCCACTACCAAGAGAGGCTAGGTTGGTGGATACTTATGATAGGGCCTTTTCAGTAGTAGCACCCTGATTGTGGAACTCCCTCCTGAGGGAGATGACATGAACTCCTTTATTACTTTGCTTTAGATGGACACTAAAGACTATTCCATCATGCTTTTAATGCTGCCTGGTGTTGTTTTATGTCACTCTTTAATTTTAATCCGATTAAATCGCAATCCTGCTCTTAAGCATCATTGTATGGTTTTGGTTTTAGGGAGGTCATCTTGATCATATCTTAGAAGGGTAGTAAAAACTGCACTGTTTCACCAGGCCTCCAATGCATTCTAATGTTGCTCTTAAGCTTGTTTTTAAGAAGGTTCCCTATCTGTTTTTATTTTCCTGTTGTAATTTTTGTTTTTCTTATATTGTTGTCCTGAATTGTACAACACTTTGAGGGGGCTGGTGTGCAGAAAAAATGATTTGATAAATGTGTTCAGTAATGAATGAATGAATGAATGAATAAATGAATGAATAAATAAATAAATAAATGGATCTGTCCCAAACACACATAAAGCAAAGGGGTCTGCAAAAGCAGTGTTTGGTGAGGGGATTCATATCACCCTTTCCAGTCCACTGCAACCTGTCATCTCAGGCATAAGAACATAATAAGAACAATGGTAGCTCAGAACAAAGTGGGGGTGGGGAGGGCATAGTTCAGTGGTAGAGCACATGCTTTGCATGCAGAAGGTCCCTCCAGGTTTAATCCCTGGCATCTCAAGTTAAAAGGCTCAAGGACAAGTGTTGTAACTGATCTTTTCCTGAGACCCCTGGGGAGCTATTGGCAGTCTAGGTTAACAATACTGGGATAGATAGATCAATAGTCTGACCTGCTATGACATTCCAACATTCAATGTTCTCCTCTCACCTAGACTACTGTAAAGCGCTCTACGTGGGGTTACCCTTGAAGACAGTTCGGAAGCTACAGCTGGTACAGAATGCGGCGGCTCGCTTGGTTAAAGGCAGCCGCCGGCGGGACCACATCACACCAGTGCTCAAGGAGCTGCACTGGCTACCAGTTGCTTGCCGAGCCGAATTCAAGGTATTTTGACCTTTAAAACCCTATACGGCTCCGGTCCAGTCTATCTCAAGGAGCGTCTCCAGCAGCACCAAGAAGTGGGCCACTCAACGAGATCTGCCACAGATGGCCTTCTCCTTGTCCCTTCAGCCAGAGCAGCTAGACTGGTGGGGAAGAGGAAGAGGGCCTTTTCTGTGGCGGCCCCCGTACTGTGGAACTCTCTCCCAAGTGACCTCCGCCATGCCCCCTCTCTGCTGAGCTTCCGCCGTTCATTAAAAACCTGGCTGTTCAGGCGGGAATATGGGGTGGGTTAAGTTTTTTAAAAAATTTATAATGTTTTAAATGTATTTTATCTTGTTTTTAGCCTATGTACTGTTAGGTTTTACATAGTGGGCAGAACGAGGATTATCACCTGACATGGAGGATGTCTCCTGAGGTGAAGTACACAAGGTCTTCAGTCACCAGACATAGTCTCAAGGTGATATGAGTCATAGACCTTGGGACAGGTTTGGAATCAACATGTTGTGATGAATAGGTTATATAATAGGTGAGTAATATCCTATTTATAGATACTATAAATGGGGTCTTGCTATATAAGTTGAGGTAAGACACACATCCTTCTCTTGACTTCCTGCTCTTGTTCTGGACTTCTACTTCACTTCATCTCAGCCTAGCCACTGGGGTCTTGGACTTGTATCTGCAATGATGTAGCGAGATGGGAGCATCTCTTCTGCGTAAGAGAAGCCAGCATTGCTTGCCTTAATCCCATGTAATTGGGTCTTACAAATAAACTCTTTAATCTTTATTAACTGCTGTTATCTCCTCCTTCCGTCTGCATGACTGGGACTGAGGGTCACTGGCTAGGTAAGCTTTTGAACCCGGGTCAGTCCAGCTCTCACATGTACATCGCCCAGGGTAGCCGGTTGCGGGCCAGATGGGTGATTAATAAATGTAAATAATAAATAATAAATAAATAAATAAATAAATGTTCTGTCTAGTCTAGCATCTTCATTCCACCATGGGAAGCCCCCAGATATGGCATGAAGGCTACAAGCCTCTCCCCGTTATTTGCCTCTCCTGCAACCTAGAGGTTCTGTTTACCTCTAGCCATTGATAGCCTTATCCTCCATGAAATTTGCCTAATCCCCCTTTCAAGCTATCTAAGCCTTTGGCCATCACCACATCTTAAGGCAGCAAATTCCGTAAGCTAATCATGTGTTGTGTGAAGAGTACTTTCTTTTGTCCTTCCTGGTCATACTGTTAATCAATTTCATGGGATGTCTGGAGTTCTACTGTTACAAGAGAGGGAGAAAAAAAAATGATCTCAGTCCACTTTTTCCATATTGTGCATAATTTTATAAACTTCTATTATATCCCCTTTAGTCGTCACCTTTCCAAACTAAAAAGCTCTCTGTGTTTTAGCCATTCCTCATGGGCAAGGTGCTCCATCCCCTTGATAACTATGGCTGTCCCTTTTGTGTAACTATTCCAGCTCTATGATATCCTTTTTTTTGAGGCAAAGGACTTTGTCAAAGGCTTTTTCTCCCAGCCAGGCTAGTGCCTTCTGGAATTGGAGCCTGGCTAAGATAAAAATGCCTAGAGAAACAGCCAATGGGGAAATATACCATGAATGGGGAAGGGTTCAACATCCCAGCTGTGCACCCCTTTTGGTCTTAAAGGTGGGCCTTTACCTCCTGCTTTATATGTGATAGGGGCAGACCACATTTAAAATACACTTCTGCCAATGTCCTGTCCAATTTGGCTCTTGAGCTCTCTTTGCGCTTAGGACTCTCTTCCTAACTTTAAGCAGGGAAAATAACACACACTGTTTAATACAGTTTTCTAAGCTAGTTTAGGAGCACTTACTGCACCCTCTTGATATGCTATTGGGCTCTGGCCACAGCACAGAAATTAGCTTCCCCATCTACTTGCTGCCAGTTAAAGCTAAGAAGAAGAAATTTCAACAGATTTTGTGAGCACTGCAGAGGCACTATGCCAGCCTTCCCCAACCTGGTGACCTCCATATCTTTTGGACTTCAACTCCCATCACCCCAGTCAGAATGGCCAATGCATAGAAATGCTGGGAGTTGTAGTCCAAAACATCTGGGGGACACCAAGTTGGGGAAGGTTGCACTATACCATTAAGACTTCACACTACATCCCTGAAGAGACCATCGCTATCTCTAAGATGAATCAAGAAGGCTACCACAAATTTACTAACTCTTAATTGAATTTGGACCATGAGAAGAGAACACTCTTGGCTCCAAAACAGACATTACTTTAAATCTGTACCTAAGCTGCATCTGGGTTGGTTTGTTTTCCATTTTTACTCTAGAGTAAGCGGGGGGGCACGATCCAGATTGGGACCCTAGTATGGGGGATTTGGACTGGGGCTGTTGATGCTGGCTCCAGGTTTCTGAGGGCCCTTGGGCAAGGCACCCTCAGTGGGGCCCCTCCCTCAGTGAGTCCACCTTCTCACCACCATTGTCACCAGCTGCTGTTGCTCCTCGTCCTCTTTCTCATCATTGCTGCCAGTTGCTTGCTTGACAGGCAGAGAGCCAGTGAGCCAGTGGGCAGTGGCTTCTACTGCTCCCCTTGTCACCACCACCACCGGTGCCTGGGCCTGAGCGAGAGGCAGGTGAACATGCTGAATGTGGTGAAGAGGAGGAGCAAGTCCAGCGGGCTCTTGTTAGTGGGTCCCTGCTGGGATGTAGGCCTTTGGCAGTGGCCCAACCATGCCTAGCACTGATGCTGGCTGGCCCTGGGGGGCTGCTGCACTTACTATATAGTACACATGAAAAAAGATGTGGCGGCTGGATCCAGATTTAAAGTAATGTCTGCTTTGACCCTTGGTGACTGAACTGGAGTTACTCCCATGAAGGAAAAGTATATACCTGGCAGGGAGACTACTACTACTTTTAAAGCAGAGGACAGCAGTTTGTTCATCTGGGTTATAGGAAAGTGGTTAAATGAAACTGGAGGACACGGCATTGTATAGCTTCACATTTTCAAACGGTCCCAGGGTCAGGGTTGTTGTTTTTTTTAAAGGTTAGCTCCTGTTTTTCCCTGCTGTGACTGTTTCCGCAGAACAAATTAAATCTCCAGAGCAGTTTATGTGTCTAGGCTTTAATGTTATTTCATGTGGATACTTGTAATTCCAGAAATCCACAGGCATATTAGCCTTGCAAAGCCTGTAGTATGCCATCTGAGTACGTTTTCAAACTGAGCTGTCTTTCTGTATAAACAGTCCATTTTGTACTTACCAGGGCCAGCCAGGTATTTTGCTGCCTGAGGTGAAGGAGAAGATGGCACCTGCTCCCATTTCATGTACAAAAGCTGGCTGGGCTGGCAGTTGAGTCTTTCTTCAGCACTGGTGGTGGGACAATGTCCTCAGAAGGCAGCAGGCCGGCTTAGAGGGGGAAGGGCATGCTACTTGGCACACACACAGCTCTCTCCTCCAACACCTTGCTGCTACCTCCCAGCATCTGCCTCCTGAGGCAACTGCCTCACTTTACCTAATGGTAGGGCCAGCCCTAGTGCTGTGCTTTCTTGTAGCCTTGGACCTTGGGAAACACTGTCACTATTATGGTTGGTTTCAGTTCAGTTCATTTCAGTTACAGTGGCTCCATTCCTTCCTGGAGGGGCGGACCCAGAAAGTGGTGCTAGGGGACTTCTGTTCAACTCCCTGGCCATTGGCCTGTGGAGTTCTTCAGGGTTCTGTTTTGTCCCCCATGCTATTTAACATATACATGGAGCCGTTGGGAGAGGTTGTCCGGAGTGTTGGGGTTCGGTGTCACCAGTATGCTGATGACACCCAACTGTATTTCTCCTTTCCATCCAATTCCAAGAAAGCTGTTGCGGTGCTAAACCACTGTCTCTCGGCAGTAATGGACTGGATGAGGACAAACAAATTGAAGCTTAATCCAGACAAGACAGAGGTACTCCTGCTCAGTCAGAAGGCAGATCAAGGAATGGGGATTCAGCTTGTGTTGGGTGGGATTACACTCCTGAAGACACAAGTGTACTTGCAGCTTGGGTGTACTTCTGGATTCAGCCCTGAGCCTCGATGCCCAGGTTTCAGCAGTGGCCAGCAGTGCATTTGCACAGTTAAAGTTAGTGCGCCAACTGCGCCCATTCCTGGAGATGTCTGATTTGGCCACAGTGACACATGCCTTAGTTACATCCTGCTTGGATTACTGTAACGCGCTCTATGTGAGTCTGCCTCTGAAGAGTGTTCAGAAACTTCAGCTGGTTCAAAGAGCTGCTGCCAGACTGCTGACGGGCTGGCTACAGGAAGCATACAACTGGTCTGTTACAACAGCTTCACTGGCTCCCAGTCTGTTTCCGGGCATAATTCAAAGTTCTGGTTATGACCTATAAAGCCCTATATGGCTTGGGTCCAGGTTATCTGAAAGACCATATTCTCCCTTATGAGCCTGCCTGTACCCTGAGATTATCAGGGGAGGCCCTTCTCTTAGTTCCGCCACCATCTCAGGCATGCCTGGCAGGAACTCAGCAGAGGGCCTTCTTGGTGGCTGCTCCAATGCTCTGGAATTCCCTTCCCAGGGAGGCTAGAATGGTGCCCTCCTTGGTATGTTTCCGGAGACAGGCAAAAACTTTTTTGTTCCAGCAGGCCTTTGGGAATAGTCTGGACCTATGAGAATGCGATGGATTGCATTGTTTATGTTGTTATTGCTGTTTTAACTTTGATATGTTATATAATTTTAATATTATAGCTGATTTAATTATATTTTTAACTTTTGTATATTTCTAGTTATATGTTTTAATTGTACAAGTTTTAATGTTGTAAAGCCTCCTTGAGTCCCAGTACTGTGAAAAAGGTAGGATAATAATAATAATAATAATAATAATAATAGTAATAATAATAATAGGGGGAGAAGAAGAAGAAGAAGAAGAAGAAGAAGAAGAAGAAGAAGAAGAAGAAGAAATAGCAGGAAACAAAATGTATTAGTCATTTCAGGTAAATGCAGAAAATGTAGGGTAATGAAAGACCTCACCCTTTCTTTGATTTCTTTAAACATTTTTAGGCTGCACTGTTAATAACATTAAGGAGGAGATGAGCAATAAAGATATTGGAGCAGAGTTTATTATGAGAAAAAGCCCATTTTTAGGAGTAGTTGTCTTCCACCACTTAGCTCAGCCCTTTGTGTACACATCCTTCCATTCAGAATCTTTATTGCTGTTTGCCTAAGGAAAAAAGGCAGTGGCGCATTCAAGAATGCAAGCAATGGAACACTGACTGCTTCCAAGCAGTCTCTGCGTGTGGGTCCAGGTATTGCTCATAACCTTACGGTTTTCTGCCACTCATGTTTTCAAGCCCTTTCCTTGGTGAAACTCAATACTTCCCTTACAAATAAAGCAAGTCGGCTGACAAATTGTATTCTCCCCGGCTTTTGTGGGGTCGGTCGGTGACTTTCTTTCACGGAGGGAACAAGGAGAAGTTTATAATAGGATCAGTTTTGTTTGCAATTTGTTTCTAATAGATGCCAATAAGCCGGTTAACTAGGCTCCAGTTAATGGAAATTTTATTGTTTTTCCCCCTGCAGTGCACATGACCTTTCCTTACAAGCGTTTGTGATTCTTGAAAACATGTATCTGCTGCTTTACGTCAGCCCTTCTTCCAACAAGGATATGACCACTGACTCTTCTGGACTTGCACACCAACTCTTTGCCTGCAAGTAGGCAAAAAATACTTTGATCACCCTGTCAGGGGCAAATTTACGGCAACATTCTGCCTTTGGTTCCATGTGTATTTCTCCAAATATAATATCTCCCTCAAGAAATCAATGATAAGCCACTAAACTAAAGAGCATGGTAACATCTACAGAGCAGTAAATTAATGGTCTTTCGTGGATAGATGGTTACAGATTTCATCATAAAAAATGGATAAAAGATTACATATCACACAGAGCGAAACTTTTAATAACTCAACATGACTTTACTTAATGGGTTTTATTCATTTTAATCATTATAGTGTCAATGATGATTATAGCCTTATTAGATTCTAGTGATTGAGGAGCCTGTTTATGAGATATTGAAAATCTTAGGGCTACACCAGTGTGCAGGCTCAGTTGATCTGATGTGTAACTTCATCTGAAGGAACAAGGCTTGTCAGAAGATTTTCAATTAATATTTTTACAGAATTGCTTCTGTCTCTAGTGACCTAGGTCACAGATGACTTAAGGATTCCACAACATCAGCTTCTCCAAACAGTAGACCAGCAGCAAAAATAAATCAGAGAGAGAGAGAGCACAAGTGCTGGATTTTTCTTTACAGGATCTAGATGAGGAAAAGCTTAAAGTGAAAGCAGGCCACTTTCTGTAGAGTCTTGCTACGTAAGTATATGGTCATGCTTTATCACTATGTTTTTAAAATGAACATGGAGCTTGTCACTCCATGGGTAAGTCAATGAGAGTATTTTATTTTATTTTTTTGCATAATACTGATTTGCTGAATTCATCTGGATTAGATTTTTCAGAGCCTATGTGTTGCACAGGTTAGAGTACTGTAAATAGACTGGGGAGTCTAAAATTCAAATCCCTGTTCAGCCTAAATGTTCACAGGATGACCTTGGGCCAGTCATCGGCTCTCAGCCAAATCTCCCTTTCAGGTTTGTCATAACAATAAAAGGGGGGGCGTGTTGGGAGGCACCTCCCGAAGCTCTTCAGTGGAAGGCAAGTTAACAATGTATTTTATCATGATGTGAACCAGCCTGTGATATGTTGGAAGTATCACTCTCTAACTTATCATTGGGGGGCTCAACAACGGGAAGAAATGATAAATATATAGGACTGGCACATAGAAGGCATGATCAGATGAGATGGCAGAGATATGGAATAGAAAGGAACACATTCAGGGCAGTTCTATCTAGAAACTCAGAAGTAAGTCATACTGAACCTAATGGGCATTGCTTTCTAGCAAGTGTGCATAGAACTGGACTTCCACCTAAGAATAGCAATGGTGATGGAATACCAGGACTGTAATGGAAACATACAGGAGGTTAGATTACAAGTGCAGGCTACTGCACGGAGAAGAGATGTGGGAAGAACAGGAACACTTAGGCCTGGTCTGCACATACATCACAATGAGATGGTAGAATCTTGAGGTGGTAGGTTGGACTATACCATTTCAGACTGCAGCTGGGGGTGGGTGGGTGCCACTTTCTATTGCTCTCCCATTTGCCAAGCTTCATGCACTTAAAACACTCACACATCAGAGAAAGAGGTTCTATCCAGGCCAGCTGCCGCCCTGTTGTGCTGGGCCTTCTGAGTGTAGGGTGTGTGTTCACAAAGTGGAGCATTTAAAAATATGAGTCATGACTCCCACCACCCACAGTCTGAAATTATATAGTCCTTCTACCACCTTTGGACTTTTCCACTTGATGATTTCTTTGTTTTATTTATTTATTCAATGCATTTTTATCCCACTCTTCAGTCAAATGGCTTTGAGAGGAGCTTACAAGAATCAACAATTGAACAGACCAACCCAGTTCACACGTAACAGTGGCAAATTGTGGGTTTGCGTGCCAGGCGCACGTGGCTGCCATTTTGAATATGCAACCTCCAATCAGGTCAATTGGAGGTTGCTCCGTGACACCCAAACCTGGACATTATGACTTGGTTTACACTTAACAACAACCCAGAGTACAGGTTGAGTATGTGTTGTTGTTGAATTGTGGGTTGTCGTTATGTGCAGACTTTGCACTATGGTTTAACTATGGGTTGTTAACTACAAATACCCAGAGGTCACAGCCCAACAACAAACCATAGGTTCTCTTCCTAGGTTGTTTGTGATCAACAACCCATTGTTAAACCATAGTGCAGGTTTCACTCATAATGACAACCCACAATTCAACAACAACCCACGATTCAAAGACAACCCATACTCAGCCCATACTCTGGGTTATCATTATGTGCTAACCATTAACCATGGGTTAAACAACTCACATTTAACCTACAATTAGTTGTTAACCCATGATTAACCCATAGTCTCTGGGTTCACACATCTCAAAACAACCACCAATAGACCCGCTCGGAGGTTGCATATTCAAAATGGCGGTGACATATTGTGGATTAACTGTGGGTTGTTTAACCGATGATTAACCCATAGTCTCTGGGTTCACACATCTCAAAACAACCGCCAATAGACCCAATCGGAGGTTGCATATTCAAAATGGTGGTGGCATATTGTGAATTATTTGCTGCCATTTTGTGCAAACAGGGCATGTCCTCAGGCTTACAATCTAAAAAGATATAAGGAAAGAGATTGGGAGGGGGGAGGGAAAAAAGGATGCTGGTGATGGTTGATTCATTTGTGCAGATAAATACAGTAGGAATATACCTATTTAGGAACAAATTGTACTCAGGTTCGCACTGCATCTATTGTCCTTCTGGCAGGGATGTTGAAGAGTCCTTGGTCCCGAGTCCCGAGTCGAGTCCCGAGCCTTTGGACCCGAGTCTAGAGTCGAGTCTAGAGTCCGAGGTCCAAAATGGTGACTCGAGTCGAGTCCCGAGTCCCGAGTCCCTCCCAAAGCGGCGGCCCATGGAGGGAGCAGGAGGGTCTCCGCGAGAGGAAGAAGAGCTGCCCTTCCTCCCGCGGAGACCCTCCTGCTCCCTCCATGGGCCGCTGCCGCTGCCGCCCTCACCTCCACCTCCGCCGCCCTCACCTCACCGCTGCCGCCGCCCTCACCTTGCCACCGCCGCCGCCCTCGCCTCTGCCACCGCCGCCGCTGCCGCCGCCGCTGCCCTCGCCGCCGCCCTCGCCTCTGCTGCCGCCGCCGCGCCGCCGCCACCGCCCTCACCTCCTCCTCCTCCTCCGCCGCCGCCGCCGCCGCCGTCAACCTCGTCGCCATCGCCGTAGCACACAGCACGCCACGTCACGCCGCCAGCGCCGTCGCTCTGTTTTTGGCGGGGTTGCTGTGGTTCAAAAACAGAGCTACGGTGCTGGCGGCGTGACGTGGCTTCAGCAGCAAAAGGCCACAGCCCTGAGGAACAATAATTGTGAGGAATCTTGCAGAGGAATGGACAGCCTGCAACTAATTAGCCTCATACAGTGAGTGACATGTCCTAGCGGAGTGGAGATCCATCAGTCCTTTGCTTTACATGAGGGTTGGGCAACTTTGGGGAATGCAGGGGCCATTTTCACCTACTGCCCCATGGGACACACTTTGTGGGGCACCGGGGTTGGGGTGGAAATTGGCAGTTTGCAGCTGGCAGTAAAACTGCAACGTAGGATTTAAATATAGCTTGTTCTCAAGCTAAAACTCACCCTTTTAGCACTCTATAGCAGCTGTGGGTCACTACAAGTGTCAAATTTAGCTTCAGAACAAGCTACATTTGGCCCTTTTAGTGCTTGGTAGCACTAAAGCTCTAGTTTAAAAGTAAAGCTCCTGATTTTGATTATTTGCCACCACCAAATTTGGCAGCACGCCAGGAACCGCACCAGGGAGCAGCATGGGCTGCATGGGGCCCACGGACCACATGTTGCCCACCCCTGCTTTACACTCATACACAGCAGAGAAGAGTAAATACTGCAGAGACAAATGAGTGCAGTTTAAGACTTGCATCACCCGCTGGCACTAAGCTGGCATTAGTTGTCTTAAGGGAAACATCTTTATCCCTTATTAAAAGGCTTGAGAGTGAGTGTTTGTTCGATTGTTACCCAGAAGCAGAAAAAGAAGCATGGTTGGTGAATTCGCTAAGTGACCAATTCTAATAATAATAGATTAAATATATCAAAAAGTGTAATTTTAAAAGACAGGCAGTTTTGTTTTTGTTTTTTTAAAAAATCATATATCTTCTCATCCCGCAAAATGATGTGGTATTTGTACTGAGGTGACCGGTACGGATATGATGGTTGTAGCTTTAAGCAGACTGTCAGATGTTCAGGTGCTTTGCTTGATAGGTATTCTCTTCCCCTCCCCCATAGTAATATAATATAGTGTGTGTTTTTTACTATACCCTGTGATAAGAACAACAAGAACAATGGGTTGGATCCATGATCTGCCTTATGCAAGAGGAAGTTTTCCACTCGTGGAAGGTCCCTCTGTCCAGTTTTTGGGAATACCCCTCCCCACACACACACACACCACAGCTCCAGATTGGTTCAAATGGGCTGATGGAAGTGGACTTTCCCACCCCTTCCTTCCCACAACAGCCCCTCCAGCCTCCGGAAAATGCTATACTAGGGGCAGTATCCAATTGCATCATTCAGTTAGCATGAATGACAGTTGTGCTAGTGGAAACTAGGTTCTGAACTATGTGCAAGAGAAGAATCCAACCAAAGTTATGTTTGTGCAAGCACAGTTGTGCATTATGCACAATGCATTATGCTTGGGCAACCCATTGTACATTACCGGTTGCGCAAATGTAATGGGCAACCACTTGTGCAACAGAGAGATTCAGCAGAGCTCCACTAGCACTATTTGAGTTTGCAGGATGGCACCATTGGATATGGCCGAAAGAGTCAGGAGACCCTGCTGAATGGGATCAGCTGTGGTGTGGGTAGAAGAGGGGTCCTCAAAACTCAGGTGGGGAGACCTTCCACAAGGAAACCCTGCTGAATGGGCTTAGCGGTGGGGTGTGTGGGGAGGTTTTATGTCTTTATTTAGGTATCATTATACTGCCCTTCAGGACAGAAAGCCCTCTCAAGATAGTTGTGAAGAAAAGATTTTTGAAGAATTTAAAAGATAAAATTTTATAATTTTATAACAGCATATATATTTTTATTCCAAACCAGCAATGAGTAGCAGCAACAGTTACACAATTACAGCTTCAAAATAAAGACTACCAACATTATGCAATTAAAAGAAGATTTTACACTATAGAAAAGCAAAATATAATCAAAGGCACACTCCTTAATACACCCCGCTGTTACCCTTCCTACTTGCCTTTTGCATGCATGTTAAGATGTGTCTACATTCCTGACAAAAGTAACATGGAAAGCAGACCAAACACATGTTTGTGCCAGTATATATCAAATATTTGTGTGGGGCCTACTGCTATACTAGTGCATCACTGTAGGAATGTTGTGATGAGCCAGCAGGAAAACAGACTGCAGATATTTATTTGGAGTGCCAGAGTGATTTTAAAAAAAAGAAAAAGGTGCATTTCTTGCTATAAAGTGTGGTGAAAGAATGAAGTCATTGAAATTTATCTGATCGCACTGGCAGACCAGTGAGTTTGATAGCTCAGCAAATTTGTAATGCACACAAAGTGTACATTTCAGCAGATTCTGCATGTGGGATTATTATTAAGTGAAACCTATGCTGAGAATGCAGTCAAAGTAACATTTGAGTTATCTATCTGGCATGGCCATTGCCTGATTCACATTACACTAACTGCTGTATTAACAACTGTTTGGTTTCGCATTACAGAGCCTTCTCTCTGCTGCAAGGGAGAGGGGAATAATTCTCAAGGAATGGAAAACATCACTCTCTTCTCTTGCATAGATGCCTTTCTTAATGGAAAAAGTCAGTCACTGATGGCTAGTTGACACACTTCATTGAGCTGTTTTCCCAAGAGCAAAATTCTTGTAACAGCTTCAAGTCACCTAGTTCTGTACAAACTACCTGCAGGAACCCTTTTGATTCAACACCCACAACAAAGGTGTGACTTTTGGCACACTGCTTTCTTGATTTTGATGTAACAAGGATAACGTTGTTTGCGCTTTGTAAGAGTTCCCCATGGTTCAACTAGAGATGGCCGCTCCCTCTTCCCTTCATATAAGCAGGGCCGGATTAAGCTAGGGGCTGTTGGAGCGGAAGCTCCAGGCCCCTAATAGAAAATAGGCCCACAATTATAGGGACACGCGGCGATTTTTCCCCCCTTCGGAGACGTCCGGGGAAAGGGAGCCTTGCGCTGCCACTGCCGTCCTTTCCTGTGGCAGGCTCGGGGCAGGCGCCATCCGCGAGGGAGGGAAGCAGGCACGGGAGGAGCCACGGCCACAGCTTCATGGAGAGAGCCAGGTAGAGGACGGACCCTCTCCGGCTTCTTCCTTCTTCCTCCTCCTCCTCCCTCCTCCTCCTGTGTCTTGGGGACTCGTCCGGCGTCGGATTTCCCTTTCGTTTTGCTGGCCCCTCCTCTTCGTCTCGGCCGTGAGTGACAGGCGGCAAAGCCCCGGGAGAAACCCGACCTCGTCGTCAGCAGCTGCAACTTCAAGCGCGTCAAGCTGCTCTCGCTGGGCTCGAGGTTTGTCCAGTTTCCCTGAGGGAAACCGAGGCAAAAAGGAAGGCAAGGCTGGCACAAAATGCCCCCCCCTCACACGCAGACACTTCCATTCTCTTTCTCCTGTTTCAGCTTCCCCCAAAGTACCTTCCTTCCTGCCTCAGTTTCCCTCAAAGTTTGCATACAGTTTCCCTCAAAGTTCGAGGGAAACAAGCAAAAAAGAAAGGCAGGCAGGCAGGCAGGCACAAAGTGGGTCCCCCCCCCTTCTATTCCCTTTCTCCTTCCATTTCTGCCTCAGCTTCCTTCAAAGTACTCTCCCTCCTTCCCGGCATCTGCCTCAGTTTCCCTCAGAGTGCCCTCTTTCCTGCCTGCCCACCTGTTTCCCATACAGGCGCTGCTGCCTTTTCACATTTATTTTATTTATTTATTTTATTTGTTATATTTATACCCCACCTTTTTTCCTGCAAGGAACCCAAGGCGACTTACATAGTCCTCCTCCTCCTCCTCCTCCATCTCCATTTTATCCTCACAACAACCCTGTGAGGTAGGTTAGGCTGAGAGTCAGGGACTCTTTTATAATGTATTTCAGTTTACCCCACACAAAGCACTCACACACACAGAGCAGCCAGACAAAAGCAAAACACGCTTATAATTTGTAGGTAGCCTTTTATAATGTATTTCAATTTTAGACAGCAAAAAAGGTAGTACATTCTTATTTTTTAAACCCACTTTTGCCATCGAAATAAAATTCCACCCTCCATTTAATCATTTATTATTTATTTATTTATTTATTGCATTTATACCCCGCTCTTCAGCCAGAAAAGGCTCTCAGAGCGGCTTACACAGATTAATAATAAGACATTCCCTGCCCTCAGGCTCACAATCTAAAAGACATGACACAAAAGGAAAAGGGATTGGGAGGGAGGA
Source organism: Shinisaurus crocodilurus (assembly GCA_021292165.1). Classification (NCBI taxonomy): domain Eukaryota; kingdom Metazoa; phylum Chordata; class Lepidosauria; order Squamata; family Shinisauridae; genus Shinisaurus; species Shinisaurus crocodilurus. The sequence continues at coordinate 51,769,261 of CM037880.1, forward strand.
GGGAGGAGGAAGAATGCCAAACTCAGGCACCAATATAATGTTTGGCATTCTTCCTCCTCCCCCCCAATCCCTTTTCCTTTTGTGTCACGTCTTTTAGATTGTGAGCCTGAGGGTAGGGAATGTCTTATTATTACCGGTAATCTGTGTAAACCGCTCTGAGAGCCTTTTCTGGCTGAAGAGCGGGGTATAAATGCAATAAATAAATAAATAAATAAATAATAGATTTATTATCTATTATAATAATAATAAAAAAAAAGTGCCACCTCCGCAACTTGGGCAGCAAATTCCATCAGTTGTTTAGGTCCTGTATGAAGAACTACATTATCTTGTCCATGTCAAATTTACTGCAGGTTGATTTAACTGGGTGACCAAGATTTCTAGTGTTATGAGAGAGAGAGAGAGAGAGAGAGAGAGAGAGAGAGAGAGAGAATGTTCCCTCTATCCACTGTCTCCACTCCATAATGTTATAAACCTCTCTCATGTCTTATACTGTATGTAGTTGTCTTTTTTCTTAGGGGTGGGGGAGCACAAACCTCATAGGGAAGATGGTCCAACCCTTGATCAGTTTGATTACCCCCTCTTGCACCTTTTCAGTTCCATGATATCCTTTTTGAGATGGGGCAACCAAAACTGTACATAGTGTTACCAATGTGGCCACACCATAGATTTGTATAAAGCCATTATGAGACATGGTTTTATTTTCAATCCCTTTCCTCATAAACCTTAGCATGGAATTTACCCTTTTCACTACTGCTGCACACGGAGGTGTCATTTTTGTTAAGTTAACGACCATGATCTCAAGATCTCACCCCCCTAGAGAAACAGCCAGTTGATCCCATCAGTGTATTCATGAAATTAGGATCTTTTGCCCCTATGTCCATCACTTTATACTTACTTATGCTGAGTCTTATTTGCTGTTCAACTGTCCTAAGATACAGAAAAATATAATGTCTTGACATTTGTATCTTAGTCAGGATTTGATCATACATTTACCCAGTCAATATGAAGATAGTTGAAGTCATTACAACATGTTCTCCTTTGGATTTCCCTCTCTATCACAATTTCCCTCTCCAGCCTCAGAATTTTGGTCCGTGAGCAGGAGTGATTAGTATGTGCCCAGTACTACATTACTTTTGGGACCTGGCTTGTATGCCCACCCACAGTTATTTGGTGTTGGGCTGCAGTATACTCCTTTTTTCTAGGTTATTCGACTCTATGCCCTCTTTAATAAACATAGCTATGCCACCTCCACTAAAAGCGTCCCTGTTCTTTCTATATATTTTATGTCTAGGTGTAACTGTATCCCACTAATTCTCTCTGTTCCACTAGATTTCTGATATCTATGTTCTGTTTTTGGTTCTTTTTTCTTTTCTTTCTTCTTTTTTTTAAGCACAAGAACCCCAGTTCCCTCAACTTGGCTTGAAAGCTTAAATACTTTGGCCTAGTTCTCACCGAAGTGGTAAACTTGTGTCTGGGCTATATCACTTCAGACTGCAGGTGGAGGTTCACATGATTGAGTGCTCCTCTATACATCCCCCCCCTTAGAAAAATGGAGGGCAGGAAGAAGGGCTTTAGTTTAACCTTATCCTGACATCTGAAACAGGTTGACCACTTCAGTGGGATCCAGGCCCTGTATATTGTGCCCCTTTCTAAATTTCCTTTTTCTGTGCAATTTCTTCTATGATGCCCCCAATTTCCCCCCCCCCCCAGAAATCCATTTTGAAACTGCTCTGCAACCTTTTTGATGCAAAGTTGCCAGCAGTCCAGTCCTATCATTTGTTCAAGTGGTGTCCATTACTTTTGAACAGGCCTGGTGGCTTGTCAAAAATTGACCCCAGTACCTAACAAACCTAAACTCTTTCTTCTTTCCTTATCTCACTCATGTATTGAGACCCAATACATACCTACATGTGAGTGGGAACCTTATACTGGCCACATCTACATGCCTCTCTGCCTCTCTCAGCTTTCCCAGCTGAGGTCCTTGGTCTCAAGGGAATGAACTTTTCCCTAAGAGCCAGGAGCTCATTGCACTGAATACACACAACTACCAGCAGGCAGTTGTACATGTGGCACAACTGTGGATAGCCCTCCCAGACTATTTGCTAGTGACACTGTTTTTGTTTTTGTGTTGTCTTTAAGGCCTTTTATCAAAACTTACATTTTTATGTTTAAAAAGCTGTGAGATCAAGTGAAACTTGTGCGAGAAGGGGACTTTCACTGCCCTAGCTGCCTTGCCCAGTTGCTGAATTCACACAGGTGCTTCACTCACATGGTTCCTTGCCTTTGGGGCTTTTTACAACAGCCCGCCATGGCTTATTTAACCCACGGTGATGCTACAGCGTGTGCAGCTGCCATTTTTAATATGCAACCCCCCACTGCACGGTTGTCATGTCATGCGAGGGTTAAACAACCCTCACATAATCCATGGACTGCTTTAGGGTTATGCGAGGGTTGTTTAACCCGCACATATAACCCATGCTCACTGGGTTCACATGACACAACAACCCCCGAGTGGAGGTTGCATATGCAACCTGGTCCAAACAGGCTCTGTGGCCCATTGTGGGTTAAATAACCCACGATGAGCCGCAGGGTATTGTCTGAACCCAGCGTTTGTCTCTGAAATTTGTTGCTGGGGCTGAGACAGTTGTCTCTGGAGTACATCACCATGAGATGATTCACAGTAGAACAGTACACATTTCTGACTCCCAATGTTTAACAACAACAACTACAAAAACCATCCAGGCATCTACCTACTCAAACATTAAGATCATCATCTGAAGCCCTCCTCCAGGTGCCCCCACCAAATGAAGTGAGGTGGGTAGCTTCAAGGGCAAGGACCTTTTCACCCCATTTGTGCAATGCTCTCTCCAGAGAGGCTCGCCTGGTGATTCCGTTGTGGTCTTTTTGGTGCCAGGTGAAGACCTTTTTATTTTCCCAGGCATTTTAATAATTGGTGTGTGTGTGTGTGTGTGTGTGTGTGTGTGTGTGTGTTTTAGTGCTTTTAGCACTTTATTCTGCTGTTGGTTTCAATTTGGTTTTATGTGCTGGAATGGTTTGATTCTTTGCTGCTGGTTTTATCTTGGTTTTATTGTGCACTGTTTTAATTCTTTGTTTTAATGTTTGTATGTTATGTTTTTATTGTATACTGCCCAGAGAGCTTCAGTTATTCAGCGGTTTAAAAGTACAGTATATAAATAAATAAATATACAAACAGACATTTTGTTTTTTCTAAATTAGGGCGTAATCCTATTGCCGCTGGACAGAGTCTAGAGCAGGGCTCTCCAACCTTGGGTCCCCAGATGTTGCTGGACTACAGCTCCCAGAATCCCTTGCCATTAGCCATGCTGGCTGGGTATGCTGGGAGCTGTAGGCCAGCAACATCTGGAGACCCAAGGTTGGAGAGCCCTGGTTTATATGGTCGTAGGAGAGGTTGGAGCCGCAGCTCCAACCTCGGAAACGTGTTCTGAAGTCAGGGCTGGGACTTTGACCTTGGAGCATCTCCCTCTGTCCTCGCAGCTGGTGTGAAAAGAACCATACCACACCAGCTGCAGCTCCAAGTTCAGAAGACCAACCTCAGAGCCAGAGGTTTATAGGCATTCTGGGGGCAGGGAGGGGAGGAGGGAGGCTTCGCCACAACACGTAGTATTCAGGCAACACCTCAGCCTCTCCTCCTTGCGCTCCGGGGCGAAAGACTTAGACAGCCAAAATCGGCCATCTAAGTCTTTTGCAGGGCAGGAGGGGCACAGTGGCGACCTTTGCCTTCGTGCTCCTTCTGCCCTCGATAGGATGCCCGTAATCCTCTGAGTTTGGAGGGTTATGGGCAGCCACATTGGATTGCACTGTTAGGCTGTTATTATCAGATGTAGATTTTTACTTGTATATGCAGATCATCCCAGTGCACGGCCCATGGAGTGCAGTATGCAATTGGCTCCACCCTCCTGAAGTACCATTTTGCGTCATGGTGGACCTCCACAGTACTAGTAAAAAATTAAAGCAGACCCGCACCAGCCTGAAGTCTGACTATACCTGCTTTAAGAAACCCGTACATGCATTCACTTATCTTCTTCATTATTTATTTTCCTGATAAAGTTTCAAACAGCATGTAAACTACCCTCAGCTCTATTAGTGAGAAGTCAGGCATATTTGCTTAAGACTGCAGTCATTCCAGCTACAGCCTCTCTACCTTCTTATGCACAAATTCAACTTGAAAAGCAAATTTGGTATAAATGGGTTCTGCTGAACTTCAAAGCCTACAGCCAAGATGAGGGTAGGTTTTAAGTGAGGAAATGACATATCTGAGCAGTGATCAGTTGTGCTCTCCAGGCAAGTCTATTTAAAAGCACTTTCCATTTTAAATATAGCAATAAAATACCAGGCTAGCAAACCTCCTTGATAAGGCTAAAAGCAATACATCCAAATCCAATCTAAATTTGACATTGCCTAGAACAAGAACTCGCATTGATAAGTCAGGACTCGTTTACAGGGCAATAAATGGGTGGGTAGCTATAATATGGGTATTAAACTTGTAAAATATATTGATGGCAAGCAAGAGCTAAATAAATAATTTACTGTGAGAAGATTGGAAATCTTTACGTGGTACTTAATTGACCATTCGTGCTCCCACGTTCTTGATGGCTTTCTATTTTGCATTTCCTTTCCCCCCCCTTTTTTTCTTTTTCAGGAGCTCAGTTTTTCCCATGTGTATTTTATTTCCAACTCCGGTGGCTGATCACAAGTTAGCACATCTCAGAAAGCCGGTCCAGTTTCCATCTTTATTTTGTCAGTCAATTACAGTCCTTCGGACATGCTCATTAGCTTGTTTAGAAGAATTAACAAATCAGCTGCCTCCCCTGCATACGAAGCAGCTGCTTTTGCCCCTGAAACCAAAATGAAATTGTTCTAACACTTTAATTTTGAAAGACAGTGAGGCTCTGCTCACAGGGATTAACTAAGAGCGGAGGTCCCTACTGTTGGGAAAGGCCTTAAGTACACAGAAGGCCAGTTTCTTAGCTGATGCATCACAACAAAAGTTCACTGACCATACAATCCTTCGCGTGGTTACTCAGAAGTTCAGTCCCACTGTGATTAATGAAAATCATTGCCAGGCAATGTACTTAGGGTTACAGCCTGAATTTGTCATTGTTTCATCGTTAAAAATCTGGCCATCAGATTCCATACATTGCACTCATGGCCCAAATATCTATTTTTTATTTATTTTGAGTGAGGGGGAGGCAGTCCAAACTTACAATATGCCCCCCCACACACACACACACACATGTACCACAACAACCCCATCCTCCACACACAATCTCATAGATTGTGTTTATAGCCAGACATGGCAGTATGGTGTGTGTGTGTGTGTGTGTACTAGGCATAGGGCGCAATCCTACACATGTTTAGACAGAGAGAAGGCCTACAACTCCCAGCATGCCCCAGCCAGCATGGCTGGCTGGGGCATGCTGGGAGTTGTAGGCCTTTTCTCTGTCTAAACATGCATAGGATTGTGCCTTTACTCGCACATATTTTGGGCCTGTAAATCCTGCCAGCAGCACTGGCTCCCACTGTCCCTGGCCTCAATGTCCCTGATGATTATGATGGATTTCTCCCTCCCACAGCTGTACTTCCCTCCAGCACAAGGAACTGTGGGAAGGGTACTTCTTGAGAGAGCGTGTTGCAGCCTGCCCCAACCTTTGTACTTAGAATAAGTGTGAAAAGCTGAGCATGATTTTTTAAGAAATATATATATTTCTTTTTTAACCACCCTTCATCCTTACAGATACCAGCGTACACTAAGTATGACTATAAATAGTCATATAAATACAAAAAAATATCCATAATTTAACCTTGATCCCTCCCCCTCCCCTTCATGGTAATAGCGTTGCAGCTTGGGCCAGGGAAGGGGGCTGGATTTCCAGGTCCCAGTAGAGTGTCACACACACACACACACACACACACACACACACACACACACGATGCTTAAGCCCTGAAAGCAATGGAATCTCATAAATGTCATATCTGCTGTGAGAAGAAACCAGTAATAAGAATCATAACCAGATCTGACCAGAGTTTGATTGGTGACTGATTGTAGTGCTGCTTTGAGCCAGTAATTTAGTGCTCAGAGTCAAATAAAATGGAGTCATTCCCCAAGGAAGAGTGTCACATTGGCCCTAGTGATCGAGTGAGCGGTGTGTGTGTGTGTGTTTACTTGCTGTACAATTAAATCTTAAATGCATGCATTACTTTTAACGTCTGGGATTCTGAAAGTAAGCTCCAGATTTAAATACCCAGGGTTGGAGCCAGATTTACGTTGGATTAAAGCCCTATTCAGGCATTCTAGATATGGATAAAGCAAACACGCGAGGGGAGGGAACACCCTTCTCCCTCCCTCGCTGTGTTGCATTGTGAACCAGAATGCTGGGGAAAAAAAATCTGTGTTCTGGCTTGTGTGGAGAGCCTCCACGGATACAGGAGATGCTCCTCTTCGGACGGTCACCTTCTATGAGTAGAGGGTGACAAACATGACAAGGGAGAGGGGCGGGGCTGCAGTGCTCCCTTTCCTCATGCACAGCCTTCACATGGTAAGAAGAATGCCGGAATAGGGCTTAACGGCGCTGGCAGAAGTGGACTTCCCTGCCCCTTCCTTCCCATGGCAGGCCCTCCTCCAGCTTCCCCAAAATGCTACACAGAGAGTCAGGAGACCCTGCTGAATGGGAAGAACTGTACTGTGGGGCCCCAAAAATCAGGTGGAAGGACCTTCCACGAGCAACTCACGGAAGGTCCCTTCCTCTCCCGGATGCCACATTCTGGATCCAACTCCCATGTTTTATGTGAGAAGACAGAATTCAAATTTTCAGCATGCTAGGAAAGCTGGGATGGGGAAAGAGAGGCTGCAAGGAGAATAGGAATAGGTCTGTCATGGGTGCCACAGAGGGATAGAAATGATATGTAAGAACCCTTGCCTGCTCTTGCTTATTTATTTATTTATTATATTTATACCCCGCCTTTTTTCCCTGCAAGGAACCCAAGGCGGCTTACATAATCCTCCTCCTCCTCTCCATTTTATCCTCACAACAAGCCTGTGAGGTAGGTTAGGCTGAGAGTCAGTGACTGGCCCAAAGTCACCCAGTGAGTTTCATGGCCGAGCGGGGACTAGAACCCGGATCTCCCGAGTTCCAGTCCAGCACTCTCACCACTACGCCACTCTGGCTCTCAGTGGTTGCTTGCTGCTTGCTGCTTGGGCTGCAAACGACATCTTAGTTCACCTGTCCAGGTCCAAAGTAAATCTCTGAATTGAATATCCAAGAACCTCTATCCTCCCCAGAAGGCAGGCCCACTTGAACCAGGTCTTATGTGACCACAGCAGCTGCTGAGTCTTGCAAGTTTGCATTGTTCAGTAGTTTGTTCAATAGCATCCCCCACATTTCTACAAGGAAACGAGAAGACACACCTGGTGGGCGTACCTATCCTAGGAAGGTGTGCAGGAGGAAGGAACTATCTCCCCTGCGCTTAATAAAAGCTCATTAGAAGTTTACGGCTTTGCGATGCAAGAGATTTGCAAACAGAGTTTTCATGGACTGTGTGTTATAAACACAGCAAAGGTGCATTTTATTATTGGTGTTTGCTCTTAAGCAGTTTGGGTGAGAATGCTATAGGGAGTGTTCAGTATAGAACTTTAACTGTTTTGGCCCCGTGACAGCTTTGCCGTTTGCTTCCAAAAATGTTCCATGAAGAGAATGCAACAATAGCGAGTTCTCTCACTCTCTACAGGCTGCAGCCCTTACTAGTTGCTGGAAGTGGAAGAGGCACACTGGGTAGGCCTCATGTGGTGGTATCACAAGGAGCCTAGATTGAAAAGGGGGGCATTAACCTTCTCCATGTCATTCAGAAATTTAAAATTGTATCATGAGAGTGGCCACTTATGAATCACCACAAGGAAAGAAAAGAAAAGATGAAATCCATCACCAAAAAAGAGGACAAAGGAGGACACTGATTTGCATACAATTTTCATATGCGAATTTAAATGTATAAAAATAACTGTTCTGTTTTACATAGAAATACAGTCCATTGCACCATAGTGTGGAAAACTGTGACCAGGTGACCTGTATGCCTGCCTGTTCAGTCTGTTATCCACATGCTAACTATTGATGGGCAACTTCAAGGTCCCAGCTCTCCCTTCTTAGAGTTTTTTTTAAAAAAAATATTTAACCCAGAATTGGAAAAGGTGATGCTTCAATTAGAGGATGGTCCTCTGGAAGCCCATCAGATAAAGGACTGACACATGGCCACCTAACTGAAATGTCCACGATAATCAGTAAAATATGTTTATTGATATACAAGCAGAAGAGAATGATCCGGGGCTTCTTTTTATAACCCTTTTTCTAGCTCTAGGGCTCATTTGCAGAAAACAGAAATGTTTTCACTGGTGTCAGAATGTCACCAATGTAGATGCCAGCAAGCTTCTTTGTGGGAGGAAATTCCATACATGGGCTACCACAATTGACAAGGCCCTTTCTCTGGTTATCACCCACCTAACTTCAGATGTTGTGGGCGGAAGTGACGAATGCCATGTTTGGGTAAGGTCATGTGATAAAAGGCAATTCATTAGGTATGCAGTGAAGTGAATCATGGAGTGAAGGCCACACAGAGGATGCAAAACCACCAACAACGACTTAAATGCATAAAGCTTACTGAGAACAGCCCATGCAGCACAGCGAACGGAAAACAGAAAGCACAGTGCCTGAGAGCTGACTCAGGCACTTCCTAGTATGGCAAGCCAGGAGGGTCAATCATCTACACCCCAGCCACAAGCCTCTTAGGTCTTTATTGACCTAAATTCATGCGAGACAAGAATATCTATTGCTATGAGGACTGATGACATCCTTTCCTTAAAAGACTTCTGGGATCCCATGCCAGTGGAATCCCATGGTGCACTCCCATGCTGATACCAGTTGTGGACTGTGGAACTAGACATAGGATGTTGGCCTAGATCAGCCTTCCCCACCTGTTACCCTCCAGATGTTTTGGACTCCAACTCCCAACAGCCCCAGCCAGCATGGCCAATGATCAGGAATGCTGGGGGTTGTCCAAAACATCTGGAGGGCACCAGGTGGGGTAAGGCTGGCTTAGAGGAAGCACTTGTATGATGTCTTTTACCTTTTTGCTGCCTTCTTTCAACATGGTCACCTTCTATACCTATGTAATTCCATGAAATGCATAAGACAAGACTACCTGCTCAGTCCCTACTGAGCTCATGTAGGGAACAAGCGACCTTCTGAAAGATAATAAGAAAGGGCTGCTGGTATGATTAAAATTTCACTTGGTGTTTTCATAAAGACAAGAGGGGTTCTCCCTAGATGCTAGCTCACATTTTAATAGCCAAGTCTTCAAAAATGCTGTGTGTGTTGTTGCAAAAATGCAGATTGTTGTTGTTGTTGTTGTTTTATAATGTGCATACTATGTTCTCTAAGTGCACACAAAATATAACAGAACTAATTGAACAATCACAGCAAAGGAGGTCAAAACCCAACAAACAGTGCAGCATTCATAATGACCCTAGAGAATTTTAACAGATGGACACTTGTAAATCTAACAGGATTCCTACTGGTGAGGATGCCTTAGGTAAAATTCAGAATGACTCATTAAACTGTCAGCCAGATACGTGATGCCGCTCATGTGGATCATACCAGTTATGCATCTGCAGCGTACATACATATCTCCATATAATTTAGGGATGGGCTTGACGTGCAAAATTCATGTCTACATTCAGATTGAACCCCTTTCAAAATTGCATGGGCACTCACATTGAATGCCTTGGGTCTAGCTCACTAGAGTGTGAGGAAGAGCAAAATGGGCACACTATATAGATTTAGAGCTTTCGTGTATCTTTATATTGCATCCTAGTACAACTTGGTGTTGATTCTTGGTGATCGCTGTCAGGTTTGTTCTGCCTCCGGAGCAGAGAGGAATAGATTGTCCTTTTGGAGGGGCAAGGTAAAGATGGGCAAACAGTCTAGCGCAGAGAACAACAGCGAGCCAAGTCCTTTAGTTTTTCAGACTTGCCAGGGCTGATTAGGACATTTGTTTGTTTTTATGAATTAAAACCCACCCTTCAATGAAAAAAAATATCAAATTAAAAACTACCCAAAACAGCTAAAGATACTACTACTGTTACTAAACAGCAGGGGAAAGCAGCAATTAAAACACTGAAAAGGTTCAAAATTAAAAGTGTAGAAAAACAGAAAGGGCTTCGCCTGGTGCTGGAAAGTCTTCAAAGTAGGTGCCAGCTGAGTCTCTCTGTGGAGAACATTTGATAAGTGGGGAGCCACAACTGAGAACCTCTTTCCAGTTGCCACTCTCCTCACCTCTCAGACAAAGGAGGCACACAGTGGAGGGCCTCTGAAGATGATCTCATCAGCTCATGTTGGTGTAGGCAATCCTTCAGGACCTTACAGATGTCTTGGGACCAGGATATCTCAAGGAATGTCTTCTCATGTGTGTACCTGCTCAGACCCTTAGGTCATCTTCTGAGATGTCTGCCAAAGGAAGCTAGGTCGTGGCAATGAGAGAGAGCCTTCTCAGTTGTAGTACCTCATTTATGGAATGTCCTCCCCAAGGAGGCTCACCTGGCACCTTCATTGTTATATTTTCAGCACCAGGAGAAGGCCTTTCATTTCTCCCAGGCTTTTTAGAGAGTTGGTTTTTAGATTTTATATCTGTTCTTATAGAAAGAAGCTATGCTATAACCTGTGCTAATGATGAGTCCTACCTGTGAGAAACTGTTGGAGAATTTCTCCTTCTCCTGGAGAAATTCAATGAAATTTTCTCCCCAATTTCTCTACTCACAAATAGGATGGAGAATTTTGAGAGGCCATCTGTGCATTTTGAGAGGCTGACTATGTCAGATGGAGTTCTATGAGCATCTTTCATCTACATGAGCCAGTGGTGGGTGCATGTAAGGAAAGGGTGCAGAACCTCAGGCAGCTAAATCTGGCCCGCTGGGGTTCCCAATTTGGCCCTCTAGGTTTCCCTAGATGGCCATGCCCCCTTCCACACGTCCCCCTTTTCCCTGACCTCTGATTTACCAGCTTTTGTGCAGTTTTTTTCCCCCTTTTCTAAAATGTTGAAATGCTTATCCTAAAGCTTAGTTACTGGCATTAAGAGCTTTAAGCTAAAATATGTTGGTATTTATTTATTTTTTGGTGTTTTGGCCCTGCCCCTTTTGCCTATGCCCCCACCCATAACTGGAATGAGGCCCCTGAGAGCTTCTCTGAAATGGAATTCAGCCCTTGGGTTGAAAGAGGTTCCTCCACACCGCTGGTGTAAGCAGCGGAGGCTGGTGGCTCCAATGTCAGTGCAGTAGTGTCTCCACTCTGGGCTGTAGTAGTCTGAACTTTTAAGGAGCTCTCCATGGCGCTGAACCTAATGTGGAGATAGGGTTCAGCACCATGGACAGCTCCTTTAAAGTTCAGACTTTAGTGCAGGGCTCTCCAACCTTGGGTCCCCAGATGTTGCTGGGCAACAGCTCCCAGAATCCCTTGCCATTAGCCATGCTGGCTGGGTATGCTGGGAGCTGTAGGCCAGCAACATCTGGGGACCCAAGGTTGGAGAGCCCTGCTTTAGTGGATACACCACCCCACTGACTTAGGAGCCACCAGCCTCCACCGGATGTAAGGCTTTCTCAGCATTTGATAGTATGGGCCTTTACACAACACGGGGGGTATCCTAAGGGCCAGCCTTATCAATCAAGTGATCTGCAACAGGGCAGCAGATCACTTGGGCAGCAGGTTCCAGAGACGTGGGCATGTCTAAGGATGGGATGGCCTGTCTCATGTTGACATGGCTGCCTGCTGTGCTGGCTTTCCCAGTGTTTTGACCCCCATACTTTTGGTGGGAGATTATGCTTGTCTAACACCTCACAAACACATTTTCCCCTCAAAGATGAAGAAGAGGGAAGAGAAGAATAAATGAATAGAGCAACAGTAGTAATTGTGGAAATTGAACCTTTCCCTTACTATTTTACCCTAGAGTAAAATCTTATAAGTAGTATTTGCTTTCAGTCTGCAAAGCAAGTTTTTAAGATGTAAATTATTGGTAATGTTGGAGGGAAGAATGCTAAGTTCCACTTTTCAGACCAGTTATCTAAAAGAGATACCTCCAGTATCAGAGGCAGTATGCCTATGAACACCAGTTGCTGGGGAACATGGGCGGGAGGGTGCTGTTGCACTCGTCCTGCTTGTCAGATCCTGTGGGCAGCTGGTTGGCCGCTGTGTGAACAGAATGTTGGACTAGATGGACCCTTGGTCTGATCCAGCATGGGTTGTCTTATGTTCTTAGAGATTAATCCTTATACAAATATAGTGGAAGGGGGAGCTGCTAACCGGTTACAACACATAGATTTTTATCTTTTAGGTGTAAAGCTGTTAAATGGTAAAAAGTATGTTAAATGCAGCCATTGTGATATTGAAAGACAAAATAATATAGCCTTTGTTTCCAGCTCTAGATTGATCTCACTGGTTGTCTGTCATGAAACAAAAGCACAACAGTGAAAATTAGTTGTCATTTTTAAAGTCTAGTTTGCAAAGAACCATCTTCATGAACCTATTGCTTCAAACCATGCCATCCAATGTTTTGGTTGGTTGATACTGTAACATTCAATACTAAGAAAGACATTGTGTCTGTAGGACAGGAAGAGTAGATCCCCCCAGACATACACACACTCACACACACTTTGTGATTATGTTTAGGAAAGAACTGCTGCAGCTTTTTGTTAATGGGATTTCACCAATTCAGCTGAAATTGTGTTATTTGCTACTGGGCAAAGATAAAATTATTCACAAAAAGATTGCTACAGCTGCAATTAAAATATGGAAAGAATATTTGTACAGAAATATAGTACTGTATGCTGTTATGGGGACCAAACATAATCCTTGTTTGTAAAGGTTGTTTGTTATAACCCATGGCTTTAAACAACATTCATTCATTCAGAACAAATCAAACAGGCAGCAATCATATTAGCCTGTTGGAACAAAAACTATGAAGAATCCTGATCTGTAACATGTTACGGATTAATACCTTTAGTGAGGCATGCATTTTTGTGGTCTACTGCCCACTTCGTCAGACGTATGAAGAGTTCTAGGAAAGTTGGTAGGTATATTTCTCTCTATCCATTCTCACCACATTGTTCATATGTTAATAAGTGCTTTATCATGCCCACCCCACAAATGACTTCCCAACCAAAAAGACTCCAAATATTTTGGTGTTTCCTCCTTGGGAAGATGCTGGTTTCTGTACTTTTTCCAGCTCTATGATATCTTTTTGAGATGGGACAGCCAGAACTGTGCACAGCATTCCAAATGTGGCTTCTCCATAGATTTAGATCAGAGGAAGGGAATGGGTGGCCCTCTACATGTTGTTGGACTACAACTCCCATCAGCCCTAGCCAGCACTGCCAGTGGCATTATATGTACCAAATATATGACCAAGACCTGAACTTCTAGGATTTCTACATCTCAAACTACTGCTGCAGCCATTACGCTGCACAACCTACACCACAAGGAATACAGAAGACTTCCAAGGCAAATTCACCCTAAATGCCATGTAAGGCTTTGAGATTCTTTTGCTACCCGAGTATTATTTATTTATTACAATGTTTATATTCCATCCTTCTTTTAGAAAAGAAATCTTAGGAGACCAACAACAAGCAATTAAAACCAACATTAAAAACAAAAACAGCAAACCCAAATGAATAAAAAAATAAATAGTACAACCAGAAAAAAACACATGACAGAAGATCCACTATTGTGTGGGTAATAGTTAGAGTGTCACATTGGTACTGGGGGAACTCAGGTTCAAATCTCCACTCATCCATGAAGCTCTGTGATTGCCCCCAAAGTCTCCCAATATGTATCAGCCTACCTCACAGGGTTTTGTGAAGATACAATGAGCAGATGGAGAACCATTTGTATCTCCCCGAACTTCTTGAAGAAATGCTGGGATAAAAATGGTAAGAAATAAAGAACAAGCACCCACATAGCCAATAATTAAGCTGCACAAAAGAAAGTCAGTTACACAGAAGGAAACTACCTGCAGCTTACTTTAGCAAAAAAAAAAAAAAAAAAAAGAGGAAAACCCTTGTTAATCAGCAAGTTTATGCTACGTTTTCTTATTAACCATTTCTTGCTGAAAGCTCAAGAGCTTAACAATAAGGACGGCCCTAGAAAAAGACCTAATTTAGCCTGCATATCAAGTAAACACGATAAGAATAGCCACCGCTATTAGAAATACAGAAAGTCACCATGTAACTGACTCCCACACCCCACCCCATCTCCTAATAATGCCCTGAATAGAAAGGCAGTGGTGGGAATAGCTTTTCATATTGCAATTTAAAAATATGTTGAGGTAGTTAAAAGACCATGTACAATATTTTCTTGGGCCAAGAAAAAAGACAAAAGAGTACAAGCCTTTCTTGTTAAGAAGAAATATGTACAGTAGGGCTTCTGGGAACAAGGATTATCCTCTTCAGTGAGCATCGTTTTGATGTTTTGTTAAATAAAATGGGAAAGATTTATTTTTCAGGGGGGGAAATAAGAGTCTAGCACAGACAGAACTGTAGTTTAAACAGCAGAATGCAATTTCCCTCTCCTCACCCCAAATGTGAGACAAGTACAACTGAATGGCTACCACATGAAAATACATCATATCTTGACAGCTTTAATCAAGGCAAGCAGCTTTTAAGTAGTGTGTGTGAATCTGTGTGTATACATATACATACATACACTGTACACACACACACACACACACACTTTATCGCCTTTAATAACACAAAAATACAGCACATGGGCAGAAAAGAGAATATCATCTGGCCTCAGCTTACAAAGTGGCACTCAATAATTTTTACTACTCCTAAAGCTGAAGTGGTAGAGAAAGCTGGGGGGGGGGGGTTGTTTTTTTTTAAAACCAATTTGCCTTCTCTCTAGATCTCAGCCAAATCAAAGGGGTTTTGGTGGATGTTCCCAGCACTACTCCTCAAATGTCTCCCCTTTGGGGCAATTTTTCTGCATTCCTTCCCCCAAAATGTTCCCTTATTCATTTACATTGCCCTCACTTTCAATTGCTCTCACTTGCCCTCAGTGACATCATGTGGCCACACCTGATTGGCCACACAGTGTTGTGAGGTCATCCTGATTGCCGCATGATCCCTAATTGGGTGGGATCAACCCAGAAAAGAGGAAGAGGCAGCAGAAGCCACAGAGGAAATGTCACTGAAGTAGCAGGATTAAGGGAGGCCTCACAGCAAAGTGCCCTCTGGTGGATTCCCTCCTACTTTGGTGGGCCCCTCCTACATCAATGAGCCCTGGCTCACTTACCTGGTAGCAGCGGCGGCGGCAGCAGTGCTTGATGATTCATCATTGGGCAGCTGGGTGCTGCCATTTTAATTTCACACATTGTCTCCAAGATAGCATAGCTCTGGGAGCAGCACTACATCAGATGCATTGTGGGACATTTAAATGGCAGCTCCCAAACACAGCCACATTGAAAGTGCAGCCTTTGGGATGGATCTGTGCTTTCAAAGTCCTCGCCTCATCCTGCTTGGACAGAGAAGTCTTTTGAAAGTGCAGATCCAGTAAGAAGGCCGTTCTCTCCTTGCCTGGAGCCTGCTAGAGGCCTGCTCAGAGCCTGCCCAAGGCACTGTGCCATAGGGTGGCCAGGTGCCTCACCTTACAGAGTACAGTCCTCTATTGTAGAGTGCTGGCAGGAGACAGTCCTCTGTTTGAAGGTGTCCACTATTTGATGGGCTGTCCAGCCCAAGTCTGGGGCCGGACAGGACCGGTGCAGGGCAGTTTGGCGCCCTAGGCTAAATTATATTTAGCGCCCCCCCTCTCGTGCCGTGGGGGGGCTCCGTAAAGCAGCCCTGCTCTGCAACCTCCCGCACCCCCCCGCCGCCACCGGACCCCCCCCACACGCTTCCGCTGCCGCCCCCACCTACCTTCCCACGCCTCCTCCGAAAAGGGACCCCCGCGCTCTGTTTTTGGCTGGGGGAAACCAGAGCAACAGGGCGGAGAAGGTAGGTGTCGGGGGGGAGGCGGCGCGGAGGCGAAGCGAGGCGAGGTGGGGGGGAGGTGGCGCGGGGGGAGGCGGCGCAGAGGCGAAGCGAGGCGAGGTGGGGGGGAGGCGGCGCAGAGGCGAGGCGAGGCGAGGTGGGAGGCGGCGCGTAGGCGAGGCAAGGTGGGGGGGAGGCGCCCAGGCTCAGCCCCACCACTACTCCAGGTGCAACCCCCCGCACTGACCTGGCTTTCTCGGAGAGGCGGGCGGGCAGCCAGGGCAGGAGCGCGCCGGCAGCGAAGAGGAGCGCAGCGTTCTGCGCCCTCTTCCGCTACGCGCCCTAGGCAACAGCCTAGTTGGCCTAGCGGTAGCGCCGGCCCTGGGGCCGGATCCACATCTAGGGTTTATTGCAGTACTGTATTGCTGCCAGGACTTGTGGGCCACACGACGCACGCAGCTTTCAGTGCCAGTCGCACTAGTCCTTTGTAATCATTCCTTGTTTCTTCCGGAATTTCTTGGACCAGGTTTATCATGACTTTCTCAGTTATTGTGGTTCGCTACCACAGAACGCGGCTAGTGTGTGCTAAAGTTGCGCTGTCGTTGCCCGCCCGAGGTGTGGCCACGAAAGTGTCATCACTGGAGTTAGCCAGTAGTTTTCGATGGGCAGGGGAAATGTGGCGCGACGTGTGTATCCCAAACTGGTGGGGAAGAGAGGTGTCTGCCATTTGTTGTTGTGCAGCAGTTTGACTTCTTCCCCAGAAGCTTCTTAATTTTTGTTTTTGTTTGTTTGTAACCGTTCCTGCGCACCTCTGCACCTCCGAGCAGGCTGCTTCAAGAAATCGCATTTGAATGCTTTAAAAACACACACACACACTTTCGCTCCTATGCACATGCACAGCTCTGCATAGGCGGCGGACCAGGAAAACAAACAAACCCTCTTGTGAGATGGCCGTTTCCCCTGCATGTGAAAGGCAGTACCCCTAGTATAACTGTCATGGAGTCTGAGAGGGGACAGGAGCGGGAGGGTTTCCCCCCTTGTTTTAACAGCCTCATTCACCCCCTTGCCAAAAGAACGGGGACCTGTAAATTAGCCAAATGGCATGTCTGCTCAAAAGTAAATCACATTCTTCTGTCCAATGCCCTTACTCCCAAGTGTATCACACTGATTCAAGAGGAGCCGTGTGCTCGAGAAACTCCGAATGGGAGTAACACTGCTTTGGGAAATTGTATTTGGGTGGAGGAGAGGGGCGGATTCATCCCAATCCCATGAAAGGGCGGTGGTGGTAGCAGCATCTGTCTTCTCCTTCTTTTTAGTGATGGGCTAGAAGAGCTTTTCCTTTCTTTAAAGATCGCACCTGCACTCGTTTGCACCTGTGCAGAGACAATGAAACATATATTTTTTAAAAAAGCCCTTTTCAAGGGAACACCCAGTTTTACCACTATGGAGTTAGGTGTGGGGTGGCAAACCGAGATGACTGCAGTACATTTAACAAGGGTGTGCCCTGTGAGGAGTTACTGGGGAACGTGAATATAGAGTACCGTTCTGTTAACTTGACAATATACCGGGTAGCGTAGATCCGTCCTGGTTTAAAGTCAAGGAACCATCAGAAGGAAGAGCTTGGCCTTGAAGTTGTCCATCAACAGTGAGCACCAGGAGAGCAGACTGAGCAGCAGACACACTGGTCACCTGATGACAGTCATTTCCACTATGGTGAGATCCATTGCATTGCTACTTAAATTATAACTATTTCTAAATATGCATTGGAATATGCAAATGTTATGCAAATTGGTGTCCTCTTTTATCTTCTTTTTGGGTGATGCATTTCCTCAGTTGGGGCGATGCGTAAATGGCCACCCTAAGTGTGCGCTGCATGTGGCCTGCAAGATACTCACGTCTGCTCTAGACAATAATCAAATAGAGGGCTCTCTGTGTATAATGCACAGGAGCTACGGTCACAGTGACTGGGTTCAGACAACATGATAACCCACACTCAAGGGTTCACTATGGGTTGAGTATGGGTTGCCGTTGAACTGTGAGTTGTCGTTGAACTGTGGGTGGTTGCTGAAATGTGGGTTGTCATGTTGTCTGAACTCATCTGCGCTAACAACCCATGGTTATTAACCACAAACAACCCATGAAGAGAACCCATAGCTTGTTGGGTTGTGAACTGTGGGTTGTTTATGGTTAACAAACATGGTTTGGTAGTGTGGCTGGGTCCAGACAACATGATAGCCCACATTTCACCAACAACCCGCGGTTCAAGACAACCCACACTCAACCCATACTCAACCCTTGAGTGTGGGTTATCGTGTTGTCTGAACCCAGCCAAAAAGTATCTTAAATTCACTGGTCAGGCTCCACTAAACTGTGAAACTAGCTCCATATGCTTACATGTGTTCAGGATTTCTTTTTGAAATTGCAGCCCTTCCATTTCAAATTGTCTCCCTCCTTAGGTGAAAGACACAGGTTCCTCTCTACATAAGCAGAGATACCGTATTTTTCCGTCTATAAGACGCCCCCATGTATAAGACGCCCCCCACTGGGCAAATTTCGCAACCGGGCGGTTTTCTCCTCGGCTTACTTCCGTGTATAAGACGACCCTCAATTTTTAGTCTAACAATTTTAGGGAAAAGTATAGTCTTATACATGGAAAAATACTGTAAATTAGTCGGTTGTTACCGTATATTAAGAAAGCTAGAGATAATTTTAGATGGTATACTACAGGTGTGGGAAACCTACGGCCCTAGAGTCTCATGCAGCCACGGCCTAATTTCAAACGTCCTCCTCAGCCTAATTTCACAAACCCCCTGCATGCAATCAGTTTGGACCTCTGCTAAGAGTGATGCATCTCTTCCCTTGCAGACCACTGAGTGGGAGGGGAAAACGGTAGAAGGGAAAGGGGGTGGAGGAAAAAGAGATAAAATAGAGTGGCAGAAAAAGAGAGAAAAAGGATGACTCACCCACTTTTGGCTCTGACTCTGCCCACTACTGGCTTTGGCCCTGCTCACCACTGACATGCAGGCCCCAACAGATTATCCACGAGGGAATGCAGCCTTTGACAGGAAAAAAAAAGATTGCCCACTCAATGGAAGCCAAATTAAGGCTTTACATCGGAGGGGATGTACCCTCAGAGAATAAAGTCTCAGCTTCAGGTGATATACAGTCATCTTCTGCCAGTGTAGGATCCCACTGTTGAATACCAGCACAACTGTGAGCTGGTATTCTTCAGGTCACACAAAAGTGAAGGTAGCCATGTTGGTCAAAAGAAGAATTCCAAAATAAAAAATAAAATAAAAATTACAGTGATAAGGATTGGGGGGGGGGGGGGAGAGAGTTGGCCAACATAGCTACCTTCACTTCTTGTGTGACCTGGAGATCCTGATGGAAATTGATCACTTAAGGAGCAGCAAAATAATGGGAAAGGGGAAGAGGCATGCTCATACTCAAAGTGTAATGCCTTCATAATCCAAGCGAAACTTTAAAAGGATTTATGGAAATATAATGCTTGAAGGAAGAGAATCCTAAAATCGGAATTACAAAGTCTCTTTTAAGTTTCTGCTCAATTGAACCTATTACACTATGTAAAACTAGCAAAAAATTGCTGATTTCCATAGTGCTGATATTGCAGCCTTTTAAAATCCTGAGCGTGAAATAAATATCTGGATCTTAATAAATGTCTCATTTAGATATGGTTAATATATTTAAATGTGAGAAGATATAAATGATATATTTTTATGGCATGTCTTGCTACCTTTCTGTATTGATTCAGATAAATGCAAACTTTAAAAATGGCAAGGGGCTGTCTAAAAAAATTGGTTCTCTTAGCATAATGTTATCTATCAGAACAAAATGTTATTATGCAAAGTTCTGAAGATTAAGTAGACTGTATCAGTGCAATTAACATCATATCTTGGGAGTGAAGCGGTGCCTATATCATGTAAATGTAGTGATAAAAATGGCACAGAGAATGAGATTGGAATTTTACACAGAATAAAACACAGAAATCAAAGTAGCATTTCTTTTGGCATTCCTTGCAATTACTCTTCATTAGATGAATTGGCTTTGTCAACATACCACAATCCTCATAGCTGAGAAAGGGTCAAGAAAGATGAGATAATTATAACATATTCCCTGTACTTTAAACCCATGTTGGGAAAATATTCATACAGCAATAAAAATGACTAACAAAAATGTATTAATGAAATATATCTTAACTTTGAAGGGAACTGGAGAGGGCAAAAGGAACAGTTATGCATCCTTTTAATTGGGTGAATCAATGGTTGACAGACTGTCATTCCCACACACCAATCACTACCTTTGTCAGATAAATCTGTGGCTGACTTATTCTATAGGTAGTTTTTCAAAAATAATTTGACCCCTTTTCCTCTGTTGAAGGAAATCTACGTCATATTTTAATCAGTCACAGTAAGGCAAACCTTAGATTCCACTATGAAGCACCAAAATTTTCTAGTCGCTGCCTTTGAGTGTCAGCTGAATTCATTTTAATCTTTTCATTTTTTTTTCTCTCTTTCACTTTTTTTTTTTACTTCATTCACTTGCTTGAAGAATCAAACTACATAGACATAACGTTAAAGATCTTGGGTTGGATCTAACATCTGCCTTCCACAAGAGGAAGAGCTCTGCTTGCGGATGTTCTCTCCGCCTAATTTTTGAGGACCCTTCTCCCACCTACACCACAGCTCACCCTATTCAGCAGGGTCTCCTCACTCTCTTTGTAGCATTTTCAGGGGGTTGGAGGGGCAGCCACAGGAAGGAGGGGGTGGGGAAGTCCATTTCCACCAGTGCAGTTAATCCAGCATAAATCTGGATCTAAGACCTCTTAAGTAGGAATTGTAAAGGTGGAAAGCCAGTGCCCCCATCCAATGTGCTTTTGGTCCACTGATTTCCATGGGATTTTCTATGGGATATATGCATAACTATAGGCTGTGTTGCAACTAAAGACAATAGAGCCTTGTCTGCAGCAGCTGTTCATTGCACCACACTGAAAACATCTCTGAAGTATTGGTGCAAAGTGGAGCCCACATAGCTGCTCTGATTACAGCGACTTTTTTCTAATCCATGGTGGTTCCTTTAGTTTCTTGGCAACGATGAATGGATCATCTAATTAGTTTGCCACATGCACAACTGGGAATGTTGCATGCCACCACAAAGCACATCAATCTTAAGGAGAAGTAGATCCTGTTCATGCACCATCTCTCACTTCAATGAGAGATTGTACCTGTTTGGAAAGGAGGCAGTTTTCTCATTAGAACTTATTGCTCCAAAGAAAATGTGCATAAGAAGAATTCACAGGCATCAGATTGTACAATTGCTGCTTGTGATGATCCCATGCATTGGTGATTTGTGTCTTCAGTTCAATTATAATCCCCATTCCCTCCTCCCTATGGTCGTGGAGAAAGGGGGAATCCCTGAAAATCAGGTGGAGGCACTTCCCATGAGCTGAGCCCTTCTGTCAACAGAATGTAGAACCTGGATCCAATCCTGTTGTTGTTGTTGTTGTCATCGTCATCATCATCATCATCATCATCATCATCATCATCATCATCATCATCATCATCATCTCTCCTGCTCTTTCAGTAGAACATAGTAGTACAGTTATTGTGAAAAATTTAAAAAGAAATAATGTCTGAGACAGATAACAGACAAAGCTAATTTCCTATAACACCTAGCTCAGTTAGATTGGCATAACCCAAGGTGTATATTCAAAGAGAAAGGAAAGTGCACCTTAAATACAGGAGCATGGAAAAGAGCAAGCACCACACTGTAAACAGTACAGAACGAGATTCTACACACAGTAGAACCCAGCTCTTTTGCTCTGTAGAAGACCAGTATGGAAAGAAGTCATTTACAAAGAGTGGTTAGTTCTTCTCACTTTGCTTTGAAATCATTCCAGTGACAGCATTTGCAATTAAACTGTGTCAGGGGTGAGGGGCAGTGATAGTTGCTTGTAGCAATGGCAACTATAGCAGCAAAGTCTAGCAGCAGTTAAGAAATAACAGGGTCAGCGTTAAGGAACAGCAGGTACCTCTTAAGTGTCAGGGACAACAGGAGCAATGGGGAGATGTCCTGGGACAACTCCACTGAAACTGAACTCCAAAACCTCTGAACCCAGATGCCCAAAGCCATATTTTTGCCCTGTGCACATTTATATATCCCAAACAAAAATTCTGGGTCATTGCACTGTTGCATTTTTCCTACAGATCTTTTTTTCCCCCAAGTGTTGATTGCTTCCAGAGGCAAGCGTATACTGCATGGCTCTCCAACCCTGGGTCCTCAGATGTTGCTGGACTACAGCTCCCAGATTCCCTTGTCATTATCCATGCTGGCTGGGTATGCTGGGAGCTGTAGGCCAGCAACATCTGGGGAACCAAGGTTGGAGAGCCCTGGTATACTGGCAGTCCCTGAGTTAAGAACATTCGACTTACAGACAACCCATTATTAAGAATGGACTTCTGGGTTCCCCGGCACTACGTCGTTTACGTAGAGTACATAGCGTAGTATACTACGCAATTTGCGTAATTTACGCAATGTGCGTAAATGCCGATTTTAACGTATAGAACGCTATGCTGTTCCGACTTACATACAAATTCGACTTAAAGACATTCTTAAGAACGGAACTCGTTCATAACCTGGGGACTGCCTGTATATGGAATCTTGATCTTCTTCTTAATATTTTTTTTAAAAGCAAAACAGTACTTGAAACTGCTATTTTACTGAGTCGAAAAGTTCAGTAAACACACACACATCCAAATCTGTTTTAATAGTTATAAAATTGCACATATATTAAGCTTTGACTTGCTAAGTGGATTCAAATACTGAATAGACTTCGTACACTTATAATTAATCAGTTAAGACAATGAATCTTCAAAATAACCTCTCTGGGGAGAAGAATATGAAGCGCATATGTCCTTATTAGTCATGACTAATAAGACAGACAGTCAGATTTATAGCCATTTAGAACATAATAGATCTAACCTTAATACACAGGCTTGCATACAAAGAATAAGAAACCCTGGCTGAGGTTTCCATTTCTTTATCACCCTGCTTGTATATGATGCAGATACCATTTAACGCTATTGCATATACCAAGAGCAAGCGCTTCTCCCCCCAGATCAATATGCAAGCAATTTACTAAATGGCCTGCCATTTTTATCTTTATTTTCATCCGCTTGTTCCTTGTATCTGCTTCCCAGCCGTTCATGTTTTAGCGTCCTTTTTAAAACTGGGCATGAGAGAGTGGGATAATGCCAACACCCATTCATTTTGTATATGCATCCATGATATCCTAAAATGTAGGGATGTTAAGATTCAGGGTTCCCTGTGAGTCATGCTATCTAATGTAGAAGCCTGTCTTCCGAAACGGATCTGTATTGGATGTTCACTCTGCATCTATCCAAAACTCCTCCTCCTCTTCCTTCAAGGAAATGTTTGGTAGCTCTGGTGGAGATCTGGGATTCCAAATCTCTTTTTATTTTGGAGTACTTACATGGGAAATTCCTAGTTATGGCAATCCTAAAGAATAATAGCATTTGCATTGTATTTTACAAACAGGATGGCTCTCATTTATTTCCCCTAAAGCCCAGTTCGGTCCATCTGAGGCTTCCACAGGTCATGGCTGGCAGCGTGCAAGGCCATTGACAGAGCACATTATCCAATGATGTCATTTGGGCTAACACAAGTTATGTTGCACTAGTGGAAGGAAGCTCTAGCACAGTGTTCTCCAACCTTGGGTCCCCAGATGTTTTTGGCCTACAACTCCCAGCATGCCCCCAGCCAGCGTAGCTGGGAGTTGTAGGCCAAAAACATCTGGGGACCCAAGGTTGGAGAACACTGCTCTAGCACAATGCTATTGCCCTTGCGACAGAGGGTCTCTTACGCCAGCACAATGTAATTTGTGTGAGCAGAATGACATTGTTGAATAATGTCCAGGATCACAACCTTCTGAGGATTGTGTGAAGGTGCCATTTGTATGAACAGACACCCCTACATGGGCCTAAACGTGCAGCGGATGTGATTTGCACACTCATGGTTTCCAAAGCTAGATTTAATAAATCAATCAATCTCTGGTTTTACATTATTATGTTTGAGGGGTATAACAATATCCATACTAGTAGGTATTTATTTATTTATTATATTTGTTAATCAGCCCATCTGGCCGGCCACCCTGGGCGATGCACAATCAAAATAACACAATAAAACATGACAATTGAAACAGTATAAAAAATTCTTTAAAATCCTAACTCACACCACATTCCCGCCTGAACAGCCATGTTTTTAATGCGCGGCGGAAGCTCATCACGGAGGGGGCATGGCGAAGGTCACTAGGGAGGGAGTTCCATAACTTGGGGGCTGCCACAGAGAAGGCCCTCTTCCTAGTCCCCACCAGCGTGGCTGCTCTGGCTGATGGGATAAGGAGAAGGCCGTCCGTGGCAGATCTTGTTGAGCAGCCTACTTGGTGTTGCTGGAGGCGCTCCTTGAGATAAACTGGCCTGGAGCCGTGTAGGGTTTTAAAGGTCAAAACCAACACCTTGAATTCGGCTCAGCAAGCAACTGGTAGCCAGTGCAACTCCTTAAGCACTGGAGTTATGTGATCACGCCGGCGGCTGCCCTTAATCAGGCGAGCCGCCGCGTTCTGTACCAGCTGAAGCTTCCGAACCGTCTTCCAGGGTAACCCCACGTAGAGCGCATTACAGTAGTAGTTTACTCTTGATGAATGTTTTGTCTTCTTGTTTTCACTGGTGGCTGTAATATCCAAAGCCACTCTGAGAGTATGAATGAGTTTATGAGATTGATTCTGGGAGAAAGAACTGATCTATGAATGCACACTGCCCTGATCTATGGATGAATGTTACCTCTGCCTTGAGTCTTTTGGATAGGGCAGCCCACTTATATATAATAAGTAATAAATACTTTTGTTTTAAAGAGGCACATGTGGAGAGCAAAGGGGTCTCTCAGCTAGGCAGGCTTCCCCAACCTGTTGCCCTTCACACGTTTTGGACTACAGCTCCCAGCATTCCTGACCATCTACCATCTGGCTGGGGTTGATGAGAGCTGAAGTGCAAAACATCTGGAGAAACCAGGTTGGGGAAGGCTGCTTCAGGTGGATCTCTGGCTGCTGTTCATCTCAAGGTGCTGAAAGAATAGGGGACAACCTCACAGAATGATTCAGGGAGGTGAGAAGGTGTTGGCAAGGAGCTGAGTGTCATTGATATTTGTTTGTTGGTTTGTTTTGACATTTATAACCTGCTTTTCTATGATAAAATCAAAGTCAAGGCAGTGTACAAATAATCGATTGCACAAAATTAGAGTTTTTAATAAAATTATTTTTTAAACAAAATTAAAATTTTAATAAAATTAAAATAGTAAATCACACAAAATTAAAAAATAATCCTAACAATAAAACAAATTAAACAAACGGCAGTAGAAACAGCATGATAGCAACCATCAGCAATAGCAGACTAAGGCTGCAATCCTATACCCATTTATCTGGGGGTAGGTCTGAGTAGACATGCATAGGATTGCACTGTAAAACATCACACACTCTTAACAGAAAATGCCTGGAATAAAACAGTCTTGAGAGCCTGGGAAAGAGCAGTGGCAGACATACCTCTTTTGGGAGGCTATTCTATAATTTAAGTCCCACAATATTTAGACACCATAATATTGTTAGAAGTGCAACAAAAGTGATAAAGGACAACATTATCTAACAGAAAAGGCATTACCATGCATTTTAGGAGTTAGAGATACTGGCCCAGAGTCCATAACCAAGGCAGAAAAGAGGATAAAATGAACGTGGCTGAAATATTATGAAACTCATTGAATTAGCTCAATGTGAAAAGAATACTTAACTTACTAGTCAGACTTGAATCTGTTTTATGCTGCTGCCCATGCAGTTCTTTCAAATAGGGCACAGCAAGTTTGAGAATGAAAGCAACATCCAGTGATGTTGAGATCTCAGGGGGGAAAGCAAGCACTTATGATTCCTGTAACCACAGTCTCCACAGCAACAGAAATGCCACTTCTATTGGTTTCCCATATCTGCTGAAATATGAGTTTAGGGAATTTCTTCTTCAGAATTGTACACACATGATAGAATTGTGTCCCTGGTTCAAACTTTACCACCATGGCAGTGGTCTTTACACAGTGAAGGAGCAGAGGATACCCACCCCTCTACCATGTACCTCAATGAATATGTTCGCTGAGCACTCCACAGTGATGCTCACTTACAAAGAAGCAGCACTCAGGGCTGGCCCTACCTTCAGGCAGAGTGAGGCAGTTGCTTCGGGCGGCAGATGCTGAGAGGCAGCAGCAAGCTGTTGGAGGAGAGAGCTGTGTGCCAAGATTATTTATTAATTTATTTATTTATTTATTTATATCCCTCCCAGGAACCCAAGATGGCTTACATAATCTTCCTCCTCCTCTCCATGTTATCCTCACAACAACCCTGTGAGGTAGGTTAGGCTGAGAGTCCGTGACTGGCTCAAAGCCACCCAGTGAGCTTCATGGCCAAGTGGGGACTAGAACCCAGACCCAGATCTCCCGAGCCCCAGTCCAGCACCCTAACCAGTGTGCCACACTGGCTCTCAAGAGGCCTGCCCTGCGCCCCCTAAGCTAGCCTGCTGCCTTCAGTCATGGGGGAGGATGCTGTACCATTGCCAGTCTTGAAGAAAGATTCAACTGCCAGTCCAGTCAGCTTTTGTACATGGAATGGGAGGGGGCGCCATCTTGTTCTTCCTCTCAGGCAGCGAAGTGTCTGGGGCCAGCCCTGCCCTTACACAATTTCTCTCTCTGTTGCAAGGGTTCAGAGCAGAGCCTCAGACTTGGAGTCCCACCTGGAGTCCCAATCTGCCCCTCTGGGGTTCCCCAGAGGACCATACCTCCTTCTTCTGCCCCCCCTTTCCCCAACCACCAATTGTTTGGTGGATTCCTGACTTTTGTGTGGTTTTTACCTTATTCTAAAAGGTTGAAATATTTATTTATTTATTTATTATATTTATACCCCACCTTTTTTCCTGCAAGGAACCCAAGGCGGCTTACATAATCATCTTCCTTCTCCTCTCCATCTTATTCTCACAACAACCCTGTGAGGTAGGTTAGGCTGAGAGTCAGTGACTGGCCCAAAGTCACCCAGTGAGTTTCATGGCCCAGTGGGGACTAGAACCCGGATCTTCCGAGTCCCAGTCCAACACTCTCACCACTACGCCACACTGGCTCTCTAAATACCTCCCCTAAAACTTAGTTACTGGCAGTAAGAGTTTTAAGCTACACTATGCTGGTATTTTTGGTATTTTGGCCCTGTCCCCTTTCCCTTTGCCCCACCCCTTTTTGCCTTCAGCCCTGCCCACCAATGTAATGCAGCCCCCAAGAGCTTCTCTAAACTTGAATTTGGCCCTCAGGCTGAAAAAGGTTCAACACCCTTGCTCTGCTGGTACTGGTGATTTGTTAATCAGGGCTACAGCTCCAACCCCAAGCACATTTTATTTATTTATTTATTTATTTATTTATTTATACATAACCCGCCTTTTTTTCCTGCAAGGAACCCACAGCAGCTTACATAATCCTCCTCCTCTCCATTTTACCCTCACAACAACCCTGTGAGGTAGGTTAGGCTGAGAGTCAGTGACTGGCCCAAAGTCACCCAGTGAGTTTCATGGCCGAGCGGGGACTAGAACCCGGATCTCCCGAGTCCCAGTCCAACACTCTCACCACTACCCCACATTATGCTAGGAGGTAAATCCCATTGAAAGTGGGACTTACTTGGCTGCAACCCTATGCACACTGACTTGGGAGTAATTTCCATTGAATTCAATGGGATGTCTGAATAAATGCATGCAGGATAGGGCTCTAAACTTGTTTGAACTGGAAAGGCCAAAATATCATATAGTCCCACCAGGATATACAAGATAAAGGCTATCTATGCCAGCCCCTACAGATCAACCTAGGAACCCCAGTGAACAAGCCGGTATAACTGTAAGGGTTTCCTGTTATTCTTTCCTCCACCTTGGATCTAGTCCAACAGACCATGAAATATCCTTGTCTCACATACCAACTGCCAAAAAACTATTTAAGCACGTATCCAAGATTGCTGTGTGTAACTTTTAAAATGTGGGGCTTTACAGACCCACAAAGAAATATTATTTATTTCAGTGAAAGCAGACTGGGGCAATAATCATCAAAGTAATATTTACCCCTTAATAACTGTCTATTTTTATACTGGTGTTAGAGGTTAATAGCACTGTTATTTACTCCTCTGCCAAAAAGTACTGAAGGATGTGAAATGTAGCAGTCAATAAAGCAGAGCCGTCAGATAAATAACATTCATATTATTCCCTGACAAATTCTTTTGCAACACAGGGATATAAATAACACTAAGAAAGCAGTTTCTGCATTACAAGCTTACTGATGTGTAAAATGTAATTTTAAAAAGAGCCCAAAGCCCTGGGAGCATGACGCATTGCAAGGTGATATATAGAAGGAGATGTATGGTAAATTCACCACCTGTGAGGAGAAGAACCTGGGAAAGTAAGACATCTCTGTAAAGATGTTTTAGAGAGGTGTGTGTGGGGGAGTACACAAAAGGATGTGGCGCTGAGGGCGCTTCTTCTGTCTAGCAATCTTGTAGTTTTGCTCGCAGATGGAAGCTTTTTAGAAGCCAAACACTAATGCTACTTCTCTCAATGGCACAGAGGTTTCTCACCATGTTGGGTGAGTTGGTAAAGAGGACTGATATTAGGCAGTATCCTAATTGTTTAGAAGGATAAAAACCCAAAAGGTGCCATGTCGCCTTCAAGATGAATCAACCAGGGATGGGGACTCGGACTCCAGAACTCGACTCGTGAGTCGGACTGAGTCCCCCCTCTGACTCGAGTCGCACTCGAGTCCCAATATTTTTAATGGGACTCGAGACTCGACTCGGGACTCGAGACCAAGGACTCTTCAACATCCCTGGAATCAACACAGCAAACCTAAGTGGGATTTGGGGTGGGACATTAGGTGGCTGATGATCCACCCCTTCCACACCTTACCTATGGCCAAGATGGGAGGTATGGCAGCGGGGGTTTTTTTTAACCTTCCCCCCCCCTTACATTTATTTTATTTTCTGTTTTTACTTTGCCCTCCCACTGAAACCAATGGGAGGGGAAATTACTATGCTAGCCTCTGGCTGGCATAATTTGGGAGCCCAGTCCGATGCTGTGTTGATCCAAGGCTGCCCAACACCCCTTCTGGGCCCCTTCCATTGGTGGGAATTCACAGGAGGCAGATCTATGCCTGTAGAGCTTTCTATGGGCATACCACAGGACTCTGGGGCAGACACGCCATCCTGCCAGAGAAGAGACACTTCTGCCCCATCCTAAACCCCCTCTGCCAGCCTCCATCCTGGAGTTAGTATTGCTGTGCCAGGTTCGATCCTATACCCACTTACTTGGCAGTAAGACCTATTAAATTCAGTAGGATTGCACTCTAAAGCACTAGCTTCTATGGACGCTAGCCTACGTTATCTCATGTGTGACCTAAATCTGAGGGTAGGTATAGACGTGGGTCCACACCCAATTGTTGAGAGGACAACTGGTTTTTGTGATTCTAAGATTGGGTGGGTGGAAATGTGAGCTTCAAGGAGAATTTTTGGACAAAGTAGAATGGACTGTGCTTGCCTACAACATTAAGTTCAGGCGAGTTAATGAGAACCTAAAATAGCTTAAGCAAGAGTTAAAACCCCTGCAGTGCAGTTGACTCATTGGTACAGGCCTGTGGCTTATGCTGGCTCAGCTTGTCTGAGTGTGGAAAGCTAAGCAGGGTCAGGCCTGGTTATTACTTGGATGGGAGACCCCTCCTCTAGTTTCCTCCATTGAGCAGGGGGTTGGACTCCATAGCCTTGTAGGCTCCTTCCAACTCTATGATCTATGAAATCTATAAACCTACTTCACACATAAGGAGAAGCCACCGTGGGTGAATTTCCCAGCGGAGCTTCTCATCACAGTGGCCACCATTTTGAATATTCAGGGTGTGGCAGGGTGCGCAGTAGCTTCTAGTGACTTGCGAACCCAGTGAGGGTGGGTTGTTAGGGTGGCTAACAAGCCACCCACAATCCTAAAACAGCCCATGGGTTTGGAGTGGCTTGTCAATCAGCCCTCACCAGGTTCATATATGACAAGAAGCTATGCCCCCCTCCCAGCCCCGCCATCACACCCTGAATATTCAGAATGGCAGCCACTGCTGCAACAAGAAGCCCTGTGGGGAAACCAGGGATGGGGACTCGGACTCAGGGACTCGACTCGTGAGTCGGACTGAGTCCCCCCTCTGACTCGAGTCCCAATATTTTTAATGGGACTCGAGACTCGACTCGGGACTCGAGACCAAGGACTTGTCAACATCCCTGGGCTGTGCCAGAAGGAGTGGAGAGGAGCGCAATCACCGGCGAAGAACGCATGGAAGCAAGGTGTGCCGCTGCTCGGCCACTATGGACGGCTACCAGGAGCGCAGCCCCAACGATGTGTTGAGATTTATTTTGATTGATGTGTTGTTGGGGGGGGGTTGCCCCATGCTGGAAAGTCCCTCCGTCCCCCTGCAGCTGATGGTGGCTGGGGGCACAGGGTAGACCTCCTGCCGCTCTTACGCATCCACACACGGGGCACTGGAGAGAGTTGAGGGGGTGACAGAACCGTGGCGGGTTATAAAGAAGCGAGTTTTAACTAAGGCTGCGCAATCCCCCCCCCCAATTTTGGCTTTGGAGCCCCCCCCCCGTAGACAACCCCACACACAGACACAGACATGTGCTAAAGACAGGTGAGGTTAAAAAACAAGAACACGCAACAACAACCCAGCCACACGTGGCGAGACTGTAAAACGCGTATCAACGACCTCACCGTTCCAGAATGGGGGGCCAAACATTTAAAAAAAATTGTGTTCCTCAAATGCAACATGGATAAGTTTTAGGAAGTACAGCAAGTTTATTTTTTAAAATCGTTTTCCTAAAATGCAACCTTTCAGACATTTTGGGTTTGGCTGCCTCTGCCTGCCTGTTTGGGGTTCCCAGCCTCCTCTGCCTGCCTGGTCTCTTCTTGACCAGTTCAACAGTTGAATTGCCCAAGACAAAGGCCTCTGCCTGCCTGCTTTGGGGTTCCCTGCCTCCTCTGCCTGCCTGGTTATTTTGGGTTTGTCTGCCTGGTCTGTTCTTGCCAAAATCAGTTGCAGAGTTTTGAAATAAAAAGACACACTTGTGTCTAGAATTTATTTAAGCCACACATCTGAAATAGATTTATTTTGTTGGGGGGAAACCCCATTGATTTTAATAGGGACTCATGGAGTCAGTTTTGGGAGTGACTCGGGACTCGTGAGTCACCATTTTGGACCAAGGACTCGGACTCGAGACTCGGGTCTAAAGACTCGTGACTCGACTCATGACTCGAGACCAAGGACTCTTCAACATCCCTGGGGGAAACCAGGCTACTGTGTATGCTGTACCATGGTTTATTTTCACCAAAAGGATTGTGAGGCTCAAATGACACCAGAGATAACAGTCAAGACTTGCTCCTGATGTTGCAATTCCAAAGAGAAACAATATTTCTTATTTATTACTTTGTCCCTGGAGAGAGTGTTTTGTAATTTCACCTTCAATACATATTTCTAATCTAATTAACAGCGTTAACTAATTTTCTGACTAATGTAATTAATTAACATTAACTAATTTTCTGCTTCTTTGTTCTGAATGGTGGCAGACATGATTCAACAAAATATCTGTGTAACAATGCAATGTTGAGTTGTTTTTCCTTTTAAAAATTGTTTTGAGGATTGGTGGGTATCTGAGCTCAAGCAAGAGTCCTGTGTCATCTCAAACCTTGCTTCTAGCATTTTAAACTCAAATTGGTCTTAATACATTTATATTGTCTCTTGCTCTAAATCTCCTTAAAACATCCTTCAAAAAGTGTTGTCCTGTGTTCAGTGCTTTTTTTCTGGAGAAAAGGGTACCGGAACTCTTGGATTACATTTCCTCGGGAGTAGATGGCGATTAAATTGTAATGCAATTAATAGAAGAAAAGGTGCTGGAACTCAGTTCCGGTGAGTTCCACCAGAAAAAAAGTCCTGCCTGTGTTTGTATTTGCTAGCAAACTGCTTATGCTTAGATCTGAATCAACTGAGTGCCCAATGGGCACTAATTTGGCTTCAGTCAAATTAGATTAATCAAATCTCTACTAGGGATTTTAGGATTCATGGGTCCAACATTTCCCATGACTCCTGATGCCCTGGTAGACTGGCCACTTATGCATCACCCCCCCAAAAAAGGACAAAAGAGGACACTAATTTGCATAACATTTGCATATGTGAGCATTTGTGCAAATTTAGAAAGTATAACTATAATTTAAATAGCAATACAGTACATCTCACCATAGTGAGTGTGCCTGCTCAGTCTGCTCTCCTGGTGCTAACTGTTGATGGGCAACTTCAAGGCCAAGCTCTTCCTTCTGATGGTTCCTTGACTTTAAACCAGACTTGGACTGGACAGCCCATCAAACAGAGGACACATTTAAACAGAGGACTGTCTTCTGCCAGCTCTCCAATATAGAAGACTGCAGAGTAGGACACCTGGCCACCCTATGCCCTAGACACGGTCACAGCTCCATCTAGGGCATCCATTAGCCTTTCCCCATTGCCCCTACCAATTGATATTGCTTAGAGCAGTGTTCTCCAACCTTGGGTCCCCAGATGTTTTTGGCCTACAACTCCCAGCATGCCCCAGCCAGCATAGCTGGATGATGATGTATATTTACTATCAATAGTATATTTTAGGGTACAATCCTATGATAAAGAGTAGAAAAAAAGTCTTCACCAGATGACCAATTTACCAAGCAGTTAATTAAATCATCCAGGTGACCAACTTACCAAGCACTTGCATGAACATCATAGAACAGCTTTCTCCAAACTGGTGCCCTTCAGAGATTTTTGACCACAACTCCCATCATCCCCAAACATTGATCATGCTGGTTGAGGTTTGTGGGAGTTGTAGTCCAAAATATCTGGAGGCACTATGTTGGGGAAGACTGCCATAGAAAGTTACCGCTTGGTAAATATCTGTCTATATTTGCCCAGTGTCTTGCTCTAGGTTAATTTGTTTTTTCCAGAGCATGTACCATAATCTAATTTTCTGAAGGCAAGTTACTATACCCCATCTTCTTGATCTCCCATTCTCCCACACTGATGGAAACCCCAGTGAGGTTTGGTTTGAGTAGCTAACCAGTAAACAGTAATAAAAGCATGCAGTCCACAGACAGTTTAGAGTGCACCGCAAAGAATGGTTCTTCCAACAGTCTCATAAATGAAATGTGATTTCTAAAATGCCAAGGGCTTTCTTCCCCAATTAAGAATATCTGTAGAACAAATTCTATGGAATTAGGAATTGCTTCAACCGTGGAAATGTAACAACAAAAATCAACAGCTGTGGACTTCAAGTTCAAAAAAGCTTATTTAAATGTTGAAGAAGTTCCATTTTCAAAGGAACAGCAGTTAATTTAAATGTGTAACATAATTGTGTTCCCTTAGGCTTTTTCTCTTTCTTCTCCTTTTGTAACTGGAGATCGGAAAGTGCAGCTTTGCAATCAAAACAATTTTATTTCCTCTCCTGTTTAAAAGAGAAAGCTATAACTCCATTAATATATATTTAGGCTATATATATATATATATATATATATATTGCAGCCTAGAGCTTACAGCGATCTCATTTACTTTAACCGTGCAGCAGACACAATGACTGCCATAAGCAAAAGAATAAATTTTGCAAGAATTATGAATGTATCCATTTGGGAAGCAAAAAACAAATATGCTGTAGACCCGGCTTTTGTCATAGATAAATAGTTCTTTATGTAGCAAGCCCAGGAGTATTTAGAGCAACCCTGCAAAGTCCAATGAAGTGTCAGCTTAAGACGGCAGCGTTATCATTTATTGTCAGCTAGGACCTTCATCATTTACAGCCATCATTGGAAATATTGCTGATGATTGATACTGATGGCAATGATGATTACTCTTGCAATAAGCTTAATTAAAATAATGAAGTACTGTTGCACATAACTTGGTTGGTGCACAGTCAGGATAATGTATAAACAGCATAAGGAAGCCACAAGCTCATAGAGCACTCATATTTTAAACCTGACACAACTAAGGAAGCAATAAGATATTGTATGTATGTTATTTCCATCCATTCCCCATATGCATACATGTAAACATAATTGCCAAGAAAGGCACAGCAACAGGAATCGCTTGGATATTAATCTTATTGCAACCAAAGTGCCAATTATAGATTGCTATGGGCTAGTGACAGTCTGCAGGTCCTCTGGAGAGGTTCTGACGAGGCTCTGTTTTTGTGGCAGTTATTTCCTGCTGCTAGTAACTAACATGCAACCGTTGGGAAGGGTTTGTAAGGAGCGCAGGGATTTCTGGCTGTCTCAGGGCCAAAGTCATTGGCTGAGTTCAGACAACACGGTAACCCACACTCAAGGGCTGAGTGTGGGTTGTCATTGAACCATGGGTTGCTGTGAAACATGGATTATCATGCTGTCTGAACCCAGCCAAGATAACCATGGTGAACAAACCACAGTTCACAACCCAACAACAAACCATGGGTTCTCTTCATGGCTTGTTAGCGTAGCTGGGTTCAGAACAGATGATAATCCACATTTCAACCACAACAACAACCCACAGTTCAATGACAACCCACACTCAACTCTTGAGTGTGGGTTATCGTGTTCTCTGAACCCAGCCAGTGTTGCACTAATGGAGGATCAGGATCACAGCATGTAGGGATGGGAGTGAAGACCATAGCTTAGTGGTAAAGCACGTGGTTTACATGCAGGAGATCCCAGGTTTGATCTCCAGCATCTCCAGGTAGGGCTGGAAAAACTCCTGCCTGAAACCCTGGAGAGCCACTGCCAGTCACTGTTGACAATACTGGGTTAGATGGACCAAGGGTCTGACTCAATGCAGGGCAGCTACCTATATTCCTAAGATAACTCTTTTCCTCCACACTACCATCTTGATTATTCCTCTCCCTCAGAGCTGCCATTAGCCCCAGGAGGAAGGTCACCAAGATTGAGCAGGGGGTTGGACTCAATGGCCTTGTAGGCCCCTTCCAACTCTATGATCTATTAAAATCTATGAAAGTCTATGTCCAATACCAAGTGCTACCAATACAAATACCTTATGACATCAACTTCTTTCCTATCCATCCCTTCAGTAGTGCACCTAAGTCAATGTGATTCCCTATGGGATCTCATTACCTAGATCTTATTCTCTAGAAACATGCATATACCTGGCCTGACTTATCTTGACTTATTATCATTTGTGACCTTTTGTAAAGGTCACAAGTGGCAACAAATAAACATCAAATCACTTTTTAAACAACAACTCCCTGCAGTATATACCGTATTTAAAAAGATTTCTCAGCTCCATGGTTGGGCCGTATAAACAGGTACCCAAAAGATCAGTGCAAGGTACCGAAAAGGTCTGAGGCTCAGGCCCATGGCGGCGGCGGCGGCTGTGCACAAATTTGCATATGCTAATTTGCATATGCAAATATATGTGCAGTTAGAAATAATTATAGTCAGAAATAATTACTACAATTTATTTTTTTATAGAAGACAAACTAATTAACATCTTGCTTGTTTTCAGGACAAAACTGTGCTATGTCCCAAATTGTGCTTGCTTAAAATTTACCCTCCATGTGTCTTTCAGGGCCAAATGAAGATGGGGAGGATGGAGTGCCTGGAACTAGCGAAAAGCTGTATGGCACCTTAAATATTTACTGATTCACTGCAAACCGAAGATGGCATACTGGCAAGGGAGAGTGTAAGAATGTATTGTAGACTATAATAACCCATGCTCTTAGGCTGCAAATTTACACAATTACTAGGGAGAAACCCCTATTAAACATAGTGGGATTTACTTCAGAATAAACCCTCACTCACTCTTCCCCCCACATCACCAACAAGTACAACAGCACTGGACAGAGACCTCAGGACTGGAGGATGTTGCTTTGCTGCTCCTGGGCCCTGGACCAGGTGAGGAGGCAGAGAGAGAGCCACTGCCAAAGGTGGTTCTTCATTTTATTTCAGATACTGTTTTGCCACAGGATCCCCAAAAGAGATTGGCAAAGGTTCTTTGAATGATTTTCTGGCCATAATAAATACTCCTCCAGGAAGTTAAAGCCAAACATATTTATTGTAAAGTTAAACCACAAGTACAACAATGCTCTCCTCCCAGTTCCCTGGTGGAAATCCCAGCCCTTAACAGCACAGTCACTGTTCAACCAACCCGAATGCTAAGTCCAGCAGCTCTCCGCCTGGGTATTGGGTTTCCACATTGGGCTTCTACAACGTTCTCTGCACAACGTTCTCTGCACAACGTTCTCTGCACAACGTTCTCTGCACAACGTTCTCTGCACAACGTTCTCTGCACAACGTTCTCTGCACAACGTTCTCTGCACAACGTTCTCTGCTCCTCCTCGCTCCTTCCAGTTCTTCAGTACTTCACACACAACCAACCAACCAACCAACCATCACTAACAACCACCGCACTCCCACTAACAACCACCGCACTCTCTGTCTGCACTTGCTCTTCTTAAATAGCACCAAGTTTCTTGGATTGCAGATCTCGTGCTTCATTGCTAGCACCTGTGCTGTTTGCATTGTCATCCCTCTGGCCAGCAGCCAGATCACATGCAGGTGAGTTGCTCCTGCAGTGCATCAGCTTGGCAAGCAGCCAAGTAATCAAGGCCGGTTGCTGATTCTTAAAGCAAACCTACTTTCTTAAAGTAAACCCAGAGCATAGAGGCAGAACTCTGTACAACACTCCTGTACTCCTCCTCGCCATCTTCCGCAACTCCCAGTACAGATACTTTATTTTGATAGTTTCCGAGATTCTAGAACACTTTTTTTTTTTTTTACAGTTCTTGGGTTCTAATGTCTAGAAATCCTAAAATCTACACTAAATGTTGCAATATTAAATTTCTAGCAACTTCATAATCATACAACTCTTAAAGTACCAAAATGCATAGTTGGATACCTTTATTAGCACCAACCAAAAGGTAAAGGTATGGCCCAACTGTGGATATTGGGTTTATATTTCTCATAGACTAGCATGGCTACCTTCATTTTTGGTTGTTTGTTCTTTAAATTACCAAAGTTATCATTCCCCAGGTTTCTCTCTAGAACCAGACATTGCAACTATTTTCAGGGTGCATAAGGCAAGTTGCAGCTCTGAGTGCTAGTATAGCATCCCACAACCAAGTGCCCTCCAGATGTGTTAGACTGAGGGCGTATTCGCATGACACGGGAACCGCGGGGGAGCAGAAGTCCCCTGCAGTTCCCGTGTCGTGTGAACGCTGACCGGGGGTGCCCCTGCGGGACGGCCGTGCGCGGGACGCATGCAAAGTGACCATGGGCGGTAGAGGGGTAAGCCCCTACCGCGCATGGCCACCCTGACGTGTGAACAGCGGGCGGCCGTCCCGCGGGGGCCGCACAGAGGCGGCAGCCCAGAACGGCCGAAGCTGCCACCGCTCCAGCCTGTAGGGGCAAATGGCCCCTCTGGACATCCTGGGCCCCGCCCCCTAGCGCCGGGAGGTCCGTACTGCAGTGCGGGGGGACTGCCGGCTCCATCGGGTTCTGCCCACGCATGCGGGGCACAGGTCGTCTGCGGCGCCCCGCTGAACCCCGCAGATCGCCCCATGGTGCCTCCCCCGCCCGCAGCCTGGGTTGTGCGAACCGGCCCTACATCTCCCAGAATGCCCCAGCCAGTCATGTAGTCCAACACATGGCTGGGACATGCTGGGAGTTGTAGTCCAACACATCTGGAGGGCACCAGGTTGGGAAAGACTAATCTATGAGCACGTGTAGGTGAGGGGTGAGGCCCCCAGACACACACAACTATAGGGTTGGATCCAGGCTTGCACTGAATCAACCGCACTGATGGAAGTAGAATTCTGCACTCCCTCCTTTCCACAGCAGCCCCTCCAGCCCCCTGAAAATGTCACACAGAGGGTCAGTAGACCCTGCTGAATGGGGTGTGGTGTGGGGGAGGGGAATCCCCCAAAATTGGGTGGAGGGATCTTCTGCAAGCAAAGGCCTTCCTCTTGTGAAAGGCAGATCACTGTACATGCGACAATCATGTGAAAAGTGCTTAAGACTTAGCAAGACAGGGATATATGGTGGTTTATTGCTATATAACTACATTATCTAGTGATAGTTCTTAAACCTTTAGTCATGGATAAACATTGCGGGCTTTTCCATCGCAGTTTGGCAACATGTACGTCATGCAGTAGTCGATTACAGAACTCAGTCCACTGAAAATAAATAAAATCAAGAGTATTCAAACCATATTTTATTCTGTTTTGATGGTACCCAATTTACTGCTCAAGATTGGACTCAACAGTGTACTTTATGCATATATACATCTGTGAACTAAGTTAAGCATGTACCTTAAATCATTTTTGCGCTTACCTAATTTAGAGAATCAGAGCCAAGATATACACCGGACATTGATTTGTGGCCAACTTGTATATTTTTAAAATAAATATAGCGTGCCATCAGTGCAGACAGTATCTGGCCACAAAAATCCACATACTGAATTCTGAAATTGCCCATGTTGAGAGCACAGTTAATTCTGTTGAATGGAGGATCATATAAGGGAATATGAATCCAAGACTTGAATTTAAAAAAAAAAATGTGGATGATTTTCATAACCCTTAGAAAAACTGGGAAGCTCCATAATCATTTCTTTTACTAATCATTATATTTACTCAGTTTGTAAAGCTGGACCAGACCCAAGAATGGAAGAAAATCGATGCAATGTTAATATTTAAATTGATAAATGCAATGACCCTAGATAACTGTACACTTATTAGCCTGGCAGTTCTCTCAGAATAAATATCAGAATAATCAATATGAGAATTAACTGATACGAAGAAAAATTAAAGGACTGAAAGATAATTAATGGCAATCAGCATAGTTACATGGTGGGCAGGGCAATCTTATGGAGGTAGGAGAGGGAGGCAGAGAACCTGCTGGATCCACAGCCATGCTGGGCTTGCACAGGCAGAGTGAAGGAGGGGTGCTTTCCCCCTTCTTCTTTTGGTTCCAGTGGGAGGGGAAACAAGCAGTGGTGTGGTGGGGCCACGGCTCACAGGGACATGGCACCAGCAGCACTTCTTGATTAGCAAAGACACTGACTGGGTTCAGGCAACACGATAACCAACACTCAAGAGTTGTTGAGCCATGGGTTATTGTTGAAATGTGGGTTATCGTGTTGTCTGAACCCAGCTGTGCTAACAAGCCATGGCTTGTTAACCATGAACAACCCATGAAAAGAACCCATGGTTTGTGGTTGGGTTGTGAAGGGTGGGTTGTTCACCATGGTTTGTTATCTTGGCTGGGTTCAGACAACACGATAACCCACGTTTCAACAACAACCCACACGGTTGAATGACAACCCACACTCAACCCTTAAGTGTGGGTTATCACATTGTCTGAACCTAGTCACTGACATCGACCAGGTTCACACGCTCACCATGAGCTATTTGAGGGTTGTTTAACCCTCAAACAACTTCTGCTGCCAGGGTTCAGTAGACACAACAGACCATGGCAACCTCCCCCTAGGTGATGAATGTTCAAAATGGCCACCAGCATGCACCACAACCCACTGTGGCTTAAATAAACCATGGTGGGCTGCAGTGATCATGCAAATTGACCCATCATCTGCCACCACCCCACTGCAGTATTCCCAGTTCTCTGTTGTAATGCAAAGTCTTTTGGGGTGGCTTGATCTTGAATGGACAATTAAGATTGCATTCACTTTAGGAAAGACCTGCTCTTGGTGGAGAGGAAAGCGGCTCCAGCTGGTTTGTTGATATGGATCAACAGAGCTGTCTACATTTTTAGATCCTCCTTGAGGGAAAGGCTATTTATAGGGAATGTCATGGTGAGCACCCACACTTACCACAACACCACTGAAAACAAGTGTGCCAGCTTCAGGGCTAGTGTACCTTTACCCCCACCCCCATTCCAGGGGTGTGTTGGATCTGCCAGATCCAAAGCCTCCCCTGAATATATACTTTTAGCTGTTACCACAGTTGGAGCACCAATAGCAGCGTAACAAGGGTGGTGGAGGTTCCCATGCCTGCAGTGGGGGAGGCTAGCGAGGGCAGGCCTCCTTCTCCACCCACAGACCTCCCTCTCCATGGGCAGGGATCTGCTCTACCCGATGGCCCTTGGGAAGTTTCCCCCCTGGGACCATAGGATTGCAGCCTAAATGGAAATCAAACAGACTAATAATTCCAGAAAATCGTGCTAAGTTTGACTGTTAATAATTATTTATTACTATGTATTTATTAAATTTCTTAGACACTTTTCTGGAAATAAAGACTCAAGGTGACTTACAACAAAAATTAAACCATACAAAAAATTAAAACAATTTAAAACAGCTAAAAACATAGATCAATAAAATATCATGGCCCCATAAAACAACTAAAACTTCAGTGACAACCATAAACAATTCAACTAATACATTAAGAAGCCCACCATATGCCATCAAATGCCTAGAAATAGAGGAAAGTCTTAACCTGGCGCTAAAAAGATGACAATGTTGGCACCAGACCTTGCTGGGGAGAGCATTCCACAATCAGAGGGCCACCACCGAGAAGGCCCTCTCCCTTGTTGCCATTCTCTGAACCTCCCTTGGAGAAGGCCCTCAGAGCAGGGCCTCAGATGTTGATCATAATGTATTGGGAGTTTCATACCAAGAGAGGCATATATGTGATGCACATTGTGAAGAGGGGACATGGCAAGAGCTGGGCTGAGTCTCCCCTTCCCTTCCCCTTCCCCTTCCCCTTCCCCTCCCCCTCCTCTGCACGTTTCTGAATTCTTTCACTCTGGTTCTCTTGCTCTACCTTGGAATGTGTTGAGAGGCCTGGGGAGGGCGTGAGATAGTTAGAGGCACCTGGAAGATAACAAGTTATCTCCAGGGCTGTGAGCAAGGACAGGAGTTAATTGGGATGAAATAATGAGAAAGTGCCCGTAGCTGGGAAAGGGCGGGGGGGGGGCTCCTTCAGAAGGCAGCATGATGGGATTGGTGGAGGCTGGGTGGGAAAAAGGACCCTGGTTTTGGATAAAGGGGTTGGGTAAAGAAGACCCGGGGTTCTTCCTTCGGGCCTGGACGCTGTGGAAGTTTCATCTGGGGCAGGTATGCCGGTTTTGCAGGATAGCTGGGGAAGCTAGGCCTGGTTTGGCTCAAGCAGTTCTTTGCAGACTTTTGGGGTTTGTTTTAGAGATCCTTTTATAGTCCCTTTTTATTCCCATTCCCCTTTCCTCACAACAACCTACCTCACCCCCTTTTCCCTACCCTCTTTTTAGCCCTTTCTTATAAGGGATTATTTTTCTATGTATTGGGCCATTGGAGACCCTACATTGCTTAATTCTTAATTTTTGTTTTAATAAAGTCTCCATCTTAAATTTGTGTGTGTTCCTTTTTGGTACTGTGAGGCTGGGCTGCTACACCAAATTGGTGTAAGGGAACCAGGGAGGTGGGTGGCAGTCCAGGGGTGAATTGGTACTGTGGCCTACCTTGCAGGACGGGCTAAGCAGCCATCCTTTCACACACATGTTCAAGGTTTATTGCCAACAAAAACTATAATTAATTCAAGGCTGTGAATGAGAAACCCAACGCAATCAATGTTCAAACCAACAGCATTTGATACTTATCAGCCATCTAGGATCAGTGGCGGCTGGTGGCTCCAAAGTTGGTGGGGTGGTGTATCCACTCTGGGTTTTAGTCTGAACTTTAAAGGAGCTTTCCAGGGTGCTGAACCTATTTGGGGGGGCTAGGCTGTAGGGTTCATCACCATGGATAGCTCCTTTAAAGTTCAGACTAAAACCCAGAGTGGATACACCGCCAGCAGCCTCCACTGTCCAGGATAGAGTTTGTGAATGATGAGAAACAAGGAAACCATGCCAAGCAGAGGTTATTCTCATTGACCTGTATATTTTGATTGACAGCAAGTACACAATTTGCATTTCAGTCTAGTCATATGTAAGGTCA
The DNA here is from genome assembly GCA_021292165.1 of Shinisaurus crocodilurus. Taxonomy (NCBI): domain Eukaryota; kingdom Metazoa; phylum Chordata; class Lepidosauria; order Squamata; family Shinisauridae; genus Shinisaurus; species Shinisaurus crocodilurus. The sequence continues at coordinate 51,811,397 of CM037880.1, forward strand.
TAAGAATGAAAGGACTTAAGAATGAAACAAGACACAGACCACACTCACATAGACTGTGCCCAGGTAACAGTCAATGCTCTGATGGAATTTGAAACTTTATTAGGTGGGCAGGTGGGGAGGGAGAACTATACATAACTTAAAATGAAGGAAAATCAAGGCATGTGTGCCTTTTGAATATTGACTATTCGGGGAAGCTTGATTGGGATTCTGGAGATGGAGTCATTCAAATATGCACAGAAACTGTTACCATTACAGATTGATTTGGGCTCCGTTATGATGCGATTAGCTGTTGATAACGAAGCTCTCTGTTTTCAAATGTCCTCGATCTTGTCACTTTTCTAGTGTTTTGTTGGACAGACTTTGTTTAGAGGTGAAAATATTATAATAGTGCCCGGAGTGTGGGGAAGTAGTGTGTTTTTGAACAAAGTGGAATAGTTTCAAAGTGGCTAGGCCAGCCTCGGATACATCGGCCTGAAAATACTGGGATAGCACCCCACTCTACTCCACCCCACTTCACAGTGCAATCCTATATATATATATATATATATATATATATATATATTCAGAAGTAAGGAGGTTCCATAGAGGTTAATGAGACTTACTCCGAGGTAGGATTGCACCTTAAGCTGTATGTGTGTGTGTTTGTGTATCCAGATTTACACTGGATCAACTGTGGGCTTTGTTGGAGGATATGGAAAGGAGTTGGTCCTATACTGGTTAGTACGAAGCAGAGTTTTCCCCCTTGTGAGCAGCCTGGTAATTGAAACTGGTTATCACCACGTGGGTTGCTAAACCCTGCTAAAAGGTTCTTTAAAAGAATGGATTGCCCATACAAGGTTTAAAACTAATAAAGACATTTATTAGTTTTACTTACAGTCTGTTTATTCATACATGCAGGATGCATATAGGTAGATTAGAGTCTTTGGTGTTAAGAGTCTGCTTCATTGCTTGAAGATCACTGGCTGGAAGCCAGCTCAGACCGTGTGTCCATCAGATTGGGGAGAGAGAGAGAGAGAGAGAGAGAGAGAGAGAGAGAGAGAGAGAGCGCTGGCCACAGAGGCAGGAAGTAGGGAGGAGGGGTTAGAAAACATGCACCCTAGGGATTGTTCAATTAACCCTTTCCTCCCACTGTAACTAGTAGTTTCATTACCTCGTTGATTTAAGCAGGCAATATTACAATTTTCATCAGGCTTCCCCACCACCTCCTTCCCATGGCAGCCCCTCCAGCCCACTGAAAATGCCACACAGAGACTCAGGAGACCCTGCTGAATGGGGTGAGCTGTATTGTGGGGGGGGGCATCCCCCAAAATTGGGTGGAGCGGGTCCCTCCCTCTCCAGAAGGCACATTCTGGATCCACCCCATGTGTAGTGTTGTTGTTGTTGTTGTTGTTGTTGTTATCATTATCATTATCATTATCATTATCATTATCATTATTCTGCTTTCCACAAAGGTATCAAAGTGGTGAACATAAAATACAATGGCATAAAACCAATAATAAATATAACAATAAAAGCAATACAATGCAAATTTATCAACAGTAAAACCGCACACACTACTGTGTGCTATAACAAGCCATAGCTGCAAGCATATATATAGTATTGCCCTCATCAGGCATCTGCCGAACAGGGTTTTACTGCAGCCCTGAAGGGAGCTGTGGACATGTGCACCATCCCTGCCCCCTCCACTCCCTGCCCTCCCATTGTTGATGGGACAGGGTCTGCAAAGGGCACTGCAACCACATTCAGCTGAATGCTCATAATGATGAGTCAGGAATTCTGGCTTATGAAGCTAAAATGTGCATGAGTCGCATCCTGGCACATGCAGCCTGTTTGCGCCTGCTTGGCTCCTCCTGCTCGAATGAGCGGGTAAATAAACCAGGTATGGATAGCTAAGCATTGCATCTGAAGCCAGGATTAAGGTCTGCTGCACTCAAAGAAGCCAGGATTCATAAACCATAATCCCAGATTCAGATGTAACACTAAGCCAGAGGCGTAGCGTGGGGGGTGCAGGGGGGGCCGGCCGCACCGGGCGCAACATCTGAGGGGGGCGCGCTCGCACTCGCAGCTCTCTGCCCCTGCCTGGCTCACTCAGTGAGTGACTCATTTTGATCACCCCTCCAAAACACACACACACACACCAGGGATCCTGCTGGAAAGGGTGGAAATTGAGGGGGCTGGCCCACCCTTTTCCACATGACCCTTGGGTTAGCTGCACATTAGAATAAATCAGCCCCCTCCATTAAAAAAAACTGCTCCCTCTCTTCTGGTGGGGGCCCCCTCCCAAAAAAGGAGGAGGGAGGGATTGGTCGCGGCGGCGGCGGGCGCTCCCCCGCGAGGCAAACAGGCTCTTGCAACAAGCTTTGCAGCCAGTCCGGCTCGAGGCGTCCTCTCCCTCCCCCTCCTCCCCCCCCGGGGGCTTTGCGCACGGGTCCGCGGCGCTTTCACACAGGCTGCTGCTTGCCCGGCCGAGATAAGAGGCAGCTGCGAGCGACACTGGAGGAATCGGTGAGCGGGAGTCAGGCGGCTGGAAAGGGGGGCGAGAAGCCGGAAAAAAGGGGCACAGCTGAGTGCCCCCGCACCCATTCTTCCAAACCGTTCCTTGCCTTCCACTTGGGCAGCCCGATCCCATGCCTCTCTTTACTGCAGAGGAAGCTCTCCACCAAGTTCAATAGGACCGGCACTGAGGGAAATGCGTGTAGAATTGCAGCTGGGCGGCAACAGCCTGGTCTTGTGCACGCGCTTACTCGGAAGTAAGCTCTACTGGGTTTCGTGGGGCTTGCACCCGAGGAAGTGCACCTAGAGAGGATCGCAGCCGTAACGAATTCTCTCTCACGTTGGGCGGAAGGATCCTAAATCCCACCTGGCAAAAATAAGTTGGAGGTTTTAGCTCCATCAGAGACTTCCGATCCAAAATTCCTTAAGCTGGTGCCCCCCCCCCCCCGCCGCCACTACCTCTCCCTCAACTTCTCCCCGTGAGCCGAAAGCAAGGTGGCTGATGTTTTAAGAATCTTTTTCTTTTTCCTCTTCTCTGGAACAAATGTATAGCTGGCAGCCATTCAGTAGGCCGCACTTTTCTTGGCGTGAAAGTCCTGGGAGCACCCAGGAAGCTTTATCTGTTGAATTTCTACTGCATGGGTGCAGAACCTCAGACCCCGGGGACCCGATCTGCAGGGGAGGTGCTGGGTACCAGAAAGATATGGGACTCAGGCCCACAGGACCAACAAAAAGAGCAAAAAAAAAGCACAAATTTGCATATGCTAATTTACATATGCTGTAAGCCAGGGTGCTCCAACCTTGGGTCCCCAGATGTTGCTGGACTATTTAGATGCATTTTACTTTAATTACATCAGTATTTTCATAACAAACAATACATGTGCTTAGGGGGTAAGGGTTTCTTTAACTAATCTAGTGGAAGAGACTCGAGTGCTAAAATCCACGGGTTAGGGGGCGCAAATTACTTGCCTTGCCCCGGGTGCTGACAACCCACGCTACGCCACTGCACTAAGCTATCTATTTCTGGCTTGTTTACCTGCTCACACAAGCAAGGGGTTGTCACTCAGAGTCCAGCTCAATCCCAAATGGCATGGCCAATGGTCATGGATGATGGGAGCTGGAGTCCAACAACATCTGATGGGCTGCAGATACCTCATGACTGCTCTATTTGAAAGTTTGTCCAGCCCAGGTAAAGATAAAGAACTGTAAGAAGGGAGAGCAGCGGAGGCCTTGAAGTTGCCCATCCACAGAATAGCACCTGGACAGCAGACTGAGCAGGCAACTGGCAGTGGTCACAGTCTTCCCCACCATGATCATATATGTTGTATTTGTATTTCTATTTATATTGCAGTAATTATTTCTAAATTTGCATCGATACATATAAATTAGAAGTATTTTAAATAAATACATTGGCATAGGAAATTTGTATCCTCTTTTCTGCTGATGCATTTCTTTCCGTCCTTCTTTGGGGGGGGGCAATGGGTAACTGGCCATGCTACCAGTATCAAAATGGGAGTCACAGGAACCCAAAAGTGCAATATAATTTCTAAAATGAAAATTATATGAAGAAGTACAACAATGTTGTTGACTCTTGTGCTCACTTTCTGATGAACTGCTTCCGGGAACAAACCAATTGAGGGTGAGAGGCCTTGGGTATTGATGAAACAACCTGTGGCTGTCTCTCTAGGTTAATGCACACACTGTTATAAACTGCTGTTATATTCCCCATCTCATGTCTTGTGCCCAGTAATGGGTTTTAAGAGCACTGCTGTCCACTTTTATTGAGACTAATCAGATGGCTGCAGAAAGAAGATAGCTTCTACAGTACAGCAACAGTTATTTTTTTGTATCCTCAAAACTGCCGGGATCAGATCAGATCTATGGAAAGATCATTGAAGAGTTCAATCTCATTTTTGAAATATAGATTAGTTCAGAAGATAGCCTGAATTCAGCACTTCTAAGTAATGCTGTTTCATTGATTCTGTAGGCCAGCTGGACTTTGTTTTAGACAGATACTTAAAAATGTGTTTTAAAACTTTACTATTTTTTAAATACACTTTTAAAACCTGTCAGAAAATTAGGCAGGGAAACAGCTTTTCTCAGCCTTTGGTATTAAGGTAGGAGATTACATATTTCCATTCCATGCTTGGTAGAAAAAAAATGGTCTCTTGCCTGAATGTGTCTCCCTTACCACTTGCAGAGGTGCAATCAATTCTGTGGCACCCCACAGAAATGCCACTCTGGAGCATATCATTTGAGCACAAGGTCTAGATAGGTACTCCACTCTGGAGTACAACTTTACACCAAGTCTGCACTTTGGTGTAGAATGCAGCATGCTGCTATTGCCTGGGTGGCCTGTTGATTCTGTGTAGAACAGAGGTGTTGAACCTCTTTCAGCCCAAGGGCCAAATTTCATGTCAGACAAGCCCTCGGGGGCCACATTCCAGCAGTGGGTGGGGCAAAAATATCAGCATATTTTAGCTTCAAGTCCTTACTGCCAGTAACTCAGCTGTAGGAGAAGACATTCAACCTTATAGAATGGGGGCAGGACATACAAAAGCCAAGAAACCACCAAACAGTGGTTGGAGGAAAGGGGGCGGGGCTGAAGGAAAGGGGGTGGGAACAGGTGAAGTGGGTGGGGCCAGGGGAAGTGGAAGGGGACATGGCCATCTGGGGAACACCTGAGGGTCAAATTGGTACCCCAGTTGGATTGGATTTGGCCCCCAGGGCTAAGGTTCTGCACCCCTAATGTAAGAAATAGATTTCATAGATCATAGAGTTGGAAGGAGCCTACAAGGCTATCGAGTCCAACCCCCTGCTCAGTGCAGGAAACTAGAGGAGGGGTCTCCCATCCAAGTAATAACCAGGCCTGACCCTGCTTAGCTTTCCACGCTCAGACAAGCTGAGCCAGCGTAAGCCACAGGCCATGTTTGAAGAGTCTCTTATTCTGGAGGGGCTCCAGTGATGCAGCTGGGTCATTTTAGAACTTGGACTTAATGGTCTTACCGGGAGCGGGGCCAGGGAAAGGCTTTTAGATGGTTGTGTGCATTACTCCAGTTGTGAAGGACACAACTAACATTTCTCTTCTCACCACAATCCCAGGATGCTCACACCAGCCAAGATGCCAGCAGCTGAATCTCTGTTGTCATTTGAAGGAAATGCATTTTCCACATGCACATTTTAAATGGATTGTAGTAGCTGGAAATTAAAATGTGGCTTCAGTCCTAAACATGCTAACTTGAGGATCAGCTCTGTGAAAAGAGAAAATATGTTTAAGATGATAGTGTTAATGTGAAATATACCAATGTTTCTCTTTCATAAATCTAAGATGTGGGACAAAGCTCACCTGCCTCCAACGCACCAGGCCACTTCTGTGCCTCCCCCCAAACCATCCCTAATATCTTCCGTTCTTTTGCTGCACTGACTGTGGTTTGTAAAACACTTTTATTTTATTTATTTTTTATTTTTTTTTAATATTTTATTTATTTTTCAAAACAAATTATAACACAGAAAATATATTTAGCAAAATACAAAATTATCACACAAATATAACATAATCAACATACAATAAATCATAAAATGCTCCCCCCCACCCTCCAAGGGACCAATTAATATACTTCTATCCTCTTGATCAAATAAAGTCTAAATTCCAAAAATATAACATATCCTGACAAGGCATGTTACCCTTCCCCTTTATTAATACATAGTCTAGTGATTGATTCCATATCTCCATAAAATTATTCTTCTTTAGCAATCCTTTTTTGCATTTGATACTACTAGTTAGTTTATCATTTAGGGCTATGTCCCAAACTTCCTTATACCAGTCTGTTATTAGGAAAACATGTTGTACTTTCCAATTTCTCGCTATCATTAGCCTGGCCGCAGTTAACAAGTTTACAATTAACTCCTTCGTATTTTGATCACAAATAAGCTTCTCAGTTATTGATAACAATGCTAATTTTGGACAGACCTCTAAATTAGTACCAATAATTTTCGATATTTCTGTAAAAACCTCTCACCAAAACACCAATACATTTTTACAACTCCACCACATATGAGCATATGTCCCTTTTTCCTGACATCCTCTCCAACATAATGCAGAACAATTATTATCTATTCTATTTAATCTTACTGGAGTTAAATACCATCTCCAAATTAGTTTATAAAAATTTTCCTTTATCCTAATTGACATCATTTTCACAATCCGCCTATCCCATATATTGTTCCACCCCACCTTCGAGGTCACCTCTTCAAATTCATTATCCCATACAGTCTTAAGCTGATCCTCTTGTTCTTTTGCTTTTTGGATCAATCTATATAAATCCCTTGTTATACCTCTTGTTGATGCATTACCTGGTAGGCCGTCTCTAGACATGACCATCTTTTCAAAATTAGTTAAATCTCTCTCGTACTCAGTTTTCCTTTTCCATTTCTTTGACCACTGTTCTAACTGTAGTAAATTTAACCACGATAATCTTCTTCTCCCAACAATTTCCATTATTTGATCTCTAGTCCCCATCTTTTCCACCCAATCGGTCAATCTAATAACCCTTTCTTCTCTTAGTTTACTCTCCAGCTCTAATCTTAAGTTTTCAGGAAAATCCTTAAGAGCTACCACCGGAGTTAATGGAGATATCCCTGGTATAAATATGCTCTTCATAGTACCCCAAATCATTAACAAATTTCTTAGAAAAGGGTTGTCTATATTTTTTATCAATTTATTATTATTTTTTTGAAAAAAAATATTCCCCAAAGTACTACGTAGTTCACATGTTTCTAACTCCAACCACATTATTTCTTTAGGGCGTGCTATAATATCCACTATATGTCTTAATTGATTCACTATATAATACCATTTTAAATTCGGCAGACCCAAACCCCCTACTTTTTGTGCTTTATACCATCTTGTTTTAGTAATCCTAGATTTTTTCCCTCCATTGCAATATGTATTAATAATTGATTGCCAATCTTTAAGTTCCTTATCTGATATCGCACTTGGTATCATCCGAAATAAAAAATTTATCTTTGGCAAAATCTTCATTTTAATCAAAGCAATTCTACCAAACCAGGAAAGTCCAATTTTTTTATACTCCTCTATTTTATTCTTTACCTCATTCTTTAATTTCCTATAATTCTGATCTCCCAATTTATCTATATCTTTTGGAATTACAATTCCTAAATATTTAATTACATTATTAATCTTATAATTACTTTTTTTTTTACACATTTCAATCTCTTCTCTTTTACTAACGTAAAACACTTTTATACACAACATAAAGCAGTGATTTCAAGACCCTGTTTTTCTAAAAAAATAAAATAAAAATTGATTGTTATTAAACAGAGAAGCCAGAAACAACTCCAAGTGGGTTGGATCCAGGCTTTGGTAAACTTAGAGTAGACCCATTGAAATCAATGGGTCTACTCTAAGTATGGCTAAGACAGCAATCCTATACACAGTGGATTGGATCCAGATTTAGGCACATGCAACTGGGCTTGTGGAAGACCTCCCCACTCCCTCCTCCTGGCAGCAACCCCTTCAGCCCCCTGAAAATGCTACACAGATGGTCAGGGGATCCTGCTGAATGGGGTGAACTGTGGTGTGGGGGGGAATCCCCCAAAATTGGGTGGCGGTACCTTCCATGAGCAGAGCCCTTCTGTCAACAGAAGGCAAATCCTGGATCCAACCCACCTACCTGGGAGTAAGTTCCACTGGGACTTACTTTGAGTAGACATGTATAGGATTGCACTGTAAGTCTGGATCCAACCCACTGCATTCTCATGTTATTTATACCTAAATATCTTTATGTGCCAAAACATTAAAAAAAAAAAAAAAGCTTTAACAAAAGCTGTGCCATTTGTTAAAGCTGCTAGCTTTGTAGGCGAATAGAGCACACGTGCTGTTCCCAATAGCGCACATGCGCTTCACTCAAGTGAGAGTTACGGTAAATAACTAAAAAGAGGGGACAAGAACCACCAGCTGAGAAAGACATGAAACTTAAAAGCAATGTACGGTCTATTCTGGACTGAAGGCCAGAGAGAACCCAAAGTCTGTCTGTTTCTTAAACAATAAACGTATTTGCGCTACGATGACATGATGCAGCACAGCCGGACTGAATCAAGCAGCAGGTCACACACACACAGAGCAGCTGAAGTAAAAAAGAAATGTGGATGGTGATGAGTTTAGCCTCCAGGATGCGGGAATTACATTGTTTGTCCGGCTGTGTTGGGAGGGGACTGGAAACCAACAGCAGTTCCTTACTTTGACAACAGTGATCCAGAAACAGCAGACGAGGGAGAGAAATTGACCACCGCAAGTTTCCCCCTTCGGTGTAGCTTGCAGGAGACAAACAAAGGATTTGTGTAATTGCAACTTCCTGCCCACCTGCATAGCTCTTTCAAAAGCCAGAACCCCATTAAATCGTATGTGTTCCCACTTGGCAGATTTAGCCCTAAAGTAATCCAAATCTCTCCCAATTCCCCCAGTAATGAGTTCACCATTATTTCCTTCTAAACCATGCTTAGGCCAACAATAAATGGTGCCCTTCGTGGAGGAAGGTGGGACACATCCACAAGTGGTACAAAGTGGCATAGCTTAGAAAGAAGCCAACTGAATTTCCTCTTTCCCAAGCTCTATTGGGCACACTCTTTCTCTCTCGCTCTCATTTTGCTTTTAATAATTCATGCGCTGTGTTTGCACGGCAAGAGACGCTGTGCTGTGCAAGTGGTACAGGGTGATTAAAGTACCTTTCAAGCACCTTGAGTGTTGTTGGCAAGATCTCCTGAAAAAAAGATGTTTAAAGGCATATTTCTTACCACAATATTGCTGGCACGCATGCTGGGAAACATGCTCCCATCCCAGAGCCCACCTAGGCCAATCTCGCTGGAGAATGGTTTAATTGGTTAATCATATAAATTACTATCACTTAATCATTTTAATCACCAGCAACCAATTAGCTCAAAGTTATGGGCTCTGAGGTAACACTTATGCAAATGTTTGCTTCACTGCAAGCTATTAAGAGCCATATTTTTTGAGATCAACTTGACAGTGACCGATTTTAAGAGGGAAGCAATCGAAAGCAGCCATTTGTTGGCCAAGCAAAGTGGGCCCTTTGGTTTAATGAGCCCGTTTAGCATTCTGTATGTTTGTAACACAAGGGGTTGGATACAGCATCTGCCTTCCATGAGAGGAAGGGAACTTCTGCGAGAGGAAGGACTCCACACGAAGAAGGTCCCACTGCCCAATTTTGGGGATCCCTCCATGCCACAGCTCACCCCATTCAGTGGGGACTCTTGACTCTCTATGTAGCATTTCCAGGGGCTGGAGGGGCTGCCTGGAGGAGGCAGAGAAGTCAACTTCTGCTGATGCAGTTGATCCACCATAAATCTGGATCCAACCCAGTACATTTCCTGAATACTGAGAGGAAATTTGGTACACATGTTCAGGACACAATTCTATATTTTAAGACTGAATACTGCACTCTCTCTCTCCCATTTTCAAAGGGGGAGGGGAGGAAATGCTATATATATATATATATATATATATATATATATATAGTAATGGGACATCTGCCTTGAAGCTTGGGAAATCAGAATAAAAGTTGGTGTACATATAGAGAATGCCACTTTCTATTTTCAGTTCCAACCCAACCCTCACCTTTGCATTTATTCCCAAACAGAACAAGAAAGACAGAAATCATAATAGCTTGTATCAAAGAGTTGGAGCAAGGGGAAATCACTTTCTCATATCTGCCAGTGGGAGCCTCTGCTGAATCAGAGTCCCTTCTGTGAATGGAAGGAGCTCTTCAGTTCGCAGAAGGGCAACTCAGGATCCAAGACAACACTATTGCTGCCTTGAAGATTGCAGAGCCAGAATGAACATTGGTGTGCATATTCAGGACATTATTCTATGTTTCAAGTTGAAATGATATCTCAACCCCCTGACCTGTTTTCAAGGGTGATGGGAAAGATACAAAACACATTGTAATGTCATAGGTCTTCTGAGCATTTAGATCAGAGGTGGGCAACTTGAGGCCCTCCAGATGTTTTGGCCTCACATCATTTCTCCTTATTGGCTATGCTAACTAGAGCTGATGGGAGTTTTAAGTCAAAACATCTGCAGGGTCACAAGTTGCCCACCCCTGATTTAAATAATCAAAATGAAATTTGGAATAGATAGATAGATAAATAGATAGATGATAAATTCCTCCACAGAAAGACTAAACTGTAAACCCACTTCATAATATCAGGGTTTCCCATTCTGGTTTGGACAGCATACATAAACCATGGTTTTCAGTTATTATTGTTATTGGTTTGATCCAGACTGGTTCTTCCATTAAGGGCTCCTTCCATTCACAAAAGGTGCAAGGATCCAGCAAAGGCTACCCACTGGAGAAAGGAGCGGAGAAGCAATCTTCGTTAATTCCCCCTTTCCCAGCAGCTCCCTTTGTCCTCTGTCATGATGCTCTGGTGGATCCCCAACCTTTTGAGCAGCTTTCCAGGAGGCATGGGGGGCTACCAGGGGTGACTTCAAGAGTGACTTCAAGACTCCATTTTCCTAAAAAATGTGATTGTTAGTCAGAAATTCCTCCAAGTGGGTTGGATCCCACAGAGTAAACCCACTAAAATCACCAATAAACATGACTATGGCTGCAATCCTATACTGGGGGAAAGAAGAATCAGAAAGATTGCCTCCTCACCTACTTCCTCCAGTATGAGCAAAACTCCACTAAGGACTACTCTGGATCCAGTCCACTGGGTTAAAAAAGAAAGAAAGAAAGAAAGAAAGAAAGAAAGAGTTAGCTGCCTTAGACATTTTATGGAAAGGCAGCATTTAGATATTATAAATAAATACACAGTTTGCTGATTTGGATGTAATAGCCAACTGTGATTTGCTCAAGTCAGGAAAGGAGGGAGAGAATTGGAGTATGAGGGGGTAAGAAGGAGGATGCAACCCAGACACAGGCCACGTGCCACTTTCCCCCTTGACTAGTTCTACGAAGAGCTCCATTCAGGGCCAAAATAGCTGCGATGGAGCCATAACTGACACGTCCACCCTGTTCAAATATCAAGCAGAATGGGGTGGGGGGAGTGTCTTACTTTAACAGTAAGTGGGAGAGGGGTGCTGAACCCTTCCCCTCCTGTGTTTTACTTCTCTGCAGCCAGTTGTTCCGGACACTTTTCTCTATTCCCGCCTCAAATAACACAAGCTGGGGGTGGAGAAAAGCATCTAGAGGCTAGAGAATCCCTCCTGCATCTTCTCCTTTTATTATTAAAGCAGGCAGACAGATGAAAAAGCAACCATCCCACAGTCCACCACAGTCACAATTAGACAGGCCCTTATTTTCTGAATGGTTCTGGGTGAAGGTCTGTGACCCTGTATATATGGTTACAGTTGCATAACTCTCATTATAAATCCCATTGAAGTCATACATGTAAAAATAGCATTCCCTGGGTTGGGGAGAGCTAACGCTTTTACAGTCTTTATCATATCCACAATGCTATGAAGCAGGGCCACTATTATGGGCCAGTTTTACAGATCAGGAACTGAGGCTAAGAACGACTTGTTCAAAGTTATACACTGAGTCCATGGCCGAGACTTGAACCCGGGCTTCCTGCATCTCAGCCTGACACTCCATCGAGTCTGAAAGCAGTGAAGCAGGAACCTGTTTTCTTGACTGGAACTCTTTGTGTAGCACAAATGCACATTGGTCGAGCCAGCCTTAGGTCTTTCAGTGAATAAGCCTTCCCAGTAGAGTACTCATACATATGCTATATATACTTTCACTGCAAAGGGCATAAAGGGAGGTTATGCATTCTTTGGAAAGGCATGGAATAGTGAATTGCCTTTTGATAGTTCCCCTCTCAGTAACTGTGCTTACAGTGTCAAGTGCTGTTTAAGTGCTAGGTAAATTAAGACAAAATCACACTTGTACTGCTGAAGAAAATTAGAAATAGGAGTGATATGGTTCAATTAACAGGGGCGTTTTGTTGTTAAGACCTGGCAACAAGGAATACAAGACTGGTCTGGGCAGTGAAGGTTAAATGCTGCAATAAATGGGTAACATTAAAAGTATGAAAGGACCATTATAAAACTCCTGATTTGGTTTTCTTATTAGAAAAAAAAAAAATCTCGAAAGCTGTCAGTGCCTTCAGTGGGGAACAATTCAAAGTAGTGGCTGTGTTAATATAGGTGAGGGGGTAGAGGTGAGCCAAGAACCAAACCTGGAGCCAACAGGTGTGATTTTTGCACATGGTGAGTTTGAATTATTACTGTTTTGCAATGAAAGGAAAGTAATATAAACATTCTGCTTACAGCCAGACCTTAATGTGAGCCAGGGTTCCCCATAGCCCTAACCCAGAATCTGTTTGAAAAGTAGGGTGGCCTTGTGTCCTACTTTACAGAGGACTGTCCTCTATTTGAAGGCCTCCTCTATTTGAAGGGCTATCTAGTCTAAGTCTGGTTTAAAGATATAGAACCATAAGAAGGGACAGCAGGGGGCCTGAAGATGCCCATCAACAGTGAGCACCTTGGGGGGCAGACTGAGCAGGCACAAGGGTCACCCAGTCACAGTCCTCCCAACAATGAAGAGATCTATTGTGTTTCTATTTACATTATAGTAACTATTTCTAAATGCACATGCGCACACATATGCAAATTTCATGCAAATTTGCCAGTCCTCTTTTTTTATCGACCTGTAAGTGACCACCCTACTGAAAAGTCAGCACTCAAGCCTGAAGCAGATAAAGCAGAGAGTGACTCAAAGAATGCCTGCCCTTCCCTTACCACAGGCATTGCCCAGATGTCTGGATTTAAGGTGCAAGATTTCTGGGTCAAGAAATACATAATCTCTAGAATTTCAATGGGGGGGCTCCTGTGGGTGCCCCCCCCATCTGAGGTGAGGCGGATGGCTACCAGGGAGAGGGCCTTTTTGGTGGTGGTGCCCCAGCTGTAGAGTGCTTTCCCCAGAGACGTCTGCTTGGCACCAACCATATTGCCCTTTCAGTGCCAGGCAAAGGCCTTTTCATTTCCCAAGCTTTCCCTGGCTTTCTTGGGGACACACAAGAACTCTCTCTAACAATCAAGAATGACTACTTACCAGCTGAAATCAAGCCAATTCTAAAAAATTTACAGGCAAATTAATGGATTGAAGGAGAAGTCCCCAAACATGTTTGAATGCTAGGGCTTATTAGGAAAGGGTTAAAAAAAAAAAAAGTCAGTGTGCCTTTCTAGAAATCGATGTTACATATGCATTTGAATAATTTGTCCAGTTCTGGCTGCCCATCTTCAAAAGGAGCTAGTGAAAAGAGAGAAGATTTGATCAAGTAGTTGAAATACCTTCTTCATTAGAACAGACTGGGGAATGCTGGGAGTTGTAGGACTTTTTTTTTTTTTAAAGTCTAATCATGTATGGTATTGCACCCTAAGTGGAGCGGGGCATGATAGCAGTTTATTTAGGAAGCTGATAAAGAGTTTCCTCTCCCTTATAAAGCACTAGAACTCTGGGTCACCAATTGAAATTGATTGACAGTAGGTTCAAGCCAAAGACAATAATTCTTCACTCAGCATATAATTAACTGAATGAATGCTCTGTCACAAGACGTAGTGCTGGCCACTAACTTAGATGGCTTTATAACAGGAATGGACAAATCCAAAGAGAATAGCTCTTTCAATTACTATTAGCCACTGGGCTGGCCACTTACACACTACCTAAAAAAGGGACCAAAGGGGACACAGATTTGCATAAAATTTGCATGTGCTGATTTGTATGTATAGATGTAGATTTTAGACACGATTTATTTAATAGATTTATATACCACTTACCATATTTTAAAAAAATATCTCTAAGCAGATAATGGGTTGGTTGGATCCAGGATCTGCCTTCCACAAGAGGAAGGGACCTTCCATGAGTCCCTCCCCGTGATTTTTTGGGGTACCCCTCTCCCACTGCACCACAGTTCAGCAGGTTCTCCTGACTCTCTGTGTAGCATTTTCAGGGGTCTGGAGGGGCTCCCATGGGAAGGATGCGGCAGGGAAGTCCACTTCCCTCAGCACAATTGATCCAGCATGAATGTGGATCCAACCAAATTACTATCATTTAAATTGAGAACGAATGCCCCTCACCATAGTGAGTAAGACTGTGAGCAGGTGACCTGTTGGTGGGCAACTTCAAGGCCCCTGCTGTCCCTTTTATGGTTCTTTTATCGTTAAACTGGACTTGGACTGGGCAGCCCTTCTAAGAGGGCAGGAAAGCAGACCTCAGCCTTGTGGGAACTACTTTGTGTCTTACAAGACCCCTGAGGTCCAGCAACTGGAGCCAGGTGCAAAAGGGGGGCTCAAGGGGTACAGCCAATTACCTACTGAACCTCATGAGCCATACACTGAAATGACCTTCATACACAAATACAAGTCTACATCTGAATTATGGCAGATCAGGGATTCTGTCTGATTTTGACCTAAAAACGGCCATTGTTAAACAATGGGGACTTGGAGAGCCTTGGTGATCTACTACAAATCACCCAGAGATCTATCTTCTGCTCACCCCTGCAATAGAGGACACCTTCAAATAGAGGACTGTCCTCGATTGTAAAGGAGGACACATGACCACCCTATCAAGCCACAATAGCTAAATCGAATCTGAATTGCTTAGAGGCCTTCATGCCCTGCAATGAAGGCCTCTTAACAATTAGTCCAATATCCTAAACAATTTAGTCCAATATCCTGTGGAAATAGGATACAGGACTCCCCTCCTCTAGTTTCCTGCATTGAGCAGGTGGTTGGACTCGATGGCCTTGTAGGCCCCTTCCAACTCTATGATCCTACCCTATGATCCTAATAATAAATAAATGGACCATAGCAATGATTTAGCAGGGCTCTTTTTATGTTCCTTCATGTGAAATTCCAGCATATAGAAAATGATATGAAAAAGGCTACTTGAGGGGCTATAAGTCAATTGTAGAGCACATGGTTTGAATGCACAGGGACCCAGCTTCAGTTCCTCACCACTCTAGTTGAAATTATCTCGAAGAGTTCCTCTACCTGAGGCATTAAAAAGCTGCCACTGGGAAGAGTGGACTGTACCAGGCTAAAGAGATCAATGGTCTTACTCAGTATAAGGAAAATTAAGAAGCTATCCTATGCTCCCCAGGAAGGTGGTTGAGGGGCCATAGAGAGAGGTAGGTCTACAGATGGAGAGAGGTCTGCTGCTGGAGGCCTCCCCATTGTGGTGGTAGAAGGCTCTGCCACCATTGCTGTACCACTGGTGGTTGACCTGCTCCATCAACTATTCTGGGCAATGGCTCAGGCAAGGAGGCACATGGAACAGGCAGCTGGATCACATCTGAGGATTGAGTTAGTTTCAGGACCATGAACAGCAGTCCTGGAGCTAGAGTACTGACAAGTTTACCCTAGCACTGACTGGGATTTATAGTCAGGCTAAGACTAAGGAGAGTCTTTCTGGAACCTCCACCCCCTCAGGTGTTGTGTCTGGCTATTAAAGGGCCAGCGACCTTTGCCTGTACACCAGGGGTACAGAACCTCAGGCCCTCCAGGAGTCCAAATACAGCCCTCTGGGGCTCCCCAGAAGACCACACCCCTTTCCTTGATCACCGATTGTTTGGTGGTTTCCCAGCTTTTGTGCAGGTATTTCCCCATTCTAAAAGGTCAAAATGCCTCTCCTAAGGCCTAGTTACTGGCAGTAAGAGCTTTAAGCTAAAATATGCTGGTATTTTTGGCCTTCAGCCCCACCCACCACTGGAATGCAGCCCCCTGAGAATTTGTCCAAAATGGAATTCAGCCCTTGTGCTGAAAGAGGTTCTGCACCCCTGCCATAGGCACTGGGTGCTCCTGGGGAACGAAGGTTGGAGGAGTTCACTAAGAGGAGTCTGAGGTACTCTCCTGGGGGTCAGGGAAGAGTGGCACCTCCTGGGGGTTGCATGGATAAGATATGAGATCCAAGGCAGAAGGATGGAGGACTTGCTCTGGTGCCTCCTTGGAGTCACTTTCACAGGGGACCAGGGCCGGTGCTTCCATTAGGCGAACTAGGCGGCTGCCTAGAGCGCGTGGCTAAAGGGGGCACAGCCAGCCCACCGGCAGCCGGGCTGCCGCCACTTCCCGCAGTGGCTCCTCTCCGGCTCCCTGGGCGTGCCGCCAAACGCCAGCACCGGCAGCGGATGAGCAGATGGCCGGCGCCGGTCAGAGTCCCTGAGGCAGATGGGAACCCCAGCCCCAAACTCATTTATCCGGTGAAGTCCCGATTATCCCCCCCCCAAGCGCTGTATGCATCGGGTGCTTTAGAAAGGACACGCCTGGAGCGCCTTTGAAACAAATTAACAAGCCGATGTGTTCGGGATCAGAGCCACGCAAGACAATCCGATGCATATTTACTCAGAAGTAAGTCCCTCGGGATCACTGGAGTTTACTTCCAAGTAAGTAAGTTTGCTGATAGGGCTGCACCTTCCAGTCACGTTGGGAATTGGGATACAAAGAGGACTCCCTCCGGTTTAAAGCGTGTGTGGCTGCAGGAGACACAACTGGCTGCTGGTGGGCGCGAGTCAGTGCAGGTTTACTCAGAAGTAAGTCCCAGGGGACTTAGCTAGAGAGCAAGTGTACATCGGACTTGGGTCCTAAGGCCCCTTGCACCGCAGTCGCTAAGGTTTACTCCTTCTCCGCATTATTCCGGGATCTTCACTAGATTCAGCCGTGAATCTTTTCCGAGTGCATTTTAAAAATCAGGGAGTAAATTCAGTGTTCCTTGTGAGCTAGAAACCTTTGGAGGGGGTGCGTGCGGTGTGTATATGCAAACACACACACACACCCTTCCCCAATTGCTATATTCTTTGAAATCTGCCTGCGGCCCGGCGAAGACCGCCCAGGAATATGGATTAAATCTAACTCTGGCTAATATTAAAATGCAGGTTACACAGTCCAAAGGTTAGTGCAAGAAGAAAGGGGTGGGGAAGAAAAGAGAAACAAGCGAAGAGAAAAACGGCATTTTCGAACGAGATACTTATTTATTAAGCTAAAGGGTAGCAAGGGCTAGCAAAGAAGGGCAGCCGCTTGCAGAGGCGCACGCGTCTCGATCTGTGGCAGGAGCCAGGCTGGGAGTCCTCCTGCCGGTGCGCTGAGCGCTTCCTCCCCGCGTGGGCTGTGGGCTTTCTTCTGGGCCGCTGCTGGTGCTGCCGCAGCCGCTTCCACTCGCCTGTGGCACGGATCTATCTCTGCCCCTCGTATTGGGGGCGGGGGCAGCCGGATAGAAGAAGAAGGGAAGGAGCGGAGGTGAATGAGGTGCTTTCATAATGGGCATAGGGCTGGAGGGAGGGAGGGCTCAAGTGGGAGGGGGGCGCAAAATATCTGATCTTGCCTAGGGCACCAAACTGTCTTGCACCGGCCCTGCAGGGGACTTTAATCTCTGAGGGCTTCTGGTCCTGGGCCTTGACAGTGGTGCTCCATTGGCAGTGGGATGAGAAATAGGCCATTCTTGGGGCATGTCAGGGGAAGCTGCGAATCCACCTGATCCTAAGCAACCTCACCCCCCCTCCAAAACAACAACAACAACAACAACAACAACACCCAGAAATGGGCCCAGAGCTACACCAGCCCTGGACCTGTATTGTTAATTCCCTCCCACTGGAGCCAATAGGAAGAGGGGAAAGGTTAAAGGGGGGGGAATAAAGCTGCCCCCCTCTCCTGCTCTGGCCTCAGTGAAACAGCAGGACTTTGGATGTGGCAAAGCAATGCCACGGACCCTGCCCTGCACCTTCATTGCTCTGCCCATGTGCTATGTTCAAGATGAAGCTAGCATCCTAGCTTTGTAAAACCAGGGAGTTTTTCATTTTTCATTCAAACATGCAACTCCCCCCCCCCCCCACATACATCTGCGTTCTGAAATAGTACAACTTACGTTGGCTCTCTCGGTACTGTTTTTCAGAAATGGAACCTCTGCTGGCATTACTAATAAAATTCCAGGTTCTTATTACAAGGTCTTGCTTCAGTCCCAGATAAGCTTGGATGCACTTATGAGCCTGCACACATTCTGTTCTCTCTTTTTTCAGGGAATGGGACAAAGGAAGGGTATTAGATAAGCCTTCTCTTTATGAATTTGTTCATGGGAAAACCTAGGGTGTCCTAGGAGATTCGTTCGCAAGCAGAGGGGGAGGGGAGGGGATACACTGAAGCATCTATTTGTCAGTCTGCTCCTCACTGGCTACCAATTTTGGAAAGGGGTTGGATCCAGATTTACACTAGATCAACTGCGCTGATGGAAGTGGACTTCCCTGCCCCCTCCCGACCACAGCAGCCACTCCAGCCACCTTAAAAAGTGACACAGAGTGTCAGTAGACCCTGCTGAATGAGGTAAGCTGTGGTGTGTGGGGAGGAGAGATCCCCAAAAATCAGACAGAGGGACCTTCTATGAGCAGAGCCCTTCCTCTCATGGATTCTTCCTCTGGATCCAACCCCAGAACTCTAAGTCACCCGGCACTGCAAAGTGTGTAAGAATGTTAAGCTTCTATACGTATGTTCTGATTTAGAATGACTTTTGCACGCCAGGCATCTCTGCTGTCCTGGGGTAGGAAACTTGTAACTTGAAAAAGGAAGATGAAAATCATGAGGCTTTGGGGTGGGGGGACTATAGGAGCTGCAGAACTGAAAGGGGATGCTAAACTTGCAAAATTGCTGAGTAGCATTGCCAAATGCAGTTAACACAGGTGTAGCTGCCTTTCAGGTAGGTTAAGTCATTGTTGTCTGTCTCACTTGCAAATTTCATTAGGCCAATTCTGGATTGATGTAAATGATTGGTTTTGTAACCAACCAGGCAAGTCCTGTGGGGATTCAGGGAAAGCTGCCATTTCTTCCACAAGAATTTCTCCTTTCACTCTGGCAGCGCTGAATCCAGATTTATGGCATTCCATTAAGAAGGAATGCATTAAACTCTGCAACTGTCACCGCCACCTTGATACCTTGATGTCAACGGAAGTACACTGCATGGCTTTGCTGACTTGATTGATGAAACAGAGGATATCACTCTAGCCTCTCTCTCACATGCACTGATAAGGAAGGCAAGCGGCCTGGACCCCTGCTAGAAGCAAGCTCAGTTTTGCACTCCTGACTAATTTTTCCTGCATTCTCAGCCAGTGGCCCTGAGCAAACCCAAAATATCCCCTCCCCACTCCACATTGAATTTCTAGTTTGCAAATGTCAGCCTTTTCACTTTTTGTCTAATTTGAGCAACAAACCTTCACCTGGAACAATTTGGATCCAGTGGCAACTCCAAATGTAAATGCAACTGCTCATGCCATGGTGCCCCCATTCCAGAGTCCTGCGTCTGCTCACAGAGCTCTCCCCCCCCCCCGCGCCACATCAACCTTTCTGTTCTAGCCACTTATTGATCCACTCATAATGGGTTGGATCCAGATTTAGGCATGTGCAACTGGCTTGGCTTCCCTGATCCCTCCTCCCCATAGAAGCCACCACCCAGGCCCCTGAAAATGTGACACAGAGGGACGGGGACCCTGCTGAATGGGGTGAGCTGTGGTGCAGGGAGGGAATTCCCCCAAATTGGGCAGAGGAATCTTCTGTGATCCCTTCCATCAATGGCTCCAACTCCGCATTTTCATCCAATCTTTCCCAGGCTAAATGCAGAAAATAAGCACACCAAATCAACAAGACCATAGTTCAGCCATCTGGGAAAGCCCAGTTTCAATGGAGGCAGTGGATTTGTGTGTAGAATGTGTGTAGAATGTGTGTGTGTCTACTGTCTCCATTCAAACACCCTTTCATGCAGTCTTCTAGTCATATACAACAAAGACATTGACAGGGAGAGAAACCATGTCCACATCTCTGCCCTCTACACACTCACTGACTGTACAGAGCCTAGGTGTATACAGGTTGTATGTGCATAGGCTCTGGGCAAAGGGACATGATCCATGCATGAGGGAAGGGGACAGCAGAGGCAATTCTACTCTACCCGCCTTCCCACCACACACACACACACACACACACAGTATTTATTGTAATCAGTAGAAAGACCGTGTGAAAAAAGAGCCTGTTTCTGGCCATGGATCTGTCACCTCTGCTTGAAGAAGCAAACTAGAAGCACATCTTCTACACTTGACTTAAACTGTTTGCCCCTAAATATTCTGTACATGTTGGCTTCAGTTTCAATTCTGATGAAGATTCTCATTAGTGCAATAGTATTATTTACTTGCTTGCTGCATGGAAAGTTTAAATCATGGCTTTGGAAATGGAGATGATTAAGAGATAATGTAGCAAAGTTGAACTGATGCGCACTGATGCTCCCCAAAATCCAGCTGTCTTACTAGAGAGGCTTTGCCATGTGGAATTAATTTTGCTTATCTAGTATAGCATTTACATGGCACTTCACTGTGATACCAGAGTGCCAGAAAGTCTGAAAGCCTTGGATTCGGTTGTCTGCAAGGCAAAATACACAGAAACATGTGATCTGTGGTGCGCTGGTGTAATAGATTTCATAGATAGAGTTAGAAGGAGCCTACAAGGCTATCGAGTCCAACCCCCTGCTCAATGCAGGAAACTAGAGGAGGGGTCTCCCATCCAAGTAATAACCAGGCTTGACCCTGCTTAGCTTTCCACGCTCAGACAAGCTGAGCCAACATAAGCCGCAGGCCTGTCTGATAATTCTCAGATAATATTAGTCCTGTTCAAGCATTCTAAACCTGAATATGGCAAACACATGAGGAGAAGGAGTGCGCCAGCCCTGCCTCTCTCCCTCATGGCATTTGTCACCCTCAGCTCATGGAGGGTGACCGTCTGAAGAGAGAGTCTACAGTACCTGTGAAGGCTCTCCACATGAGCAAGAACCCTGATTTTCCAGCATTCTTGCTTACATGGAGAGCCTCTGTGGATAGAAGAGGCTCTCCTCTTCAGACTATCTCCAGACTGTTTGTTGAGGGCAACAAATGTGATGAGGGAGAGAGGCGGGGCTGGCACACTCATTCTCCTCACTTGTTTGCCATATTCAGGTTTAGAATGCCTGAACAGGGCTACTGAGAAAGCCGTCTTGGCTGGCAGGGTTTCCTAATGACAATGGAAAATCATTAAGAATGCTGATTTGGGAAGGAGGGAGGGAAAACAACTCAAACAGTAAGCTGGTTGGGGATGATTGGAGTCGTAGTCCAACACGTCTGAAGGACACATCTGGAGGGCCCCAGTTTGGGGAAGCCTAGTTTATACAATCAAGAGTTAAAGAGAAGTTGAAGTGCAATAGGGAAAGGTATTACTCACTGGAGAGTTTATAAGCATATCTCAGACTCCAATACTGGAAAATAAAGATTCTCCAAACTGCCTCTAATGCTAGCAATCTACAACTTTAAGCTTCAGCTTGCCAGGGTTGTACTTTCACAGAAATAATAGAAATATCTAAATAGAAAACCTGCTGTGTGGTTCATTATAAGCTATCCACAGGCACTGTTCAGAAATAAAATGTTTATTCCCTTTTTCTCCCCGCCCCCCTCTTTTTTTTTGTACTGACAAAATATATAGCCAGCTCTCTTGTTCTTTGCAGAACTTATTTCCTTCTCCTGCAAGGTCACTAGACATTATGCAGTGCCATCTATCAAAGTACCAGATAGACAAGTGAGCAGCACTAAGCAGCAATTAGGGAGTGTGTCAAAGATTTTTAAGGGACAGTTGTAGCTTCAGGTTTTAAACTAGTTGAAAGATAGCAATTCTACCAGCTGGTACCCTTGCTTGTTGATGCAACCCTGGGCAACTCCTTCTGATTTTAGAGACCACCTAGCCCAGCTCAGTGGATTTTTAAAGCATCTGATCTCATGAACTCTCTGAGCCAGTTTGGACATAATGCGAAACCTTAGTTTAACTTTACAAGGATGAGCCACAGCAAGCCTCAGGTCCATGAACCCCCACGCCCCACCCTCCTTCAGTGTAGATTAAAAGAGCGGATCAAAACCTTCTGCTTCCATTTTAGATGAACTACAAAGATGTGTTGTCCGAATCCTAAACTGTGATTAATTTTAACTATGGTCAGTGTAAACAATCCAGCTTTGTAATCCATGGTTTGGCTTGTTTCTGCTAATCATAGTTAAGATGAGCCCCAGTTTGTTGGGTTCAAATGGATGTGGCAAACTGCAGTTAATGAAACCACAGTAGAAGTGCTGGAGGAGCAGGTGGGGGAGTATGTGAGCCCACATCTTGCTGCAATTTGTTCTCCTAATGTTAAACTATGGTTCAGCACAGGGGTTGAGAACCTTTTTCACCCTGAAGGATGAACTGACTCTGGGCAAGCACATCTGGGGCCACATGCCAGCAGTGGGCAAAGCCACATCCCAAAGCAAATTCTAGTGTTAGGTTCAAATGAGCCATCCAGTGTGGTGTAGTGGTTAGAGTGTTGGACTGGGATTCGGAAGATCCGGGTTCTAGTCCCCACTGGGCCATGAAGCTCACTGGGTGACTTTGGGCCAGTCACTGACTCTCAGCCTAACCTACCTCACAGGGTTGTTGTGAGGATAAACTGGAGAGAAGGAGGATCATGTAAGCCGCCTTGGGTTCCTTGCAGGAAAAAGGTGGGAGATAAATATAATAAATATAATATATCTTCATGTTAATATGTCATCTCGATGGCTCCATATAACTGGGCGGCGGGGGCTAATACCTATGCATTGAACTACTTCCAGCAGTGATTTAATGGTCATTTTCGAAGTGTAGGCACTCATCATGACAGTCCCGTAGCCAGGCTTCCAAGGAAAGTCCAAAAATTGAGGCAGCTGCATCAATCCATATCAACAAACCAGTTCTAGTAGTTTTCATCTGTACCAGGAGCAGGTCTTCTATAAAGCTAATGGATCTTAATTGCCCATTCCAGACCAAGCCACCACAAAATACTTGGCATTACAACAGGAAAAAATATATTGTTGTTCAGAAAATCCTCCCCCCCCCCCAGGCTACTGTGGGGATTGCAGTCAAGCTCAGACGGAACAAGGAAGTCTGAGGGGGTGGCAGTTGCAGATGATGTCAATGTCCCTGCTCATCAAAAAGTGCCAGCACTGCATCCCTGTGAGCCTCGCCTTCACGCCTTCACTACACCACCAACCTCCCACCTAGCTTGAGATCACAGGGCTGAAGCTACATTCCTCCCATCTTTGGAGCGATGTAGTTTACTCATCCTGTTATTATTTATAATGCAATGGGAGAAGGGCAGTCGTATGGCATGGATTCAACTGAAAATGTTTTGGCTTTGTGTGTTTCATTTCTACTACATGTTTCGCTTGACACAGGATACTTGTTGCTTTTCCCTGCATAAGAGGCATTACTTCAGCATAAAATCCAAACCATTAACATGTAAACCTGGATCAATAAATTACATGAACAAAATTATTTATTTATTTATTTATTACATTTATACCCCACCTTTTTTCCTGCAAGGAACTCAAGGCGGCTTACATAATCATCCTCCTCCTCTCCATTTTATCCTCACAACAACCCTGTGAGGTAGGTTAGGCTGAGAGTCATTGACTGGCCCAAAGTCACCCAGTGAGTTTCATGGCCAAGCGGGGACTAGAACCCGGATCTCCTGAGTCCCAGTCCAACATTCTCACTACTATGCCACACTAGCTCTCATCATAATAATAACTTAGTTACGTAATAGTAACTAAATAGTAACTTAATAGTAACTAAAAAGGAACTAAATGCTGGGAACTAAAAGTACGTAACTAAATAACTTTACAATAACAGCTTGATGATAAAAACTTGATACTACTAGTAATAATAATATTGGTGGGTTTTCAATTTTGTTGTCAAAACATTTGACAGGAGGAGAGGACAGGAGGAGAGGAGGAAATTTATGACATTGTCATTCTCAGCTTTGTGTGCCAAATACGATTTGCCTGCTATGGCTGAATGGCAATGCTTGCAATTGCGACATTGCAACTTCTGTTAGAATCCAGGTCTCGCCCTGCCGCTTTTACAGCATCAGTGTCTCCCTTGCTATTGGAAGCACATATTGAGGCTGATCAGTTATATCAACCCACAATCCATGTTTATAAATAATTACTGGTGAATAAATATGATACACAAGGTCTTAACCAGGAATGGAATATGGAACTGGACTGTCTTATTTTGCCTAATCAATGGATCACTGCATTAGCGTCTGTCTCTGAAGTGTCTATGGATCTCAGGTTACATCTTCTTCAGCAAAAACTCTTGTTCTGTGTCTATTAGACACCACACTTCTCTTTAAGAAGGGTTTGCCTAAGTCAGCTAATTGCTGGAGGTGTAACACAGCTAATGCTTCTTTTAACCATGCGTTTTGGCAATGCCCAATAGTTGCATCTTTTTGGAAGAGATTATTGTATGGATAAACTTTGTATTGGAACATTCTTTAATATTTACTGATGTACATGTCCTCGTACATTATCTACCTGCTTCCTGGAATTTAATGTACTGTCAGTGCAAATGGATTCTCCGTGCCCTTTTAACAGCTAAAAGACGGATACTACAGCATTGGAAGGATAAATGCTCACCTCATATAATGCAATGGATTGAGGATCTAACAATACTTTCAGCATTTGAAAAGGTAATATATAGATGCCACTTGTGAATGGATACGTATATGGATATTTGGTCTGCCTTTATTAAAGTTTTTGTATAATTTTTAGAAAGCTGTACATAAATACACACACACACACACACACACCATATACATGTATTGAAATGTATATATTCAAATCTATGTAGCTACATTTTCCCCCTTCTTTATGGTTTTGTTTTGTTGATATATATATATATATATATTTTAAAATGAACACATTTATTGTTCCCATTAATTTCTTAAGTTCCATCCATAACATAAAAGGTGAAATGAAATATAGATTTCAAATGATAACTGAATTGCAGCACAACACAGATGAGAATTACTCAGCCAGTAAAAATCCAAAAGCCACAGTAGGGGAAATACGTTCATTAAGGCCAAATACAATGTCATAAAGAAGTGAACAAGCTTTTGAACTCTTCTCCAGGCTGGCTATTAAGCAAAACAAAAAGAGCACGGGGGAGCGGGGGAGGCAAGAACAAGAAATCTGGGCAGGATGCTGTGCTGAAGCTCCAAAGCTGTTGTAACTGTCTGAGCAGGCAGGCACACAGGTCACCTGGTAACAGTCTTCCCCACTATGGCAAGATGAGTTGTATTTCTGTTTAAATTAAAGTTATCATTTCTAAATTTACATACATGCAGATGTTATGCAAATTGGTATCCTCTTTTGGTGATGCATTTCCTCTTTTTTTGGCAATGTGTAAGTGGCCATCCTAAGCATGAGTGCCACTCCAGCAGTGGGGCAGCACTTCCATCTCAGAGAGGGAGGGGCCCCTCTCCAGTGCCTTTGAAAGCTCTGAGGGATACCTCCAGCAGAGTTTCCACTAGTGGTAGGGCTCAAAGCAGGGCATTTGTGGGGGAAGGCCTTGGATCTACAGGATTCAAATCCCCCTCATTCCCCTGACCTGCCCATGGCTTCTGGGCTATGCCAGCTCCTATTGGTGTCAATAGGAGAGATACAAAAGAAAACTGGGGGAAGAAAATGTCGTCATCGTCCCCCCGTCCCCCCCGACAGCTTACAATCTGGCCACAGCAAGCCAGCAAGAAATGGCAGCTCCTCTGTAATGTAACCCCCTACCTCTCCACACACCCCCAGGATTGCTCTGTTAGACTAACAGCATAATCCTATATATGTCTACTCAGAAGTAAGTTCCAGCCTTAGGCCGCAATCCTGTACATACTAACCAGGGAGCAACTCCCACTGAACTCAGTGGGGTTTACTTTTGAGCAGACATATACATATAGGATTGCATTTACAATTAGATTAGACGCTGCTATGTGTAAAAGAGATTTTGTGTTGTGATGAGGCCTGCTGGGGCAAAGAAACAATAAAGGTAGTCATGGAAACAGGCTGCATAAAATAAAGAAGTAAAAATGGGTTGGATCCAGATTTTGGAATGGGCGACTGGGCTGGTGGAAACAGACTTCTATACCCCCTCCTCTCCATGGCAGTCCCGCCAGCCCTCCGAAAATGCTGCATGGGGCACTGCTGAATGGAGTACGGTAAGCTGTGGTGCAGAGGGGATCCCACCCAAAATCAAGCAGAGGCGCCATCCATGGATCCCCCCTTCCCCCTCAGTGTTCCGCACCACAGTCTTTGGGAAGAGAGGGGCGGGGCCATTTGCTTCCACCAGCCCCATTGCACTTGCCTAAATCTGCATCAACCCAATAAATACTATGCAACTGTAAGAAAGACAATAGAATGCACCCTATGGACAAGTGCCCCTGAGCTAGTCAGAGGGACTTCCCAGTAAACATGCATTAGATCATGCTAAGTCAGCAGGTGGATGGGGAAAGTGATCAGCAATAGATTATACCACTAAGGCACAATCCTATGCATGTTTGGACAGAAAAAAGGCCTACAACTCTCAGCATCCCCCAGCCAGCCATGCTGGCTGGGGAATGCTGGGAATGGTAGGCCTTTTTTCTGTCCAAACATGCATAGGATTGCACCCTAGCACTGTCAACAACTACAATATATTTGAAATGACACAATAAATATGTTGTTTGATCAACATAAAATCTAGTCTAAGAGCTACAATCAACTCAATAACGTTTATGAAAATTGAGTTAGAAAGGCATGCATACATGTATTACTCAGGTATCTATTAGTCATGATCAAAACCAGAATGCTACTAACATTCTTTGATGCCATCTGCATCAATGTGACTAGTGTGATGCTATTATCTATTCACAGGTGGGCAACTTGTGGCCCTCCATATGTTTTGGGCCTACAATTCCCAGGCTCCCTCACCATTGGCTGTGCTGGCTAAGGCCGATGGGAACTGTAGGACAAAACATATGGAGGGCCACAAGTTGCCCACCCCTGATCTATATTGTTACCAGAATACACTGGCACTGCAATGGGTTACATTACAATTACCACCACCACTCCCCCCACACATCTAATCAAGTGTCCCATTCCTATAAGAAATGTAATGTGTACGTGTGACAGAGTAGTGGGAGTATGCCTATGTACCCCAGTTGCTGGGGAACATGGGCAGGAAGGTGCTGTTGCACTCATGTCCTGCTCGTGGGATCCTGTGGGCAGCTGACTAGCCACTGTGTGAACAGGATGCTGGACTCAATGGACCCTTGTTCTGATCCAGCATGGCTCTTCTTTTGTTCTTAACTGGCAATACCTTCCATTTCCCTTAATCACAGAAGTTGCCTCACAGTATTCTGTTAGTTCCTAATTTACACAGCATACCGTTTCGCAGACCATTTGTCTAATTGGTGGGAAAGAAAGAAGTGGGGTGGGAGAGAAAAATAACAAGAGCTGATAAAATGTAGCAATCAGTCTCTTTAGATCAACAGTAATTTGAAGCCAATATGGTACTGTAACTATGGACTACTGATAGATCAAATGCAATATGTCTCCATTTGTAATATTGGATAGATGCAGATACCATTTGCCAAATCATAATTTAGGGTGTAATCCTATGGGGATGCCAGGAACCCCCAGAACACAGAGGATGATGGGCATCCTATTTAGGGCAGAAGGAGCGCTGTCCAGCTGTGGCACTTCAGAGGGGAAGGGAAGGAGGCTGAGGGGCCACCAGGATACATCGTATCTTGGTCTCCTCCCCGCCCCCGCCCCGCCCACTAAGCCCCTTCTCTGAGGCTGAGAAGCAGCTGGTGCAGTTCTTTCAGTGCCAGCTGCAAGGAGGGGCAGGGGGATCTTGGCACGGATCCCCAGCGCTGAGGTTGGAGCGATTTTCCAACCTCGGAGCCGGGAACCCGAACACTTGTATGCCCCCCTAGACGCTCTCTAGGGGCTGTAGGATTGCTCTGCCTGAAATCATATACATAACCAATTGGTAAGTCCAGACCACCCTGTTGAGGCTGAGAATAATTTTGCCACACATCAGACGCCGATGTGCAGTAAATGGTTGTCTGTATCCACCTATCATCTATAGCTGTTTTCCATTTCCAGAATCTAACACTGTTCCATGATGGTTCTTATAGGCCACCAACATTACTGTCAATACAAATCTAATCATGCTGCAGTATTCCAGAATCTAACACTGTGAAGAATATAGTTAATCACCATCAGTTTGGCACAGCCTCAAAGGATCTGAGGTAGTACATCTTCAGATCCTTTATTTACTTCTGGATTACCACCACCAGCAGTCATTCCAACAGGCTGAGCTGAGGGAGAGGAGAGGGAGAGCAGGGCCATTCCACCAGCCCTGCTGAAAGAATTAAACCCCCCTTTCTTTCCTATTGTTTTCCTTGTCTGTTGTGTCTTCCTAGATTGTAGGCTGGATCTGTCTTGTTTAATTGATTATATGTAAGCTGCTCTGTGTGCTTTTTTTTTCCCCCCTGAGAAGCAGCATAAACATACTTCAAATAAATAATAAAATGGTGTGGCCTGTGGCCTTTAAAATCTTTCTGTGTTCTCTTTCAAAGATGGTGGATTGCACCCCACAAAACTGAACAGGCTCTGCTTTATGAACAAACCTCCAAGTTTTATTTAAACAAAGGTCCCTCCACAGGGCTCTCT
Source organism: Shinisaurus crocodilurus (assembly GCA_021292165.1). Classification (NCBI taxonomy): domain Eukaryota; kingdom Metazoa; phylum Chordata; class Lepidosauria; order Squamata; family Shinisauridae; genus Shinisaurus; species Shinisaurus crocodilurus. The sequence goes on from CM037880.1 coordinate 51,840,476, forward strand.
CAGGCTGTGGCCTCTCCCCCCTCAGGCCAGAAGCAGTGAGTCGGTGTTCCCCTCAACTGCTTCCTGGCTCCTCCCAGGAAGCACAACCCATTCAGGCCAAATCCTGCAGTTCTTTCATATTGTTACATGTTCCAAGAAGCAGATCATAGAAGAAAGATCTTTCTGTGCCTGTGCAAAACCCATTTGTTTGATTAGCAGGGGTGGAGAACCTGTAGCCCGATGGATTTTGTTGAACTACAACTCCCATCATTCCTGACTATTGCCATGCTGGTTGGGGCTGATGGGATATTGACATATGGAGGGCCACAGGTTCCCTACGCGTGGACTAACCCAATTCTGGAGTCAATTACTACCAGGAAATCCTCCTGTAATAATCTTCAGGATGTTGTATAAAACATCGACCAGTGTTAATCTTTATTAGTGCAAGACAGGGCGAACATGTCAGTTCTAATATGTGCTTCAGTTTTCAAGCCTGCAGTACTGTATTGAGGGGTGTTACAGTCATTGTTGTGAGAAATAGAGTCAAAATAGCCCACTGCAAAAAGAATCACTGGGCTGAAGAGTGCGCATTCTGCCCTTCATGTGTTAGAATTTTCTTGCCATCTTCCTCTGCATTTATGAACAAAAAGGGCAATGTTGCTTAAGTGGTGATAGGCAGTATACAGCCTCAAAAGAAGCTCTGTTGTAGTAAATACACACATTGCTTATTACAGCATCTTGCAGGCCCCTGCCAATTACAATAAAAGGTGGTTGCTGCCCAAGAATGCGGTCTCTGCCTTCTAATTTATAGCCCTTCTGTTTCCTGTATTATCCCATAGCATTCCTCTTTCTCTGCAGCCTTAAACTGTTCAGATTTCCACCCGCCTAAGATGTGTGACAGGACGCTCTCGACTCTATTATATACTGACATTGCAGTGATTCTATCCCAAACGCCCATTGGTCTGAAGAGAGCCCTGCATGCTTTGGCCCAATACTGTTTTGACGACTATCTCCAAATAAATTTCCAGAAAACCAAGATCATGACCTTCTTCGCTAAATGACCAAAGATGCACCGCTGGTCCCTGGATGGTCACAGGATCGAGCAGGTCAAGTCTTTCAAATATTTGGGCATAGTTTTTCAGGCCAATGGCAGGCAGCCATCAAGCTTATGTAGAAAATGTTGCTTCGTCAGCACAAAGGAGTGCCTCAGCAATCCTTAATTTTTTTCCATTCTAGAGGCGGTCTTTTTGTTCCAGCAGCAATAAAACTGTTTGAGCCCAAATGTATAACCCAGCTCCTATATGGAGCACAACTTGGTCCATATTCCAGTTTTGCACGTCTGGAAGCCGTCTAATCCAAAATTTTAAGAGCAATTTTGCAAGTCCCTTCATGTGTGTCAAATGCAACGGTTACGACTTGAGACGGGCCTGCAGAAGATCGGAGCTAGGTCCTGGATTATGGGTTTCAACTTCTGGCTGAGGCTAATTTTCTTCCCGTCCGGTTTAGATCAATTCACCCTCTGGGATGGATTTCAGTCTACTTGGAAGCAAGCAATTTCCCGAAAGATCCAGCAATGTGGTCTCTCATTGCAGCATCTTATTTCTATGGGCCCAGAGAAGGCCAAGGCAATTTTCAAGCAGCGTATCTTGGATATAGACCGTCAGCTTGATCTTAGTACTGTGTCCTGCCAAATTTTCATCAATAGAGTGCCTCAAATTTCTATACCATTTATTTATTACATTTATACCCCGCCTTTTTTCCTACAAGGAACTCAAGGTGGCTTACATAATCCTCCTCCTCCTCTCCATTTTATCCTCACAACAACCCTGTGAGGTAGGTTAGGCTGAGAGTCAGTGACTGGCCCAAAGTCACCCAGTGAGTTTCATGGCTGAGCGGGGACTAGAACCCGGATCTCCCGAGTCCCAGTCCAACACTCTAACCACTACGCCACACTGGCTTCCCATCTAACTATCTTTTTGCACTTTCTGTTCCAAAACATCGTAGGGCTTTTACTTTAGCACGTTTCAATATCCTTCCCTCAAAGGTTTTGGAGGGCAGATACCAGAAAATTCCCTATCACAAGTTACAGGAACCTAGATTCCACCTAAACATCAGGAAAAATTTCCTGACTGTCAGAGCAATAAGACAATGGAATCAACTACCTAGGGAGGTTGTGGGCTCTCCCACTCTGGAGGCATTCAAGGTGCAGCTGGACAGACATCTGTCAGGGATGCTTTGACCTAGATTCCTGCATTGAGCAGGGGGTTGGACTCGATGGCCTTGTAGGCCCCTTCCAACTCTACTTTTCTATGATTCTATGATTCTATGATTCTGGTGAGATTGAATCTGTGACTCATGTTCTCCTTTATTGCTCCTTTTAGCGAGATTTGCGAAGAACCTTTATTGATCCAGTTCTCCGACATACCCCTGGACCCTCAGATGCCTTTTATACGTCATTACTCCTTTCGGATCAGTTTCCCACAATTACTTTACAAGTAGCTAAATTTTGTACTGCCGCCATTAAAACCCGTCAACAGGTGATTTTAGCATGTTCTTAACACTGTATAGCAGTGATGGCAAACCTTTTTGAGCCCGAGTGCCCAAACTGCAACACAAAACCAACTTATTTATTTCAAAGTGCCAACACTGCAATTAAACCTGAATACTGGGGTTTTAGTTTAGTAAAAACAACTCATACAGTTGTCTGAACTAATTAACATCTTTTGTCTTAAAAGAAAAACACAATAACAGGGCTTTCAATGATACAAACAGTTTTTTATTGAAAAAAACATCAACTCAAATTTTTTAAATAGTACTACATTGTACACATAGCCTGAAGCTAATTTAGATACACTTTTTAAATAATTAGGTGCATGTATTTTTGGATAAGGGATTCTCAACTTGTAATATGATTATATGCCAGACTGAAATTGTATGGGGCAAGCTTTACTCTGGGTCCTTTCCCTGCTTCTACAGGTGTTGGATTAGTAAAAGTAAAAGTCAACCCGTACTAGGATGAGTAAGATAAACAAGAAAATTAAACGTGCTTAACACATTCTAAACAACCTTTATTCTTGGACTGCAAACATTGCATTAGGTAAAAGTTTGCATTGGGCATGCAATTTTTCAGGCTGTAGAAAGTTTATAGTTCTTATTTATGCTAAAAATGATTAGTGGTTTATAATTCATGTATAAATAAATGTAAATAAACGGGGGAGGAAGGGAAGGAATCTGGAGGGGAGAGGAGAAGACTTCAAGTGTTTGGGGAAAAGAGAGGGGGGATTGTGATGAAGCCAGGGAGAATGTGGGGAAAGGAGACCTCAAGCGTTTGGGGGAAAGAGGGGGGGATTGTGAAGAAGCCAGGGAGAATGTGGGGAAAGGAGAAGAAGGTGCTGGCTAGGAGGGAATGAGGCGGCTGGGGGGGCAAGAATGAGGCAGCTGGATGGGAACGTGCGGCAGGGATATAATACGAGCCTTACCTGGGCTCGATGTTCTCCTCCGATCGTTCCTGCGGCGACGGCGGCCCGATCTCGCTCTTCTGAGCGGCACGGAGCGTTCTCCGCGCCGCTCAAGCTGCTGCTGCCGCCGCCACCGCCACCCATCGCTCTTCTGAGCGGCGCGGAGCGTTCTCCACGCCGCTGAAGCCGCCGCTGCCGCCGCCTCTAGACCCGTCGCATCATGTCCTGCGTGCTGGATCCCCGCGCTCTGTTTTTTGGCGGGGGGGGGGGAACCAGGGCAACAGGGCTTAAACAGCCCTGTTGCCCTGGTCCGTCCCCCCCCGCCGCCGCCGCCGCCGCTGCCGCTGCCGCCAAAAACAGAGCGCGGGGATCCAGCACGCAGGACATGATGCGACGGGCGGTGGATCCGGCGCGCAGGACATGATGCGACGGGCGGCAGCGGGTCCAGCGCGGCCAGCACGGCCAGCGCAGAGGCAGCAGGTAGGTCTGTCGGCCCCGCCCGCTGCGTCACAGCCTGAGCCCTGGCGCGCAGCATGACGCTGCCTCACGCCGCCGCTGGGGAGTGTTGGTGCCAGGCGGTGACTCTCATGATGACCTATGGCTCGCGTGTCAGCAGAGTGGTCCACACGTGCCACCTGTGGCACGCGTGCCATAGGTTCGCCATCACTGCTGTATAGTATGTATGAACCTCGTGTATCTTGTTTTATCTTTTGTAATTTATACTGGTCATTGACTGTAATAAACAGAATCGAATCAAACTTAACTTCCTCTTTCTGCTATGGAGATCCATTCCTAGGCGATTTCCGCAAATGAGGGTTTGTTGCTGGGCCTTTATGTTACTGTAAGGCTAATTGCACCCCTTATTGTAGGTGTGAGTTCATCTGCTGATTGCCATGGCCTTCTGAAAAACCTCTCTGTGGCCTTCAGCAACAGAATGCATCTTTCTTCTCTGTACTTCCAGCCCACTGTACACAGTGGCCATCTCACCAATTTGATCAGTATAGTCAGCTTGATCAGTAGGTTAAAAACATTCCAAGGCAGGCTGGGATCTACTCACAGAATTTGCAATAGATCAGCAAGGATTTCCAACTCCCAACAATTTAACAATAGTGAAAACAAAAAACACTTCCCCCTTCCTAAGAACATAAGAGCCACCATGCTGGATCAGACCAATGGTCCATCTAGTCCAGCATTCTGTTCACACAGTGGCCAACCAGATGCCCACAGGACCCCACAAGCAGGATGTGAGTGCAACAGCACCCTCCTGCCCATGTTCCCTGGCAACTGGTTTACATAGGCATACTGGTTCCCTGGTTTACATAGGCATACTGCAAAGTTAGGCTGCAAAATCAAGAAAGTTTGGAGGAAGGAAAACTGCAGTAGATTTGTCTGCAAAAGGATTTCTGTGCATGCTCTGGAACTGAAAACAAATTCCTGGAATGAGTGTATGCCCAAAGGCACCTTATTCCAGTTTTATGTCCACCTTCCTGAGCCAATATTTTGCACCTGGCTCTGGTTGGAGGATCTTGGGGTTCTACTGAAAAATAAAGTAGATCCCACAAGCCTACCCACCCCAATATATATAAGTGTGTGTGTGTGTGTGTGCACGCATGTGCATGTTTCCCATTCTGTTGCTGTTAGCCTTTATGCTTCATGCCTCATGCTTCAGTGGATTTTCTTACTCAGCAGGGACATCACTTTCTTCAGGATATTTTGCTGCTTACATAAATCTGTACTTAAAACTTCATCAGATTTAACAAGAATTCTTTTCTCTCCCCAGTCATCTTGAATATCTTTTTTTGAAAGGGGTGGGTGTGAAAGACTGACTCCTGAAGCCTCCAGTCCTTAGACAAAGGGGGAAGTGTGTCTCTCTGGTTTATCTTTATTTTTTACCTTTGGAGGGATATCCCCATGTAACTCTTACATTTCTTAATAACAAAGTAATTATTTATCAGAGAGCAAACATTATACATGGTACCAGTTGCAAACATTATACATGGTACCAGTTGCAAACATTAGACATGGTACCAGTTGCAGATGAATGAGGGCAACTACCATGACAGCTAGCTCTCAGTTTAATGTATATCATCTCAAATGTATGTATTATTTTAATTTTTATATTGTTTTTAATTGTATTGCATATATTAATTTTTTTATGTATATTGCCCCGAGAGCCTTAAAAAAATTATTTTAATAAATAAATTATTTAGGTCACAGTCCTATCGATTGCACCCTTGATGCTCATACGCCCCTGAACTTGGAGGCTTACGAGCATCCCATGCAGAGTGGGAGGAGCGGTGGAGGCAATCTCCACCTCCTTGCACCTCCCACTCTGCATTTTAGCTAGATGGCCATTTTCAGCTATCTAGCTGAGGAGCTTCAGAGGGGGAGGGAAGGAATCTGGAGCAGCTTCAGGATTCCTTGTATCCTGGTGGACCCAGTCTCCTCCCCTGGAATGCCCCCTTTACCCTTTCTCCGAGGTCGTTTTCCCAACCTCGGAGAGGCAGCTGGTGCAGTTCTTTCCATGACAGCTGCAGTGTGTGTGTGTGTCAGAGCACAGATTCCCAGCTCCATGGTCGGAGTTCTGTCTCCAACCTAGGATCTGGGAATCAGAATGATCCTTCCCCCCCTCCCCCCGACAATGTCTATGGGCCATAGGATAGCTCTCCCATTCATTTATTTAATAAATAAATAAAGAGACTTCTCATTTTCCAATGGTGGCAGAAAATATGTTTTCCTTGCATTGAATGTACATAAACATTTAAAGGAGGAGCAGAATTCTAGAAGAATCCTCAAGGTTTTTACTTAAGACTCTTCCCTTTATCCCAAACCACAACTTCAGCTGACCACACACACACACACACACACACACCTACAGAGATTGCTGGGGGTGGGTGTGATGTTAACAGTAATAGCAGTGGAGAAACAGCTGTCTTGATCGCCGCTGCCCAGCTGATGGCTGGAAGTAGGTGGGGCTCCTTCTGGTTCCATGGGCCACATGTGGACTGCAGTTTGTCCACCTGTGGCTTAGAGTAAAGAGAAACCAGGGTTTTGTGTTAACCCAAGTATGGTAAACAAGTACGTACAGCTTCAATTTCAGTGAAACCTAACACATATGTTATAAGTCTGGCTTGGTTGAAAAATAATATGGATAATTGGTTGTCCAATCTCATGCTGTATCATTTACCACAGATTACCCATGTAGGCCTCCGAGGAGGAGGACTAAACAAAAACATAGATATCCGCTTTGTCCTCCATTAGAGAATGGTCATACATTGCTGGCATATCAAAGATGAGCTAATAGCAACATTTGACATCTGGCTTAAAGCTGGAAGAGTGATCTAACCACTGGAAAGAATGCACAGGTGAGAAGTGATTCTACAGCAACTTTTTATCAGGTATTAAAACAGGTATTGTTTTAAGTGGAAGCTGGAAGAGATCATTACCTTGCAATAGGAAGCATGGTGACAAACTCTTGGCTGGCTATATTTAAAACAATATCAATATTTATATTAAGTCACCTCTAACTACATAAAACAATGCCCTTCCTCTGTAATGCATTTCCCCAGAGGAGCCTAGCTCAGTTGCACCATATGGTTTCCAGCAGTTTATCCGGTTTCCAGCTCAGGTGAATGAAACAAGTTAACTTGGATTTCCTTCAGGTCACTGACTTCGTTGTCTGCCTGGTGCATGGAGATAGATCTCCTGTGAAGTCAAATGTGCCCTTAACTCCCAGCCAAAGTTTTAGGTATCATTAAGTGCTTGTCTTGGGTATTAGAAGAGATATAACCTCCTGCCAAGTTCTCTATGATATATTCTTCACATAACCATAGCGCCTACTGGGGCTTGACTGGGTGTTCTATAAAGATGATAAAAACAAAGAACAAAACTCAGTCATTCTGCGCTTTCCACCTAATACACAACAATGAATATAAAGGTCCCATTTTCAAAGGCACTGGGTAGATGCAGATACAATGGCGTCCTATTGTAATCGAGCCTTTTCGTCAAGGATGCCATGAAACAGAAAAGAGGGATGTGTGAGAGAGATACATCACTCTAGAGTACTGATAATTTCTTCCAAGAATTGGGTTGTCATGGCCCTTGGATGCTTTTCCATATCCCCAATCCTCCTGTTAAGAAGTATGTTTTATATATATATATATATATATATATATATATATTGTGAAGGATCACCAACAGGATCCTTTGCGTGAGTTCGGCGCTTATGGGTTAATCGGCACTTGAATTACAGCCCGTCCGAGCTCTAGCGACCACCCGCGAGGCTTTTACACACAAAAGGAAACCGCAGCTCTTTAAATGCCCAAATAAGGCTTTTATTTGTTTATACAATAACACAGAACGGAACTAACAGCTCTTCAGGAATACTATACTGTCAACACAACCTTAGTTGACCCCCGCCTTACCCAATCAGCAGGCTCCCAGGCTAGCGGACTGAATCTAGTCGATTTCCTCAGACCAAAGACTTTAAGCCTAGTCAGTTTCAGCCTGGCTCCGGGTCGGCGATCCGTGGATGAGAATGGTGTACTCGGGCTGCTTGTTTGGAGGATGGATCTGGCCCCGAAGTACCCTTGGTTCCCAACAACCCTAAACCGGAAGGGAGAGGGGTTTTCTACCCCTGAGTCCCCGCTCTCCCCGCCCTCCAAGTCAGGTGGGGGCTTATGCCTGCCCCTTCGTTTCAGGTGGGCTTATTCCTGCCCGGGAAGAAGGTGACGTACTGGTACTTTGCAGCTCTTTGAGACTGCCCTGATAGTTTGATGGTCCTTGATGGTCCTTCCTGGACTTTTGTGGATCTCCACCGAGACCCTCCTTTGTTGGGGATGATGACCTGTCTGGCTGCTTCTCCGGTGATCTCATCCCTCCTCCCTCGCCCCCTCCCTTAGGGGAAACTTGTGTGTGTGTGTGTGCAGACTTGTGTTTGGGCTTTCTCCACATATATATATATATAGAGAGAGAGAGAGAGGGGGGGGGAGAGAGAGAGAGAGAGAGAGAGAGAGAGAGAGACCTATTAGCACTGAAACTATACCACTTACAATAGGAGATCATGAGTCTTTAAAGAAGCAGGCATCAGTTTATATGATGCAATCATAAATAGCCCCATGAAAGAACTCTGTATTGCCATAAAATGTGGTTAGGTTTTCAAGTTACCTTACACATGATGTAATTCAAATCCAAAACAGGAAACTAACAGTGCAATTCTATCCATGCTTACTCAGAAATATATCCCACTGTATCCAATAAGCTATCCCCAGTTACTAACATTGGATGGATGGATGGATAAATAGACTCATTATATACATACACAAACACAGAGTGCTTCCAGCCGCAGGGTTCTAACGCTACTTTGAAGACAAAACTAGCAGCTACATCTTTCTTATTCTAAAGCAGTGTTCTCCAACCTTGGGTCCCCAGCATAGCTGGCTGGGGCATCCTGGGAGTTGTAGGCCAAAAACATCTGGGGACCCAAGGTTGGAGAACACTGCTCTAAAGTAAGGGCTTCTCGACACAAAGCATTTATTTTGCGCTCGGGATTCACCACTCACGGAAATTTCGGGTCCTTTACACGTTGTCGTCACCCTCCGGGGCCTCTCCCGTTTTTTCCCAGCTGTTTTTGCGGCATTTTTTAGAGCAAGGACGGTCAGGCATACCCTGGATGCCGCCATGATTCGCTATCCAAGCCTCGTGTTTATTGGCAATTCCGCCCTATACCTCAGTGCCACCTTGTGTTGTGTAATGGAACACATAGAAACATATAGAAAGGCAGAGAAGAAACCACCCCCCCCTGGGTGGGGGAACTCATGTGAAAGGCAGGACCGGTGCAGGGCTGTTTGGCGCCCTAGGCCAAATTATTTTTAGCGCCCCCCCTCTCGTGCAGTGGGGGGGCTCCGGAGCAAAGCAGCCCTGCTCTGCAACCCCCCCCCCCACGCCGACGCCGCCGACGCCGCCACCACCACCTACCTACCCCGCTGCTGGCTGCTGGCTGCTGCTGCCACCTCCTCCTCCGAGGAGGAAGTGACGCAACGGGACCCCCGCACTTTTTTTTTTGCCGGGGAAACCAGGGCAACAGGGCTGTTTAAGCCCTGTTGCCCTGGTTCCTCCCGCCAAAACAACGCCAGCGGGGCTGCGGAAGTGACGCGAAGGTAGGTGGCTGGCTGGCGGGCACACGCGCGTGGGGGGGAGGTGTAGCGGCGGCGGCGGCAGCAGGGGGGAGGCGCTGGCGGCGGCAGCGGGCGGGAAGGCACGGCAGAGGCGGCAGGCGGGGCAGGAGTGCGCCGGTGGCGAGGAAGGAGCGCAGCGTTTCTGCACCCTCTTCCGCCATGTGCCCTAGGCAGCCGCCTGGGTCTGCCTAGCGGTAGCGCCGGCCCTGGTGAAAGGACTTTCTTCCTCCCACAAAGAAAGCGGAAGAAGTAGTCCCGGTAAGGCGTTGGGTTAAATGCCTCATGTAGAGAAACCTGAAGTGCAAGGGCCCTGGTTCGGATCACTCCAGATTCAGGCATACCACACCAGTCATTTTCATTGCTCCAAAGTGATCCATTTGTTTTAATGGAACACTGTTTGGTAATGAAAATTACAGGCATGGGAGCCTCCAATTTGAACTGGGACCACAGTGGGGGCAAAGGGTTGAAGGCCCTCTACCCCCCCCCCCACACACACACTAAGGTCCCAATCCAGATTGGGCTGCTGTGCTTACTTTAGAGTAAGACAGAAAAACAGATGTAGCTACATCTTCAAAGTAACGTGTCGCTTGGGCCTGAGATTCACTGATTGCTGAATTCTGCAACAGTGCCAAATTCGGTGCTTGCAAAGTTTCTCACCCTCCCTAATCAACTTCCCACCCACCCCCCTTCAGAAATTGTAAGACCCTTTTCTAATGCAGTTCAGACACACCAGGAGAGAAACCTTTGAAGTAGGACTCTTAGTCTAAATATCGGTGGCAAACATGCAGCTACCTGCAACCACTCCATTTTTCAAAGTCTTTACTTGCTAGAGGAGTTGAGAAAAAAAAAACGAGGAAGAAAATTTGGACTTCGTTTGCATGCCAGCAAGCTGTTCCAATTTTACAGCTTTGTTATAGAAATGCTGAGGTATGATTAATAGACAAACACAGTTGGGGGCAGGAGAAGAACTGATTTCTGTTCCTTGAAGTTTCTTATGAGGCTTCTGTCTCCACCCCTACTTTTTAATCTTCACACTTCATCAAACAGTCACCAATTTAGCTGGTAGCTTTTTTCTTTTTTCTTTTTAATGGATCCCTCCATTTTTGATGGTCAACCTTTTGATCTAGATTAGAGGTGAAAGGTGAGAACAACGCCAATCAGCCCCACCCCTCCCCAAAGGACTGAGAATTGCACTTTAAAGCTTACTGCTCTGATACCTTTGCAGCATCTCATCTCAACTGTGGGACTTCTATTAGGGAAATCTGATTGCCATGAAATGCAAATGAATGAAGAAAGAAAGCTGTGGAAAGGTCCTTGACTACTAAATCTATAGGACTAACTGCAGGGCTAAATCGAAAACTTTAAAGTAAATTTGTAAGTGTCTGGACAGCAAATATGTGTTGTTGTTTTGATGTTATGATTTTATATGTCATATTTTGTGTTTGTATTGTCTTTATACTTATTAATTCTAAGCCACCCAGAGAACTTTATGTTATGGAGCAGCATACAAATGTTGTAAATAAATAAATAAATACATACATACATACATACATTTTATGTATGAAATTTAAAGTACTCTTATCTTAGGAACATTATTTTGAAACTAAGATGTACCTTGGATGTAAAAGTGTTTTGCTTTTTTTTAAATTATTGGCAGTTTCTTTTATGATATTGAAGCTATTGTTTTATTGTATTATGACTTACCCTAATACATAATGCTGTAAAAGGTAGCTGTGGCTGGTGGTGCTGCCCTGCTCTGTGCTTTCTGGAGTGGTTTTTTCCTCCTGAGTTTTTGTGCTGGGAGTGGAGAGTATACTAAGTTATGCCAACATTGCAGCGACGTATGTGACCTGTTGGCATAACAGGAGGGTACGATTGCCCAGTTTGATATGCATCTTGACACATCTCTATTAATCGTGTCTAGTTTGTCTCTAACTTTAGAGCTAAACAATCTATGACAACCATCTACAAAAGAAACTTCAAAGTTGAATAGAGGACCACAGCAGTAAAAACTGAGTTTAATCCCATTAAGCAAAACCAGTAAAGTGTTTAAGTGATTTGGTGGTATGAAAATACTTTAAATAAATAAAATAAAACGAAGCCACAATTTGATTAGGAAGCCAAATTAAAGTTTGACTGAAACACTGAAAGCATACATTGGTGGGAGGAGGCCTTGTTTACACTTTAAGAAACCAGGCAGCAAAGATAGATGTGATTTCTATCTGAAGAAGCAGGAAGCCATCTGTTTAGAACAGGTGCTGGCACATTAAGGGCACAACCCTATCATGTTTAGACAGAAAAAAGTCCTATAACTCCCAGCATGCCCCAGCAAGCCATGCTGGCTGCTGGGGCATGCTGGGAGTTGTCGGCCTTTCTTCTGTCTAAACATGCATAGGATTGTGTTTTAAAAATTATTAAAAACGTCGATATACGGGAGAGGGAGGGGGAGCGGAGCGGAGAACTTTCTGCCTACCACGCAAGTCTAGTTGAATTCAGTGGGCTGTCCATATACACAGTACACACTGGAAAGTAGGTGGCAGAAAGGGGGCGCTGAAGCTTTCCTACACATTCTTGCTTCCCTCCCACCACAACTCTCTCCCCCCCCCCACTCATTTCTGCTAGCTGGACTCTGAGACTTCCCACTTTAAAAAAGTCCACTTCCTCTTAAAAATGTTGCCTATACCCTCTTTTACAGCTGCTCTCACATCCACCCTGAGGCAGAAGATTCAAATAGTGCTTCCCCCACCCCAAGCGGTAAAATTATAAACTAAATCAATTGACAACTTGCTGCCCTGCCTAATTGTAGAGTCAGCCCTATGGCAGGCTGAGTTTTATGACTTCAGGGGAATCTTTGTGCAACTTGTTTCACTGTAAATTACCCCCTTACAACTGCAAAGTATGAGGAGGCACCTCTGCACTGGCTATTGACTTGTATTCTCCCCTCACCTCAGGTAAGCACTGGAAGAAATACACGATGGACATTGTCACAAATGAGGCTTAAATTGGCTTTTCCTTTAAACAAACAAACAAAAAAAAAAAAAGAGGGAGAAGGAGAAGAAGGTCTTGGACATGAATATAAATGTCGTGGAACTAGAATATACGTTACATATTTTCCCAACATCTATTCCACCTTAGTTATGTTTACCTGTTGGATATTCCAACAGTTATCAATCCCAGCCAGCATGGTCTATGGCAGTGTTCTCCAACCTTGGGTCCCCAGATGTTTTTGGCCTACAACTCCCAGCATGCCCCAGCCAGCTAGGCTGGGGCATGCTGGGAGTTGTAGGCTGAAAACATCTGGGGACCCAAGATTGGAGAACACTGGTCTATGGTCAGGGATGATTGGAGCTGAAGCCCAAAAATATCTGGAAGGCTGCAGGTAGCCTACCTCTGCTCTATTTGAAAGGCTGCCTAGTCCAAGCCTAGTTTGACGATGAAGAGCCTTAAGAAGGGAGAGCAGGGGAGAGGCCTTGAAGTTGCCCATCCACACTTAGCACCTGGACAGCAAACTGAGCAGGCACCCGGGTCATCCGCTCACAGCCTTCCCTACCCTGGTGAGATGTGTTGCATTTCAGTTTAAATGATAGCAATTATTTCTTAATCTGAATCTATACTTATACATTAGGATATGCACATTCTATGCATATGTGTGTCCTTCTTTTGCTTTCTGTTTCGGTGATGTGGAAGTGGCCACAGTATATGTGGCAGAAATGGTGCCTGAGAGGTTCCAATGTATGTTTTAGCTTCATATGTGAAAACCACTCAAAAGCCCCTTCAAATGTTCCAAAGAAAGAGGGGAGCAGTGAGGGTGAGCAACTTGCATTTCTGCTCCTCTTGAGCATCTGAGGGCCAAACTATGTTACATGGAGTTCCTTGACTGGAAATTTCACAGGTTTTTCTTTCTGCAAAAAAAACGCCATGGGGTGGGGGTGTTAACTCTCTGCTCCCACTTCCATTTACCCAGTGCTTTTTTTCTGGAGAAAAAGGTACCGGAACTCTTGGATTACATTTCCTCTGGAGTAGATGGCGATTAAATTGTAATGCAATTAATAGAAGAAAAGGTGCTGGAACTCAGTTCCTGTGAGTTCCACCAGAAAAAAAGCCCTGCATTTACCAATTAATTCTCCCCACCAAAGCTGCTCTTTATCAAATTAGGAAAACCTTCCCGGCCAGGCCACTATGAGTATAGGATTGCTGGATGTAAGACCTGTTGAACTCGATGGATCTTACTTCTGAGTAGATACATATAGGACTGAGCTGCAAAGCACCCATGTTTCTGCAACAACAACACATCTGGTAATTAGGAAAAATGCAAAAGTGAACAAGTAGATTATTGCAGAAATGGGAAATGAGAGACATCTTCTGTCACACTGATTTTGTCATTGTAAGGTGGATTGATAGCACCAAGGAGGCTTTGCTAACTTCCCATGGCAGAATTTACTATTGAAAGAGCAGCAGCAGATCTCCTGAATGAATGGAACTAGCCAAAGGAGAGGCCTGGCTGAAAAGGATAAAGAAGGTTCCAGAACTAGTGGTATAAAACAGCATAGTGTTTCTTGCAATCTTTGGTGGAATTCCTCTGGAAAGAGATCTAATGTGATCTACTGGGGTTGTGTAACAGCAATGTGAATTGCAGTAACTAAAGAAACAGAGCCCCTCTCTTTCCTCCATGTCACACTCCTGATGATTCAAAAGAATGACTTCAGGGGTTCTCTAAGTAAGACCCTAGCTACTTGTGTGGTGGTCTTAGCTGAGAGGCTAAGGAGGAAATCGCATTTCTAACCACTACAAAAATCAGCTTGCATGTAGTTCTGGGTGGCATACATAGCTTATGAGTTCTATTCTGCCCTATAAAAGATTTCAAGTCTTTGGCACTGGAGTGTCAAGAAAGTGGCAAAAAGTGTCCTGCATGCTGTGAAGCTGCAATTTGCAAATCCTTTTCTTTCTTCTCTATTTACTAGCCATTAATTTCCTCTTGCAATCCCTTATTCTAAAGTATGACACTGGTGTTTTGTTTGTTTTGTTTTGTTTTAAAAGGCCTTGAACCCAGAACTTCAACAGAGGCAAAGTGAGCAGTATGATTCAAGGAAACCTTGGCTAATGTGCTGTTATTCATGCGGCAGATTATTCCAGCCTACCTAGCAATGGTTAAAACCATATATAAGATCTCTCTACAGGACAAAGTGACTAAACTATTTGTTAGTCTGCGTATAAATATTCTGTAGCTGCACATGCAAAAAACCCAAAAAAACCCACATCCAAGAAACTGATTGACAGTTGTAAAAAAAATAATAACTTGATAGCAGAGTCAATCTACATGTTCAGAAAGATCACATGATACAGCCCTCCTAGATTGTTGCACTATTTCTGAATGAAGATGGAGGATTAGAAGCTTCAGTGCTACCCTACATCAACAATTCCTTGCAAATAGAGAACTGGGACGTGAGGGAGCCTTCAAGCACCTTCCAGATGTTTAGGAGGAACTCTAAGTGTTCAATGAGCTTGTGTAGGGTGGGATCCCAGTGGCAGCCTCCAGCCCATGTTGTAGACCAGGGCATTTGAATCTCTTTCATCCCGAGGGCCAAATTCCATTTTGGAGAAGATGACCTTTTGTCATTTTTTGCTTTGCAGGCTGCATATGATTTGCCTGCCATGGCTGAATGGCAATACTTGCAATTGCAA
Source organism: Shinisaurus crocodilurus (assembly GCA_021292165.1). NCBI lineage: Eukaryota > Metazoa > Chordata > Lepidosauria > Squamata > Shinisauridae > Shinisaurus > Shinisaurus crocodilurus. The sequence continues at coordinate 51,855,771 of CM037880.1, forward strand.
TCTATGTTTGGCCCTGTTGCTTTTACAGCTGCAGAGTCTCCTTTGCTATTGGAAGTACTTATTAAGGCTGATCGGATATATCAACCCATGATCCATGTTTAAAAATATGGATTATCAGTGAACAAATATGATACACACAGTCTTAAGCAGGAATGGTATATTGGATTGTTACCCAAACAATGGATCGCTGTTGTTGTTTTTTTTAAATTAATTTTTGCAAACAAAATAAAACACAATATAACAATAACACACAACTAAAACTGTGTACAATAAATCATAAGGTGCAGCCCCCCCCCCCACACTCTCCTAGGGACTAAATAATATACTTCAATCCTGTTAATCAATTACTATTCCATATTCCAGGAATATAACATATCCTGACAAGGCATACTACCCTTCCCCTTTATTAACACATAATCTAATAGCTGATTCCATATATCCATAAAATTATTTTTCTCTAACTGTCCCTTTTTACATTTGATACTACAAGTTAATTTATCATTTAGGGCTATATCCCATACTTCCTTATACCAATCCGTGATTAGAAAAACATGCTGAACCAGAACCTTTCCTCGCAATCATTAACCTAGCTGCTGTTAACAAATTTACAATTAATTCCTTCGTATTTTGGGAACAAGTAACTTTCTCCGTTATTGATAACAGTGCTAATTTGGACAGACCTCTAGATTAATACCAATAATTTCTGATATTTCTATAAAAACTTCTTGCCAAAATACCAGTATGTTTTTACAACTCCACTGCATATGCGCATATGTACTTAATTCCTGACATCCTCTCCAACAAAATGCGGAGCAATTTTTATCTATTCTATTTAATCTTACTGGAGTTAAGTACCATCTCCAAATCAATTTATAAAAATTCTCCTTTATCCTTATTGACATAACTTTCAAAATGGATTGCTGTTTTTGCATCTGAGCTGGACGCATCAATGGACCTTAGGTTATGTCTTATTACGCAAAAATGTTTTTTTCATGATTATTGGATGCCACAACGTCTTTTTACTAAGGGTTTTTCTAAGTCGGCTAATTGCTGGAGGTGTAATATCACTAATGTTTCTCTTACCCATATGTTTTGGCAATGTCCAATAGTTGCCTCTTTTTGGGAGGAGGTCGTAATACGGATAGACTTTGTATTGGAATGTTCTTTAATATTTACCGATGCACATGTTCTCTTAAATTATTTACCTATTGCTTGGAAGTTAACACAAGGTCAACGTAAATGGATTTTCCACACCCTTTTGACAGCTAAAAGACTGATATTACAACATTGGAAAGATAAATGCCCATCTCCTATACAGGCCTGTGGCTTACGCTGGCTCAGCTTGTCTGAGCGTGGAAAGCTAAGCAGGGTCAGGCCTGGTTATTACTTGGATGGGAGACCCCTCCTCTAGTTTCCTGCATTGAGCAGGGGGTTGGACTCGATAGCCTTGTAGGCTCCTTCCAACTCTATGATCTATGAAATCTATGGTCCCTTCTCTAGAATGGAAAGCTTGCATAATTAAACTAGGACATCTAGTTTGAGAGACTGTAGCCCTCTTCAGGCATTCAATAATCCCCATGTTGGTGGGAAAGGTTTGAAAAGAAACCATAACCATGTTCAGCTGAATGTGGTTACAGTGCTCCATGCAATCAGGAGAGGTTGCGGGTGGAGGGGCACGGGTGAGCATGCAACCCTGTCAGCCCTCCACACTTAGGATTTTTGAATGCCTGAAGAGGCTAGATCAGGGCTCCCCAACCTTGGGTCTCCAGATGTTGCTGGCCTACAGCTCCCAGCATACCCAGCCAGCATGGCTAATGGCAAAGGATTCTGGGAGCTGTAGTCCAGCAACATCTGGGGATCCAAGGTTGGAGAGCCCTGGGCTAGAGAGACTCCTGCTTCCCTGGGTGACACATTCTCAAGAACAACTGGTCGTAGAGTTCCTTGTTGATAGGCAGGAGGGTGTGACAGATGGTGGGAGGGACAAAGCATTATCATAACAGTCAAAGATAGACAATAAAAATAAAGTGTTAAAGTAAATCAGTCTATTTATAAAATGTTTGCAAGCACATTATTACTTTAGATTTTTTTTAAAAAAAAATCAAAGCATCAACAGGATAATACCTTTATTAGGACCAACCAAAACGTTCCAAAATAGTCTGCAAGCTTTGTAGGACTCCTCTTCACACTTGATGTTATGGTAAACAAAAATAGCGAAAGGGGGGGGGGGTTGCAGCATGGTAGAAACGGCCTGTGTGGGGCATGCTGTAATTTCAGAAATGTAGAAAATGTAATTTCAGAATTAAAATAGAAACTTTTCTTTCATGACTCCTGAGATTGTATGTATAAGATGGGATCATGGTATGTGTGCGTGTCATGGGGAGGGGATCTGTGTCACAAGCTTGTACTGGGCCCACAAAAATGATGCCCCTGTTACTCAGAATGAAGGGCCATTGTGTTCAATGGAGCTTACTCCCAAGTAAGTGGGTTTAGGATTGCAACCTTAAAGTTTCCAAAAGGAAATCAATAGCCTGCCTGAACCTAATGGAAAGGTGTGTTCCCATGTAAGAGGTGGAGTGCCCTGAAATACTACCCTTTCTCTATACACTCTGTGAGATCACTTAACTCTCACCATCTGCTGTTTCCGATGTTCGTTCTATTTGTTTCAGACTGAAGACAGACAATAGCTTTTAAGAAAGTTAAAAAGAGATTTGGGAGGCATTGCTTCCCATGGTGTATATACCAATTTCTTTTGTCCCATATAAAAACCTGTTTTCCAGAGGTGATCATGAGATGACTGTACATATCACAAGTAGCTTTCAGACTACCTTTAACTCTCAGCGGTGGGGCGGGGGGTGGGAGCCCTATCATTTCCAGCCTTAGCCTATATAACTGTGCAACTCACTGGACATTTTTGTTTCACACAGCCACTTTCTTTTGCATCAGAACTCACAACAGAAAAAAAAAAGAAGATGATAAATTTGTGACAATAGAAAAAAGAAAGCTTTTCTCTTTTGATTATCGAGTAGAGAAATTATTTGTTACCTATATCTGCTGTAGAAAAATTCGGAAGTCCATTCTAGTTTTGTTAATTGTTAATTATTGTTACCGTATATGTTTTGTGTTTTGTTTTGTTTTTTGTCTTTTATAGAAATAAAAAAGTTTTTTAAAAAAAAGAAAGGAAAAGAAAAGCAAGTATTTCTTGTCTGTTTTTACTCGATCAAAGCACGATGGGTGGATCCTGCTTCTCATTTCAGATCATAGTGCTCCTCTCTGTACACAAAAATGACTGACCATCCGAAGGCCAAACGTGTAGATATCCCACCATCCTTTCTTTTAATGATAAGGAGGAGGCACGAATTTTCCTATTAAAGTAAACGGAGGACAAACAAATCCACTCTTTCCAAGATGGCTATTTTACTTTGCACATAATTACCCATTTGCCATTTCAGGTTGACCGAATCTGATGGCTTTCCTAAAACAAGAAATGACATTGTGTGCTGATGCTGGCTGTGGGGCTGAAATATACAGTTATACTATGCAAATCAGCGCTGATGAGCATTTAGCTAATCTGTTTACAAACCAGCACAGCTGGGCAGGTCTCAGTGATTTTCTATCAAAGCCAAGTCCCGGTCTTTATTGGCATCTGGTTATTCCTGAATAGGTAGTTTAAACCTATATTCCATCTTCAAAGAAAGATCAAAGAGTTTATTACTTCTCAACCAGTGCATTATTTCTACTTAGTACTTTCTTGTTTGTAAATTTGCATTATTAATGGCACAGGTGCCAATTTACTTCTAGGTTGCCTTGTTTCTGAAATGGAGGGGTTCTTTGATAGATTCCAAATACATTTATAGAATATTACAGCCTGATCCATGGCTCAGGGAAGAAACCATAGTATTAAATCCTCCTGAAATCAATGAAACTTAAATTGACTTAAATCATAGCATTTTTTTTTTTTACTGCTTCCAGCCTGGCTCACAGCCTCATTAATAACATATAGTCCAAGTTGGTACGGAAGGATTTAACATACAAAAACAAAAGGAGAGACTTTTAGGGCTTTCTACACAAGGCTGTTAATCCACTGTATCTGCTTTTAGTTTCATTGCAGAACTCAGATCCAAACACTAAATGAACAGTGTTTCTTTTCCTGCTTTGTAACTACATAACTTCTAGGTGGCACTGTGGTACAGTGGAATAGCGCAAATACACAAGTAAAAAGCAGTTTCTTTCACTTTTACAATTTCCCCTGCCACATTTCCACTGCTCTAAAAAAAACCTCCTGGAAAGTGCTGGTTAGACGCAGAAGTGAAATTGGAGGGTCACAATGTCATCTAAAGAACCTGTGAACAATCGTGAGTAGGAATAAATGCCTCATGTAGAAAAGCCCTTAGGATGGTTACCCTAAATCAGGGGTAGGCAACATGGTGTCCTCCAAATGTTTTGGACTCCAACTCTCATAATTTCTGACCATTGGCCATGCTGGCTGGCACTGATGGGAGTTGTAGTCCAAAACATCTGGAGGGAACCAGATTGCCTATCTCTGCCCTAAATCAATGGGAGAACTTCAGACTCAATTCCTACTTCTTGTTCTGTTGCCCCTTTATTGCAGAGATGGGGAGCCTCAAGCCCAGGGGCCCAACCTGGCCCTCCTGTGGGCCCAATCTGGCCACTACCCTTTCCCCAGGACTCCCACCCCCTTTCCCCCAACCACCAATCATTTGTTAGTTTCATGGCTTTTCTGTAGTTTTCCCCCCAACCTAAAAGGTTGAAATGCCTCTCTTAAGGTTTAGCTACTGGCAGTAAGAGCTTTAAGCCACAGTAGGCTGGTATTTTTGTTTTGTTTTTTGTCCCCACCTCTTTTGCCTTCAGTTCCACCTCCTTTTCCTTTGACCCTACCCACCACTGGAATGCAAACACACCCACCCAAGAGTTTCCCCAAAACTCTTGGGTGTGTGTGTTTGGATTCAGTTTTCGAGCTGAAAAAGGTTCCTCACCCCTGCTTTAGTGCCTGAGTCCCCAGTCTTCAGAGATCCTTGTTTGGTCCGGGATCTTCATTGCTATATAACAGGGCTCTCCAACCTTGGGTCCCCAGATGTTGCTGGACTACAGCTCCCAGAATCCCTTGCCATTAGCCATGCTGGCTGGGTATGCTGGGAGCTGTAGGCCAGCAACAGGAACCAAGGTTGGAGAGCCCTGCTATATAAGGATGCTGGAACCCAAGTTGCCCACTGTTTCATGACATGCTTCTCTCCTCAAGCTAGTTCAGCATTTGTCATCACTGTCCCTTGTTTCTGCCTCCTGGCTGAACCCAAATCCTGCTTCTCTCCTCCCTCCCAGCTTTTTCCAAACTTGTGTTGAGGGACTAGGGCACTGTGCCATTGGCTTTTATGCAAGGTACCAAAAAGATCTAGGGCTCAGGCCCACAGGGCACACACAAAAAAGCACAAATTTGCATCTGCTAATTTACATATGCTCTAAAGTCTCTCTCTTCATGTATCTTTAAAGGAACCTATCTCCTAAGGACACCCCTATTTGTAAAAAGGGATGTATGGACAGGGGAGAGGAGGGCATTTGATTTCAGAAAAAAACCTCAGGCAGAATGATTTAAGTGGGCAGAGCAGCAGGAGGTGAAGCCCATGTGGGCCAAAAGCCAGCTCATCCAGGGGGATCAGATGCAACAAAGGTCATCCGGGCCCCTGTGCCTTTATTTCAGCAAGTGCCCATGGACAACAGGGGCAGATGGCCTCCCAGAGATCAGGGCTCCAGATGAAAGATTTGGGGCTCCAGCCCTAATGGGCCACCCCGTAACACCGCCTTTGTTTTTATGGGAAGGAACATAGTTCAGTGGTAGAGCACATGTAATGCTTTCCATTCTGAAGGTCCCAGCTTCAATGCCTGGCATCTCCAGTTTAACAGATCAGGTAGCAAGTGATAGGAAAGCCCCTGTGACTCTGACTGCTAGACAATACTGGGCTAGAGGGACAGAGAGTCTGATTGCCATAAGGCAGAAATGGGCAACTTGGTGCCCTCCGAGTGTTTTGGACTACAAGTCCCATAATCCTTGACCATTGGCTGAGACTGATGGGAGCGATGGTCCAAAAATCTGGAGGACACCAGGTTACCTACCCCGGCCCTGCCATAAGGCAACTTCAATGTTTCCATGCTTTGAGGGCTCATTCCCACCCAACCCCAAGAGGCTTTCCTGAAGCTGGAGTGTTTTTCCAGCCATTTCTTTGACCATCCCAGTTGATGATCATCATACCAATTGGTCTGTTACCCCACATGCTGTCCTTCCTTAGTTGTTATTAGGAGAGAAATGTCTGCCTGCTGTAAGAGCTAATTTTGCTCTAGTGGATTATCTTTGAGCACCTCTCATGGAGATTCAGTTCTAAAAATTCACCGGGTTTAAGAGGTTTCCAGATCTATTCATGGAGCTCTGCGCACACACACACACACACACACACACACACACACCATATTCTGTAGTAGCTGTAAAGTTAAAGCATTATATACATATGCATGCACACACACACACACACACACCAGACACACAAACTTAAATGTACAGTATACTGAAGCCAATTAGTATCTAGGTTTTCCAGGAATGGTTCAAGATCAAAGAAAACTGAGAACACTCTCTGAAAATATTGTGCCTTGTTTCCTGCCCAAGGAATGCACTGTGGTATATGACAAGTGTTGTTTTGTTTTTCGTAAGCTGGAAGAGATGCAATAAAAATTGCAACCTCAAAATGTTAGTAACAGCCGTACTGTAAACTGTTACACATTAATTAGGCTTGATGACACAGAGATCTATTCGTAAATTACTTTTCTATAAAAAGAAATGAAATCCCGCCCTTGAAAGTTCCCATGATTTTTCTTTCTTCCTTTCCCCCTGCAAGCCCTGGCGGACACACTGCTACCCCCTCCCATCCTCTTGGCTCACAGCAGATTGAATATCCACTATTACTCTCAGAGTCAGGGCAACACATTAAATATACACTTGTCAGCTCAGCTGTGTACATATGCAAAACAGTGAGATCTAAAAAGCTTAATTCAATCCAAGCTGGAAACCTATAGCTACATTAGGTCACAAACAAAAGCTGAATTTAAGCAAGCCACCAGGTTCCTGGCAACCAGGGCAAAAAAACCCAGACAATGCTGCCAATGCTATAGCCTCAGGGGGCCTCTGAAGAGCCTGGATGTTTTGGCATGAGCTTTATTGCTCAGACTTCTGTGCTGGATTTTGCAAGAGAGAAGCTACTCCCTACTAACCAAACTCTGTTAATTAAAAGAAAAAGACTTCACAGAACTGAGCAGTTTCTCTCCATTTTGAGGTTTTGGTTGGTACATATTCATCATCATCAGGCGATCACTCGTGACCGAGTAAGATTGTCTTCCGGGATAAAAGGAGGAAATTCTAAAGAAGATTGTGTAGACTCTAGCGATGGGTCTGTAAGTGACTGTGGAGGCCAATTCTAGATCCACACAGCTTCCCACAGTGAGGACACAGGTTACCAGATAGAAGATGGTCCTGTAAAGGATTCGTTTGACGTGCTTTTCGCTTAGCACGTTTCTCCCTTTCACCTTGCACTCGGGCTTCTTCAAAGTCCATGGAACCTTTGTGAAAGGCCAACCTCCATTTAGATCGTTCACGGGCCAGAGCTTCCCAGTTTTCGATGTTTATATTGCATTTTTTTTAGATTAGCCTTATGAACATCTTTAAACCTCTTATATTGACCACCGATATTCCGCTTTCCATCCTTGAGTTGGGAGTAAAGTAACTGCTTTGGGAGACAGCAGTCAGGCATTCGAACAACATGACCGGTTCACTGAAGTTGGCCCCTCGCCGGATCGTCACCTTGAAGTGGTGAGTGGGCTTGCGTGTTCCGATGAATCCTGTGAGCAATGCCGTCGGGAGCTATGTACTCCCAGTAGGGTCACCCATGGCGGTAAGGTTCGGGGAGAGGAACCAGACAAAGAACGGTACATATTATTGAGTTGGTTTAAAGCAGAAGGATGAGCAAAAACTACACACACATACACACACCCTCTTAGGGTGGCCATGTGTCCTACTTTACAAAGGACAGTCCTCTATTTGAAGCTGTCCTCTATGTCAAGGGCTGTCCAGTCCAAGTCCAGTTTAACAGCCATAAAAAGGGAGAGCAGGGCCCTTGAAGCTGCCTATGAAGAACAGATTGACCAGGCACACAGATCACCTGGTGGCAGTTTACCCCACCGGTAAAATGTATTGTATTTCTATTTAAAGCACAGTAATTGTGTCTAAATTTGCATCTATAAATATAAATTAGCATGCGTAAATTTTATGCAAATCTGTGTCCTCTTTTTTGGTTATGTGACCAACCAACCTGCTCTTGTTATAAACAAACAAACAATTTCCTTTTCTGCCCCACATCATGGACCCGTTTGCATGATCAAAACAATCTGCCATAACTTATTTAGGCCACGGTGGCTTGTTTGATCATGCGAACTGGCCCAATGAGTATTGAATTGTGGGCACAGAAAGGAAGTTGTAGGGTGTGTGTGTGTGTGTGTGTGTGTGTCTGCGTGTGTGCGCGTGCGTGAGAGAGAGAGAGAGAGAGAGAGAGAGAGATGGGGTATGGGAACTCTATTACAAAATAGTTATGTGTTATATGAGTCTTCCCCAAACTGGTGCCTTCCAGATATGTTGGACTAGAACTCCCATAATCCCCAACCAGCACAGCCATTGCCCATGCTAGCAAAGAATGATGGGAGTTCTAGTCTAATACATCTGGAAGGCACCAGATTAGGGAATGCTGTGTTATACTAACAGTGCAATCCTATCTTCAGAACTAAATCCCACTGAGTTCAATGGGGCTTACTCCCAGGTAAGGTACCTGGGTGTGTATAGGTACCTCCAGCATCTGCTGCTCAAGGCAACTGCCTCACTTTTCCTAATAGTAGGGCCGTCTCTGGACCACACCCACAGAGTGTTGACCATAAGCATGGTAGAGCATATGCTTTGCATGCAGGAGGTCCCAGGTTCAGCCCCCGGCATCTCCAGGTACAGCTGGAAAAACTCCTGCCTGAAACCCTGGAGAGCCACTGTCAGTCATTGTTGACAATACTGGGCTAGATGAACCACTGGTCTCACTCAGTATAAGGCAGGGATGTTGAAGAGTCCTTGGTTTCGAGTCCCGAGTCCTTGGACCCGAGTCTCGAGTCTGAGTCCTTGGTCCAAAATGGTGACTCCCAAGTCCCGAGTCCAGAGTCATTCCCAAAGCTGACTCCATGAGTCCCTATTAAAATCAATGGGGGTTTTCCTCAACAAAATAAGGCTACTTCAGATGTGTGGCTTAAATAAATTCTAGGTACTAGTGTGCCTTTTTATTTCAAAACTCTGCCACTGATTTTGACAAGAACAGACCAGGCAGACAAACCCAAAATAACCAGGCAGGCAGAGGAGGCAGGGAACCCCCAAACAGGCAGGCAGAGGCAGCCAAACCCAAAATGTCTGAAAGGTTGCATTTTAGGAAACTTATTTTTAAAAATAGCTTGCTGTAATTCCTAAAACCTATCCATGTTGCATTTGAGGAACATGATTTTTTCTAAATGTTTGCCCCCCCCCCATTCTGGAACGGTGAGGTCTCATCACAATTTCACCCTCACTCTTCGCCGGTGATCGCACTCCTCTCCACTCCTTCTGGCACAGCCCAGGGATGTTGAAGAGTCCTTGGTCTCGAGTCCCGAGTCAAGTCTCGAGTCCCATTAAAAATATTGGGACTCGAGTCCGAGTCGAGTCAGAGGGGGGACTCAGTCCGACTCACGAGTCGAGTCCCCGAGTCCGAGTCCCCATCCCTGGTATAAGGCAGCTTCCGGTGCTTCTGTGCTAGATCTACTCCCTTCCTTCCTTCGTACGCCCACTCCTACTGTGGCAGAAATGCAGTATTAGTTCCAAAAGACCATTAAAAACACCTAGCCTGTAAAAGTGCCTTTAGATTTAAGTTAATCTAGCTCAAACTGCAGAGGCATGAGCCTTCATACTCAAAAAGTTCTCGGCTCAGATCTATAACCCTGAAAATGCATAATATGAGATGTGGTGAGACCAGAGGGACAGGGGCAGTTCTCCTCAGAATTGCCTTTGAAGAAAAGAGCAAGGCTAGCAAAATAAATACAGCTCAAGCAAGTAAGTCACGCCATAGAGTACAGCACAAAGCAAATACAGTCATGCCTTGGATTGAGAGCATAATTTGTTCCGGAAACGTGCTTGTAATCCAAAACACTCTTATATCAAAACAAAATCCCCCCAAAAAAATTTGTACAGAGATTTTTAATTTAAGCCGTACTACAGTACTTGTATTGCAAGACATTGCTTGTATATCAAGTAAAAAAAATAATTAAATAAATATTTAAAAATTTGCTTGTCTTGCAAAATACTCTCAAACCAAGTTACTTGCAATCCAAGGTATTACTGTACACTCATTTATAGAGGTGTAGAAGCCAATTGTTTGCAATCACAATCCCCTGTCCCCCATCCATCAGGGATCCTCAACCTTTTTGGACCCGTGAGCACATTTAGGAATTTGAGAAACCACTATGGGCACCACCGCAAAAGGACTCCCTTGGAGGATGTGGCTAGTCACATTATGGCTCCTATGGGGCCCTTGGCTAGTCAAAAGAAAGGGGGAAGAAAGAGCAAGGCTAAGGGCTATGAAGGAAGAGAAAGAAGAAAGCTAGGGATGGGGAAGGGAGAGGAATAGTGAGGAAAGGGGTTGCAGGGAGAGAAATAGCGAAGCTAGGAGTGGAGAGACAGAAAACAAAGGGGAAAGGTCTGCATGGATGCAAGAAGATTGGGCGGGGCCAAGAAGCAACTCTTTCCCTCTCTTCCTGCCCACTCAGCAGCAGGTTCAGGAACAGGAAGGAGAACCCTGGAGTCCTAATGTTTTTCAAGGTATTTTGTTTTTAATTAACAATAAATTTTTGAAGGGGGTAGGGAGTGGAGAGCTTTGTGGGCATGCACTGGGGACCTCTGCCATACATACACGCAAATGGAAAACAGTATCTGCATATGGCTATTCTATCCTAAAGCAGTGTAACCATTTTTATTTTCTGTTGAGTAGCTGTTGTGATTCAGCAGTTGGAGAGCTGACCTTTATCTTATGTGGGATCTGCCATATAAAATGAAAGATCATGTATACTCATTTATTTCCAACTCAAGGGTAAAGCCTGGTGACTAATAGACTATGTAGTTGCCACACAAACAGCCTATCTTCCTGGGAACTTGGCTCAGCAAACCTCAACATTTAACAAGCAGACATAACTAATTACCTCTGACCCCTAAAGAGAAGGAAGGGAAGGCTCTAGGTCATGGTTAAGGAGAATGAGGAACAGCCGTCTCAGTCTTCTCTTTATCTCTATCTACAAAGGGGCTCTATTAAAAAGCATGCATGCAGATTTCAACCTCAGGTATTAAAATACCCTTGGCTCAAGAAATTGTACCGGCCAAGGCTGGTAATTTTTGCTACATCTCAATATATTTTAATATCTTTAACAAATGCACTTGCTACAAATAATCATGTAAACTACACAGTAATATTTATATGGTACTCCATAAGTTTGGTTTGGGGTTTGTTTGTTTTTTTAAAGAAATGTTAAATATCTCCTTCAGATTTGTCTGGACTGTCACAGGAATAACAAGATTTTTCTTAGTGATGGCCATTTAAGTGCTAACATCACAATTCAATTTGGCTTAAAGGGGCAGCTGCTGAATTGATGGTTCTGAAACACACAGAGACATCTGTTAGCAGTATATTAGACCATTTATATCTTTACATGATCTACTCAACAAAGTGAGCATCTTCAGGACTTTATTCCCCATAATCCTATAATAAAATAGCAATACCATGCAGAGGAAAATAAAATAAATTACTCTCTAGCCACTAGGGCCACCGTCTGGAAAGGGTTGCATATACAAACTACACACACCTGATTTTCCTGAGAGCTATCAGGTGCTGCACAACAGAACAATTGGTGGCTTTGGCTCAATATTTTTATTTTCTGTTGAGTAGCTATAAAAGCCATATTTTTATAGGAAAATGCAATATATATTCCCATGTGTTTCATTTTAAACTGCTCCTGTGCCACAGGGTGCTTCTAAATGAGGCTTTTACAGTGCCAAAGCCCTGCCTCATTCACAGAATTTTATGGGGGTCCAGACATCATCTTCCACTCATAACCTCCCATGATTTCCCGCTGCTTTTTCTGTCTTTTTCCTGGCTTCAGAAAATCCCAAGTCCCTGGGCATGGTCTAAAGCAGTGTTCTCCAACCTTGGGTCGCCAGATGTTTTTGGCCTACAACTCCCAGTGGCTGGGGCATGCTGGGAGTTGTAGGCCAAAAACATCTGGGGACCCAAGGTTGGAGAACACTGCTCTAAAGGCACATGAGGTAGCCACCTTACTGAAACTAAGCAGCAGGGCCGGTGCTACCATTAGGCCAACTAGGCTGCTGCCTAGGGCGCCAGACTGAAGGGGGCGCCAGAAACTCCAACTCCCTCCCGAAAACACTTCACATATATCTACAGAAGAAAAGCTTTTTTTAAAAAAAAGTTTTTCTGGGTTGTTTGAACTGCCCGTCGCTAGCTGCTCTCCTCTCCCTGCGGGCTCTGCCTTCGCTTCCAAGGAATACACAAACTGACTCTCCCAAAGATTTCTTTTGTGATCACTTGAACTGAGGAGCGGCAGCAGCAGCAGCAGGAAGAGACGGAGCGGGAGAAGAAATAAGAGGGGAAGGTGGAGGGGAGTTTACATGACATCTCTCTGTGCCGGTTTTAGCAGATCCCCACTGCAATTCTTTCTTTCTTTTTCCTTTTCACTGTTCAGTTTTACAGGGAGGCGCAGCAAAACAAGAGAGGGAGAGAGGTTGAGAGGGAAAGCTGCAAAGATGCTTATAGAGGAGGGTGGGCTGCACGCTTACTTCGAGCTCCTTCTGCTGTCAGCGCCTCAGCCAATCAAAAGGCTCCAGAGTTGGGAGACGCTGGAGGAAGCAGCAGCAGAGGAGGAGAAGGAGACAGGCTGGGGGCTGGGCAAAGGAGGCAACACGTACACGCGCGCACACACGCACACGCCTGCCTAGACGAGGCTCCAGTTTCCTCAGGGGCTCTCAGAGCTGGGCTTTCCTTCGTTCCTGCGCTCGAAAGACTTCCAGTATAAAAGTGTTTTCTCCACACTCGTTTCAAGCCAGTCTTCCCCCCACACCCCATTTTCAAAATCCCGCCAAAAGACACATACTTATATTAAAGTGATTCCTTTCATGGACAATTCACTCCCACAGCCACTGATAATGCCTACTGTTTGGGGAAGCCCCCCCCCTTCTAGTCCCCTTTGGTACCTTCATATGAAAGTGAAAATCTGTATAATGGATCTTCGCTTTATCCAACGGGATAACTGAGGATATCTTGATAGATTTCGAGAAATGTAGTAAATTGGTACTACATCAACATGTATTTTATGTATGTTTGTCAATGTTTATGATAGTAAATTTTTTAGGTTTTGCCAATTGACTTTTGATGGGCATAGGGCTGGAGGGAGGGAGGGCTCAAGTGGGAAGGGGGGGCGCTAAATATCTGATCTTGCCTAGGGCACCAAACGGCCTTGCACCGGCCCTGCTAAGCAGCACTGGGTCTGGTCAGTGTTTGGAGGTGAGACCACCTGGGAACCACATGTAGCCACCTTGAGTTCCACGATGGAGAAAAGATGGGATAGAAATGTAATATATAAAAAAATTAAAAGTCCAGTAAGGGGGGGGGGGGAAGAAAGATGTAATTGCTGCACAATGCCTTCTAATTGGTAGTGCTAGGAGCCAGGGATGTTGAAGAGTCCTTGGTCTCGAGTCACGAGTCAAGTCACGAGTCTTTGGACCCGAGTCTCGAGTCCAAGTCCTTGGTCCAAAATGGTGACTCCCGAGTCCCGAGTCACTCCCAAAGCTGACTCCACGAGTCTCTATTAAAATCAATGGGGTTTCCCCCCAACAAAATAAGGCTACTTCAGATGTGTGGTTTAAATAAATTCTAGGCACAAGTGTGCCTTTTTATTTCAAAACTCTGCAACTGATTTTGGCAAGAACAGACCAGGCAGACAAACCCAAAATAACCAGGCAGGCAGAGGAGGCAGGGAACCCCAAAGCAGGCAGGCAGAAGCCTTTGTCTTGGACAATTCAAACTGTGGAACTGGTTAAGAAGAAACCAGGCAGGCAGAGGAGGCTGGGAACCCCAAACAGGCAGGCAGAGGCAGCCAAACCCAAAATGTCTGACCCTAACCCTAACCCCCCACAACAACACATCAGTCAAAATAAATCTCAACACATCGTTGGGGCTGTGCTCCTGGTAGCTGTCCATAGTGTCCGAGCAGCGGCGCACCTCGCTTCCATGCGCTCTTCACCGGTGATCGCGCTCCTTCTGGCATAGCCAGAAGACTCGTCAACAGCCCAGGGATGTTGACGAGTCCTTGGTCTCGAGTCTCGAGTCGAGTCTCGAGTCCCATTAAAAATATTGGGACTCGAGTCAGAGGGGGGACTCAGTCCGACTCACGAGTCGAGTCCTCGAGTCCGAGTCCCCATCCCTGCTAGGAGCCTTCCATCTGGAAGCAACCGTGACATATTCACAAACTGCTTTTATAAAAAACAAGAGAGTTCAACAATTGCAGAACAGGAAATGCATGTCTGGAGTATCCCATCCCAGTAGATGCAATACTAACCTGCCTTTGATGTAAGACCCATGTATAATGTCATACTGGGCACAGCAGTTGGAACATCAAGTTCCTAAGCATTAATTTGCTCATGCAGCAAAGTTAACACCTGTATTCTAAACTTGGGTCCATATTCCACTGATTTCAGTGGGACATGCTTCCACGCATGTTGAGGCTGAAATCTTTGTAATCTTGGGAGTAAGTCCCATTGAATTCAATGGAACTTACTTCTGAGTAGACATCTATAGGGCTGCAATTTAATTTGCGAAACTGATGAAAACTGACAAACCCATCCTACATAACTAAAGAAGATAATCCTACATAACTAATGGGAATAATCCTGCATATACTTGCATACAGTAATTCTATTTAATGATGGTGATGTTGCATCAAGGTTAAATGTGAATAAGAGATCCGCTGCCCCCCACAACCAAAATGAATTTAGGGCACAATCCAGTTGAGATGAGCGGGAGCCTCTGAATTTGGAGGCTCATGCTCACCCAGTGCAGAGCAGGAAGAGCAGTAGAGGCAATCTCTGCTCCTTCCACTCTGCATTTTCCCTAGATGGCCGTTTTCAGCCATCTAGCGATGCCATTTTAGAAGGGGAGGGAAGGAGGCTGGACTGGTTTCAGGATACCTAGTCTCCTGGCCATCCCAGGCTCCTCCCTTCCCCAACCCGCCCCCTTTAACCCTCTCCGAGGTTGCTTTCCTGACCTCAGAGCAGCTGGTATAGTTCTTTCTGTGCCAGCTGCAAGGGGGCAGGGGAAAGAGATCTGATTCCCAGCTCCAAGGTTGGAGTGCTGTCTCCAGCCTTGGAGCTGGGAATCCAAACTATCCTATCCCCCCCCCCACAAACACACACACACAATGTCTAGGGGCTATAGGATCATCCCCTCCATGATCTTAATGATACCACTGAAGCCAATGGTAAATTTCCACTTAGTAGGACCTTACAGGTATATGTACTTAACAGCGGATTGTTTGCATAGCAAAATTGCATAATGATTTCTATAACAGTCCGAGGAAGAGGTGTGGAGAAAAAAATGCATATCATTAAAAAAAAAAAAAAAAAGCCTGTCTCTGGCCCAATAATAAGCTAGCTTTCCCGTTGAAGAGGAACTGTCCTGTCATGTCCTGAACATCTTTCAGGTACACAGGCTGGAATTTTTCCTTGATGGGTCCTGTTTATCAGGACAAAAGAGGAAATATTTACCATTTCACATCTCTTACTGGAAAAGCCTTAATAGTCACCTCCACCTGCCAACCCCCTCCCCTGAGTCTACAGCAAGGATCAACAGCCACATTTTCTCATGATTAATCTCCGGGGGGGGGTGTGTGAATGCCGGCAGTTGGTGGGACCAAAGCAAAAAGTGGGCAGGACCACCCCACACTCACTCACACACACAAACTCATTCTCTCCCCCCACACCACACTCAGATGCACACACATGCTCGCTCGCTCGCCCGCCTGCCCACCCACCCCACACATCCACCAAGATCCCCGCCCCCACACGGCAAATAGGCTTGAAAAAAAGCCTCCCATTGGAGCTTTTATCCCTTATCCCCAATCTTAATAACACTTTTTAATTTGGAAGCTGGGATTTGATTGTCTACTTTGGACTGCCCAAGGATGATTCTCCTGCCCTTTTGCTCATTGATGCTACCGCAGTGTACTTAATTACTTGCTGAGTTCAGCCTGCTTACCCTTTGGCTTAAATTAGCCAGAGTTAGCTGATAGTTGCCTCCTCCCTGATAAAAACCTGCAGATATCCGAGTTCCTCTTGCTTCAGTTCTAAGGTTGAATAGCAGGGTGGTGGCAACAATAAAAAAAAAAAAGGGAGAGAAGTTCCAGACTGGCCCACCCTGCAGGGTAGTTGGGAGTTTCTTCACAGGGGAACCCAAGGTTTTTCTTAGATCAATAGTTCCCCCTTTCCTTGCTATAGTGAGTAGCCAGTTCTGATTAATGTTTCCGTCTCCTCATGAATATGTCCAGGGGATTTCTTCTTGTAAAAATTAAGAACTATACCCACAAGCTATGCTTACGATGTTGAAAGATCAATGGGTCTTATGTGCTCTGGATTGTTGTTACCAGTTTTAATGGTTGTGGACTGCATTCTAAACAAACATGTAGGGAAACTTTAATGAATATACCAATCTATAAATCTTTATACCTTGGCTGACTTGTTTATGCAAGACAGGTTTTTGGTTCCTTTATATATTTTGCCCCTACATCTTTACTGTTATTTGTATGCACAGAATCCAATAATAATGAAAACAAGAAATATGAAAAGAAAAAGAAATCAAACATCTTCTAGTGATCATTCACCATCTTCGATTTTATTTGATTTCAGGGTAATGGGGTTTGTTTGTTTATTTATTTAGAGTTATAATATTGCAGTATATGCCTAAAGCAAGCGCCTTTCAGTGAGGTTAGTAGACATGAACCTTTAGAAAATGTGTGAAAAGGGTAAAAAATGTATACAATTAGGTTAACAAACAATAGTGTTAAATATGCACACACACACACACACACACACTGTTTAACATTTAAAATCATAAGGGCAGCAGCTTTCCAATAACTCGCAAACATTTCTTAATACAGTCTTCCACCACTAGTGTAATGAGAAATCCACCATTTATACTGAGGCCAAAGCTAGATTAAAAAAAATATCTATCAGGAAAATTCTTCACAGCAATTAATATTTTCTTTTAAAAAAAAGACAAAGTGGTTTGTTATTTAGATACTTAAGTAGGAAGCTCAGCATCAGTCCCTTTAATCAGTTATTTTTGCAGTTTAGAACTATGCCATCAGTTTTGTGTGCAAATACATATATACTGGATTATGTTTAAACCCTACTATGGTTCTTTCTTTGAAGGTGCAATCCTATGCATGTTTAGACAGAAAAAATGTCTTACAACTTGGGCCAAACTAAGAGTTATAGGAATTTTTTCTGTCTACACATGCATAGCATTGTGTCCAAAGTCAGTTACGTATTGTTAAATGATTTTTTAAAAAACCCTTTTGCATACTCATTCAGCTAATAGACAATAAATCCTGGAGTCAACCGTGACCCCAGCAGACAGAGGTGGTGAGATCATGATTCATGATCTTTGGTTAAACCCATGTATTTATTGAGCAATCTGCAAGGAGGCTCCGAATAGTTTGGTTTCTAACAGGGTCCATTATCAAAAAAGATCTCACAAGCTCTCCTCTTCGCGTAAAAACTGGAACACAGATGAGAAGTCTTTCTGGGCATAGCCCTTGGCACACATGACCCTGTAAACCTGATGGGCTAGAGAGCCAAGAGGGACTGGCGTCTTCGTGTTGGTAGCAGAAACCTGGGCCAAGCCAAGATCCTGGAAACAAAAACAAATATTTAGGGAGACGGGTGAGCAAAAAGAAAGAGGAAGTGCAAACATTAAAAGCACTCTCTGCTTTTATTATACAATGGAAACTATATTAAAAAACACATGGGTTAGCTTATAAGAAAAATGACCGTGCTGTCAGAGATTACACAGTCTTCAGGGAAGGGCAGTATCTCAGTGTTGGAGCACTTGGTTTGCATGCAAACAGTTTCAGGTTCTGTCTCCAATATCTTCAGATAGGGCTGGGAAAGACCCATGCCTGTAACCCTGGAAAGCTGCTGCCAGTCACTGTAGGCTGTACTGAACTAGATATATAAAGATCTGGTTCTGCATAAGGTGGCTTCCTATGTTCCTACCTAATAAAACCACAAGATGGGACTACAAGGTACAACCAGGACCCTGTCTAACAGATCAGGGCATCCCTACCAATGCTTAGCTGTTTTAAAAGTTTATACCCCTGTCTTGGCCCTTAGTTTGCTTGCAAATATAAAACGTTCCTTTGGGGAAATAGCTGAACTGGCAGTTATTAGTTTAATGATTCTTGTCTGTTATATTTTAGGAAAATGTGGTCCAATAATTGACTCGTTAGGCCAGAGCCATGAATGGGGGCTATAGATAGGGACCTAGCCCCTGTAGGAATATTCCAGGACCCTTTCTGAGTTTTCAGCTAAAAAAAAAAAGTAAGTCTTTAGCTATGGTACTTATGGCAACGTAAGGAAAGAGTATAGACAGTATTCTATCTAATTGCTCACTAAAGGAGTAAGCCTAGGTTGGCCACTTACATATCATCAAAAAAGAAGAAATGCATCAGCAAAAAAAGAAAGAAAAAGAGGACATGGAATTGCATAAAAGTTGCATATGCTAATTTATATGTATAGAGGAAAATTTAAAAATAATTATGATAATTTGAATAGAAATATGATACATCTCTCCATCGTGGGAAAGACTGTGACCAGTTGACCTATGTGCCTTCTCAATCTGTTGTTCAGGTGCCAAGTATTGATGGGCAGCTTCAAGGCCACTCCCCTGCTCTCCTTCTTATGGTTCTCTCTCTTTAAACCAGAATTGGACCAGACAGCCCTTCAGACAGGGCACACCTTCAAATAGAGAACTGTCCTCTGTAAAGCAGGACACATGTCTACCCTAACTGTAAGCCCCACTGAATATTGTGGGCCTTACTTCTGAGAAAACATGCACAGGATTGAGCTGTACAAAGTAAACTTGCTCTCATCTTCTAGTGTTCTGACTAATGAGTGAGATGGGAGAACTTGACAAACAATAGGTCATTGTTTTCAAACATTATAATATTATATCTTATTTTATTAGTATTTAATATTAGACTATCTGTATTTATGTTCTGGCTCTTCTGCAAGGATTCCGTTTCCCTGTTTCCCCACACCACAAATATTTCTGGCTACAGGCCTTGGCCTAATCTAGACTAAACTCCCCAAAGGAGGTTTATCTGAACACAGCAGACTAACCACTTTACAGAAAAGAAGAGATCTGACAGCCACAGAACTACGGTAAAAATGTAAGAGCTGTGCTAGATCAGACCAAAGGCATTCTGTTCTAACAGCAGCCAACCAGATGGGTATAGAAAGCCCACAGTAGGACAGCAGCACGCTCCCGCTTGTGTTCCCCAGCACCTGGCATTCGGAGGCATACCGCCTCTGATACTGGGAGTAATATAAAGGGTGGAATCCAACGGGGCACTTAGGCCCCCACCAATTCTCTTGTGCCCCGCCAATTCTGTTGCGCGAGCGGGACCCACTGCTTGTACAATGAAGAATTAGTGCTTCCCAGAGGAAGCCCTGAAATGAGCGGAACTGCTTGTTATTTGACGGGGACAGGCAGGCAGAGCTTCCTTACGTGAGCTCCGCTGATCTACCCTGTTCCAGAGAGAATTTTCGTTCATTTCTGGTTGCCCTGAAGCGCTAAATCTTCATTCCACAAGTGGTGGATGCTACTTGTGGAAGGGAAATGGTGGGGCGTAAGAGAATCGGTGGAGACATAAGCGCCCCATTGGATTCTGCCCATAGCCATCATAACCAGTAACCACTGACATCTTTATCCTACATGAATTTGCCAGAGTTGGTGGCCAGCATTACAGCTTGTGGTAGCAAATTCCATAGATTAACTACATGAATTTAGCTCCCATTACCTAGGTAAATATTGTTAAATTAAAACAATGTTGACACCTTAAAACAAACACTGATTACCTTGACTCACTTGCCCCTCTTGATTTTCTTATTTTTTAAGATATTTTAAAATTAATCTTTAATTAATTTTTATTTCCAAGAATGCCTCTCAGCAGCATTCTTAGAAAATAAAATGGAAGGTACCCAGCCACCAAGAAAAAAAAAAGGTAAACGGGGGGGGGGGGGATGGTAAGGAGCGTCCTGGGGGTTAGAGGGGGCAGTGGAGAGCAAGGGGCTTGTTTTGCCTGGTTTGGAGGATGGGTGGTTGGTTGGCTGGTTTGTTTGTTTCGGTGTGGCATGGGTTTTGCCTGCACTTTTAGGAGTGTGTGTATTTTGGCTCGAGTGTGTGTATTTTGGCTGGTGTGTGTGTGTGCGTGCATGCTTCCTCTGAGGTGTGTGTGATATATGTGTGCTTTGCATATGTGTGCTTCTTAGAGTATCACCAGTTTGCTTTCTGTGAAATTGGTATTTTGTTGTGCTTTATGAGGGCAAATATGTGATTTGGCACTTGGGCCTCAGACCCCTGCCTCTGCCTTGTACACAGTTTCCTGGCCAGGTTACTTGTCTCTGAGCTTCTATCAGTTTGCATTCTGTGGAGCAGGTGTTACAGCAGAAAACGGTCAGTTCAAAATAGTGGTTTTGTGCTTGGGTACTCAGACTCCCCCTCTGCCTTGCACTTTGATTCTTGGGCAAGCTTATTTTCTTTCTTAGCCTTACCTGTTTTTCTTCTTGGAAATGAGTGTTTTGTGACTGACCATCATGGCAGCCATTCTGTGAATGGGCAAGCCCTTGCCATGGCAACTATTTTGTGAGTGTGCCCATGACTCTCTCAAAATTCCAAAAGTGTCCACCCGCCTAAAAAGGTTGGAGACCCCCCTGCTTAAAACAACTTTAGTGTGGATTCTTCCAGCCAACCACCATCCTAATTCTAACTTTCCTTTGTCAGGGAAGGTGATTGCTCTACAGCAGGGCTGGGCAACATACATCCTGCAGGCCACATGATGTGACTCCTGCATTTCTGCCACACTGTCAAAATTCATGGCGGCAGCAAAGAAACAACAACTAAATGTGTCCGTTTTACACCTCCATCATGGTTTGCCAGGAGTGTGACTCACAGAGGACTGAAAGTGGCCCTTGGACCCTTTGAAGTTGCCCACCCCTATGGTCTGCAGCATAGATGGGGAACCTCCAGCCTGCAGACAAATTTAGCTTGCCAGCCCAGCCCATCTGGCCCTGAAGTATCTTCCCATGCGTTGTTCAGAACTGAGGAGGTTGAGGAAGCTATATATAGGAAGAGGTGGCATTAAAAAAAACACCCCATTTTGTTTGGGGTTGTTGGTCTCTTGACTTTCTTGATCTAGGGTTTTAGCATCTGTCAGGGATGCCCCCCCCTTACATCTTTATGTATTATTTATGCTAAGCATTTCTATGCTGCCCTTCAAAAAACTCTTCCAGGGCAGTTTACAAAGAGAAATCTAAAAATAAAAGAAAACTTTAAAATATATATAAAACAATACCACCCAAAAGTAGCAAGATATATTAAATGAGCAGCATAAAATTGTTGGCAGAGATAAAAAATAAAAAGGCCTAGGAAGCTTTTTAAAAAAATGTTTCAGTTGCCACCAAAATGACATAAAAGGAGGCGTCACGTCAGCGTCCCTAGGAAGAACCTTCCAGGAATGCCACGATAGAAGTATTTTTATTCCATTTTTCAGCCAAAAGTCGGCTCCCAATTTTTTGGTATTGTATAATACACACTTTGTGTTGCATTTTAATGGCTTTGTGTGTGTGTATTTTTTTTAATGTGCCCTTACCTACCCAAGACCTTCAGACTAGAGATGGGCTACAAATCTAAATAAATATGCATACATTATTACTACAAATAACTGACTTTGTTTTTCTCGATGTGGTATAGAAAATTTTGTATGCAAAGATCTGATGTGCTGTTAAAGGCCATTTAAGCAATGTAGGATATTCAGAAGGAGGAGGTGAAAGGAAAAATACTGATTTATTTTGTTCATCAAGAATGAGTCACTTTTTGTATATGCAGATATACATACCTTGGCCATGAGGGTTGTTCCAAAGCCACCTTGATAATTGTTAGCAGAAGGTACCCCTTCCATTACTCCTGGCACAGGGTTGTAAGTATCGCTTGACCAACAACGGCCTGAGCTCATATTTAGGATTTTGGCCAGCAGCTTTGGGTCAAGCCCTAACCTGTCAAAGGTCAGAAGAAGAGAAGTGTTCATGTCAAAATGCACACGTCATGGGTGACTTATTTTTATATGTTGGGACCATGTTGTCATTTCTCTACCTTTATTGTAAGACTTGAAAAATGATCCAGAGCACTGATATTAAGGGAGGGAGACCTTCCTTAAATTAAAGGTCATCAATCCTCCATACATTTCTAGCATGCAAATTGTTCAGTGAAAGTAGAAACACAAAATAAAGACCCTTCAGGACCCTTTTAGCTCTTTGATATAAAAAGAACATCTTATTATCTGAAAGAATATCTTATCTTAAAATTCAAATGGGATTCTTGGAAACTGGCTGAACCATTCCAAAACAGAATTGTGGTCTGACAAATTAGAAGAGTGGATGCTATACAGCATCAGTAATAAGACTAAAGTATATTCTCCTTGAAATACATTTTACTATTGTACACTATATTTTTATTAAATCTTTACTCTCTTGCTCAAGAGGCAAGTCTACACAGCACTGTGACATATGTTCTCTATCTATTCAGAGACATGCATTATAGTTCTGGGTCAATTGCTGAGAAGGTTACTGATCCTGATAAAACAAAGCTTGTCCAAGCAGAAACATCATTTGTTCTATCGCCATCACTGAGTTGAAGGCACAAACCATTGTGCTGTTGAGGGTAGACTTTAAATGTGGTGGAAAAGATTATAATACTACAGGCTTAAAAAAAAAAGCTGGTATGTTCCTGTGCTGTTGCTATCAAGTTGCAAAGTGTAATGTTGCAGCAATTCTAGTGGCTGCTATAACCAAAAACAATAGCTTTAAAAGTTAGTTTTTACAAAAATGCTAGCTACACTGGAGAAACAAACAAGAGTTTTAGGGTGCAATCCTATACTCTCACCTGGGAGTAAGTCCCATTGAACTCAGTGAGGCTTACTTCTGAGAAGACATGTATAGGATTATACTGCACAAAAAGCAAAACATCCAGACTTACAATAGTCTAAATACTACATACAAATGAGGAAAAATAAGACCAAGGGGAACAGACCTTTTTATAACATGAACTCCCCAAGAGTAAGAAATACTCTGGAAGAACCATTTTTGATAACAGCTTTCTGCAAGGAAACCAGTTTGCAAAGTCTTACCTGGCCATTATGCATGCAATAACAATAACACTGTAACAGCTACTCATGTCTGTGGCATGCCATATAAGAAAGAGCAACACTCAAGTACTAAAGAAATAAATTATCTATCTATCTATCTATCTATCTATCTATCTGGACCCCACCTATTAATGACAGTTTATTTATTTGCATTACAAATCTGCTGGTTCTGGTTTGATTTCCAGTTATCCCTTCCCACAGTTACATGCTTTACTTTACTTTATTTTTTAAAGCCTTGTTATTACTGTACCTGATTAGCAGTATTATTTTGTCAGGATTTTAGACTATCCTCTGATACAGAATTATTTACTTATTTATTACATTTCTATTCCGCCCAATAGCCAAAGCTCTCTGGGTGGTTCATAACAATTAAAACCATACGATACAACATGACAAAACGCAACATAAAAGTTTCAAACTATAGTATAAAATAAAAAATAATAATCAAATAGAACCTAGCAGCAGTGCAAAGATTTAAAGCACAGGACCAGATTTAAAATAGAAACTTGAAATTGTCAGGGCTGTTCCAAAAAGTTAAAATAGAGTAACAACACAATAAAACAAAACTTGCAAAATTATAACACAGCAGAATAAAAGCAGCAGTCAGAATCCATAATAAGGACCTCTTCTGGGTGGTAAAAAAAACAACCTGGGAAAATAAAAAGGTCTTTGTCTGGTATCGAAAGGGGGCCAAGCATGCCTTCTTGGGGAAAGAATTCATGGGAGCATAGGAAGCTGCCTTATACCGAGTCAGACCTTTGATCCATCTAGCCCAGTATTGTCAGCACTGACTGGCGGTGGCTCTCCAGGGTTTCAGGCAGGAATTTTTACAGCCCTACCTGGAGATGCCGGGGGGCTGAACCTGAAGCCTTCTGCATGCAAAGCATGCACTCTACCACTGAGCTATGGCCCCGCTCATGTGGTGCTGCAACTGAGAAAGTGCTTTCGCCAGTTTCCACTCCTGCTTCACCTCAGGGAAGGATGTCTGTAGATCAGTGTTCTCCAACCTTGGGTCCCCAGATGTTTTTGGCCTACAACTCCCAGCATGCCCCAGCCACTGGGAGTTGTAGACCAAAAACATCTGGGGACCCAAGGTTGGAGAACACTGCTGTAGATGATCTGAGTGCAAGGGAAGCAGGCATTCCTATAAATACCACAGTCCTAAGCCACATAGGGATTAAAAAGGAAGCACTAGCACTTTGAACTGTGCTTTGAAATAGACTGGAAGCCAGTGCAGGTCTTCTAAATCCAGGCAAGGTATAACTCCAATGTCCAGCTCCAGTACTAGTCTCTAATTTAAGGACTGAACTCAAATTGTCCTTTTTAACACACCACCACATGCAGTTTATTTTTCACTGCATTCAAACTGGTATACTTCAAGCAACTTGCTATGGGGGGGAAAAAAGGCACACTGCACTGAAAATTATAAAGTACTCCCTCACACCACATGTTACAAAATTCAGGATTCGGATACTTTGACATCATACCATCTCCAGTGCAGAACATCCTTCTGCCATAGAAGGACCTTGGACATCAGACCTTACTGTTCACCTCCAGGGAGACTTATTCTACAGAGCAAAACTGGGGAGGAATCAGCTTCTCCAAATAAAAATGCTGCCCTATGAGGGTTCTCATGAACATCTTCAGTGTAACATAAATTTTAAAATCACAAATGTTCTATACATATTCAGTGTGTGTTTCCAGCACTAGAGTTTAGAAGAAAATGTAAAAAAAAAAAGAATCCCAATTTTCAAAATTATGTGCTCTTTACATACTATGCAGTTTCCTTCAAGAGACTCGAGACCCTATTCTCCCCTGATCCTTCTCTTTTTATCCCTTGCAGCAAGTATATCATTAAAAGGAGCAACTTAGATGTGTTTTGCATTTCATCTTTCTGAGGATTCATCTACTGGTGCGTAGATAACTGACAGCTAAAATTAGACACGTATTAAAATCAGTTACTGAAGAAGTCCTCTGTCTTCCACTGTGCCCAAAGCTTGTAATGGCCTGAAAAGCGGGTAGAATATACAGTAATTGTCATTCAGTAAGAGTCTATCCTAGAAAGTCATGCTTCAGTGGAGAAGACTGAGTTTCCATTTGAAATCAACAAATTAATCCAAGACAGGTATCTGAAAGGGCAAGTTTAATAGGAAGCAGCTACTGGGCTCTCAACCATGATAAAATGTTATTGCTGTTTCCCTGTAAATTGGCTCGGAACATATGATACTTTCTGCATAAGAGCTCTATTGCTGTTCAAGAGATATACTGCTCAAGCTATCAAAACGATGACAGACTGTCAGTCCCCATAATAACTTGCCACTGGACATGGCAAGAGGATGTGCATGCGCGGATGCATTTACAATTGCCAAAGTGTTCCATGTTTTGGGTGGCGGGAGAAGAGGAAAGGCACCACATTGTTTCTGCTGCATCCCATCCAATAATTGCAGCACATAAATTAACACACAAATCCTTTAAACTCTTCATAAGCTAGCAGGAAGTTCAGAACTGGTGAAGTATAGAAACAGGCCTAGATATATATTTTTTAAAATGAAGTTTAAAACTTTTAACTAGCTAAACCTGTAGTCTTTATTGTTACTGTCATAAAATGTAGTTAACCCCATCAGGTAATCTGGGAACTTTTTCTTACCGTTATTCACAACACTTTTGGTTTGCACTCTTCCTGTGCTCTGGAGCTAATTTACATAACAGCCAGCAAGAGCACAGCAGCCATGGAGGAACTTCTTCTGGTATGTTATTGGGAAGAAATGTCTTAGTAGAACAGAGGTAGGGTCAAAATAAAAGTACATTGCAGCTTTCCCCAAACTGGTGCCCTCTAAATGTGTTTGGCTACAACTCCCAGCATCTCAGTCAGCATAAGTCTGGGGGATGCTGGGAGTTGTAGTCCAACACATCTGGAGGGTGCTAGGTTGGGGAAGGCTGCTATATAGGTAGAAAATACCAATTGTTGGGCATTTTCTCATACTTGCTCTGTTCACTTCACCTCCTTTGGTGACATATTGAAAGGAACGAAGAAGGTGGAGGTTGCTGGATAAGCACCTTCAGCATCATCCCAAGGTATGCGTTAAAGGCCTTAACTGCAATTCTTATGGTCAAAACTCCCTACTGTTACTAAGGAGCTCAGCCTTGCTGCCATTTTAAGTATGTCTCTTAGCCCAGCCTCCCCAAACCTGGTGCTCTCCAGATGTGTTGGACTACAACTCCCATCATCTGTAGCCAGCATGCTGCAAAGGATGGGAGTTGTAGTCCAACACATCTGGAGGGCACCAGGTTCGGAGAGGCTGCCTTAACACCTTGACTCCAGAGAAGTTTCACTCTGTCATTGAGAATGTCCAAAGGAAAAGCTTATGGAGGCATGACAGAGGAAGTGAGCAACTGCGTACACTGGCTAACCTCTTTTAGCAGGTGTCACGCCTTACCCTCAATACCTAAAGAGGTACGTGGGATCTCCGGATCTATGCAAATGCCTTATCTGCACAAGGCATTTGGGGGCACCCTTTTGAACTGGCCAGTCAAGAGCCCTAGCAGGGGTAAAGCGCCATGCCACCAACACTGCTACTACCGGAAAACAGGTATACCACTGAATGCACACTTAACTCAATTTGCACCCTGCACATTTGCACAAGTGGTCTCTGTAAATAACTACACTTAATTTAACCATGCTACCATATGGGAGAGGAAGAAACCTTTCTGTGCTGTATTTATTTTTGCCCAGAGACAGACTCCTGAGAGTTGGAACTTGAACCCATAGTCACACAGGGAAGAAGAACCATGGACTCCTAAGGAGGTGATTAAATGTGCAAGGGCATTTAACTAGCCATAATTCTTAGCTCGCCCATGCTGGCAGCAGTGAGACTATACCCGTCTTTGGAGTAGTGTCATAACAGAGCTGGCGGGGGGGGGGGGGGAGGGGAAATCCTACATGTTTGATATCTAGCAACTTGTGATTTCAACCTTTCCAGAATTTCACCCTCATCAAATAAAACACACATCAAAAATGTTCCTGTTGACTCAGAAGTAGGCAGCCAATGCAAGCACAGTCTTCCTGGTTGTTTTGTGTAGAGTGGTTGCTGAGCCACAGAACCACAAGGGCATCAGACAAGCCATGTAGAGCTCACAGGGGACCACACAGCTCTTTCAGATTGCATCAAAATTCAGCTTAGCTCTAATAAAAGGGCCTTACATGATCTTAACAATCAACAAATGATTAATAATCATGATAAAATGGGTTGTAGTAGCCCCTTGTTTTACTTGATGGGGGAAATTCTGGAAAGGTTGAAATCACAAGTTACTAGATATCAAATGTGTAGGATTTCCCCTCTTCTCCCCCTCTGACTGTTATGACAGTACTCCAAAAACTGGTATATTCTCACTGCTGCCAGCATGGACTAGCTAAGAGTTATGGCTAGTTAAATGCCCTTGCACATTTAATCACCTCCTTAGGAGACTGTGGTTCTTCTTCCCTGTGTTGTGAAGTTTCCCTGGGCCTATATTGCTCACTTTGAGATTTCAGTGGTGAAGGATAATGTACACTTTTGAGGAGGTACTAGGAGGAAAATGATGACAAAGAAGTGATGTTTATCCTATGCAAGTATTTTTGATTCAGTCCTACTTACTCTAGTTCCAGCAACCTACTCTTAATTGGGGGAGCTATTTGCTGCTTCAGCCATATGCAGAAACAGGGGGTAGGCCAGCTTCCTGCTGGACTGCAATTCATGAATTTGCAACGCTTTCTTGGAATACACTGCACTGAGTAAATCTTGCGATTCTATGAACTTTACAACTTGCTGGTATCTATAGATACTAAGGAAATGGCATAGAATGCAACATTTTCTTCTAATGGATGTGGATCTGTTGGCTAGCTAGCTAGCTATTTATTTATTATATTTATACCCCACCTTTTTTCTTGCAAGGAACCCAAGGCGGCTTACATAATCCTCCTCCTCCTCCTCCTCCTCTCCATTTTATCCTCACAACAACCCTGTGAGGTAGGTTAGGCCGAGAGTCAGTGACTGGTCCAAAGTCACCCAGTGAGTTTCATGGCCGAGCGGGGACTAGAACCCGGATTACTGCGTTACTAATACCTGTTTGCATATTTATTAACAATGTTTATTTATTTATTTATTATATTTATGAATCGCCCATCTGGCCAGACATCCAGCCACTCTGAGCGATGTACAGTCCAATAAAATACAAGAAGGGGGGGAACACACACACACACATACACACAGTATAAAACACAATTAAAAACAGTACAAAACTTAAAAATCCTAACCCTCCCCATATTCCTGCCTGAAAAGCCACATTTTTAATGCTCGGCGGAAGCTAATCAAGGAAGGGGCATGGTGGAGGTCACTGGGGAGAGAGTTCCATAAATTGGGGGCTGCCACAGAAAAGGCCCTCCTCCTAGTCCCCACCAGCCTGGTTTCTCTGGCTGATGGGACAGGGAGAAGGCCGTCCGTGGCAGATCTTGTTGAGCGGCCTACTTGATGTTGGGATCCAAAACTCATAAGTGGGGTTCCACTCTAATCTGAAGGATTTTCATTCTTCCAGCTTTTAAAAGTATTATTTAATCATAAATAATACAATCTCATGTCAGATTTCATACATATTTCCATTATACAGTCATTAATATTATTATTAAAATCAATGGATAATTACTTGTATTGCCTTTTGACCTTACATAGCCTTTCTTCCTTACAATGTTTCCGATAAATCATAAGTCTGTACCTTGTTCTGCACTTTATTATTCCAAAAGATAACAAAAATGGTAGTAGTAAAAACAGCAAAGCAGTCACAACATTGATCCTGTGCATGTGAAAACAGTATACATGTTCCGTCATCTACCTGACCAGCAGGAATTGTCTGTTACCTCCCTGTTTTAAAATGAAGAATTCTGAAAGCTTATTTTAAAAGATTCTAAAAAGAAATACCCTCATGCTTTAATTAAACATCCCAGTGACATAAATGGAATATCAATGTAGTCACATCATGATAATGTATTCTTCTGAGGAGAATTTACTACAGAGGAATTCATACTTGCTGATACCATTTCCTTTTTCAGTCTTGTGAAAGCTCTATAAATTGTAAATGCTATATGTATTTTATTAGAGAACAATTCTGTCACTTCAAAACATGCTTGTCAGCTCAAAAGAAATTGATAGCAGAAGCGTTCATTTTTAGTGGTTTTAAACTACTTGAGGAATGTTTGTAAGGGCTCACTCGCAGGTATTCATGTGCATAGACGTGCAAGGAACAGCACTGATCTCTTTTGCTAGCAAAGAACACTACAGCAAATTTAAGACTATGGGAGTTTCTCAGAGTTAGAAAAAAATTAAATTCAAAGTGCAGATTCAGTATACATATTTCTCCTGTGCTGCTTTTGGAATGGCAGAGCTCCTTGTCATCAAGGACTCCGGTTATTTTCAACAACTGGCTCTTGAAAGCAAAGCACTCCTAGACTGGAGTCTGGAGGTTTACACTAAATGAGAGAAAATGATATTCCAATATAAACATACTATTCTGATCCATCCTAAGTAGTAATGGTGAACAGCATGATGGAGTTTTAGGAAGGAGAAGAAAAATAATAATAATAATGCAAGGTAGATGCCCAAATTCTCCATCCATCCCCTGTCACTGTTCCATATACACAGGCATAGGCTCATGCATTTTGGAATGGGAGAACAGCTGTGTCAATACCTCATGCCCTAGCTGGAAATTGATCCTTAATAATGTAAGGCAGGAGTAGGCAACCTGATGCCCTCAGAAGTTTTGGACTACAACTCCCATAGTCCCTGACCATTGGCCATGCTGGCTGGTGCTGACAGAAGTTGCAGTCCAAAACATTTGGAGGGCACCTGATTGCCTGCCCCTTATCTAGGGTCACAACATTGGATCCAGACTGAAGGCACAATCCTATCCTTTTTTCTGTCTAAACATGCATAGGATTTTGCCCTTAGTTGTACTGAAAGTAAACCAACTGAAATCAATGGGACTTTGATTTCAATGGGCTTACTCTAAGAAAGGCTATTTTTATTTATTTATTTATTATATTTCTACCCGACCTTTTTTCCTGCAAGGAACCCAAGGCGGCTTACATAATCCTCATCCTCCTCTCCATTTTATCCTCACAACAACCCTGTGAGGTAGGTTAGGCTGAGAGTCAGTGACTGGCCCAAAGTCACCCAGTGGGTTTCATGGCTGAGCGGGGACTAGAACCCGGATCTCCTGAGTCCCAGTCCAACACTCTCACCACTACGCCACACTGGTTATCAAAGTGCTATGCATGCATTTTGTCCAATGAAAGTGTGTGAGTAGAGTATGTATATATACACACATACTGTAAATGTACACATTAGAGACTCTCCAGTGCAGAAGTGGGCACATTTGGGGGCTGTGGGGCCAATCCCCCCACCCAAATACACCAGGCCGCTGATCTTTCTTTAAAAACAGCCCTTTTCTGCTGCCACACTACTGAATTTTGGCAGCAAACCGTGATTGAAAATTGGAGGAAATTGCCCCCTTTTTGCTATAGCACTGCAGAATTTTGGCTATAAATTAGGTGTGGAGACTGCAAAAAAGGCCGGGGGCGGGAGGTCCCCTGCAAGTTGCCCACCCGTGCTCTAATGCACACATTAGAAATCCTTAAATAGGTATGCATGCTTGTATTCAATCTCCCTTTGAAACTAGCCTAATTTTTGCATCTTAGCCAAGAAACCAACATTCAAAAGTTCATAACATTCCAGGGATTTTATTTATTTATTTTTTTAAGTTGCAATATCAGACAGAAAAACACCTAAACAGCAAGATGAATTGCCAGCCACTCCCATTCAAGTGCTACACAACAGACCTTCACCATTTCTGAATATACATGTGATTAGGCAGACCAGATGACAAAATGACACTATGATTTAACAGCCAAGCCTAGGACTGAAATATGGTCCATTCTGTGCTAGATGTTAATAAGCTCTGCTAATGGTTCTGAAGGACAACAGCCAAAATTCAGTGAGTTATTATGATGAGCACATGGGCTTTGCCCATGTTGGCTATGAAAAGATGTACAGGTGCAGATTGCTCCCTTCTGTGGCAAATATGAGTCCCAACTGCAGGCATAGCTCCTGGATTGGAGCAAATATCACTGCTTGATAGACTACTTGGGAGAGCTGGTATCTAGCATTTTTCTCAGGAAGAAACCTTGGGTGCATTCATGTAAAATGCATGCGTATGAGAAGAGCTGTAGCTCAGTGGCAGAATATGTATGTTGCATGCAGAAAGTCCCAGGTTCAATCTCTGTCATTTCCTGGTAGGGCTAGGAAAGATCCCTGTCAGAAAGCCTGGGCAGCTGATGCCAGCCCATATAGACAATACTGAAATTGATGGTTCAGTGGTTTGACTCAGTATAAGGAAGCTTCCTATGTTCCTACAAGTCAGACACTGATATGGAAATGATCATATCCGTTAGCAAAAAAATAAAACCTATGGAAAGCAACGAGCTTTGGTTTAAGACAGCGGTGGGCAACGTATGGCCCTCCAGATGTCTTTGCCTAACAACTCCCATCATCCTTCACTGTGGCTATGCTGATGGGAGTTGTAAGCCAAAACATCTGGAGGGCCACAAGTTGCCCACCCCCCGGATCAAGATGTTACTGATATACCTCTGCTTTTATAGTAGTTGCATCCAGGCACTGACCTTGTATGGGAAAACAAGCACCCTAGACTGATTCCTCGGATAACTTCCTTCCACAGACCAAACTAGTAGCAAATCTGATGAATACCAGGTTTAGGGGAGCAGTGTTTCTCCACACAGATCCTCTCAAATTTGCTAGGCAGGGTGCAGGAGAGTGGGGAAAGGAATGGGTGGGTGCCATTTATCCCATTTTGTAAACTAGGAAGCGTAGAACAGTGCCTAGTCTAGTTCTCCCCATTATGGGGGGGAAACCACAGGTGAGAGAGTCACCATCAGTGGAAATGCAGTCCTGAGAAGTCTCGTGCTGCCATTCCTCTTCCTTTAAGCAGCAATCACTCTGCCTTCATTCAGCCTGGCAACAGGAGCAGACTCTGCTGGGAAGGAGCACAGGACAGGCAGATAATGTGGACTGCAGACAATGCTGCACTGCTAGTGGTTTGGGTAAGTCCCACAGAGCATATGCCTCCCCTAAACCTTAACCTGGCATTCATCAGACCAATCAGAACTTTAACAGAGTCTAAATTCACAGCACTATCTCGGGGGGGGGGGGGGACCACACAGATTAACCTGGAATATGAAAGCCCAGAGATACAGTACTTGCATGCTACAGTGGCTGCAAATACCAATTAGGGTTGCATACCATTATAGCACCAGATCTTTCAGTGCTCTGTGCTAGCTGAATATTTTTTATAACAGAAAATGTGAGTTTCTACTTGAACTAAATACAATGAAGTCATAGGTGATTGATTTTTCATTAAGCAAACCATGACTTAAAACTGACTATGATACAGCTTTACAATCCTCAATTACAACAGTAGTATACCACCTTATGGGTTTTATTATGGCTTGTTAAAGATACGCTTCCCTATCTTACAGATGCTCAATTTTAAAATGTAAATGGTACAGGATATTGATAAACCAATTAGCACTGATGCAAAGCAAATTCCTCTTTTATCTCAATTACAACATGACAACTTAATAGGTCAAGATAGTCTAACATCTGAGACAAGGGCAATTCAATAAAACAACTGCATCTTGATATGGTAATTAAGAGGAAATCTGAATCCATTATCCTGCCTTTTGGGTGCATGTGTGTGCATGTGTTAACATATACATTTACATGTATATACAGGTGTACACACACTTATGTATATTATTTTTTTAAAAAAAACAAATCAAAGATTTGTTTTTTAGGATCCAGACCCACAAATATTTAATGTGTAAGTAATTCCCAGTGAGCAGTCAAAAGGACACACCTAAAATAGTGCACTAAAATAATAATTACAAGCCATGCTGTGGAAACTAACAGACAAAGATCTGGTTTGCACATAATGCCAATTCATGGGTTAAACAACAGCTCTGGGTTGTTTAACCCAACAACAAAGAGAGCCAGGTTCAGATGTCATGACTAACAATCCAGGAACATGGCGTTCCTGGGTTGTTTAGCAAAGCGGAGCAGATGCAAAGCGGAAGCAGCAAACATGCAGGAAGCAGCGCACTCGCTTGTGCTTGGACCCGACAACCCATGGTTTAAATAACCCATGGGTTGACATTACATGTGAACTGGGCCACAGAGAAAGTGGGATCCAAATGGACAAGGTTTTGCAAAGTTAAAATTAATTACCTATCACCTATATGAAAGCACATTGGTATAGAAAGCATATACAACACAAAATCTTAAATATCTTGACAAGCTTGGCTAGGCAGTCTCTTAACAACAACTATCTCTGTCCCAGTGAAACTAATAAAATACCCACAGGTATTAAAAACCATACCACAATGACTCAGAATTACAATTTTGAGAGGAAAAGGGACAGTATTTTCTTTTAACTCACATCTGTCAAGTTTGTGGCTCAAGCTTGTACGCAACATGCTACCTATGTAGTTTGGCCCAACTTGATGCTTGTGAAGGCTAATATTTCCAGCCACAGGGCACAAAAATGGATTTGTCAAGTGCACGCACGGTGGATCACAGTACATAGCTGGTATGCCACGTAAGCTCCTTTACACATTTCACTTGGAAATAAGAAACAGAGCTCCTATATATAATTTAATAAAATCAAAATGTAGTTTTATTTTATGGCTTTACAAAGAAAGTCCTTGCTTCCTGAAACCCTACCCTAGATTAAGAAACAAGGGTTTTTGTTTGTCTTTTAAGCATTGTAATATTGAAATACTACACTTGTGCTGCAGTTAATTTACATCTTTGAAACATCATTCTTTCTACATAGAAAAACACATAAAGACAGCCAATATAAAAGGGATATCATAAAATTCAACACACCTGATTCCAAGATTCATGGTCTCAGCAGTTCCAATCATACTGATGGCTAATAGCATGTTGTTGCAGATTTTTGCAGCCTGAAAATAAATTCAATACCCCATGAATTTCTACTTTACCCAGATAACTACCCAATAGGAACTCAATTTTACTACAAATTAATTTGCTTCAGAGCCACTACCTAGAGCAGATAGCAACACGTTTTCATGCACCATGAATTAAAAATGACCAACACTTTTTTGGCATACTTGCGCAGCAATTTAATTTGCAGCACAATCCTATATGTCTACCCAGAAGTAACTCCCACTGAGTTCAATGGGGCTCGCCTTGGTGCACTTCTGATGTAATGGCTACTTCAATTTGCACTTTTAGAAGAAATGTAGAAAAATATTGTAAATGCCGACAACTTGTGGATACCATTGTCTAATAACCAACCCAAAGATTAGTGTTAGACTAAGCAGTTAGAAAGCCTAAGCAGCTAAACGTGTCAAGAGTTTTCATAGGCATCAATCTACTTCATCAGATACATGAAATGGACCGAGAGGTTAGTTGGTACATACTGTATCTGTGTTTTACAGTCCACCTAACAGGGTATGCTCTTTTCATGCTCATTGATTTATATCTCACTTTGACTACTTGGTTTATGTTCCACTCTACATCAATCCATGCATCCGGGGGTGAGGGTGGGTGGAGGGCATAGAAGGCTCTGCCTACGATAGCTCATTCTATGATATACCAGTTGATCTATGAGGTGCCCCAGGACTCGTCATCTATTTTAATTATTTACTTAGAGCCAGTGTGGCGTAGTGGTGAGAGTGTTGGACTGGGACTCAGGAGATCCGGGTTTGAGTCCCTGCTCAGCCATGAAACTCACTGGGTGACTTTGGGCCAGTCACTGACTCTCAGCCTAACCTACCTCACAGGGTTGTTGTGAGGATAAAGTGGAGAGAAGGAGGAGGATTATGTAAGCCGCCTTGGGTTCCTTTCAGGAAAAAAGGCGGGGTATAAATAAAATAAATAAATTTATCTGCTGCTTTTCAGTAAATCCCAAGCGATGTACAGAGTAGGAGCAATTAAGTTATAGAACAACTAGAAAATACTGTTTAAAAATCTAAATCACAAATGCAACATAGCAAAAGGCAATCTGACAACTTGGTTACCAAAGGCCAGGTCTTCTTAACCTGTCTCTGAAAAGATAGAAAGAAGGAGGCTGAATGAATTTCCCACGGGAGCTCTAGAGAAAAGTGCCTGGTTCTTGTGGAGGTCAGTCGAGCCTCCAGATAAGGTGAAACTTTAAGCAGGGCCTCAGCAGTAGATCTTGCTGGGCTGGGCTGGTGATTTCAATTATGATTTCAATTAATACCCAGTTTAACTGTGAATCCTGGTGTGAGATTTAGGTGGGGTGGTGGTCAGGGAACCCACCAATGTCTTTTAAAAAGTGGCAACAGAGTTTGAAAGGGAAACAAAGAGAGACAAAAGCTAAGCAGGATGTCTAAGAACAAGCCAAACTGTACCTGTCCAGTTCCAACTTCTCCACAATAGACCACGTTGGAACCCATACATGTGAGCAGCTCCTTTGCAGCGTCAAATTCTTGCTCTACTCCCCCAACCATGAATGTAAGGTTTCCTGCACGAGCAGCTCCAACGCCTAAAGTTAAAAAACAACAACATCACGAATGGATTGTTACTTCTTTTTAGGTTGCTCTACCTGGAGCTGCTTATGGATGTAACCATGTGAAGGGCCTTCCAAGTCCATTGTGCTAACCATGGGTATGAAATTAAAACAGTTCAGTGGGACAGCTATAACTCTTGCTGCCCAACCCAGCCCAGTCTGCTTACCAAGAAGTAAGTCATTGAATTCAGTGATGCTTACTCACATTTACATGTGCACTGGATTGCAGCCTTAAAAGTTATCTGACACACAAGTGTTGATAAACTAAGTATTGCTGCTAGCAGGGCCGGTGCTACCATTAGGCGAACTAGGCAGCTGCCTAGGGCGCCGGGTTAAAGGGGGCGCCAGAAACGCCTTGAAAAAAAAATACAGCGCTAAAATGCGTACCGTATTTTACCAAGTTTGTTTTACCTCGCCCGAGGGGCGTGCTCCATTCCTGCGCCAGCCAGCCTGGCTCTTGGCTGCCATTGCAGACGGGGCGGGCGCTCCTTGGCTGGCTGGGGAGTACGGGAGGGGCCTGAGCCGAACGAAAACAAACGAAGCTGCAGCCGGGCGGCACCCGGAGCCAAGCCCTGCAAGGTCGCCCCAGGGCCCTTGGCCGCTGAGGAAGCGCCTGGCAGGACGCCTCGTCGAACCAGCGGCTCTGCCATGGAGAATGCTGGGAACCGACGGGCTGCCTGCAACCCCGCCGGCCTGTTTCTCTAGAAGAGGCAAGGGGGTCGTGACGTGCGCCAGAGCATATGCAGAGTGCCTTTAGTCACAGGCGCATCTGACTTGAGACGAGAAGGCAGCCCTCCCCTAGTCCGGGTTGCGCGCCGACCAGAACAGAGGTGGCTGGCCGGACGTTAGTCAGCTGGGGGGGAGGGGCAGGGGGGAGGGGCAGCGGGGGGGAGGGGCAGGGGGGAGGGGCAGCAGGGGAGAGAACACGTGTCAGGCTGCTAGACCCTAAGGGAGAGGAAGTGAGTGGACGTGTGGCGCGTTTGTCCTAGGAGCGGGGCGAAGGGGTGGGCAGCGCTGCACCAGTTCTTGAGCGAGGCGAGTCCTCCACGGTGCTGGGGAGGTCCATCGGGGAAGTTAAACTGTCAGGCGAGGCGCGGGCTGGGGGGGCGGGGCCGAGTGAGGGCGCTGGGGCTGGCGGCTGGCTTTCCCCCCTCCCTTGCTTTGGCTTCCCACCGTCCTCTCTCTGCCCCGCCATCGCTTCTCCCTCTTTGCCCGGACAGGTGTCCCAAGCCAGCGCCTCCGGCCTTTCCCACGGCTAGGCTGGCGGGACTCGGGCTGGGCACCTGCAGTGCTCTGGAGTGGCTTCTTGGGTTATGAGGCACCGACGCCCACGGAGGGGAGAACCTGGAAATCTCACACACACACACACATCCCCTCTTATCCTTTATATTCAGCTTTGTTAGGCTGGTTGA
The DNA here is from genome assembly GCA_021292165.1 of Shinisaurus crocodilurus. Classification (NCBI taxonomy): domain Eukaryota; kingdom Metazoa; phylum Chordata; class Lepidosauria; order Squamata; family Shinisauridae; genus Shinisaurus; species Shinisaurus crocodilurus. The sequence continues at coordinate 51,893,489 of CM037880.1, forward strand.
ACACTCGGTCGCCCCTCTTCCCCTCCACTCTGCTCGCATCAATGCAGAAAGACAATAGAGCTAACCCAGAATCAGAAACTCAGCCCTCCGGGGTCTTGTTCTCTACTGGGACCCCCAAGGACCAGCCTCCATGAATACTGGGGGGCGGGGAGGAAGGGCTTCTTCCATCCTGTCAGGGCACAGCCCCGCCAGAGCTGGTGCACATTCTGGGCCAGATTATTAATGGGCATAGGGCTGGAGGAAGGGAGGGCTCAAGTGGGAGGGGGGCGCTAAATATCCGATCTTGCCTAGGGCACCAAACTGCCTTGCACCGGCCCTGGCTGCTAGCAGTTAGCAGAAATGTAAGATGTTTCTGAAACTGTAAGATGTTTCTGAAACTGTAAGATGTTTCTGAAAACCAGCTGCAGCAAATAAGATTACCATAGTTGTTCAGCTAACTGTTTGTCATGGTCAAAACTATCAGCTCATTCTCAATTTTTAAAAGGAATGCATGTAAAAGGAACAATGGATGCAATTTTAAAAATGAACCCCAAGCGATGTTAGAGATTGAGTTTGCCTGTGCAGGCAATTTCTTGTACAATACAGCTAAGAAGCTAGATGCCAAACCTATCTGTGCCATGCATCAAATACAGTTCCTATTGGAAGAGACAGCTGTTAAAAAATGGCCTACTTTTGAATTGAATATATTCAATTATTGTCACTCTTTTTTTACAAATAAAGAGTCCAACCCCATGCTCAATGCAGGAATCCAGGTCAAAGATGCCAGTATCCACGTTCTTATTACCTATCTCAATGAACTGTAATAACTTGATGCAGTAAAATCTAGAGTGAACATTTAGATATACATCTCAATATTATTATTCAGAAATAAGTCCAATTAAATTCAATGGTGCTTGCTCCCCAATAAGCCTTAGACTGCAGTCTTAGTTTAATTGATCTAGTATTAATATTATTGCAAGTTTGGCCATTTTGATTACTATGAAGGGATTTATCATTATGCTGTGCCTAAAGTGTCATTCAGCAGGTCATGTAACAGATCAGGAACAAAATGGGGGTACAGGCACTCTCAAAGCTATAAACAGCTGCCATCATACCAGAAGCCTTAATGGTGAACACCTAGAGCTTAAGGATAGATGCAAGCACACGTCTCAGACAAAGAAGCAGTGAAGAAGGAAACCACCTTGTGATAAACCATCCCCACTTGGGTACCCTAGCCATTCTCTTAGGTCATAGAATCATAGAAAAGTAGAGTTGGAAGGGGCCTACAAGGCCATCGAGTCCAACCCCATGCTCAATGCAGGAATCCAGGTCAAAGCATCCCTGACAGATGGCCATCCAGCTTCACCTTGAATGGCTCCAGAGTGGGAGAGCTCACCACCTCCCTAGGTAATTGGTTTCATTGTCTTATTGCTCTAACAGTCAGGAATTTTTTCCTGATGTTCAGGTGGAATCTGGGTTCCTGTAACTTGAACCCATTATTCCGTGTCCTGCAAACTGGGATGATCGAGAAGAGGTACAGTTTTTTAAAAAAATAAAAGCTCTTTTAAAGAAAAGTTGTTCCATTCCAACCTTTATGCAGAAATGAAAACTTAAAAACAAAAATCTAACATAGGTCAATAACTTTGTATCAGATTACAGATTGCTAAATAACTCCAGAGTCACCTATAAGAGCAAACTGAATGTTGACAATAATTTTCAGCATGTTAGTCTGTTGACAGGTCACCCTTGCAGTGTCGAGCCTAGCCACCGGGGGCCTACAGTGTCACTGGGGGCCTATAGGTTAAGAGCCAGACTCTGATTCAGGCTTTGAATACAATAATTGGGGACCCAGTCCAATCATGGGAAACTCAAGGCCTGGGAGCCTGGCTCTGCTTGGTCTCTCAGCTGATTACAGGCCAGAGGAGAGTGAGACTGCCCTTGCAGCCACAGCTGCAAGATAAGGCTTTGAGTCAAACTCTGATTTATAACTGAGAAATCTTCTGTGCGAACCAATCAGGGGAAGGACTCTGCAGGGGCCTCTCCGATGTAGTGCCTCCTAATGGGCCAGATTCCCTGTCAGAATCCTCAGAAGGGGGGCTTCAGCAGCTTCTCCACTGTATTTAAGCCGGTGCACAGGCTGGAATCATTTGCTGGAAACAATGTCTCTAATGCCTGGACTTCTCTTGAAACTTGGGCTTTTCACCTGCCCGGGATCTAGTACAGTAGAGGCTCTAATGGGGAACATCTCTACTGCCTGGGACTCTATCCTGAACTTAAGACTGCCTGGGAACTTGTATCTTAGCGGCCGTGCATGAGAACATCTCTACTGCCCAGTGCTCTCTCTTGCCTAGACCTACTGACAATTTAATTGTCCAAGATACCTTTTTGCCTGGACTTATCATGAATCATGAACCTGAGACTCTTGACTGTCCTGAAACTGATACCTAGAGCTGGAGCAAAGGCTAGTGAGCCTGTACAGGGAACGTTGTCTGTCTTGGGCTGACCTGCTTCCTTGCCTGGTCTTATCATGAACTGTGGACTCTTGCCTGTTTGAAACTTCTACTATGAGCTGGAGAAAATACCGGCAAACTTCTGTTGGGGACAACAGCCCATAATACTTCATTGCCTGGACGAATTGTGAACCTTGGACTTTTGCCTGTACCGTGTAAATTCTGTACCGTGAATTTCCTGATTTGTACTATAAAACTGGACTGCCTGCGACTCTGAGTGACTTTTGGCCTTGGAACTGTCTCTTGAACAAAGCAACATGCCAGTAGCTTTGCCCTAGCTACCTGATTTATGGTGGGATTATAAACGTGTAAAGCTACTTACTGTGATCTCTAAAGTGCTGATCTGTGAAACTTGATCTGCTACAATAAAGAGCTTCAATGAGATCTTTGTCAGCGCAGGGTTGCCAAAGGTGTACCAGAAAGTCAGGCTCTGACACACAGTTGCCCAAACACTTATATTTCAAGTTGCAAAAAATATAGTACGGTAAGTTAGTTATGAAAAACAAAAGATCATGTTTCAGAATGAAGAGCCTTGGAGAGTTCCACACTTGAAAGAGACACAAAATTTGTGGTTTTATCCAAAATCTCATGTTGTTGCCAACTTTCAGCTATTTTATGCGCCTCAGATATACCCAAAGAACTGGTGAGCTTAAATATGTAAGTTATTGTCAGTTTCTGTGGAGAAAAAGCGCCAGAGTTTCCTGCACCAAACACACACAGCTCCACAAGTGTAAACAAGTATAATCCCAGCTGGGGGCTGGGAAATGCAAAATGTACATAGTTATTCTGATGGCTCCTGACACTGCAGAGTCTCCCATGGCCGGTGCCACAGCTATTTGCATGCAAATGTGGCAAAGAGCCACCCCTCCCCTGCCTGGCCCAGATGAAGTTCATCCTGATTGGCTAAAGACACCTGGGCTACTGAAAGGAGGGGTGGGGGGAAGAATCTATACTGCTGCTGTGGCTTCTGGTTTGTGTTGTTGTCTGCACGCTTTCGTGGGAGTAGGGTTTTGCTAAGGAAAACTCTGAGAAGACCAACCCCCAGGTAAAAGAGTAAGGGCCTGGGTATTTATATAGTAAAGGAACTAGCTTTTGTCATTTTATAACTCTACTGTATGTACCAAAGTGTCTCCCCACCTTTCTCCCTCTTCCCTCATTCCCCACCTTTTACTGTAATCTGTTTACCTTAAATAAACTTTCCTGGTTCTACCCCACACGGAGTGTGTGGTTCCTCTGTGGTTCAGTGCTAAATCCAGTGTATAGACCCAGGGCAAGGCCCTGAGAGAATCAGGTCAAGATGGCAGAGCTAAGGCTGGCAGTTTTGCACCTTTGATCTCTGGTCTTGAGTAAAGGACCGGCTGGCAGTCCTTCACAGTTTCATATTGAGTGAGAGAATATGTGCCTAAGAGCCTGATCACACAATACAGTGGGCAAAGAAAAACAAAACAAAACAGCAAGGCTCTAACTTAGACTTCCCCAAACTGGTGCCTCCAGATACGAGAGATTACAACTCCCATCATCCCCAGCCAACATGGAAGGTTGGAATAGGCTGCTCTAACTATTCAGAATTAGGGTTTGCATCCAACAGTCGTGCTGGCATAAGTCCGTTCGTGCAACGCAACTTCTGCTAGTGCAATGGCACTTCCCCGTCCTCTACCTCTCTGCAGTCCCCTGCACATGTCCCAAAATTGCTCCAGAAGGTACCCTACCCCTCCAGAACAGATTTGGGAGTGCATGGGGAGCTACAGGGGGAGGGGCAATGCATCCATTAGTGGTTTTCATTACGCTAGCAGATGAGCAGTGTTGGATCCAACTCTAGGAAGGCTCCTTCCTGACAGTCCAGGAAATGTGGAAGAGCTTTGCCTTTAAGCGATATCAAGAGGGAAAGATGCTGCTGCTATCTGGCAGATTTCCCCCCTCCTGTTACCTCACTCAGTTCATTTCCCTTAGCAGTTGGGAGGGCAATGAGCCGTTTTGCCCAGTTTGTGGGACTTTAAGGCAGGGGCTGGCAGACTTTAGGCTAGTGGGGATCTATCCTGTTTTTCCCAAGAATCCCAGGTCCACCAAGCAGAGTACTAGTGGATCATGAAGGTGCCATCATCATCATCATCATCATCATCATCATCATCAATATTATTAATATACCGCCCAACAGCCGAAGCTCTCTGGGCAGTTTACAACAATCAAGACATAGAATTGCAGGACAAGGTGCCTCTGAGTACATACCCAGCCCAGGAATTTCTTTTCAGTACCTGAACTGGAGCTTGCACACAAATCCTTTCACACCCAAGGCTATTATCACTTTCCCCCAAACTTTCTTGATTTCAAGAGCCTAATTTAGGGGGAGAGAGAGAGAGAGAGAGAAAATGCTTTTTCTGGTTGCTATTGTTAAATGACTGGGAGCCAGAAACCCTTCCTGATCTATTCCATATCATCATCAGACCTACCAGTAGATCCTGATCTACCTTCTGCCTACCCCTGCTATAAGGTCCTGTCTTGTTCTCATGCTTCCAAATGGCGAAACCACCTAAAGATGTGGAGAGCAATAATATCAGGATGCCAACAACATCCAACTCTATTTCAAGCCCAGGAGTAGCTATGGAATCCTTGAGGAAGTAATGGGATACTGTTATGGGCTTATTATGTAAAAGCAAACAATACAGAAGCAATGATGGCTTGTGGCCCTTGTGATATAAGAACATAAGAAGAGCCATTTTGGATCAGAAACACGGGTGGTGACAGTCATAATCTCTTTTTGCAAAAGAGATTACTAACTCATTGTATCACTATTATTTTGAACATAAATGTGTTATTTGAACTGGGAACACCAAGGAAAAGGAGGTCAATGTTTTAATCTTGTCCAATTTCACATCATCATCTTCTTGCTGCAATGCTTGTGAAAGCGCAAGGAAGCATGGGGTACCTATTGCCAATATTTTAGCAAATACGCAGCTTATTGGACTACAAAGTTCACTATAGGTTGCAATTGTAAGCTTATTCCTTTTTACATGAGATTGTATTTGTGTGACTTTATGGTAACACATTCGTTTCTTGCTACCCCACATAATATTTTTTTACTACTTGCCTGAGGAAACCAAGTACTTAAAGTAAAATGCTTTTACTAGTCTTATGCTTAAGCAATTCAAATATAACAGTTACAGATTAAATTCTTGGGCGGTATAAAAATGAAATAAATAAATAAATAAATTCTACCACACCAAATCAGCAAACTGGGACATGCAACCATTAATTGTATTTCATTTCAGACTAAATCAGATACCGGTATGTAAAAAGTTGCACTTCAAATCTAAAATAAGCATGTTTCAAAAGAACAGCACCTTCAGAAACAGCATTTAAGATTATTTCACTGAAACCAGTAAATCACATAATTTACTAACATGCACTTAAATGTTTTAACCAGTCTGCCATCAAATGAGATAAAGAAGAGGGCCAAGGGGACCAGGCTGCTATGTGAACGGTCTTTAAAATGCAATTGTTTTAATCATTTTCTACAGATGCAGCCTCACAAGGGTCTGCTGTCACAGGGACCATTTACGACTTGTTATGGTGTCTCTATTGTTTACCAGCGACATTTGTGCTAAAAAGGCGACAGCTGGGATAGAAAGCTGCTACTCAACAGAACAATATAATCCTGTGAAAAGTAATCAACAAATTTAAGGGTGTTAATTAACTTTACACTTTATCATGTTCAATTAGTTGCCCTTTCTAGAAAAAGATTGCCGTGCACAATCGGTTTAGAGCGTGCCATGTTTGATTTGTAAGTGATCACTGTTTCGGTTTCAGAGTCGATGTCAGCTGTTCTCTTGGGTTTTCGTGACACAGATGAATGGCTCTACACATGTTTCAGGGGTGATCTGGTTTAACATAAAGTAGCACAACATAACCTCTTGTTAACGTATTGCTGGTTTCACCCAGAAGGAAAAACAGCAGCATATCCACACATACACACAAATATATATTTCTACAAACAAGCAAGATGGCTCTGTAGACAACAAAATAAAAGTTTATCTTCTTCTGAAACACAAAGAGACATTTAAATGAACCATTTTTCATCATTATTTCTCAAGGAAAGACTTGTCTTTTAGGGGCACGCTTGGGATCATTTCCTCCCAGCAAGATTTCTGGTTCTGCTGCATTATGCACTATGCGCAAGCATGCTGTTACATTTTACCTAATGTGCATTGCCTTTAATAATGGCAGCTGAAATAAATGTTGTGTAGCTGCTCTTGGTACTATAGCCACATCTATGAAACTACAATAGGACTTTTACATTTCTGAGATATATTGATAACTCTGGGGATTCTGTAAGAAAGTTAGATTCATCTATGATTACAATCTATCTCTACCCAGTTCCTTTAGAACAGGTTTTCTGCTTGCTAATGGCAAAATATGATGAAGTGACAATGTATTCAGAAGTGAATCTTAATGAACAACAGTGCAGTTTCTCAGTAATGACAGTCAGAGCTCTGGATCAGATTATTTTTCACTTACTGATGTACCCCAAACCCAAACTTTAAAAAACACACCAAGCTAGAGGCTTATAATATGCTGTGTGAATGCACTACCATATCATAAATAAAAGCAGCTTATTACTGAAGTTAAAATGCTCAGTAATCAATGGGAAAATAATGTACAGTACTTAATTATACCATTAATAAATAAATTAATTAAATAAATAAATTACTTAAACTATACGTAACGGAAAAAATAGCTCGCTCAATACACAAATTACGTTACAATAATATGCAAAACATACAAATAGCATGCAATTATAACTGTTAACCAAATCCTATTCCTAAAAGAAATAAGTAAGCTTTCAACCAGAAAAGTTAACTCTGAAAACTAATATGGGACTACTAAGTTAAGTATTAAGGAGGAAATTATAAGCTACAATAGCTGAAATGACAAAATGCAGCAGCACTAAACATTAGATTTCTGCAGAAGATCTGTAGGGAAAAAAGGAAGCGGTCGATAGATCTTTAAATTAGTAGCAATAGCTGTTCTTTATCCCATGTTGGCAGCTGCTACATTTGCAGACCTGGTTCATTATTTACCCATAATGACCATCAAGCTCCAGTCAAAGTCGGATCACAACAACTGTCAGCAGCTCTTTTAATTAGCCTTGTTTGAATTCAGATAAATATCACAATGGCCCAACTTCTGCTGAAAGAGCAACAGAACACTGTAAACGATGAGCTGTTCTGACTTTAGAACTATTTATATAGAGAGGAAATCTAAAGAACTGTGCTATGGAAGCTTATGTAAAAATATACATGTATATTAAGAAGTGTGAAGAAAAGAGCCTTTGGGGGTTCCTGCATGCACACACGCACACACACGCCTCCTCATGTGTAAACCAAGTAAGGCCAGTTGGGGGGGCTGGGAGGAGGCGAAAGGTACATAAAGCATAGGATGGGGCATGGTGCTTGAGAGTCCGGTCTAGGGCTTTCATATGCAAATGTAGTTCAGGCCCAGTAAGCCATGAGTCACGACTCATGAGTCTCCCTCCCCCTGCCTGGCCAGGTGAAGTTCAATCTAATTGGCTGAAGACAGGAAAGCTACAGAAAGGGGGAGGGGGGAAGAGCTATTTCCCAACGTGTAGCCTGTGTGTCTTTGTCTTTGTCTTGTCTTTGGGCCCGCATGGTTGCTGTAGAGCAATGGCGGGCCAAGCAGAGGCCCCAAGCCTTCAGGGGGGCCCATCAGGAACCGACCCCAGGTAGCTCCTGGTGAAATTAGCTGATTGAGGGCTCTAGTAAAGGCAAGCCTTGTTGGAGTCTACCCATCTCGGACCTGTGGGTAGATGTGGTAATCTCCATCGGGCAGCGAGGCTGTGCTGGATCTAACCCTGGAAGAAGACTGACCCTCAGGTAACAGGTGTCTGCCTGAGAGATATTAAGTATCAGGTTTTATTGTTTTGCAGCTTTACTATGTACTAAAGTGTCTCTCTCTTTATTTTGTGTGCTTCCCTCATTTCCCACCTTTTGTTGTAAAATGCTACCAGAATAAACCTGTCTTGGTTTTACCCCACATGGGTTTTGTAGTTGCTCTGTGGCTTCAGTATCTAAATCCAGGTTACAGAATTAAAGGCAAGTCCCTGAACAGAGATTCAAGTAGGACTGAAGACAGCTGAGGCTGGCAATGTGGTATCTTGAGATCTCAGGGGGTCTTGGTTCCTTTGGGGTAGGAAAGGGTGGGGATGTGGCGGGCCAGCCAGCCCCCCCTTCCTCCACAAGAAGGATGTGTGAACACAAGGCTTCCTACAAGGGTCTCAGTTCTTGTTTCTGAAAAGACTTGTGCATCAGCCTACTTTGGTCTGGAGATACTGTTGTAAAACACAAAACATACTGACACTATATTCTCCTCTTCTGCATTTAACACTATACACGCACTTCCAACCTTCCTTGGGGAAAAGCTTTAAAAAATTAATCCAGAATTAAAACAGATTAGCCTCTCATCTAATTTATCTCCTTTATTTTGTTTAAGCCCAGGGATCATAATCCTCTATTGCATTATCAGGTCCCTCTCTTTGTACTCATGTCACTAGAATAATGATCTCTCTACCCAATGGGAACACGAATCAAACTAAGAGTGTGTCACCACTGGGGCCTACAGAAAACAAATATTTGCATAATAGTATCATAGACAGAAGAGGAATATTACGTGTGAGTGTGTGTGCATAGGTGCATTCATGAGATTAAGTCAACCGACAAGTATTTCCATTCAGAGCATGATCACTATGTAGCCAGTATATTTCTCTACCGTAAATAAGAAATGCTAAGATGTTTCCTACACAAGCTCAATGTTTTTGTTACTAACAGCTCTGGCTGTTGTTCACTCTGTTCCAGTTATGGGCCAACTCCCTTATCCATCCACATGACTGCCAAATAGCGCACTGTGAGCCATCAGTTTCTTAGTGATGATAGACATTTAAGTCACCAAGCTGCTATAAGTAGATGTAAACTGTAATAGATGGCTGACTGGTCAAAATGTATCCACAATTTGCCTAGGCAGAATTTTTCATTGGTGGGTTTTCAAGTAAACATTCTGGGGTTCACTGCTCTAAACCCAATATAATTCATTGTATTTTGGCATCCCAAATTAATGAGAGAAAAAGTTCCTTAGGCTGTTACTTTTGCAGTGGCGGGACAAAAATCAGATGGGGAAAGTACTATTTCATCCCTTGATGTCTGCAAAGATGGGATCAGAGAAAGAGAGTTCCAAAAGGTTCCAAAGCTGTGTCTCTATGTGCACATTCCAAGAGTTGGATCCAGATATAGGCATGTGCAACTGACCTGGCAGAAGCGGGTGTCCCCACCCCTGAAAATGCTATACAGAGAGTCTGGATACCTTTCTGAATGGGGTAAGCTGTGCTGCAGGGGGGTTCCCCCCAAAATCAGGTGGTGGTACACCTTATGTGCTTGGAGCCATTCTATCCACAGAAGGCAGATCCTGGATCCAACCCCCTATGTGGGACTGAAACCCCCCATAAGAGTACTGATGGGTTAAGAAATATTGCTGTAGCAGTTGGAACCCTACTAATTATTATTTTTTATAATGATATGCTTTAGTATAGATTGTTCTTTTTTCACTCTATGGAACAAATACAAGATAATTAATTAAAACACACGTCTTCAAAGAGTTAGGGAATTTGCCTTGCAGTCACTACATATTGTTGTAGTGTGACTAGAAAAAAGGAAAATTTAATATCCAAGGCAGTTCATATGGGAGGAAAAGAAACTGACTAGCCCATGGAGTACAATAATGAAAGAATTTTTGTCTCAAAAGAAGGTAGGGAGTGTCCATAAAGCAGCCTTCCCCAGCCTGGTGGCCATGCCGACCGGGAATTATGGGAGTTACAGTCCAACACATCTGGAGGGCACCAGATTGGGGAAGGCTGCCATAAGGATTAAAGTACTTGAACTTGGCTGTGGACATGAGTGGAAGAAAGCAAACACACAATAAAATTGCAAAGGAACTTAGATATATTCTGATGCCTGAAGACAGAAAACAGATGTAGTAAATATAATTAAAAGTTTAGTCAAATAGTCCAAGTCAAACAGAATGTAGCAGAAGTCTTTAAAACACATTATCTCATGTCTGTAAATTCCACAGATGCCAGAAGATTATGGAAAAATGCACACTGGCATGATGCTATAGGATCTAGAAAAGCAAGACTACAAGATTAAGGATAGCATGATCCAATTTACAAAATATTATGTTCTATGCTAGTCACTTAATGGCAAAGAGAAATTATAGCAACTGAAAGTTACTGGGTAGGGCAAGAAAGGCCAATTCTTCTGTGACAGGAAGGGTACACATTACAATGCCATTGTAAAGGAAAAATCTGCCTGCCTAGCTTGAGATGTTCTCTCAGCATTTAGATCCAGTCCATTCCCCAGTGTCAAAAGTCTATCCTAAACTAAGCGCTCAAGTCTAAGCGCTGATATTTGTTGCTTTAGAGCTCAAATGACCCAATAGCCAAAATTGGGACAGGGACATAATCTGCAATTCCAGAGGCACACAGAAAACTGAAAACATCTTCCAAGGTAACCACACCACACTTAAAACTATTTCCCAGATATAAAGTGATGGTAAATGTTGCTGGCTCTAACAACTATTTTTTTAAAATAAACATATGCAGTAATCCAGAGACACCCAAGCAACAGATGTACATGCATATTAGTGGTTTCAATGTGTCTCCCTTTCCGATGCATTCCAACAAACTGCTTTTTAAGGCTCACCAATTTATGCAGTAGTTTAGGGATCTGGCACAAGAGCTGCAGAAAGTGAAATTGACAGCAAAAAATAAAATGTAGGATAGGACTATTTATTTTAGAGACGTACTCTGACTTTCAACAAATTCCAGAATGGCTCACACACCATCACTATACACACAGTACAGGGGACCACAAATTTGGGTGCCTGGTGGCCATTGCACTGGCAACTATAAGCCTCTTTCTAGTGACCATTTACCGGTAACTCCTGGATTCCCAGCACAAAGTGAGACATCTGTTATCTCCCTCCAGCTCTCTACACATTGCAGTGAACTCCAAAGTGGGCATGATCAGTGGTGGTGTTAGGGGGCAGACCACTAGGGCTGGAACCCCAAATCTCTGGGAGGCCATCTGCCCCACCACCCTGCTGTCCATGACACTTACTGAAATAAAGGTACAGGGGTGCTGATTATCTCTGCTGCATCTGATCCCCATGGATTAGCTGGCTTTTTGCCCACATATGCTTCACCTCCTGCTGCCCCCACCAACCCTTGAATCTTTCTGAGTTTTTTTTTTCCTGAAATCAAATGCCTTCCCTCTCCTCTGTCCATACATCCCTTTTTACAAATAGGGATGTCCTTAGGAGACAGGGTCCTTTAAATACACACACACACACACACACACACACTATAGAACATATGTAAATTAGCATGTACAAATTGGTGCTTTTTTTTTTGTCCTGTGGGCCTGAGCCCAGGATCTTTTTGGTTCCTAGCACATCCCCTGGGCAGGACATCTCACCACATGCCAGGTAAAGGAGATAAAATCCACCTCTACCCTGAATGTACGCACAAAGAGTGACCAGTCTCACTTTGCACCATGCTTTGGAGACATTCAAAAGCACCTTACTTCTCCCAAACACCTCCAAAGCTCAGCATTAAATGAAAAAACAACAGCCCAGCACCTACACTGAATACCTTGCATATACTGGGGAGGGTTGGGATGACAACCAAAAATAATGGCAGGCTACTAAGACAAGCTGCTTTATATGGGCACTCGTATGCATATTCTGAGCTGTTGCTCCTCTAGCAACTCACCCATGCACAGTGTGAAGAAACTGATTTTTTGTGTGAGGTAAAAGTTTTATGTTTAACTTATGTTTTGTTACAAGGACTGAAGATAAAGGGGTTAACTATACAAAGGGGGAAAATGTATTTCTTTTACTGGAGGCATGAGCCAGAGGGAAGATACAATGTAAACATGGTGTGCTGGTGGAGTGGCAGTCACTGTTACCATTGAGAGGGGACATAATTTTCTGTCTTCTATATGGGAAGGTTGGACCCAAATTTGTATCATCTAACTGGAGGACAGCAAGACATTCTAAAGATGCCTATTGGGCCTGAATTGGAACAGAGGAGGTGCAACAGAATGTTGGCAACAAAAAGCTGATTGGCTGGAGGGTTCTGACTGGAGCAAATATAAGGAGCTGTTGAGAGGCATGTGGGAGAGTATGTCTGGGAAGAGATCATCTGAGAGTGTCACCAGGGAAGAGTGACAATGGAAGAATGTCTTCAGGAGAAGCTGAGAGTCTGAGGAAGATAGCAGCTAGACTGAGAAGCCAAGCTGGAAGAGGGAAAGGCAGCAGCAGAAGGCGAGCAAGTATGAAGAGGAAGACTCCAAAAAAGCAGCTTTCAGGAAGAGCTGAGGCCTGAGTAAAAGTTGGTTGAGGTCTGAAGACAGAGCAAACTGTTGGACCAGATTGAAGACTTCAAGGGAAGTCTGGTAAACTGCATATAAGTTCCCAGGTGATAGTCAAACATTACCAGGAGGAGGACTATATGTCAAGACCTCGGCACAAGGTCTGTGTGTTTACTGGGGTCGAGCTTGACTGGGGAATTGGCTTAGGTTTGGGTATGGCGAAGAACTGTAGCATCTATAGCCTGATTGGTGGTAGCAGTAACAACATAAAAGCCCTGTTTTTAAAGTAACAGTAACCATAAATGATCAGATTTCTTGTTCTAATTCTTTTTAATAAAATATTTCATATCTTTATTTACAACATGTGTACCTCTGACCTTTTTGTCTCATGCCTAATGACCAGCAACTTTAGGTAAAAGGGGTATATTAAATGAGGGGTGTAGTTTTATGGCAGCAGAAGTGAATGGTGGGATAACCTGTGTGGGGTTTCTCCACATATTGGTGTTGGTAGCAACAGGATACCGCAGTGAAGGGGTGTTCCACCACATTTTTGGTGGTAGCAGAAGGTCCCATCTAGGGTGATCCTTCACACACTACTTTTAAAATGTGCATGCATGTGGGACGATGCATGTAAGAAGCAGATCAGAAGTTCGGAGGAAAAGAGGTTTGTCACTGCTAGCTTACATGCACAGCTCTTCACAGTACTGCATTTTAGCTTTTATGTTATTTTTTTACAAATCACAACTGTGAAAACAGCAAAATAGTATCCCTCATAAAGAAATAAAGATCAATGCAGTGTTAGTTGAGTTGACAGTTATGAATCAATATCCTTAACTTGATAAGCTTCATTGACAGATACTATGTTGTATCCATAATAGCTGATCTGTTATACCCATTTCACACAACCAAGCCATCATGTGATCAGTTAACTCATGGCAGACATGGTTGTAAGGACTGGTCCTAAATAACCAGGGCCAACCCAGGACAGTTTCCCACCTGAGGCAAAGGAAAAAATATGGTGCCGCCCTTTCATTCCATGTACAGAAGCTGACTAGACTAGCAGTTGAATTTTTTGTCAACACTGGCAATAGGACACAATCCTCCATTACAACTGAAGGCAGCAAGCTAGTTTAGTGTATGCGGGATGTGCTGTCCTCCAAGGGATATGAATGGCCAGGGGGCTCAGTTGAATGGCTGGGGGCTTGCCAATGCTGTCCCCAGCATCTGCCACCTGAGGCAGTTGCCTCACTCTGTCTAATGGTAGGGCCAACCCTGTAAATAACTTCAAAAAAGGTCTGTAGCAAATCCTCTGAACCCCTCTACCCAAAGCCTAACACTAGGGCTCCAGCTACTTATAGATCTCATGAAACTGGTCCAGAGCAGACCCATGTTTACAGAGAGGGGTAAGAGACTCCTGTCTATTGTGTAACTTTTAGGAGTACAACTACTAGTTGTGCCATCATCCACACAACTAATTAGTATAATTATGAATGTTCCTTCCTGTTTGTTTAGGCAAATAGTCACAAAATCCAAAACTGAAGGACAGTCAAGAAAATCTGCAAGTAGATTTTGAATAATATAACTTTATTTATAAAAATATGTAAATCCTACTTTTCAGCCCTAAAATGCTATCCAAGAGAACCCTTTTTATAATTAAACAAGGCTTTCAATTCAAGTGCTGTTTTATTACCATAACAGTTTTTCCAAATGCTGCTTACAAGCAGCAGAAGAGCCTGAATTTGTAAATGCATGGAAGATGGAACACATTTAGATTAACATAAAATACAGAACAGGGTCAGGGGGGAGAGTTGATTAAAGAACATATATAGATCTGCTACAGAAGTGAACACAGTAGTGTGTAAAGTCTTTATTAAAGAAGAGTAAAGTGAAGAGACAAAAATTTTATAGTTAAATTGTAACATCACACTATAACGAAATACAGTGCAAATTTTTAAATGCAAAACAGAAAACCTAGTCATAATATAACTTGGAAAGGTAAGTAAAATGCTTTAGAAATCACTTGTTCTAAGCAATTGCATGCAAGTGGAATCTATTTGCTGTCTGGGTGCTGACAGGACAGCTGATTAGACAATTGATACATTTCTTGTATCAAAAGAAAAGGGATTTTAATTTTTTTAATGCTAACGTTCTACATAATAAAGCAACCAAAATAATGAAACTTGTATAGGTATTTTATTTCTGTGCCTCCTTTCTCCTAAAGATTAGGGCAAGTATTTTCAATACATATTCAAAATGCAAATTTATATTCTGTCCGGTTTCATATTGCACCCTATATACTTTTAGTTTAATTCATGTGACATGCTGGTTTTATTCCAGCTAAGCTGATATAAAAGCAACTGAAATGGAAATGATACAGATTTGCCTTTGAATGAATTAGATATTCTCTGTCCAATATCCTATCATTATTCTCTAGTTAATTATTTCCTCTTGTAGTTGATATGAGCTTTCACCTACACTGTACGCAGCTTTAAAAGATATAGCACAGGGGTGGGAAACCTCCCCTTCCCCGAGAGCTGCATTCCCTTGAGAATCACCTATTGCAGGG
The DNA here is from genome assembly GCA_021292165.1 of Shinisaurus crocodilurus. Classification (NCBI taxonomy): domain Eukaryota; kingdom Metazoa; phylum Chordata; class Lepidosauria; order Squamata; family Shinisauridae; genus Shinisaurus; species Shinisaurus crocodilurus. The sequence continues at coordinate 51,908,977 of CM037880.1, forward strand.
GTTCTCAACCAGGAGGGAATTCCCCCAGGGGGGGAATTGGGACCACAGACTCAAACTGTTGGAATACTGATCTTTCTACAAATTACAATTCTACAGATTGTACATAATCTACAGGACATCACACTTTATTGTATGGCACAGATTAAGTCGGACAATCTTGGAAAGGGGGGGAATGACATTCTGACATATGGTGAAGAGGATGCATGGGGCAAAAAAGGCTGAGAACCACTGACCTATTGGTTACTGCCACATGCCAGTGGGGGCCAGAGCCAGTAGTAAGCAGGACTACCCCTTCTCTCTTTCTGACATCCCCCCCTCCACATCCAGTGAGCAGGTGCCAGAGGTCTAAACTGAACACTTGCAGAGGGCTTTGGAAATTAGGTCAAGGGCTGCCAATGGCCAGAGAGCCGCATGTTGCCCACCCCTGGCATAGATGCTCTTCAACGTTTGAGATCAACTAAATACATGCTGCTATAACGCAATCTATAGCATGATCTGATAGTGGATATAGATGACCACATTACTTACATGAAAGCTACACGTGCCATATGAATATTTGGTTATCTGAAGCTTTCATTACATGGTGTTTCAAGAGTACTCTCCTTAACAACTGCACCTCTCTTGAAACAAGGAGATTATCATAATGCAAGTGTTTGTTAACTGTTCCTTTGAATCCACTTCTGAAACATATTTACTTGAGAATGAGTTCCTCTGAACTTACTGAAATTCTCTTCACTGAAATGTGTATTAAAACTGCAAGTAAAATTCATTTTGTATCTTTACACTTTTTCAAATAAGATTTCTTGTGAAGTCTTGCCTGGAAAATCTAATTACAAAAATATCTGAAAGGAAAATATTAAATCACATCTAATTATTCAATTGTATTGCAGTACCTTAATGAAAGTTTTATATGCTGCATGTACTTGTAGTTTATGCAGAATCTTTTCACATTGATTTTGTATAAGAAATGAAAGTATTAAAAGATCCAAGATATATCTCAACATTAGAAGTCATACACCATATTTAGTTTTCCAATGCCTACCCCTCTGTACTTGAATATGTTGTATTATACAGAAATCAAAATGTACCTTTTACGTATAATGTTTTACTACATAAAAATGTCTTGTGGGGGGGTCGTCGTCTTTTGCTGTGAGTAGAATCAAGAGGGTAACAAAGTTAATTATTTCCCATAATAAGTAATTATGATTAGATAAGAGCATCTTTGGTAATGACCTGCTTCTATGATGGAAGACCTGCATCTCAAGAAATATAATAATACATGAGCATAACTGTGTATGCAAAGTACATAGAACTACTGCCTCAGTTAACTTGTCAGTGAATGATTAAATAGGAATTCATAATTAGAAAAGTCCACAGTGTAATTTATTAGCTTTCCTGACAGTTCTGGTTCATTAAAGGTTGATTACCAAAGACTGACCTCTAGTGGCATAGGAGACTCTCATGTTAGCTTGCTTTTTGTTAGAGAGAGACAGCATGGAACTATGATTGAACCCCAGCAGCACTGCAGTCAACATGAAGAGTTAAATTTGTATATTTTCTCCTAACCATTGAGGTCGGTTCCTGATTTCCAAATCACACAAGAAGTGTCATGTGTAGCTCAGGAATATGGTTGATCATATAAAAATCGCATTTATAAAATTTAATTGTATTTTTCTACCTGAGAATAGCAATGCACATCTTTGCAAAAAGGTGATAACATTTCTTTAACCTGCAAAATTTAAGCTGCAATCCTACACTCACTTACATGGAAATAAGCCCCATTGAACTCAATGGGACTTACCGGTACTTCTAAAATACATATATAGGATTGCACTGTTAGAAGAGCCATACGGAGCAAAGCAGTTCCTGTGTATATTTTACACTATATATGAAAAATCAAACCTTCTAAAAATATTACAACCAGTTTGCATTCTCAGACCATAATTCCCATCATTTTAGGATTAAGAAGGTATTTATTATTTCTGTTGTGAATGCAAACATGAACTCAGTTTAGAAAGTTACGGTATTCTTTCTTACCGCTGAACCTCAGGGAGGAACACATACAGGTTACAAATTGAAATGGCCCGCCTTTAAAGAATTGTGAACAGATGTGCTGTACAGAACAGCATAAATAAATCCTATAGTAATATTTCTTTTAAACACTGTCAACACAACTTCAACTTAAAATATTGCAGCTACCCCTTTATAATGCATATATCAATATTCTACCAATACTGGCAAACTCTTAAAGGCAGGGATAAAGATGGGACATGGAAAGAAACTTATCCACTTTGCATGCTAGCAGAGTGACATGTAAAAGTTCCAGTTGTTTGTGGTGATGATTTAATATAGTGGCTGAATAATGAGCTGTGCTTCCCGCACCAAGTGAATCACCATTTAATGCTATTATCATTAGTTCATGACCCACCAGCACGAAATGTCAACCTGATTAATCTCCTCTCAACAAAACTGACCTCAGAGAAGGAAAGCTACCCTGCTGTCCGAATGTGGTTATTAAAGGGATATTTTTTTTGTTTCATTTTTGCTGGTATCTTTTACATTCATAAAACAATAAAGCATTCATCTTAAATGCTGGTCGAGGAGAATTCTAAAAGTAATCTATTGCTTTTGTTTCAGTGTTTTCTGTAAAACCTGTAAAGTCATAACACAATGTATTTTAGATGTAATAAATTACATCTGATCTACACAGTTGTTTTAGAATTATTGCTCACTAAAAACAGGTTAAAAAAAAATACATGTTTCAGGATGGAGTGAGAAAAAGAAGTATTTCTAACTACTACTCTGTGAACCACCCAGAGAGCTTAAGCTATTGGGCAGTATAGAAATTAAATTAATAGTAATAGTATTAATAATGGTTGGATCCAGATTTAGTCATAGAGTAGAGACACTAAACCAATGGGATTTAGTTCAGTTCTGATTAAGTTAAGCTCCATTAATTTCAACGGGTCCACTCTAAGTACATCTGGATCCAAGCCCCCCCCCCCCCATGCCCCTTCCTATCCCAGTGGCACTGCCTTTTTTTCTTTAAGTTCCTTGGAAGCTCTGAATTCTTTTCTCCAGTGCAGGATAGCTATGAAAAGAGAACTTTAAAAACAGATTTGCCAAATTTGGCACTACCAAACTTTTTGGTAGTGAGCATATTTGTCCTCCCTTGAAGTACTTGAAGACAAACAGGATGCTGTATCACTGACACTGAATCCAGGCTATCATGACTTGAACACTAAGAATTAAAATGAAAAACAAACAGGTTTGTTGCTGTTGACTAGAAAGGTCTTTAGATGTTGGGTGAATGCAGTCATGTGGGTATAAACTTCTGTATCAAAGAAGACCCAGCAGAGATTTATAGTCTATGCTAAAATTCAAACCTTCTGTTCAGCAAAATGTAATTATTCCCTCAAAGGAAATAAGAACCAAGATTATATTTAAGGAGAGCTATGAAAATTATCCTCTATGACTCCTAAAAGGAAGGCATTCCCACCTATATAGCTCATTTGGGCACAGAATACTAACTGATACAATAAAACCTGAACTGGGAGGGAAATCCGTGTGTGTGTGTGTGTGTGTGTGTGTGTGTGTAGAGAGAGAGAGAGAAATAGGCTTGTCGTTTGCTTCTGTATGATCATAAGATTGTAATGGCATTGCCCAACTAGCAGCTATAGACAGGTGCTTATTAGTATAACCAAATAGATAAAATACTGGAAACTCTCATCCATACAACACAACAGTAGTTTCACTGAACAATTTTTTTAAATCCTCTGTTTGGCAAGTGTGCCAAAATTCTTCACTTGCTGTAAAAAACCCTTATTCCATAAGAACATGACACAAAATAGGATGGCCCAAAGGAATACTTGTAAGGGTCATGAGTGCTATGAAAAGAAGGGCTGATGGTAGCTAGGGCTGCTACTGCATCACCACTTGGGTTGGGTTCAGAAAAAAGGAAAGTATGGGGAGTCCTGACAGAGATGTACAAAATTATGCATGGTGTGGAGGAAGTTGATAGGGAGAAGTGCTATCTTGGGTGTACTTCTACCCCTGCTGCCAATGAAGAAAAGTTTAGTGGCCAACTGGAGCATGGTGATGGTGGAGCTACATGTGTATACTTTTATGAGAGGTCAAGGTGAACGGCATGTCAAGTTAGAGGGGGGGGAAGCACTGGTCAAATAAACATGAAAAAAATGTAATCACTGTATACAAAAGTTGTTCAAACAGATGTTAAATACTTTAGTGAACATCCCACTTGTCATCTCCATCCATTTAAACAACCGAAATTAGCTAAGAACTAGATGGTTGGATATAAATAAGTGAATATTTGTAACCATACACAAACAGAAAATGAAGGATAGTTTGCGTGCGTGCGTGCGAGAGAGAGAGAGAGAGAGAGAGAGAGAGAGAGAGAGAGAGAACAGCACAGGGTACATCACATTGTTACATAATGGAGGGGAACTGCCTTCTCCAAAGTAAAAACAGCTAATGTTTTGCTGATATTTGGAGCACAGTGATACTGGGAAGAGATCTCAATTACCAATTTTTACAGATCAAGTAGACTCTTTTAGCACCACAATACGCAGTGGGACAGTTCACACGACATGAAGGTGGTTAATAAGACATGGTGGCTTGTTAACCACCCCCATGAGTGTCAGTCGCATGCCAGCTGAGTTCCCTAATTACCCTCGCCAAGCATGGGTTGTCGTGAAGTCTGAACCCGGTGAGGGTGGCTGGCTGGGGTGGTTAACAAACCACCCAGCGACCCTACAATAGACCGTGGGTTTCAGGTAGTTTGTTAACCACCCCAGACACCCATCCTCGCCGGGTTATGACATCACAACAAGCCATGCCCGGCGAGGGTAATTAGGGAACTCAGCCAGCAACTGACAGCATGCGCGGAGGTAGTTAATAAGCCACTGTAGCTTTTTAACCACTCTCGTGTCATGCCACTGGATTGATGAAGACTGTGGAAGTAGCAGGTATTTTTAAAAGTTTTTTTTTTAAAGATAGACAAATATAGATTACCACAGCTGACAAAAGACTAAAAAGAAGAATAAAATGGAATGAAGAGTTTGGAGGTGTGTGTGTGTGTGTGTGTATGTGTGTGTGTGTGTAGGGACTAAAGACATCTACTGTAGTTGCGAGTTGAAACGCAAACACAACTTTGAGAAACCTACATTGAAAATTAGTTGTGGAACAAATGAAGTGAGCATGGTCAAAATTGAGGAATCAATCAACCTGACATACAGGGAATATAGAAGGATCATCCAAGTAAAGTCCAGAATAAGTAAATTTATAACTGTGAGTATTCTATCCCGCTCCTCCAGCCATCATTTAAAAGAAAAGAAAAGCCCTGAGGAAATTAGGATCATAGGAAGCTCCCTTATATTGAGTCAAACCATTGGTCCATCTAGCCAAGTACAGTTGACAATGACTGGCAGCAGCTCTCCAGGGTTTCAGGGAGAAGCTTTTCCAGCCCTACCTGGAGATGTCAGGGATTGAACCTGGGATCTTCTGCATGCAAACTATTTGCTCTATCACTGAGTTATGGCCCTTCCCAAATATACTTCTGAGATCCTAGTTTTCAAAGAACATGGAATTCTATTTGTTAAAGACGAATGGGAATGTAAGAAGGGAAGCAGATGGAGAATGGGACAGGCAACCTGTAAATGCAGGAGCCAGAGAATAGTCTCCACAGATGAAAAACAGAAAGATGTGCATGCTACCAAATTTCCTGACTACCCCTAATCACTCAGGTCTAATGAGAGAAGATGCTCATGCTTACAAAGAAGGCTTTTTGCTAACCTAGGTGTGGAAAATCCCATATAAACAGAAAGTGCATCCCACAACAGCCTGCAACTCTACAAGAGGATGCTTGGGTAAGTTGGGTTGGATATGCTTCCAGTTTATGAGATGTGTCAGCTATGTCAGAAACAGCACAAGAGCTGGAACCCACTCACTCTCCTGTCTGGTTGAGTTATGCCACCCTCTATGAATTATTTTTTTTATTGTGCCACCATAGATGATGAAGAAAAGTTGAAATGTTCTTTCTTGCTTACAACAGCTTCCAAAAGGCTGCATAGAAACTGGAACAACACTTGCATAAATCTGCCTATGAGACCATATCCCATAGGCATGAACCGACTTTGAGAGTTTTCTAATTGTTTTATACGCTCCCTATAAAAAAAATACCTAAGATCTTTTCAAAAAGTTAGAAAAGAACACCAATCTCAATTTTTATGGTCCTTAAAAAACCTTTGCGGCAAAAGAAAAAAACATTTTACAGTTGCCTTTAGAGAAAACGCTTCAATCAAATCTTTAAAATGATATTATTGAAAAGCAGGCTTAAAACAAAAAAGTAGTCTGAATGAAGATTAAATGTAACAGAGTCTGATCTGTCTACAGATTTCGGTGCTCTGAGAACTGTGAAATTATGTTCTTTGCCACGGCAACATTGAACTTAGATTTTCATAACACAAACCAAACTGGCAAACCAACATTAGGTACTGGAGAATGAACAGAAATTGCTTTTAACAAAACCTCACATAAATTTGCATACTATCCAACCTGAGAACCTTTATATCACTACGCTGTAATAAAAGCAGAAGACATCTCCTTGACTTCCTTATGCTGTACATGTTAAAGTTTTTAAGGCAATTTTGCAATAGAAAAGAAACTAGAAACTACTGGTGCATATATAATTCCAAGTGGAAGAGGATTACAGGTAAAATTTATGGAAGTTTATGTAGTTTAGGCAACATTTTAAAAGTTAATCATAAAGATTAACTTTTAAAAGTTAATCATAAAGGTTGAAAGTACTTAACTTCCATTTGGAAGTTGATGAATGGAATGGGATAATAATTTATGCAAGCAGCAGCCCGATTACCTGTAATCTGATAGAAAAGTGGTATACATTTTTTACTTTGATGGAACCTATTATACTACTTCCACATTACCATCTAATAAGCAGTTTTGGCGAAAAATGCAATGCATGAGAAAACCTTGAAGATATAATTTAGCCTGTCTCACAGTATAAATACACTGCCAGAGTATATTAACTAAAAGAGGAAAAATTATGGGTATCAAGAATATTGAACACTCTTTCTGGGAATACATTTTAGGACTAGCTAATGTAGGTATTTCAGATGCTGACACAAGACTGTAATATATTGTTCCTCCTAGGAACAGGTACTACAGCAATAAGGATATTGAAGCCAGTAGCAATTTGTTAGGACTACTGGTTGTTGGAAAGGCTAAGGAAATGAACTTCCCTATTTCAAAGCTGGCACAAAAGTATGATATCAAAGAGCATACAGTCATGCCTTGGATTGAGAGCATAATTCGTTCCGGAAACGTGCTTGTAATCCAAAACACTCTTATATCAAAACGAAATCTCCCCAAAAAAATGTGTACAGGGATTTTTAATTTAAACCGTACTACAGTACTTATATTGCAAGACGTCACTTGTATATCAAGTTAAAAAAAATTAAATAAATATTTAAAATTTTGCTTGTCTTGCAAAATGCTCTCAAACCAAGTTACTTGTAATCCAAGGTATTACTGTATTTAATTCCTTTGAAGTATTAAAAATATTAGAAATGTCATGGAGTAAAGTGTTTTGGAATTCATTTTTTAAAAGTTTGCACAGCAGACACTAAACATAAATGAGTTGGATGCTTGTGATTTGCTTGCTGAATCTCACTCTAGAAAAAGATAGCTCTAACTGTGTTTGCATATACACATCCAAATATTGATGCAACTATCACCGTATCAGCAGGGTAGGTAACCTGGTGCCCACCAGATGTTTTGGGTCACAACTCCAATAATTCCTGACTGCTGACTTTGCTGGCTGGGGCTTATGGGAATTGTAGTCCAAAACATCTGGAGGGTACCAGGTTGTCTATCCCTGTGACATAGTCATCATTTTATTTCTTCATTTATAAAATCTTTATACCGCTTAATATACTGAAATCCCTAAATGTTCACATTAAAATATAACAAGTCGCCTTTGACATTTGGAAGATCATATACTGTACACATAATGGTCATAGTCACTTCTGTTAGCATGGCAAGACTGGCTTGTGATATTCTCTGCATTTATGTGAACACTATGATGTAAAGATGAAGGCTCCTTGCCTTCCCCAATCCTGGTAAAGTGGGAACCTTGTCTGTAGTCTATACTCTTACCAAAGATATAGGGACCTTCTGCCTTACATATTGTTTGGGGGTGAAAGGAAGGAAGAAGCACCTCAACAAAATTATATGAGTATAAACAGATTCCAAACACAGATTCTAAAACAGGTAGTTTCCATGGATCTTAGTACCACAAATATACCTGGCAAAATCACAGCCACTTTAGTTGACAATTCACTTTTTAAATCTTTGGTGTGTTGTGATATAATAATAGTTATAGTTTTATTTGGTGTGCTTTTAAAAAAAAGGAGTATGACTGGGTGGATTTGAATCTATAGTACTATCACCATCAAAAGGGGAAAGCTAAAATTCTGTGGGAGTTAAAATAAAAAACAAACTAAATTCCCTTGTTCAGATTTGAAAAAAACTGAATGGATGAAGAAAGTAAAGTGTTATCTTTGCTAAAGAACTGGAAGCATCTTGGGAGGGTTCAGTGCCTCCACAGTAAAGCAGCAGCCACATAACCAAAGCAGATTTCTAAAGCTTTTAAACAAATCTCAAAGGCAACTTGTTATATTTGCTGCCAGCAGTCCCTGCAGGTCCAGTAGGCTGACAAGCAGTATCAAAACTCCGCTAACAGGAACATAGGCTGTCGGAAGCCACCAGCTGGCCTGCCAGGGCTTTGCAACTGCATGGGGCAGCTGACAGCCTGGGCGTTGCTGACCATGCTGAGCTACGTGCCACACAGCTGCTGTGTGGTCACGTCCATCTGGAGATCTCCAGCCAGACAAATCTCTACGCCTGTCAGATCTTTTCAGTAAGTCTTGTTATGCAAATTCAATTACTCAAGTGTACCCCATTACTGCTGGCTAACTGCTCCTTGAACCAATCTCACACTGACAGTCGGCTCACATTTTTAACTTACCAAAAGTACCTCATTTATTCCACTTAACTGTTCACATATCATTAACGCGGAACAAGACGGCCCAAGTCGAAAGTACGGTAACCTCTCTGCAGTGGGCAACTGTTCTTAGGAGAAAGAGCTTGAAGAAAAATTAACAACACCTTTTAAAATTACATATGATCTTGTAGGAGCGGTTGCAGTCACACAGTTGCCAGGGTGATTTTATTGTTAAACATGTGGATTTAAAAATACATACATAAACAGCCAGTTTGACAAGCCATTTTCAAAGTTCTGAAATAAAATGTTACATGAATATTTCAAATACTCACCTAATCTAAAGTCATCTGTTCTAAAATGATAGCCAAACCTTTTAAGTTTTAAAGTATATATAGATCAGACACCCATTCAGCCTCCACTTGTTTCTTAAGCATCCCATAGAAAGAAGGAAATCACCAATTGAACAAAAATCCCCACTAAGGATGAAACTTTAGCATAATGCCATTTCCAACTTGGAAAACAAAATAAGCTGTTCCACCCAATGAAATGATGCAATAGGCAGTCTCTCTATAAAGATGTGTAATATTTACTACACTAGCAACTTGTGAACACGGAAATTTGAGATGACAAAGCCTTCCCAATGGTCTCGTAAATGTTTACATTTGCGGGCTGAAGGCATTTTTTAAACGTTAAGAAAAAAACAGCCAATATCATTAAGATATTGTGGCAAACACAGCATATTAAAAGTATATCTGGCATGGCCGTGAGAGGCATTTGGAAACTTTTGTTTCTGATTTAGATTAACCACAGCTTAGCATTTGTCCAAACAAACTGTGGTTAATCTTAACAATGGTTAGTAGAGACAAGCCAACTTCAAACCACTGTTTGTGAAGCTGGCTTGCTTCCACTAACCATACTTACGATTAACCAAAATTTAGGGTTCAGACAACATGCTAAACTGTGTTTAATCTAACACAGAAATGGATGTTTCTGATCTCTTCCTTGCAGCTGCACCAGTGAGGGAATGAGAAGCGTGTGAGATCAGTTGGAGGCAAGGTTCTTATAACACTTAACCAGGGTTTAACATTACATCTAAATGCAACCATAAACTAATTTAACCACTAAGGAAATTATTTACACCATCCATCTGACTGTGGTATCTTGTTACCATTGACTGATTACAAATTAGCATGTAACACTTAGCCCATCCCTCCTGGAATCTGATTGGGCCAGGTCCCCAATAGTTTAGTTCTGCCTCCCCTTACATTCCTCCTGAAAAAAGGAAGCGTTCCTCCCTATTAACTGTCAGAACCATCCATTCAAGGGAGCTCTCTGTGACTAGAGTGTTTATATTTGCGTCTTCACTTAGTAACTGTAAACAACAACAACAAAAATGGTATTTAGGGTGGCCATTTTGAAGCTATTTTGTTCCCTTTGGTGCTCCATAGCTAGCCCAGATGACTTTTTAAAAAAGTATTTTTTGGCATCACAGAGGGAGAGGAGAAGTGTGCCCATGGGGTCCAGAGGTGAAAATGACTCCGGGACCTCCCAAAGTTTCCCACCACTACTCTAGACCTATTCAGGTGTTCTGTATCCATTTTCAAGCTCTGCACCTGATCTACATGCATGCATTCAAGCATCTGTAAAAGGTTCAGGTGTTTGAATTAATGCTCATAGATTGAGTGTGGAGCTTGCCGCGTGATATATGCACATTCACTATTAACTGATATCCACAGATCCTGAAAGGGTCTCCCTCCCCTCCAATTTTCTAGGAACATCTTCAAACAGTAAACTAGTTAGCCAATCACCACCTGACCCCATGAAATTTTGGATGAGGGTGAGAATTTCCCCCAAAAAAACACTAGGTTAGAGTTCCTGGGAGACAGCCATAAAAAAGGACATCATTCAGAAGAGAATTCTTATCATTAAAGTTATTCAAAAACTGATTTGGAGACAGAAGTGAGAACATCTGGATTATTTGATTCTTTTAGGGCACAATCCTATGGATGTTTAGACACACAAAAAATGTCCTACAACTCCCAGCATTTCCCAGGCAGCCATTCCCCAAGCTGGCTGGGAAATGCTGGAAGTTGTAGGACTTTTTTCTGTCTAAATGTGCATAGGATTGCACCTTTAATAAACTTTGATAGAAGTTATGCTTTCTGGGGGAGGGTGGGTTGCTGAATGCATAAACCAATATTATTAGTTTAAAAAAAATCTGGTGTTGAGGCAATCGAAATCATATAAATTGAAGGTAACAGAAGGTCAACTCTTTCAGTTCCCTATCCTCATTTAAGGAATGATCCTGTGTAGGGGTAAAGCCAATAGGATTTAGTGGGTAGTGTCAGATTGGACTGGGGACACTGGGTTTCAAACAGCTGCTCATCTGTTACGTTCAATAGTTGAATTTGGGCCAGTCACTATGTCAATCTAATCTATCACACAGAATTGTTGAGAAAATCAAATGGCAAGATGCCCCATTTACAAGACTCTGAGATCCTTCCAAGAGTAAGAAGGGTGGAACACAGATGTAATAAGAACATCCAAGGTACTAGTTGTATATGAGGGCTTAAATCAGTTGTGGGCTATTCTATCATATGTGCATGACTGGTGGTAATGGGTGCAGGTCAATGTGTAGAACTGGGTGAGGGGGTGGAGCATGACCAATTGCTGCCCATGTTCATTGAGTCGAAATAACTTTGCCAGCTATTTAAAAAACAAACCAAAAATTACCCTTTAAAGACTGATGTTTAAAGACTGATGCTCAGTAACTCATGGGCAGCCTCAATTATTTTTAGAAAGCAAAATGTGATGCCACCACTGTACTTTTAGACACAGGATCCTGAAAGCAGACAGACTTCTGAAGCAAGTCCGCATGCAAGCCATCAATAAATTCTGGCAGATAGGGTGGCCATGTGTGCTACTTTACAGAGGACAAGGTGGCCAGAAGAGGGTCAAAGAATGTACAATTGTTTCCATACACATACTGTGGAAGTTCCTAAATAGCCGGGCCTCTCATGCTCTGATCTATAAATTATGCTTACCGGTAAATATCTTCTCCCTCACACTTAGGCCCCAACTTCCAGCATTTAACAACTAAGTTAGGACAGGATACTATGCATAATGCTATTTTATATTTCCTTTATTTCCTGTTAAGTCTGCCTTTGTTCTGCTGTGATTGTGTTCCTGTATTTCGCCCTGGCTAATTAAAAAAAACCTCTAACACAGAAAGCTACTGCCACTCAGGAGTTACTACCAATTTAAAATATAAAGGAGGGTTTGGGACATCACCTTAAAAAAAAGTAAGGTGTACATAGAACTGTATCAATTCTACATGGAATAATGTTAACTACCCTGAATTATGTGCCACTCTGAAAGCTGGATAGGCTACCTATCTAGGCTAGATGGTCTAGGTGGTCAAGCCCAAATGGTTCTATGAGTGACAAATGAATGTGTGGGTCCATCCAGAGAAATCTCTGAACAAAAGGAAGGAATGGGCACCAGGACAGGGGGATGACGAATAACCTATATAAATATATCATCAATGAGTTGTGCAATAAAATATAGTTCTGAGGTGTGATCAAAATGTACTATTCAAATCTTTCACCTGCACCATAGTTGCATTGTAACAAGAAACACAGTTTTCAGAAGAGATAAACTGACTAATTTTGCTTCTGCAACGTTTTTTAAAAATAATTTTTACCTATGCTTCATTCCTTAGTGCATCCATACCAGCTAGAAATCAGTTTAGAAAGCATGCATGGATTGCTATGTTTATTACTAGACATTTTCCATAATCTCCCTCAATAGTTTCCTTTACAAGTCACAATCTGGTGATCCCCATGACAACTTTTAAAAATATTGTTCATTATTTATTATTTTCACAACAAATTCAAAGCCCTGAACAATACCCTAAAAGGGGTAATTTGATGACTTGGTTCTAGTTTCTATAGTATGGTTTTTGGGGGGAGGTTACTACTGGACCCCCCAAATTAAAAAAAAGAAAAGAAATGTAACTTTTTAAGGAGATGTTTTTTGTGTGTGTGGCTTTTTGCATTCACACTTTCAATTTATGAGACAAAGGTGATAGGCTAAGCTTTATGTTACTACTGAGATTATTTTAATTATTCTAAATATTTAGTATTGTATTGTAAAAGTACAATACTAATCTATTTTAGTTAGATATAATTTCTCTCTCCATTTGGTTTTAAACTCCAGAAAGCACAGCATCCTGCTAATGAATAGTCATGTGTCAATGTTCAATTTCCATGGATACAGAAAGCTTTAAAAATAAAAGGAAACACACGGTCACATGATAGCATATTTAAGCAAGAAATCAAATCCTTGTCATTTAAAGATTGCTTTTCAGATTGAGGGCCCGATCCTTCACATATAATACAACAAAATAGTAGGATCATCAATAAAAATCACAATTGAAATGAACACAAAGCAGAACAGCAGCAGAAAAATTCAGCTTAAATGTTTGGCAGAGTAGATAAAACCTGTTCCGTCAACCAATTCACTATCCATGCTGGAATGGCAGGGAAAATAAAAATATATTCGCCGAGTACAGAAGAAACAATACTGTTGGCACCAGGAAAGCTTCATTGGGGGGGCATTCAATAAATGGGGTGTCACAACTGGAAAGACCCTCTCTCTGATCATCCCTCACCTAACAGCCATCCCCACCTAACTACTAAAACTCTCTCACAACAACTGTTACACTACATTGTTTTATAGGATTTGTGGCCAAAGCAGATGTTTTTTAAAGAAGTTTTCCATATACTGTCTACCCCCAAGAATATTTAATTTCAAATAAAAATAAACTGCCTATTATTTTTAAATGCCCATATATATATATATATATACTAGTATATATAATCTTTTGTAGACAAAAGCAATCTCAGACACATTGGAACACTCAGGCATGTGAAAACCCCCAAGATATAGATTATTAGACTTCCGTTGTAACTCACTTACTTTACAGTCAATAGATCATTTAAACCGGCAGCTATTATGCCATTTCCCCCCTCTAACCCAAGTCTTCTTATTTTTCACCTCTACATGGAGGTTCCCATGGCAACACACACAAGCTATAGATGCTATTCCAAACTGAACTTGTGGAGAATCTATACTGTAGTTATGATTTAAGTGGCTCTACGCTTGCACTTTAAATTGGGATTTCCCCCCCCCCTCCTCAGCAACCATTATTTTTAATGAGCTCAGTTTACTTTGGGAATCTTAGCAGAAAACACTCATTTACTCCAGACCTAAAGCAACGTCTGTTAAAAAAAAAAAAAAAAAAGCGGGAAAATACAAAGATTACATGCAATGTAAAAATCTGCATGTGCATGTCATTACTCCACAACATCATTAGGCGCTCCAAGAAAAGGCCCAAGCTGTTATGTGTGTTAATGAATTGGGCAGTTACTCCAGCACAGTCTCTGCTGTATCAGATTTGATAAAGACTGGTGTGTTAAACTCAAGTCTTGCTTATTAAGGACTCTGGTGAGAAAATCTGACACGTTAAACCAAGCAACGGTTCAGGGACAGCAGGAGGCCATTCCAGAGCGCAGACTCCATCTATAAAGGCAAACTACCTCAGCTTTTTGATGTTAAATAAGTAGCAATATCACACACAACAAAGCTTAGAAACAGACTGTTGTATCAAGTTTAAAAGTGTAACACTGAGGGTCAAAAGTCACAATTACGGTATACTGCTGCTGTTTACCAGTGAATGTGTCTGCTTTAAACAAGAAGCATTTGAAGAAAAAAAATAAAAAAAATATCTATATGTTATAACATGGCACTTTTTAAAAGAGCACTTGGGTTTTAGGTTTTCAGAAATAAAATATCCAAGTTACTCTTTTTACACGCAGGCCAAAAGATATATACTTGGTCTGCAGACAAGGTGGGAGGTCAGAGAACACTTACTTTGAAAGCATATACATTTCTCAACAGATTATACACATTAAATACTTGAAGAGAAAGAGTAATGGTGTAAGATGAATGGCACTTCATAAAGCTGTTGATAAATTATCACCTTCATGAATTAAGCAAGGATAAAACACGGACAGAGTAAAATACTGTTACCAGGAAACAAATTCTCTTCATTCAAGTTGTCATTTTCAGGTTTGATTTAGTAAAATATGACTTCTCAGAAGATTATACGGTATTTTTAAAAAATCAATAATGTCTTAGAATATAGCTAAGGAACTTTTTTTTTTATTAGTACTAATACTTTCTTTACCGTTTGTGGGAAAAAATAACCAAACCAGGATAAAGTAATTTGAGAAGATAATAATTTTTGTGTGTTTGTTTAAAGAACAGAATTATTAAATAGGATAGTATCCAATGTTAGTCCTACATAGTAGACCCATTAAAATGAATGGGCCTTAAGTTAGCTGTAACCAAGTTAAGATCCATTCATTTCAATGGGTCTACTCTACATAGGACTGACATTGGATACTATGCACAGGCTTGGATGATCCAGATAAGCTCTGGATACAACCTAGTATTCAGTGGGGGCAGGGGGAAGATCCCATATCCATTGTAAAGATTTCCTTACAAATGAACCAAACAATGTATACGATGTCCCACCCTCAAACATCTACCCCAGTTCTGATCAAAAGATATTTGTAGATAACAAGCTGTTTAAAGCAAATAGTAACACTTGTATAACAACAATTACACACAATAAATCCAGCAAAAAGTTATATTCAAATCTGCACTGTGCATTTCAATGCAGACCACAATGATTAGGTAGCACGCACCGCACGTCATCTTCATCACATTTGCGGATCTGATTTCCACAAATTGACATCCAGCTGCAAGACTCATCAAGAGGATTGTGTTCAATATGGAGCACATGGAACAATTGTTCTGGGCGCACAGACCTCCCAGGGCATGCCTAACCTGCCTGCTGGATGAGATGTCAGGCTTTTAAAGGGAGGAATATGCTGCCTCAAAAACCTTGCACTGGAAAAGTTTTAAGCAAATAAAAAGCAAATTTCAGAATTCCTCCCTCTCAGCTGAATTAAAAACTAAACCGGTACAGCTGACTGATATAAACAAGGACGAATCATCATTGCATACTAAAGCACTTCCACAGATCACTTCAATGTTTCACTTTTTAATTCCAACAAGCAGGCACACTTATACTCCATTCATATGAAAACATCTTCATATGATACTTGAACACCGGACTCCTTGATTAGTCATTCCAAGTAGCAAGGGTTGTGTATTTTTAAAGTAAGTTTTAAAAATGTAGAAATTATTTCTAAGGTCCTATACTCTTCTGTCCAAATGCTTCCACCAAGCACACCCGCCTACTATTTTAAATCAGGCTTGGTTGCAATGCCACCTGGTGGTGTGGAAAATGAATGGATCCCTTTGAAGAGTTGAAAGGTTTGTGGGGAGTGGGGTGGGGAGGAGAAGCAAACATAAAATGTTCCATGAGAATTTTTGCCATACTAGGTATCTAAAGTTGCATCTGTTAAAGAGCTTTAAGAGAAAATTCTTTTATCCTCACTGCACACGTTCTATTAAAGTGTTTAAAACTTACACATATATCAGAAACTAGAACTGGGATTTCCCAGTTGTTTCAAGTCTCTGTAAGTTGAATGCCTGGATCAGTTTATATACACATCAGGCTTCTTAGCATTAAATAAATAAATAAATAAAAATAAATAGCCCATCTTCTGAAGAAAAATAAAATGTTGCTGAAGCCTTAAAGAAGGGTTACTGAAATGCTTTGTAAAATTACACTGTATAATTAATTCCATAGTAAGAATGTTTTTATGGTGTGTTTTGGTGACCCTTTATTACCATCAAGTTCACAATGCTGGTGGGCTGCCTTTTAATCCCTCCGCAGACAAAGACCCTAAATAAACACAGATCCCTTCCTGGGAAAAAAGTCCACTCTGGTTAAATGGTAAGGAAATGAGTAAATCATTAGTAATCTTTAAAGCCAAAGCTATAAACTCAAGTTACCTTAAGTTAAAATGAAAGTGTCCTGCAAGAGTTTCAAAGTTCTGTCACAGATAGAAATCTCCAGCTCTTGACTCCAGACTAGGCGCCAGCTGATAAACAAACAATTTAAGTCAAGAACTGGAGAATTCCCAGCTTTTTGGTTTAATGGCTTCGGCCAACAGTATTTATTGCCTTCAGTTTTATTCTCACTCAGCTCTAAGAGGAAATTTAAACTCATCATTATCTTAAAGTTCCATATGGGCAACAGTCAACTCACCTGATACAGCTCCTTTTACTCTGAACGAATTTTAGTCCTCAGCAGAAGTGAGGTAATAGTGTAAACTAATTAACTGCAGTTTAAGGTTGACTTTTTAATGGGTTAAATAAATTTTGTTCAAAATGGTTTATAATCTCTCTTGGGCTAGTGTTAATACTGAAGAGTGTAGTTTTACCATTTCCAGTCTGAAGTACTAGTAGCATATACCCATAAACTTCAGCCGGTGAGGTGCAGTGAAGTAGACAGTGTAGGACTTTGTCTGGGGAGACCTGGGTTCAAAGACCCTTGTGGCAATAAACCTCACTGGGTGGCCTTGGGCAAGTTACTATCTTTCAACCCAACCTACCTTACAGGGTTGTTATACTGGTAAAATTGGGAGGGGGCAGCCCAATTATAATGCCCCAAGCTTCTTGGAGAATAGCATCCTCTTACACTGGTGTGAAGTCTTTGATAACAGCCACTTCTTTACTGCCATAATGTTTATTCTTTACTTAAAACATTTATACTCCACCCTTTTGTTGCATATATAAGTGCCCAAGGCAGCTTACAGTCAACATAGTTAAAGTCACAACACAATATAATAATAGAACCAGCAGGAGGAAAAGGTTTAGTAGATCACAGTCCAAAAAGGTCAACCAAATCCACAGGATCATCAAAACAAAACAGCTTGAATGAAATGCTATCAGGGAAGGGGACAGGTGGATCTCCAGGGGCAGAGTGTCCCAGAATCTTGGAACCACTGTGCAGAAGATTCTTCCATTTACCTGCCAACCAAACTTCTGATTATGATTGGTGGGTAGTATCATGCAGGAATATAAGGCTATCAATGGGTACTAGTAATGATACACACACACACACACACACACACACACATACATATATCCAGTATCTAAGCAAGTACACCTCTGTATACAAGCTGCTGGGGACACGTAAGGGGAAGGGTGCTATTACATCCCTCAGGCAGCTGGTTGGCCTATGTGTGAACAGAATGACAGGGTTCAGACATGATAACTCACACTCAAGGGTTGAGTGTGAGTTGTTGAACAGTGGATTGTTGCTGAAGCATGGGTTATTGTGTTGTCTGAATCCAGCTGAGATAACAAACCATGGTGAACAACCCACAGTTCACAACCCAACAACAAACCATGGGTTCTCTTCATGGGTTGCTTGTGGTTAACAAGCCATGGCTTATTAGCACAGCAGACAACATGATAACCCCCGTTTCAACAACAACCCAGGGTTCAACGGCAACCCACACTCAACCCTTGAGTGTGGGTTATCATATTGGCTGAACCCAGTCAATGCTGGACGACATGGACCCTTGGTCTGATCCAGCATGGCTCTTCTTAAGTTGAGATGATCCTTCAGGTATCCTGGTCCTAGACCATTTAGGGATTTTAAAAGGTTAGAACCAACCCTTTGAATTGGGCTTGGAAATGGCCCAGCCTTAAAACTCTTCATTCAGTGGCAGCAGTGAATGAGCCTCCCCTGTTTTTAGTCTTGTGCCTGTGTACAATCACTTACACCAGGTGCTGGCCATCTATAGCCCTCTAGATGTTGCTGGTCTCCAAGTGCCATCAGCCCCAGCCAGCTGATGGGACAGTGGTCAGGGATGACCGGCTCTGGTGTCCAACATCTGGATGGGCAGCAAATTGCCCACCCCTGGCTTACACTGTTGACGACCATACAGCTTGGTGTTATGCATAAACTCTAATGGAATTATAAGTAAAAAAACCAAACAAACTGGAATCTGTTAAGAATTATATCCCAGAGAGTTCCATCCAGCCTAGGAGGAATGTCATATGAACCAGAAGATTTGATCCTTCTTTATGTTAGTAACAGCCTGCTTTCCCATGGAGCTACTATACTTTGAAATTAAATGACTCCTGTTGGCTTTTTAACAGTCCCCCCCCCACATCAACATTAGCAATTATGCTTATTACAACATTCTCACCAGATTTAATAACCAACTACAATGATTATTTTACTCCCTATTTTGAAGAGATTTCTAAAAAGTATTTCTCAAAAGCTGTATGTGAAAATGACATTCATAGAATCATAGAATCATAACATTAATTGCTATAGAGATTTAGGGCGCAATCCTATGCATTTTTAGACAGAACAAAGTCCTAAAACTCCCAGCATCCCCCAGCCAGACTTTTTTTCTGTCTAAGCATGAAAAGGATTGCACCTTTAGAGACACTATTCAAAAGTAGCCTGCCCTGAAGCAGGGGCTCACTTGCCCCACATTTGGCCCTCAAGAATGCAGTCTTTTAGGATGTAATGCACATTTCAGAGGAGGAGGAGGAGGAAGAAGAGAGCCATGCCACTCCAGCATGAGTTCTTTTAGTAGAATTTTGAAGAGGACAGGGCCTGCCCAAGACATTTTGCTACCTGAGGTGACGGACAACATGGTACACACACACACACCCCGCACACTCCATGTACAGAAAGAAGCCAACCAGACTGGTAGTTGAATCTTACTTTAACACTGGTGATGGGACAGCATCTGCTACAATGCCTGAAGAAAACAGGCTAGCTTAGGGGGTACAAGGCAGGCTATGTAGCACACAATGCTCCGTTGCCCAAACACTGCATTGCTGCTCCCTGCCCCATCCCACTACTTGCCACCTGAGGCAGCTGCCTCACTCTGCCTAATGGTAAGGTTGGCCCTAGAAGAGGAACAAGAGGAATTCACATTGTATGGCTAATTCCAAAAAGGGAAGAGTAAAAATGCAGTATCTTATAACTGATTAAAGCAGTTCCTAATGTAAGAGTACAAACAGATGTAATTACTGCAGTGTTAGGACAACTGCAAATGAGGCCAGGTACACGATTCATAGATTGAGGATTCGGGACTCCCAGATCAATGTGTATAGGATTGCAGTTTAAGATTCCATCTTAGTGAAGTAATAAGAACTTAGCCCTTACCTTGCTTCAATTAAATATGCACACAATAGGCCACAATATAGCCTATTCATTTATAGGCAAAATATATGTGTCTCTCTCTGTGTGTAAACTAGGAAACCTTAGTTTCATGTGCACTGAAGAAAAATAGTTGCTTACAGAAGCATAATTTTCACCTCTAAATGGATAGTGCAACTCACTTTATAAACACACAGTTTCTTCACTGTCTTGGCTTGAAAAAACAAAGTTATTCCAGCGCCTGCTGATATATTTTTTTAAAAAACAATTCTTTAAATGGTTGATGACACTGGAAACATATGCAGTAATACCCCTAAATGTAGTTAATTTTCCTAATAATTTCTACAACAACCATTAAATGCAACTGGCATTCTATGGAGGGTTTTCCGTAGATTATTGTATTTCTTATCAACACTCCCAACTGCTGTTGTTTCCAGAACTAAGATAGCATCCTGATTCAGCTAGGAAGTGCGAACATGCTTTTACCTGTATATCCTTAGATGGATGGTTAGGGTGGCCATGTGTCCTACTTTACACAAGACAGTCCTCTATTTGACAGTGCCCTCTATTTGAAGGGCTGGCTGGTCCAAGTCTGGTTTAAATATCAAGAACCATAAGGAAGGAGGGCAGGAGCCTTGAAGTTGCCCATCCATAGTTGACAACACCTGGACAGTAGACTGAAGAGCAGACATACCTGCTCACAGTTTCCCCCACTATCGTGAGATGTATTATATTTCTATTTAAATGACAGTCACTGTTTCTAAATGTTTAGCTACAATATAAATTAGCATATGTAAATGTTATGCATATCAATGCCCTTTTTTGGGTGATGCATTTTTGCTTTTTGAATTCTGTTTGTGTAAGCAACTATTTTTCTTCAGTGTACATGAAACTAAGGTTTCCTAGTAGAAATTACTTATATATATATATATATACAGTCATGCCTTGGATTGAGAGCATAATTCGTTCCAGAAACGTGCTTGTAATCCAAAACACTCTTATATCAAAATGAAATTCCCCCAAAAAAATTTGTACAGAGATTTTTAATTTAAGCCGTACTACAGTACTTGTATTGCAAGATGTCGCTTGTATATCAAGTCAAAAAAATTTAAATAAATATTTAAAAATTTGCTTGTCTTGCAAAATGCTCTCAAACCAAGTTACTTGCAATCCAAGGTATTACTGTATATATATAATATTTTGCTTATAAATGGCCCATATATTTTTTGTGCATATTTAATTGAAGCAAGGCAAGGGCTAAGTTCCTATTACTTCACCAGGATGGACTCTTAAGCTGCAATCCTATACACATTTATCTGGGACTAAGTCTCAAATCCTCAAGGCATAAGGCCACCCTAATGGAGAACAATGGATATGGCATGCACAGCTGCCCTCTCCCATCCAACAGCTATGGGCCAGTATCAGCACCTGGCAGCCTTGGGCAACTGCTGGGACCCCAGAACCCAGACAGACCCAACTGCTGACACCTGCCTGAGACTCTCAATTTTTTTCCTAGTCAGGTGCTCCAAGCTCCCACAATGCCCCTGGGAAAATTAAAATGGCCACTCCCAGCCAACCAGCATTGCATGGACCACAGCTGTGGCTTACCACCACTGCCAGGCAAGCCTATCAGGGCCCACTAAAGAAGGGAGCCCCTCAGATGGCATTTTGCCCAGGAGGGCCTCTCACACCTACAGATGTGCCAATTGAATGGAATCTTTTGAAAAACCCTTTTTGGAAGGGTTTTCTCCCCACCCAACCCACATTCAACTAAAGCCCAGATATTTAAACACAGCCCAATACTAAAACCCATTACTATACTTTTAGGAAAATCTGTTTTGGTTTTAAGGATTTACTACTGAAGCTTCTATCTTTTCTTTTGCCTTCATAAAGACATTTATGACTAGGAACCAGTAGCTATTTAACAGTTTACCACATGGCTGTGGTAATAGTGTGGAGAGGCAGCATGTAACCACAGGCATTCAGTAAACCTAGTTTTGCGACGCACATTTCTGTGGATTTAGGGGCCAAATAACTATGCCATGAGTCAGAAGTGGAAAAGCATTCCCTCTTTTTTTGGGACAGAAGCTGCGAGTTCCATAGCGAACATATACAAGTCACACACCATTACAAAATAACAATGTTAGGCAGTGCCATTTGGCACCAATCTTTAGCATCCACTAAGGAAGCTACCTTCTGAGCCCAGTAGGCTTTTGCAGAAAATAGCACATAGGTGCAGCAGTCAGTAACCCTCAGCATACAGGAAGTTCTTCCTCTGTGTGTGTGTGTGTGTGTGTGTGTGTATATATATAATGCTGCTTTAGATAGTCTGATGGTTTAAGACCCCATTGTTGCCTGTTAACAGTCATTGTAGTATAAATTTATGTTGATTTCTTGCCATTTTTCTTCTGATCTGTGGTGCAGTTTACAATGCTAGCCAAATGTCACCTTTTAAAATACCTGAAGCAAAATAATTATTCTAATAATCTGGAAAATGTTACAAGTTGAGAGCTGATGTTCGGTTTTACAGGGTGATTTTATTGCTTTTAAAAGAATTTTGATTTATACAGCAGGTCTTCCTGTGGAAATATGAATGCTGACTTAATTGCAATTTTCCTGCCATTGCTAAACCAGCTATTTGGAAGACAATCAAATGACCTTGACCTTAACGTGAAGCAAGGTTTTTCTTCTTCTTCTTCTAAAGAACTACAGTAGTTCAGGTTCGCTGTTGAGAGCTTAGGATGGTAATAACGCATAGATTTTATACCAGATGAGATAGTGAAAATTAGTTAGAGGTGGGTGGACTAAACTGCATGCTTAGAATGGCTTCAGATGAATACTTATTCCACTTAGTAATTATTACTTCTGAAAGAACCACTGTACAGGGGGCTAGGTCTTCTAAAGGGTTAAATGTGAGATCACCCCAAATGATGACACATTAGGAAAGCATCATGTCATTTTTATGCTGTAAATTTAAACTAATTTTATTGTTCTGCATGAGAGCGAAGAAGCTGTAAGAAGTTTCACATTGTTACAGTTCCCAGAATTTCTCAGTGAGTTGTGTTAGTTAAATCAGTTTAAAAAAGAAAAGAGCAGTGGAAAAACAAGTTCTCTGAACATGCCCTTTGACATTGGTCTCTCTAGTAAAAGTTGAAGCTTTATCTGAAATCTAGTGGTAAGCCTAGGCTGCAGCAGGCTACAGACAGCTTCCTCGTGCAGTTATAGTTGCTACGTGGCAAACATTTGAACAGCTACCACATAGCTTCTGGCCCCTTTTAGTCGCAAAAGATACAAGTGCCACTTTCTCCTACTCTCTTCTTGCTGAAGATACTCAGGATTTGTTATAGAGTTTAACATCCATACCACCCACCCACCCCACCAGATTGTGCAGCTCTTCCTACCTTTTAATCATGTTGTTGTTCCCACCAATACAATGGGTGGGATCCAGAGAACTGCTTGTGTGAACTTCCTGCTAGTTCCAACCCCCTCCAAAGATGCAGTACCCCACCTGATATCACGTGCCATTCTAGAGAGTTCTCCAGCTCTCAGGAGTGGCCTTTAGGGGGCGGCGTACAAGGGGCTTAATTCAAGCCCTAAATGGATCTCTGCTCACAGTTCACTATATTCTGCCCAATATTTTCTTGAGATGCATCAGCCCAAACTGGTTGTTTATTTATTTACTTACAATATTTATAAACCACCTAACAACAAAAGTTATCTGGGCAGTTCACAGTAAACATTAAAAACCATAGGGTTAGATCCAGACTTAGTCATGCTTGGGAACAGGCCCACTGGAATAAATGGGACACGTCACGACTAACTTGTCCCACTGATTTCAATGGGTCTACTCTAAGCATGACTTAATCTGGATATAACCCATAAAGTATACAAATAAAACAAACATAAAAACTAAAATAGAATAAAAACAGCAGCAGAATAAAACCAAAGTAAAACCAGTGACAACGAATAGCAGTAGTGCAAAGGAACTAAAAAGTACTAACCATTTTAAGACTGAAAGCCAGGCCAGGGAAAATAAGACTTCACCTGGTGCCCAAAGGACCACAACATAGGTGCCAGGTGAGCTTCTTGGGTTGCTTCTCAAGTTGCATTCCACATCTGGGCAACACCACTGAAAAGGTCCTCTCTCTAGTAGCCCTCCACCTCATCTCATTTGGCAGGGTTAACTGTAGAAGGGCCTCTGAAGATGATCTTAGGGTTCAGGCAGGTATATGTGACAAGAGACGATCCTTCAAGTTACCTGGCCTCAAGCTGTTTAGGGCTTTAAAAGATTTATGCCAGCACTTTGACTTGGGCCCAGAAACAGACTGGAAGACAGTGCAGATGATGAAACACTAGCATAATATGAGCAAATTGGCCAGTCCCATTTAACTACGCTGCCCTATTTTGCACCAGATTCATTTTTCAGACCATTTTCAAAGGCAACACTCTCTCAAAATTCCAAGTGTGCCCACCAATCCATAAAGGTTGGAGACCCTTGTGATAAGCCATGAAGGGCAAGGGTCAAGCATACAAGTGGCTGGCCAGACTTAGCCAAGTATCTTGACTGAGTCCTTAGGGTTCAGCAACTGAAAAAGATCCGATGAAACTGGACCAGAAGTTACTCTGGATGCCACCACTAACAGGACTGCACTAATGTGGAGTCCAAGTTGTGAAGTGTCTTGCAAACTTGCCATAGCATGCTCCTGTGGGTTCCAAACACAAGAAGGCCCCAGGTGAAGACTTATTACCCCCTGAACTCTTTAAGACGTACATTGACTGGTGGGCCCCACTCTTGGCAGGCCTCTTTACGTATATAAACAATACTGGCTTTATTCCCACAGGATGGGATCTTTCCATCATAATTCCCATATACAAGAAAGGAGAAAAGGATGATCCCAAAAACTACAGACCTATAAGCCTTATTGATATAACAGCCAAAATGTATGCAAAGCACCTCTTGAGGAAAATAGAGGATTGGGTATTTGAGGAAAAGCTACTAGTGGAAGAACAAGCCGGGTTCAGGCCAGGGCACTCCACAATAGACAACTGCTTTGTATTACACCATCTTATAACCAAATACACATCAGATGGCAAGCGCCTGTTTACTTCCTTCATAGACCTCAGTGCAGCATTTGATTCCATAAACAGAGACATTCTGTGGGAGAAGCTGTCTAAGTTAAACATGGAGCCAAGACTTTTACGGCTGACGATGGCGCTTTATTCAAAGACATGCCTGAAAGTCCGCACTGGAGCAAATGGCTCTCTCACTCAGAGTATACCCACCTATAAAGGGGTCAGACAAGGATGTATCTTAGCACCCATGCTATTCAATCTGTATGTAAATGACATCCCAAGATTCCTCTGCTCTACAAATGTGCATATGCCAAAAATCCTAAACAGGTACATTAACACCCTTTTGTACGCAGACGATATGGTTCTGATGGCGCATACTCAAGTAGATCTGAGAAGACTGATGGGAAAATTCGTTGCCTACTGTGCGGCCAACTACTTGACAATCAACAAGGCCAAATCCAATGTGATAGTATTCGGGAAGTGATGGACCTTGCACAATTGGCAATTGGATGGGGAGCCGATAAAACAAATTGCCCATTTTTCATACCTAGGGGTGGTCTTCACAGACAATGGGTCTTGGGTCAATCATTTCAAACAAAGCTCAAATAAGGCCACAGCTGGTTCTAAAATGCTAACTAAATTACTCAGTCATCATCATGCAAGTTCCCTTCTCCCCATCCTAAAGGTTCACAAGGCGAAAATCGTGCCAATATTAACATATGGCGCTGAGCTGTGGGGCCTATCCAAGTGCCTTCTTCTTGAACAAAATCAAGCATGCTTTTTAAGAATCATTTTGGGGACTGATAGGAACACTCCTGCTGCTGCAGTAAGGGCCGAAATTGGTACACATTCCATCCATAGCCTAGCAGTAGTCAAAGCCTTTAACTATTGGCAGAAGATTCTTTCAGTGGAGCCTGACAGACTACCCAAAATGTGCCTTGAGGAACAGATGGGCTCACCTCAATCCACCTCATGGCTCAAACAACTTTGCCAAACTATCTCGCTGCTTGGCCTCTCAACACAATATCTACTCTTTGATGGTCACCAGGCCAATGCAACCTTCAAAGAGTAACGGATGTTAGTGCCCAAACTGACATGGAGTCCCTGGCAAACACAAGGTCTCTGAAGTGGCTGGCAAAAAACAAACTGTTCTTCAAAACTGAGAAATATCTAACAATGGGCATGCTTCAACATCACAGAACAGCCCCCCTAACCAGAGCAAATTTTGAGCAGCTTGAATCTATGGTAAAACATGGCCACTACCACCAAGTGCCATGCCCCGACAGAACATGTGTTTGTGGCGCAGGCGAAATAGAAGATATTGCGCACGTCCTACTTAACTGTGAACTCTACACTTCAGCAAGGACATCTTACCTACTTCCGCTTCTTGATAGAACTAAATTCTGGGATCGTCACAAACGTTTGGGATATCTCCTTGAGGGCACAAGTTCATACGTAGCTCTAAGAACTGCTAAATTCATAGCTAGGGCCTCCCAATTGAGATAAAAATTCATAGATCAAATTGGAGTTGTATGCAAAGGCGACGAACTAATCTAAATGTATACTGTATTAGGATTATACTTATTATAAGTTGCCCATCTGTCCCCCACTTCTTTTCTTTTTTTTAACCACCTAGTTTGCTAATCATTTATTGACCCCGTAACCATTTTATCTTACCCCTACTTCAATCTGATTTTATTAAATTTTACATAATTTTATTTTATTATATGTATGGTACTTTTGATATGGTCAAATGGACTAATCAATAAAGGATATCTATCTATCTATCTATCTATCTATCTATCTGTGGGTTCCACCATGTCTGTCTCTGGTCCATACTGTAGCAGGCCTACAAGTACCTGGAAAAGCTCTGGTGGATGACACTGAGAAGATGCATAATAGGCTCAATACTGAGTTCTAACCTGTGTTCAGTTGGACTTGGCACAAGTCTTCCTTCACCTGCATTCCAGCCATCTACCATTTTACTTCATTGCTTCAGCTCAGGTATATACCAAGGAGCTGTATCAGCTCTGCTCAGAGAGATTGGGCACTTAGGCACAATCATGTCAACTGCCTGAGTCATCTTCATATCTCACAAAGCAACCAGCAGGAAAACCTCCAAGAGCCCTCCCATGATGGGTCTGGGTAAGGGTGGGGACACATTCCCTTATTGTATGGATTCCACAAAGAGAATTATGATGCCACCAGTCATGCTGAACCTCCTAATACACCCTAGGCCAGGGATGGGGAACCTCTGGTTCATTGGAGGTTCCCCATTCTGTCCGCGGAGTCTCCTTGGATTCCTCAAGGGGTCAGGGCTTGGTCTCTGTGATCAGAGATAATAGTGGGTATTCCCCTGTGCACCACTCAGGTGAACAATACACTGGGGAATCCCTGCTGTAGATTGAAGATAACTGAGGGAATGCAGTCAGAAGGGACTTATGCCCCCCAACTCTGAAAGGGTTTCCCACCTCTGACCAGCTGCTTAGAGAGTTTCTAAACCTGACTGCCAAGGACCCCTTCCTTCAGCCCAGCTCTAGAATTATATTTTTTAAAGGAAGGTGTTTGGGATCTACTCCCCCAAAGCCCAGAAGACACAGGACTTAACAAAACCTTATGAACTATCCTTGAAACACAAGGGATCGCTGACCATCCATCTAGTTTTGGCATATGTGGAAGATTTTAGTGAGAAATTCCCTTTTAAAACAATACAGCTAAATGTCAGTTTTCATCTTATAAAAATAAAAAAGGCAAGAAAAAGGTAAGTCAACAATCACACACACAGAATTCCAAATTAAAAAAATTAAAGTCTAACTTAGCTAGTACATTTTATATATTTGAGTAGAACCTTGGGTTTCAGATCATGTATAGAGTTCCTTGCAGAGAAGAGGGAGAGCATCTTTGGAATCCTGGTTGGATAGTTCCAAGAGGCTAAGACTGAGGCAACTCTTGCCTATTTATAGGGAATTTGGCCCCTTGATGGAGATGGACTGTTTTGACCAATTGTGAGAGAAGCCCCATTTCTGATGTAAGTGGTCTAGCTAGCAGATCAGAAAATTTAGGAGGTTACCTCTTTAGTGATTCTGAACACAAATCAGTTCAAATGTTGCCCACTTTTAAAAAATATATATGCAGGTATCTGTTCTATCTTTTGTATTTTAAATTTTAATAATCTAAATTAGTCTGTTGAGGCTTGTCCTTGTATCCCCAGGAGTTCCCCTAATTCTAAAACAAACTCCAGCTCTAATACCATCTCAGGTCTGATCTACCCACTCAGAAGAATAACATGGAATGTAGAGCAATTCTGGGACTGCACCACTTCAAACCACAAGTGGACGGATCAAATGATCCGAGTTCTCCACCATGGCAAAAAAAAATGCCTGCTTGTGAAAAGCCAATCTGCTGGTGAAAAGGGTGGTGGCCCAGAATAGTTTCCCACGTCTTAGTTGTGTGAGGGAGGTTTCAGCTGTGCAAATTCCAACCTACTTCTAAAGGTGTACAAGTTTGGGAGGGCTCTACCTTTGACTGTTTTTTTCTGAATGTGAAGCTTAGCTCTTGGGATATCATTTAGAGTTTGTTGAATTTTATGCTACTGAAAAGTTATGTTGGAATCAGCAGTCAATGTCCATATTTAATGGCCTTGGGGAATAGCACAGGATAGCAGAAGTAAAGTAATACCAAATAAATAAACATTTTAAAGAAGTCCCGCTGAAATTAAAAACCTGTTCTTATGACCACTTATGCGCAGGGTGGGTCATCTGCTCAGCTCAGTTAATTTGTCGTCTGTCGCTTTGGGCAAATGCTTGCACAAGACTGCCACCTGAACCTATGAAGATGACAACTGGACGTGTTTCAAGAAAGTTCAAAATGTAATTGATGTGGTAGCCCATTCCAAGAGCTATCCTATGTCTACTCAAAAGTAAGTCCCTCTGAGTTCAATTGGGCTTATTTCCAGGTAAGTGGGTACAGAATTGCAGGCTTATTATTTATTTAGTAGATTTCTATCTCACTTTTAGACTAGACTCCTCAAAGTGGCTTACAATATTTATAAAATACAACATACAGGAAGAACCACATGCTCAAAACCAAAACTGAATAAGACAACCAGCTCCACTTGAGCAGGAGCCGGCATCTCATGTTCCTTCTCACAGGACAGTTGTTGTCAGGCTCTGAAGTTCCCTTTGCCTGCTCCTGTCTCCCTTGCTCACTTTATGATCATAGTCCATGACAGAAACCTCCATACGGTCAAAGGTGCAGAACCCGCAGAATTAGGCTAAATCCTTAACTGAATGATAAACAAAAGCAATTTATGGTGCAATCCTATGTCTCTCCGACCTTGTCTGGGGGGGTGGGGTGGCACAGGAATTGCCATAGAAGAGGCGGCGACCTCAGAAATCTCTTCTGAGGTCGCAGCACTTCGGAGCAGCCACCCCCCCCACCTCATAGCCAAAGCGGTTCTTTCCGCACCGGAAGGAAACCAGAGGGAACTGAGCATGGAAGAGTGTACTCAGTTCTCCAGTGGGGAGAGCATTCCTGGGGGCATGGAGGGGAGGGGCAAGGCTTCACTGGATTTCGAAGAATCCGGAGAATCACGAGGAGAGGAAAAACATCTAGATGGCTGAACTTGGCCGTCTAGATGTTTTTCAGGGAGAGGAGAGCACAGAGGATGTCTTATCCTCTGCGTTCCTCCTGTCCTATAGGATGCTCACAATCCTCCGGGTTTGGAGTGTTGCGGGCACCCTCATAGGTTTGCACTGTTAAAGAATAAGGAGGTGATAAGAATTAGCCATTACATTTACTCAGAATTGTTTCAAATTTAAATACATCATCAAAACATTGCAACAGCTCCTAGTTCTAGCTAGGAAAGTGTTATTTCCTGAAGGACAATTTAACTCCATTGTGTAAAATGGGGGAAGAGGGAAGGGAATTTTCAGAGGAAAGTAGCAGAAGGATACTCCCCTTTTCCACTCAGTGTTTCTCTCCAACGAATGCCACTCCCGTCCCCACTTTGTGCACTGGAGGCAGGGGAATCCTGTATTTCTGCTGAATGTTGAGTTCTACCCTCACAGAGGGTAGATAGCTTCAAGATTGTTATATTCAACAACACTTCGAGATGATAGTACAGGCCTGTGGCTTACGCTGGCTCAGCTTGTCTGAGTGTGGAAAGCTAAGCAGGGTCAGGCCTGGTTATTACTTGGATGGGAGACCCCTCCTCTAGTTTCCTGCATTGAGCAGGGGGTTGGACTCGATAGCCTTGTAGGCTCCTTCCAACTCTATGATCTATGAAATCTATGATTCATGACACAGACTGGGGACAAGGAAACCCATAACCATAACTGAATGCAAGTTCAGCTGAGTAAACTATCACCACTAGGATTAAGGACAAAACACACACTATATTGGGCAACCTATGTAGGTATTTGGCTGTTGAACAGAGCTAAAATTCCAGAGAAAACGCAAAACAATAAAATAATACATGCTATTTCAAGGTATATTTTAGCCTGGTTCATCTACTAAACAAATACCTTGTAACCAATAAACTTTCCTCTCCTCACAGCACCCTATACTTTAGGGGTTATTACTTTGGATAATTCAAGGTTAGAACGGAATTTAAGGAATTCACTTTATCAGCGGCTATGGAAGATATTCAAAGTTGTTAACACCATAAAACATCAAGAATGCCATTTGTTTCCTGAACCGAGATTTCATTGGAAACAGTAGTTTTGAGCTCCAGCCCAAAACAGCAGCAGGAAAGAAAAACAGAATGTGCATCCATCAGTGAATTAAGGAGCAAGGAAGCCAACTGAAATGGAGTCAATCACTGAAGAGGAGCTGGCTGAAGGGATGAGTTAAGATAAGCATAGTTTTGTTTACCAAGAGATCACTCCAATATTTGAAGTACATTAATATTTCTTCTTTCAAAATTCAACAAATCCATCCAGTAAAACCATGGTATTTCCACTTCTCTGTGCCAGAATAAGTCTGAGTCATTCCCTGCTAATTACCAATCTCAAGCCAGTGCTAGAATTAGTGCCTAGAACTGTTGGGCAGTAGCCAGGGTCCCAGCACCCCCTGGCAGGGTTCACTGCTGATGCCTTCCCCACCACTACTTTTAAACCTTTTTTGCGGGGGGCTGATCTCTGAGAAGCATCAGGGGTGGCTCCAGCCACCATCTAAATGTCCCACAATGACTCTACATCAGGGGCATTGTGGGAAATCAAAATGGCAGTTAAATCCAGCTGGCTAGCACTACTCAGAGTACTGCTGCTGCTACCACCACCAGGGTCCACTGACAGTTAAGGGGGTCCACCAGATGGTGCTTCACCCAGGCCCCCAAAACCCCATCTCGAGAATACATTATCCTTCCCTCAGACAAAGAAGCACCAGTAGAAACAAAGATCCACATATTAAGAAGAGAAAGACAGAAAGCGGGTTCATGCGACATGATATGCCACCCGATGCACCCAATATACAATCAGACACATCATGGGTAGCGGGGGCCCTTCTCCCCCCTCGGTCCTCCTGCAGGTATCCCAGGGGACACCTCAGGAGGAATGAGCCTTTCTTCCCCTTTCTCCCTGCAGCAAGCCCACAACGAGCTGTTTTTCTGTTTG
Organism: Shinisaurus crocodilurus; assembly: GCA_021292165.1. Classification (NCBI taxonomy): domain Eukaryota; kingdom Metazoa; phylum Chordata; class Lepidosauria; order Squamata; family Shinisauridae; genus Shinisaurus; species Shinisaurus crocodilurus. The sequence continues at coordinate 51,940,877 of CM037880.1, forward strand.
AGCCTCCCCCCCCCCCCGAAATGGTAAAAAGCAGCTGTCAAGCAGCTTTCGCGATCCCCGTCTTGACATCCATGAGCAGTCCATCCAAGGTGCCCCAGCAGGAACTTAGGAGGAGCCAACCATGGCTGCCCAGCATTCCCCCCCCCAAATTAATCCCATTTATGCAAATGTGCTTGTTTACAGAAGTGCAAATGGGTGGATTTCACTGGGGCAATGTTCAGGGGGATTCCTGCTGCCAAGGGGCAGCAGGTACCCACCCTGGAAATTGCACAGCAAAGGCCTGAAAACCATCCCCCCGCCCTGGTTTCTCTAGACAGCGAGCTATCAAGAGAAACCCAAGCTGCGAAGGATCTTGTGCTGAGGAAGGGGTGTTTTGCACCCCCTTCTAAGCAAGATCCTCATCTTTTTTGTTTCCCCCCCTTTAGTCTCCATGGGGGAGACTAAAACATCTCCCCCATGTTGTAGGCCAAAAACATCTGTTGTAGGCCAAAAACATCTGGGAACCCAAGGTTGGAGAACACTGGCCTAGAGGCTCGGCACAAAGGCCAAAAATTGCTCCCTTGTGTGGCCTAAAGGGGGGAGAAGAGAAAAGGTGAGGATCTTGCTGAGAAGGGGGTGTAAATTCCAAAATACACCCCCTTCTCAGCACAAGATCTTTCACAATGGTGAAGAGAAGGGGTTCTTGTCAGTGGGCTCCTGCTGGGGTGTGGGCCAACCATGTCTACCCTTGACACCGGCCGTGTGTGTGGCAAAAACACAAGAGGGGCAGGAAAGGTATATGCAAAGAGTCTGAGCCCTTCCAGGCAAAAGGCTTTGTGACTGAGTACTAAGAATGCAACCTAGATAGCAATTGTGCCAATTCCCCTGGAAACTGCTTCTTGTCCAACTGGATTATCAGTCTAAATCAGTAAGTGTATTGCAAAATGCTCACAAAAACAAACCACTAATTGGTCCCCATTTCCTTGAGGTATCCCTTCCTACTGGTTTAATACTAATGATGTTGGGCAAACTTGCACAGCCTTAGAAGAGTACCGGTAGTCTTGAAAGGATTTTGAGCAGGGAGGAGGAAAATTAAAGCTCTGAAAACATGGAAAAATCATGAACATAGTTCATGGGATGAGTAGACAGTCATTTACTATTATCCTGTGAATCTGATAAGCATAGATTCCTACAGCTATTGACTAATGTTATGGGCTATATTTTTTTCTTTAAATTTTTTTTTAACGTTTACCTTACTCAATGTGCACTTCTGGCTTATGATTTCTGAAGGAAAAAGCTAGAATGTGCAGAACTATGCAAAAAAAATAAATAATCACACAAAAGGTTATTAGTATTACATGTATACCCATGCCATTTAGAGGGGAAAAAGTTGGTAAAGTCCCTTAAAAGACCCTATTATTTTATTTCACCACAGATTTGACCAAATGTATGCAACTAAAATTAAATACCATGCCCTAAACTCTAGCCTGCAATACTAACTCTCAAACATAAATAAGTGACCCAAGCTTATTTAAATGAAATTTTGTTTTTTGAAAAAAGAAAAAAAAAACACGCCCAATTGTGCTTGGACAGAAACAGCATGCTTAGAGCCTGAAGCAAAGTAAAAGTGCCAAGTTATAAACTTCTCCAAGGGAGGATTTATAATGGAAATGCCAACAGACTCTTACCTACAGTGGTGCCGTTTTGTGCCAACATATAAATAATTTTAGTTTTTGTGGTCACATCATAAATTAGACACAGGTCTAGTGGAAACAGTAGGGTTCTGATTCAGTAAATAGAGAGAGCAAGAGTGCATGTTTGTGTTTTAAAAAGACAAGCACAGTACAGACTTGATGCTGGCTCTAAAACCAAGTCTATAAGAGGGTTTGGATTTTTTATTTTTTTTAAGTAGCCAAGCCATATTCTGAATTCTTTAAAGCTTGTAAAATAAGAAGTCTTTAAAAAAGCTCTGCTGCCTACTGTTTCAATCTTCTAGGAATCATTTATACAAGTTAGTAAAAATGGCACCATTCAACATATGTTATTCACTCCATTAAGAAAAAAATGGACACAGATACGCACACACAAACTCTACATTCCATAAAGGATACTTTAGTCTTGACACTAGCAACTGCTGCAAATGTCACACTAGCAGGATGGTGTGTACAAAGAGGCTCTTATGCATACCAAGGTCACTTTCTTCGTTCTCAGTTTATACTTGTCACTACAGCATCAATAAATGACTCAACGTATTCCAGTTTCTCTTCACACAGGCAAGAAGCAATCAGAAGGGAACTTATCCAAGCAACATGGAGAACATCAAATTACATATGCCTGCAGAGGTCTGCTTGTCCCCCCAAAAAATAGGTGGTAAGAGGGTATTGGAAAAATGAAGACACAAAAAACATGGAGACTAGTGTACAAACATGGATCTCTTTGAAAGTTAAAAGGACAGCCCTGAGGGGTTTTGTTTTTTTAAACCACACATATTTGCACTGTACTGTGCTTTGGCAAACCTAAGTACAAGATTTTAATGAACACGGTACTGGTTAAGCCACAACATGGCTGAGATTGCTAGCCTACCCTTTTTCTGGGTTTACACTGATTAATGTCAATTGCACTGTATCACTCGTGGCTTTGCTTTGAATTGACAACTTGCCCTTTGACAGCTGTCAGAGGAAAGCAAAGTGAAAAACACACACCACTATTGGAACCACTCTGGGTCAATGTCCATGGTTGGTACCTACTTCACTTTGACAGCAGGTACCCCCCAGGACATTGCCCAGGTGAGGCTTCCCATTTTTGGACCCACAGAACTGCACACCTCCGCAGTTGCGCAAGTCAGAGTAAAATAAAAATACTTTACAAAATTATGAAATTACGAAAAAAATTGAACACATTTGGGATGCAAAAAAATAATTTTAAAAAGAGATGGCCAACCAGTGCCAGCTCCTCCAATGTGCTGCTTGGGCACTTTGGAGGGACTGTCACTGGCAGCAGCATGGGCGAGATCACCAAGAGTGACAAGACCGCCAAGAGTCTCGCTCATCCACTTTGTGCAAACCACGGTGGGATCAGTCACCCAGATTCAGACAACATGACAATCCAGCATGGGTGAACAACCTCTAGAACAGCCCATGGGTTCTCAGGTTGGCTTGTTGGGAAAAAAAACAAGCCATCTTGCGGGAAGTGGTCTGGATGTGGATGACATGACAACCCACGGTGGCTAGTTACCCACGATGGATTCTTGTGTCGTGCGAACCAGGTCAATAGCTCTTCAGCTCCCGGATGAGAAGACTCAAGGTTCCTTTTTTATTTTCTTCCCTACTAAATACAATATATACTAGGCTCTCTCTAGCCATGGCCAAGATGCCTTCCCTATTACACAGAAAAATATTTGTATATATACAGTGCCTTGCAGAAGTATTCACCTGCTTTGACTTCTCCACATTTTGATGTGTTACAACCTGGAATTAAAATGGATTTAATTGGCATTGTTACCACTTGATGTGTACAAGATACTCAACACTGTGAAGGTGCAAAATATTATTGTGGCACAAAAGTTAAGTAAACAAAAAGAAACTGGCACTTGTTGGTTGCATAAGTATTCACCCCCATTGCTGTGACATGCCAAAAGAAGCTCTGGTGCAACCCACTGCCCCCAGAAGTCATATACTGTACTGCAAGCAGTTGAATGGAGTCCACCTGTGCGCAATTCCAGTGCCACATGATCTCAGATTAAATACACCTGTTTCTGGCAGGCCCCAGAGTTTGTTGGAGAGCATATCTAAACAAACAGCATCATGAAGACCAAGGAAGTATCAAAACAACTCCCGGATCAGGTTGTGCAGAAGCGCCAATCAGGGTTGGGTTATAAAAAAAATATCCCAAACTACGAACATCCCCTGGAGCACTGTTAAATACATTATTACAAAATTGAAGGAATGTGGCTCAACTGTGACTCTGCCTAGAGAAGGTCATCCACCAGGTAAGGAGGGCATTAGTCAGAGAAGCAACCAACAGGCCAATGGTAACTCTGAAGGAGCTGGAGAGATGGGAGAAACCATCCATGGGACAACTATCACCCAGACGCTGCACAAAGCTGGGCTTTATGGAAGAGTGGCGAGAAGAAAGCCATTGCTGAAACAATCCCATATCAAAGCCCATTTGGAGTTTGCAAAAAGGTATGTGGGAGACACAGCAAACATGTGGGAAAAGGTTCTCTGGTCCAATGAGACCAAAATGGAACTTTTGGGCCTTGCTGCAAAATACTATGTGTGGCTCAAAGCCAACAGTGCATTGCCCTGAGAACACCATCCCCACGGTGAAGCATGGTGCTGGCAACATCATGTTGTGGGGATGCTTTTCCTCAGCAAGGACTGGGAAACTGGTCAGGATTGAGGGCAAGATGGATGGAGCCAAGCACATCCATCTAGAGGAAAACCTGTTTCAGTCTGCAAGGGACCTGGGACTGGGGCAGAGGTTCACCTTCCAGTAGGACAATGACCCTAAACACACAGCCAAAGTAACACTGGAGTGGTTTAAAAACAAGACCTTGAAAGTCTTAGAATGGCCCAGTCAAAGCCTAGACCTTAATCCAATTCAGCATCTGTGGCAAGACTTAAAAGTTGCTGTTCACCAACTGTCTCCATTTCACCTGACAGAACTGCAGCAATTTTGCCAGAAAGAATCTGGCAAATTTTGCAGGATCCAGATGCACAAAGCTGATAGAGACATACCCAAGAAGACTCGCAGCTGTAACTGCTGCCAAAGGTGCTTCTACCAAGTATTAACTCAGGGGGGTGAATACTAATTTCAAAACCTAAATGCTGAAAAGTGCATTTAAGTGATTTATATAAACAGAAATGCACTTCATGTTCATTTGTACTATTATTACAAAACTATTATTTCCCTTCATGTCTATCAATTCATTTAGCACAACCAAAAGACAGTACAAGTCTCTTAACAGGTGAACCACATGAACAGTTATGCAAGAACAAGATAATGGTCATAGAATTTATTTGGATCAAAAGAAACTGATATCATTACAAGTTTGTTTTGATAAAGTATGCATAGCTTTCCATTTGATACATTCTGTGGGAGGAATGCACTTTAAAAACTAATACACATTCAATATTACATTTCTCATAAAATAATTTTAACTGTTTCTTAATTCTGAACAGACATTTTGTTTTAGGACTCACATATTTATGTACAGCAATCTAGTGACGGCGATAACAAGGAACGTTCTGCTCCACACAGCCTTGCAAAGGAGTCTAATCCAACCTAAAGCAATTACTAGCCCTAGTCAATAGTTAATATAGTCAGTATTGCAGGAGTATAGATAGTCAGCACAGCATTATGCTCTGTAGTAGAATTACATACTTACTTTCAAAACCACCTTCCTGCACACTAGGAGGGAGTTTTCCTTTGTTGGAGTCCCTCAGCTTACCTTGGCAGAGATTCTCAAAGCTTGCATAAAGGAATACTGGGATGAGATAACACCCCCCATTCTTCCCAAACAAGCTGTACAAACCACTTGTGCATTAGCCTCAGGTTACTAGGAATCCGCTAGCACCTGAGACCAGCACACGCATGTGTCTGAGGGTCCACTGGAAGGAGAGAGGCTGTTAATAGTAGGTAGCCAGTTCTCCTCCTATACCCAGCTCAATCCTGCACTCTTTCCCCACTCCATACTTGTTTCATTGCCACTACCCTACCACCATAGTTGCCTCCTTCGGCAGATGGAAGGAAGTGACATCAAGATGGTGCTGGCCAGCTTTCCTAGAGAGGATCCTTCAAAACAGTGCCATCTTGGAAGCATTGCTTCTACTTACCTTCTAATGGGATATTTGTAAGAAACACCAAAAGATGTGGGGGTTTAAAGCAATTCATTTTGTTTGATCACATAGTTTAGCCACAACCCAGTGCATAGTTTAAACAAACAAACAAACAAAAAAGCTTCATGTCTCAATGAAATCAGTGAGCATTAAGTCTATGCTGGATTGTGTCCTCGCTATTATTATTATTATTATTATTATTATTATTATTATTATTAAACATTTATTTATCGCCCATCTGGCTGGCAACCAGCCACCCTGGGCGATGTACATAGGATAAAAACAAGATAAAATACATTTAAAACAGTATAATTTTTTTAAAATCATAACCCACCCGATATTCCCGCCTGAACAGCCAGGTTTTTAATGAGCGGTGGAAGCTCAGCAGAGAGGGGGCATGGCAAAGGAAACCATTGTCGATGGTATAAAAGGTCACCAAGAGGTCCAAGAGAATAGGGTTGCACTTTCTGCATCCAGTTCCTGGCATAAGTCATTCACGAAGGTGACCAAAGCAATCTCAGTCCCATATCCTGGCTGAAAGCCAGATTGAAATGGGTCCAGAGAATCAGTTTCATCCAGATGCATCTGGAGTTGCAACACCTTTTTGATCACCTTAGCCAAGAATGGTACATTTGAGACTGGCCTATAGTTACAGAGATCTCCTGGGTCAAGAGAAGGTTTCTTAAATAAAGGCCTTATTACTGCTTCTTTTAAGCAAGAGGGAACAACCCACTCCTGCCAAGAGGCATCAATCACTTCCCTTTGCCATGGCATCAGTCCCACCTTGGCAAATTTAATCAGCCAAGAACAGCAAAGGGCAAATACACAGGTGGTGGCCCTCAGTGCTCCAGACACCCTGTCCATATTTTGCAGTTCAATATTTGCCCTAATCATAGTAAAGGTCAAGTTGATAGGAAGTGAATATTTTCACATGAAACACATACTGAACTCAACATATGGGATAGGAACCCTAATAGTGGCATAAGTAAGGATCCCTTTCTAATGTTCCAACCTGGGGGGTGGGGTGGGGGTGGGAAATTAAGTTTGGTTCTATATTAAAGCAAACCTACCTAATTCACACATCTCGAACTGAAGCATACTTATCTTTCGGTATTTGCAGTTCTCTGAATTTTGGGATGCAGTTCTCCAATCAGAAGATGTGGATAAAAATGTGCACGAGAATGCATACAAATTTCCATATGGACTTCTAAAGAAAACCCTCACAAACTGATGCAGAAAAGGGACAGAACGAACTTAAGGGTGGAAAAATGATAAACTGAAAGAAAGCGAAATTGACAGTTTTGTCCATCCCTATGACTACAAAAGTCATGTTCCATAGTTGCCTCCTTCGGCAGATGGAAGGAAGTGACATGAAGATGGTGCTGGATGAAAGAGTGGCTAGAGTAACTATCAGGGGAAAAAAAATGCAAGTTTAAGAAAAGACTTACCACCAGAAACAGGGGCATCCATGAAAACAGCTCCCATTTTTTCAGCTTCTTTAGCTAGCTCTTTCGAAACTGCAGGATCAATAGTACTGGAGTCTATCAACAAAGAACCTTTCTTCACTTTCCTGAAGAAAAAATAAAGACAAAAAACATTGGGACTTACATTTATGTAAAATACACAGACAGTTAGGCATGGTATTTTTTTTGGGGGGGGGGATGCTGCCACCTGCCAATAATGGCAACACAGCTTGGGTACAGAATCTGCCACAATAAAATAAACAGCATCATACATAACGCAAACTCAGTCGTCGTGAATGAGATATTTGATAATGGCATGCAATTTCATAAATTCACAACAGTAATTGGCAATAGCACAATCTTCTGCAAGTTATAAAGCACGGATGGGGAACCTCAGGCTGGGGGGCCAAATCCAGCCATCCTGGGGGCCAAAAAATCCAGCCCTCCGCAGTTCTCCAAATGTCCACACCCCTTCCCCTGACCCCACTCCCTTTCCCCTAACCACCGATCATTTGGTGGTTTCCCAGCTTTTGTGTGGTCCCCCCCCCACTTTAAAAGTTTGAAATGCCTTTCCTAAGGCCTAATTACTGGCAATAAGAGCTTTAAGCAACAATACGCTGGTGGAGCTTTTTTGTATTTTGGGCCCCACAGCTTTTGCCTTCAGCCTCACCCACCACTGGAAAGCGGCCCCCGACAGCTTCTCTGAAATGGAATTTGGCCCTCAGGCTGAAAGAGGTTCCCCACCCCTTATGAAGACAGGCACTTTGTAAGTATTTTTCCCTTGGTAAGCTCTTTAAAACGATTCTTGGCGATTTTCCCTTTGAGATTCATTGGGAAAAAATATATGCGACTGAGATACTGAATTTCTAGACTATTAATTTACTCCGGAAAACTGTGAGAGCACAAAAAAGGTTGTGTTCACACCAACACTGATTAGCGCACAAACTACAGCACAGACTGCCACGTGGGATAAAATTCATGCGTAACACTATTGCCGAATGCAATCTGTTGCCGCAGCCACAGCAGGGAATTGTTTGCACACACAGATTGCTGAGCTGCAGCATGTATTTAGCAACATATTAATTCAACAGGCAAGCAGAAAATGAATGTAAATGGCACTTAAGGCAAAACGTAATGCAAATGCTTGATTTTATTATGATACTAAATGAAAAGAGAGAGGAAATACTTACTTGAGAATTCCACTGGTGCCAGTATATACTTCTATTGCATTAGGATTAGATGGAAGCATTGTAATAATCCTGTCAGCTCTTTCTGCTACATCTGCTGGGGAATCCGTCACCTTTTAAAGGAAAGGGAAGGGGAAGAGATCAGCAAACTGTTGCTTATTGAAATAGAAATTATCCTCTCATGTTTCACCGTTTAACATTTTAAGCAAGCTCTAAAGCACTTCAGTAGTAACAAGAACTCGAATGGAAATAGTGCCAAGTAAGCCACAAAAATCACCTGTGAAATCATGCGGTATGCTCCTGCTACTACAAACGTTAACAGACAACATTGAGACATAACGATGGTTTGGTAACAAGAGATCAGGGTTACATCAGTTCAGTTCAGCACTGAAAAGGTACAGAAGATGGTAAGAACCCTTTAGTTGTTCAGATTTAGCATATCCAAGTTGCTAATTCAGACTTCCTCAAAGCTGGAAATGATGCAAGTTGTAGTCACATCTGGAAGGCACCAGATTGGGAAAGGCTGTTCTAATTTTTTGGCTGTTAATCAAATGATAAATGTCCAAAGACATATATTGGGTTGGGGTCAGACTTAAGCCCACCTGCACTTAAGTTAGTCCTGACTAACTATTCATGATTCTATAACATTTTACAGTGCAATCCTATACAGGCCTACTCAGACGTAAGTCCAACTGAACTCAATGGAGCTTACTCCCAGGTAAGAGGGATCCAACACACATTTAAACAAAAGAAAGTCCTACAACTCCCAGCATCCCTCCAGGCAGCCATACTGACTGGGGCATGCTGGGAACAACTGTAGGACTTTTTTCTGTCTAAACATGCATAGGATTGCACGTTAATTTCTAGGCTTAAGTTAACTACAACTTACCCATATATATTTAACAGCATGGGTTAAAGCATACTATTTGTTTAAACTGAAGACACTATTATCAGGGGGCAAACGAAATGAACTGGGGTCTAAGACAACCCAATTGATACACACATAGACTTCAAATGGAAAACTAGTGGCTCAGAAAAACAAAGCGAATTCTGGAGAGGCAAAAATAAAATGTGTCCTACAGCTGGATCATTACATTTGAGATTTATACAAGCCACACCTGACAAAGCAGCTCTGAAATGGATTCAATTACACACATGAAAGGCTCCCCAAGAAAAGAGGAATTCTCTCACACCTTACCAAAAAATAAGGTCAAACTCAAAAGGCATGTTTTTTGCACTGTGAGTTTGGATAGAATTCCTCTCACCAAGCTTGTGTTCCTTAGCTTTGTGTCACATAGCCACTAAAAAAAAAAAGATAGATCTTTAAAGGAACTTGTAACATGACTGGGGAATCATGAGGTATAAAATAGGGTTGCTCGTAAAAGCAATCAGTTCCTCTGAGGAGGTGCAGGTTGAACAGAGCCTTTGCTCGACCTACACGTCAAGTATCTGTAGCCACACACTCTGCCTCCCCTTCCCCAAGGGCATACCACACTTACCTAGGCTGGAGAAAGGGGACACATTGGGGGCTGCATGTGCTCCCTAGGTCACTTTCACCCCAAGTGGGGTGACACTGGGGCTCTGTGCACTGTTCCCACTGAGGGGAGATAGAAGTGGTAGCTGCAAGTGCTGCTCAGGTGCCTAGGAAATGCACACAAAGCCCTGCCCTCTATTGGGGTAAACCAGGGGCTGCTCATGCATTCCTACTGGAAAGATGTGTGAGCACAGTAATCTCGCACCTTAATTTCTAGGCTTAAGTTGATAGATGTTTGCTCATTATGAAAAACAAAACTAGAGGGGAAGGGGAGGAAGGCTGAGCAACTAGCAGAAAATAAGAGCATTTCTGAGCTGATTAATAATGGTGATGAAAAGGAATATAATAGTGATAAGCAAATGTATTACCAATAATGGATCAAGTACAACAATACATAGCCACTTAGAAAGACAAAGGCCTGATGTGGAAACCATTGCTTCCCCATTAAGGGAATGAGCCTGCATGTGCCTCCTCCGCTCCCCTCTCGTTATCTGTGTATATAAGGAGATTGAAAGCTTCTTTTGAACTAAGCACAGTCCCATGACATTCAGACTTGGGGAATTGTGGTTTATTCCAACTATGGTTCATTAACAAACTCGGGTGTCAAGCCATGGTTTGATCGTGGCTTCTTTTAACTAATCATGATTACCCATCACATCTGAACCAGGACACAATCAATGGGTTGGATCCAGAGTTACGCTGTATCAACTGCACTGATGGAAGTGGACTCTTCTGCCCCCTCCTTCCCATGGTAGCCCCTCCAGCCCTCTGAAAATGCTGCACAGAGTCAGGAGACTGTGCTGAATGGAGTGAGCTGTGGTGTGTGTGGGGGAGGCCATCCCCAAAAATCAGGCAGAGGGACCTTCCGTGAGCGGAGCCCTTCCTCTCATGGAAGGTAGATGCTGGATCTGACCCATATACAATACAATGGAACCACCTGCTAGCTAGTGATATACAACTTCAAGGAATTTACTAAATGGGACCATGGCAGACTTGCCTGTTCAAACCTGGGAGTGCCCCAATCATGTATGAATCATGGAGTACAGGTGGTAATAGTGGTGGGGTCACAACATACAAAAAGCTAAATTAACAATATGTTGACTACTATACCTGTGCACCCAACTCTTGAAATTCTTTACATGCTTCTGGAAATACATCATATGCGATAACAGGATAGCCATGTTTTACAAGGTTTTTCGCCATTGGATTTCCCATGTTACCCAAACCAATGAATCCAACAGAGGTTTTGGAAGCCATTGCCCTAGAAGACACTAATTACAATTCAAAAAAATTCAATATCAGAGTATTCTATTGAAATACATTTCTAAAAATATAAAGAATAGTAGATTTGAATATTTCGCTAAGGAACCATTTTCAAAGTATTATTCCAACTAAAATTTAAACTTCTTACTTGTTTCTGCCAATTTTTCATCTGTATTATGTTTTCCTAAAAGCAGTTCATAACCATGCCAAAATGAAATTAATATAATCTTCACTCAAAAAATAAAATAAAAATGTAGGTAGAACTTCTAGGTGGTTAAATCTCTTGCTCAACTGCAGAACAAATAAGATGAGCGACAACAGCGGAAGTTTGCTCTGTTAGTTTACAATGCAATATATAAACAAAAGAGAACAGCCATTTATTGATCACAATCCAGCCCAGAGTTGGGTGCATTAGAGCTCACCAAAGTCCAATGACCGCTGCACAATGCCACTGATCCATCTACGACAGGATCCCAGTACTGATAATGGATGGAGTACATGACACAGAGAAGCAGCAAGGGTATTTTATGAAGTTTCTAGATGGTGTCTTGGTTGGGAGACGAAGGAGCTATCGAGTTATACCCAATGCTGTGCTTGTGCAGGTTATTTCTGTCCAATTTCTCCCTCCAACTGCAGCACTCCCGCCCCATATCCCCATGCCTTTCCTGAGGGTTCCCCAATTCTTGGGGGAATCCTTTTGGGAGGGGCAGCAGGGGCAGGGAATTCCTCTTGTGTAAGCATTCTTGTGTGAGCACAGCATTGGATGCAACCCCTTATCACAATTTTTGACAGCAAGAAATTGCCGGGCAGCACCATCTTATGTGGGTGCCCGTAACCCGCCGAATTTGGAGGGTTACAGCCATCCAATTGAGGGCGGGGAGAGCATGCAGATAGGATTGCCACTGCACTCCCCTCGCCCTCAAAAACATTTAGATGACTGGTTTCGGCCATCTAAATGTTTTACCCCTCCTCATGAGGGAAGAGAGGCTGAAGCACCACCTGGACTCTTGGAAGCCAGCAGTGCCTCGCTCCTCCCCACCGCACCCCCTGGAAGCCCCCCCCCCCAATGCTGGAACCAAAGTCAGTCTTCCAGCTTTGGTTCCCAGCCAGCGCAGAAAGAACCACGCCGTGAGGTGGGGGGAGGGCGCTCCACGGGCAGACGCCCCACTGTGATCTTGGAAGGGATTTCCGAGGTCGCAGTGGGGAGTCTGACTTCTCCTATGGCCCCCAGGCAAGATCAGAGGGCCATAGGATTGTGCCCTTAATGTCCATAAAGGAAGTTCAAAAACAAACAAACAAACAAACAACAACCTAAAACTTTATTTTAAAAGATGTGGGAGGAAATTGATAGTGTCAAGATTTATTAGAGCTCTACAATGTTTATTTGCATGAAACTGGTTATTTTACAATAGCATTTTGCAAGTTTTGCAGACCAGTATATAGAAAGCTGCCACTTGCACTATGAAATTCAGTTCGTCTAGGAAGGCAGTGGCATGGGAGACTGATTTTACGGAAATCACCCAAAGCCAGCTAACATAAATAATGCCACAAATAAGATTGTATCATTGTTAGTCATTTCTTTTCTTTTTTAAATAAAGGTAACGGAAGTTCTTTAAAAGTGTGCCGTGCTTTGGTTTTTGTGCTGTTGTTTTTAGGTTTTAATGGCAAGGAGCTTCTGCTTGAGTTTTGCTGTTTATTTTGGATTTACTATCCTTCAATTCCACTTGATTACTCATTGTTCTCGAGTTACAAGGCAAAGAGACTGTGTTTAACCCTTAATATCAAGAAAAATTGTTCGGATTCCACACACAGTTGTTTCTTTCCTTTTCCTGCCTACTGATTCAGCCAGTTAGTATCAGCTGTAATTCAAGATACAAACAGCTGTCCACCAGAAGCTGAGATAAGTGCAAACCACTATCATATGGCAGTTTGCCTGTATGAACTAAAGATGAATTTAAAAAGTCAGCCAGCGGACTGAAAGCTATCCTCTAGTATTAGCAGAGCGTTCGTGTAAATCAGGACGACGACAGACACTTGAATGACGAGTAGCTGAGACAACAAAACAATAAGCTATAACTCAATATATCTATAGAACTTCACTTTGCTATGTACAACAGCCGGACCCGCCTCATCGATGACCCTGCCATGACTCGTTGGACTTATGCCAGATCACAAAACATCTATCCTAATTTCCGTGCCACTCCCAAAACTTCCCTATGCAGTATTCTTTTTGGAATAGGGCCCATTGCTTTCTGGTGGTATGTCATGAAAAAGGAAAGGGATTATAAAGAGAAGGCTCATTCAAGAAGGCAAATATGAGCGACCATTCCATCTCTCTTCTTGAGAACCTGACAACTGTGTACTGAAAATGCTGCTGACATATTCTCTCTCTCTCTAAGCATTGGTCCTCTTTCAAAAATAAAAAATGGGTTATCTTCCTTGTATTTCAAGAGTAACTCCTTTAATAAATCCTATTTGTTTTGATGCTGAAACATGTAGGGCAGTATCCAGTGAGACACAAGCGCTAATGTAAATTACATTGTGCTGGCATAGGGGACCTCTAGCACAGCCCCAATAGTGTTAGCTCGTGTCACTGGTTTTCTGGGGAATCCCATTGTGCTCGCGGACACTACTGGTGTTGTGCTAGAGGTCTCTTACGCTAGCTGTGACAGATTTGTCCTTGTCCAGGGATATTACGATATGGGATTTTTGTATTTTATCCTGTTTTTATCTTATGTACATCGCCCAGGGTGGCCGGTTTGCCGGCCAGATGGGCGATAAATAAATGCAAATAATAAATGTACAACAGATGCAATTCAGAGATGAAAATGAAGTGTATTGAATGCCCACTAAAATGAGGCACTAAACTCTCAGGAGTGCACTGAAGAGTAATAATTTAAGCACTAGCCACTATGCCAGGGGTGGGGGATCAGGGGTGGGGGATGTAGCCCACAGCACTTCGGATCCAGCCTGTGGCCGCCCCACCTCAGCTGCCCCTGTGCAACAATTAGACTCACCAAAAAAGTCCCTATTCATGGGAGTGGGACTTTTTTTATATGCACACTACCGAGGAGAGTATTTTTGGGATGTGGGAGAAGAGGGGGGGGAGAGGGAGGGGGGATGGCAGAAAGAAAATGGGTGGCCCACTGCCAGCTCTGGCACTACTCACATTTGGTTTTGGCTTCCACCACCACCAACTCCGGTATGCAGCCCCTGAGAGACTGGCCTAGGCGGAATGTGGCTCTCAGCATCAAAAATAAATAAAAATTCCCCACCCCTGTACTATGCATATGTGAATAGAGCAGGGATGTGGAACAAGTGGCCCTCCAGATGTGGTTGGACTGCAGTTCCCATCATGCCTCACCATTGGCTATCCTGGCTAAGGCTGATGGGAGTTGCAGTCCAGCAACATCTGGAGGCCCACATATCCCACATCCCTGGAATAGAGCGTGTTAAACAACAGGACCAACTGGAGCAATTACTTCCTTTTCCAAATGAATACAATCCTAGCTCAGAACCCAAATACCATCTGTTCTGGGTTTCACTGCCAGTTGCAGGAAACATTTACGTTAAAGAGACAAAACAAAATGATGCCATCAAATCATACTAGGCATCATGACTAGTGACGGCCAAGCTTATAAAGGAGAAGAAATTGACCCAACTACTCAAGTTCAATAGCATATCTAAAGAAAAACAGTACTTATATTAAAGAATTCGGACATGACAGCACTTAGGAAATGATCCTCCTTAGACTGGTAGCACTTCATTTATTACGGTTTGACTTTAAGCTCCTATTTAGCCCAACAGAAATCAGATGCATCAGCTCTCCACATAATATTGCTAGTGCCATGATTAATACACCAACACCCTGTATCAGGCCACCCAGTTAGTCATAACCTGTATCTGGCCCCAACTGTTTGCCTGCATAAGCTGTGCAAGGAAAGGGTAGCTGCAAGTACAGACGGTACCGTGCGACTGGGTACTCACTGACTGATCAAGATATTCACTGATCAAGATACTGGATATTCATTGACTGATCACCCTCTAGACAGCCAGTGTGGTGTAGTGGTTAGCATGTTGGACTGGGATTCAGGAGATCTGGGTTCTAGTCTGCACTCAGTCTGCACTCTAGTCTGCACTCACTGAGTGAGTGACCTTGGGTCAGTCACTGGGCAGGCTCACACAATCATTTTCAGCCACAGTGGCTTAAATAAGCCACTGTGGTTTACAGCACATGCTGTGTGACTGCAGGCGCCTGTTCCGTAACCCAACTCCCACTCGTAGGTTGTTGTGCTGTCCAAACCCAGCAAGGGTGAGTTGTTGGCGTGGTTAATTACTAAAACAACCCCATGGGCTGTTTTAAGATATGGGTGGTTTGTTAACCATGCCAACAACTCACCCGCACCAGGTTCAGACAACATGACAACCTATGAGCAGGGTTACAGAACCGTGGCTCAAAGTGATCATGAAAGCAGGTCACTGAGTCTCAGCCTAACCTACCTCACAGGGTTGTCGTGAGGATAAAGTGGAGGGGAGAGGGCCATGTGAGCAGCCTTCAGTTCCTTGCAAGAAGAAAAAGGACAGAATATAAATGTAATGCTAATAATGGAGGAGGAGGAGGAGGAGGAGGAGGAGGAGGAAGGAAGAGGAAGAAGGGATGCCCCCATCTTGGTCATCTTCCATTCCATGTGCCCATTTCCAGCGCCCTAGCTCTGACAGCAAGTCACTATGTAGTCTAGTCCCCACTTGCAGATTCACCTGTTAGGAAAGATACTGGGGTCATTAGCACATGAGCATCTCATGGAGTGAGTTGCTGCAGAAGTTTGTTCTGCTCCATTTGCCTTGGCTCAATCCTATATGGATAGATGAGTCATTAGGGTCTACCCATCAAGACTTTAGGTGAACACCATACTCCAGCTATAAAGATTGCAAGGCTCCCCAGTGCCTTCATCAGTGCATGGTGGAAGTTTACCTGCAGTTGGGGGTTTGTTGGCAACAGGGCCCTCTTACTTTAACTTGCATACTTACGTATCCTGTATGGGAGACACTGCTATCACCTGTTGAGCAATGGAGGGGTATTGTGCCAGAGCACAATTTCCTATATTGCTGGGAGTGGGAAGAGACTTCTTCCCCAAATTATTAGTGTGGGGTGTCTTGTCCTTGCAGCTACAGTTGTAGCAGTGGAACTGAAATTTCTAGTAGGTGTTTAGGGCTAGGTGCCTGTAAGACGACAGCAATAGACAGGCCTGTGGCTCACGCTGGCTCAGCTTGTCTGAGTGTGGAAAGCTAAGCAGGGTCAGGCCTGGTTATTACTTGGATGGGAGACCCCTCCTCCAGTTTCCTTCATTGAGCAGGGGGTTGGACTCAATGGCCTTGTAGGCCCCTTCCAACTCTATGATCCTATGAACTCCTATGTCCATCCTACTTTGCTGTGAGCCTTAGGCGGTAATCCTATGCACACTTATACTGGAGTATACACTAAGCGAACACATATTTGAAAACAGTGCCAGTTATTTCCAACATGCACTGGATGGGCTCCTGGGCTACTTGAGTGAAGTGCCCTTTCATCAGTGTCCCCACTTGGCTGGGTGCTCTAAGTGTTATGGCTAGGAGGACAAAGTGCTGTAGGCCCATGCGGTTTACTTTGATATACAAAGAGACATGTTCTCTGCTGACTATGCCTTATACAACCATGATGGTGTGCGGTAATTCACTGCAGCATGAGTTGGAACCCTACCTTCCATTGAAACTGTGGGAACTGGAGAGGAAGGAGCATCTAGGGGCCCTCTATTGATTTCAGTGAATGTTTTGACATACAGTGCCTTGTAGAAGTATTAACCCCCCTTTGACTTTTCCACATTTTAGTGCGTTATTATCTGGAATTGAAATGGCTTTAATCGGCATTGTTACCACTTGATGTACACAAGATGCTCAACACTGTGAAGGAGCAAAATATTTTTACTGTGACACAAACTTAAGTAAACAAAAACAAACTGGTACTTGTTGGTCGCATAAGTATTCACCCCCCTGAGTCAATACCTGGTAGAAGCACCTTTGGCAGCAATTACAGCTGCGAGTCTTCTTGGGTACGTCTCTATCAGCTTTGTGCATCTGGATCCTGCAAAATTTGCCAGATTCTTTCTGGCAAAATTGCTGCAGCTCTGTCAGGTGAAATGGAGACAGTTGGTGAACAGCAACTTTTAAGTCTTGCCACAGATGCTTAAGGTCTAGGCTTTGACTGGGCCATTCTAAGACTTTCAGGGTCTTGTTTTTAAAACACTCCAGTGTTACTTGGGCTGTGTGCTTAGGGTTATTGTCCTACTGGAAGGTGAACCTCCGCCCCAGTCCCAGGTCCCTTGCAGACTGAAACACGGTTTTCCTCTAGAATTGCCCTGTGCTTGGCTCCATCCATCTTGCCCTCAATCCTGACCAGTTTCCCAGTCCTTGCTGAGGAAAAGCATCCCCACAATATGATGTTGCCAGCACCATGCTTCACCGTGGGGATGGTGTTCTCAGGGCAATGAGCACTGTTGGCTTTGAGTCCACACACAGCATTTTGCAACAAGGCCCAAAAGTTCCATTTTGGTCTCATTGGACCAGAGAACCTTTCCCCACATGTTTGCTGTGTCTCCCACATACCTTTTTGCAAACTCCAAATGGGCTTTGATATGGGATTGTTTCAGCAATGGCTTTCTTCTCGCCACTCT
This sequence comes from Shinisaurus crocodilurus, assembly GCA_021292165.1. Lineage (NCBI taxonomy): Eukaryota > Metazoa > Chordata > Lepidosauria > Squamata > Shinisauridae > Shinisaurus > Shinisaurus crocodilurus. The sequence goes on from CM037880.1 coordinate 51,958,850, forward strand.
TCCATAAAGCCCAGCTTTGTGCAGCATCTGGGTGATAGTTGTCCCATGGATGGTTTCTCCCATCTCTCCAGCTCCTTCAGAGTTACCATTGGCCTGTTGGTTGCCTCTCTGACTAATGCCCTCCTTACCTGGTGGATGACCTTCTCTAGGCAGAGTCACAGTTGAGCCACATTCCTTCAATTTTGTAATAATGTATTTAACAGTGCTCCAGGGGATGTTCGTAGTTTGGGATATTTTTTTATAACCCAACAATGATTGGTGTGTCTGCACAATTTGATCCGGGAGTTGTTTTGATAGTTCCTTGGTCTTCATGATGCTGTTTGTTTAGTGTGAAGGACCAGCACCCGGGTCCTACGCGTGAGTTTTGCGCTTAATGGGTTAACCGGCACTGAGTTACAGCCCGTACAAGCAAGTGAAACCGACTAGGAGGTTTGCGTACACAAGAGGAAACTAGAGCCCTTTAAATGACCAAATAAGGCTTTATTTATTTACACAAGATACGGAGCGGAACTAACAGCTTTCTAGGAATACTATAATGTCAACCTGAGGTGACCTCTACATTTATCAATGAAACAGGCTCCCAGGCTAGCACAATCGGATTAGTCAGTTACCTTAGACTAAAGACTTTACGCTAGTTAATTTCAGCCTGGCTCCAGGTCGGCCGATCCGGGGATGAGAACAGCTTACTCCAGCCGCTGCTTGGAGGATGAACCTTGTTCCAAAGCACCCTGTGTTCCCAACAACCCCTCACAGGAAGGGAAAGGGGTTTTCTACCTCTGAGTTTCCCGCTCTCCCCACCCTCCAGGTCAGGTGGGGGCTTATGCCTGCCCCTTCGTATCAGGTGGGCTTATTCCTTCCCAGGAAGAAGGTGACGTACTGGGTACTTTACAGCTCTTTGAGACTGCCCTGATAGTTTGATGGTCTTGATGGTCCTTTCTTGGGTTTTGTGGAATTCAACTGAGACTCTCCATTGTTGGGGATGCCGGTCTGTCTGGCTGCTTCCCTGTAACTCAATCCCCCCTCCTCGCCCCCCTCCCCTGGACGGAGGCTGTGTGTGTGTGTGTGTGTGTGTGTGTGCGCATGCATACTCGTGTCAGGCTTTCTCCACATTTAGATATGCTCTCCAACAAAATCTGGGGCCTGCCAGAAACAGGTGTATTTAATCTGAGATCATGTGGCACTGGAATTGCACACAGGTGGACTCCATTCAACTGCTTGCAGTACAGTATATGACTTCTGGGGGCAGTGGGTTACACCAGAGCTTCTTTCGGCATGTCACAGCAATGGGGGTGAATACTTATGCAACCAACAAGTGCCAGTTTCTTTTTGTTTACTTAACTTTTGTGCCACATTAACAATATTTTGCACCTTCACGGTGTTGAGTATCTTGTACACATCAAGTGGTAACAATGCCAATTAAATCCATTTCAATTCCAGGTTGTAACACAACAAAATGTGTTAAAGTCAAAGCGGGTGAATACCGTACTTCTGCAAGGCACTGTACACCACTTTTTCTGTAACATTATGCCATCGCAGGGGAGAATAACAAGCCCTGGGCAAGTGTAGGATTCCAACTAGGCACTCTGTGCTTCACCCTGCTCCATCCTCATTTTGACCCTCCCACTGATAGTGTTCCATCAGCATATTCCACATGTGGTAGTTCTATGCGGTAGCATGCAATCTTTCTGTTGGGCTCTGTTAACACAGGGGGGCTTAGGAGTGATCCTATCCTGCCCAGTGAACATAATTCAAAGAAAGGGTCACTGCATAATACCAGATATACAAGAAGAAAATCAAGGAGATTTCACACAAAGCTGTATATAAAACCTTGGTCAAAATTTTGGTTATTCCAATACAGAAAGGAATAAATTATGCATAGTAAATGACCAATATCCCTAGAAAAAGTGTGCATGTGTAGGTAGAGTTACGCAACATTGACAGAGATTGATTTAGAGAGCTTGTTAATTATCTGTGGCATTTTCCTTTGTTGGATTTAAGCATAATTAGCAAAAGATCTCAAAGATCAAGTTAAACCAATCTTATTCACCTGTGTATTCCAAATGAGTCTGTTAATATGGTGATTGGTATCACAACAAAAAGACATGTCACTGGAACCAATCAGTTTGGATAGAACTGCTTCCAAGAAATCAAAGGGCTTCCACAGCTTATAAATTCTATGGCCCCAAGGCAGGGATCTGTGCATGCAAGCAGCAGATTATAAAGTAGATACACATGTATCTACCTACCCAACATATGCTATCAAAGCTGATAGCAGCAGCCACTAGCTATTCAGCACTGTGTGCGTGTCTCAATCCAGAGACTAGCTAGAACTGTGTGTGCAACCTCCAAGGTCTGGGGTTCAGGTAATAGAAATGCTACACGTAATACCCTTTTGAACTTTTTTTAAAAAACCAGCAGGAGATTCACATGGCCAATGCCAGGTTACGATCTGCCTTCTGCAAGAGGAAAGGACCTTCCGCAAGAGGAAGGGCTCCATTCACAGAAGGGCCCTAAGTCTGATTTTGGGTGCCCCCCCACACCACAGCTCACCCCATTCAGCAGGGTCTCCTGACTCTCTGTGTAGCATTTTCAGGGCGCTGGAGGGGCTGCCAAGGGAAGGAGGGGGCAGGGAAGTCCACTTCCATCAGTTCAGTTGATCCAGCATAAATCTGGATCCAACCCCTTATCTTTTGGGGGAAATATTTTCTTTTCTGGAACATAGCAATTATCAGTATATTACAGGACCATCTTCCATCTGGTAACCTGTGTCCTCACTGTGGGAAGGAAAGCTGTGTGGATCTAGAATTGGCCTCCACAGTCACTTATGGACCCATCACTAGAGTCTACACAATTTTATACAATTTCCTCTGTATATAATTTTCTTATTGTAATTTTATCCTGGAAAACAATCTTACTCGGGCACAAGTGATCGCCTACTACTATAACTGAATTGTTTTATACCGAAAAAACAATTTTAGTAAAATCAGAGACGGGCACCATACCAGATGAAGCTTGTATCCTTAAAAATTATCAGAATGCTATGTTCAAATTTTATTGTAAAAATGAATAAACTCTTTGTTAATGTCTTTATGGTCATTTTATGTGATAGTTATACTGTTTTCACTATTATTTTATACAATTATTATACTATTTTTTATTATTGTCATTTTATGTAACAATTATACTACAGCCATGCCTTGGATTGAGAGCATAATTCGTTCCGGAAACACGCTTGTAATCCAAAACACTCTTATATCAAAATGAAATTCCCCCAAAAAAATTTGTACAGGGATTTTTAATTTAAGCCGTACTACAGTACTTGTATTGCAAGACGTCACTTGTATATCAAGTCAAAAAAATTTAAATAAATATTTAAAAATTTGCTTGTCTTGCAAAACGCTCTCAAACCAAGTTACTTGCAATCCAAGGCATTACTGTATTGGTATTATGGTATTGTTATTGATTTTATTGTGAGAAGCCCCTGCTGAACTGAAAGGTAGGATTTTTTGTTGTTGTTACTAGTTAAAGATTGCTATTGCAAAAATACAAAATAGTGGAATTTTTTTTAGCTAAACTCAGCAATCTGTATAGAATGTTTCTAGTATAGCACAAGTGGGACCCAGAATGAAATCTTGCAGTGTAGAGTGCTGCTTTTCACACACACTCTACACCAGTTTCCACCCCACCAATAGTCAGTCAATAAGCATTCTCAAGTCCTCATCGGGGTGTTTTGGGTCCTACCCACCCACCTTAGGGTTTGTTTTGTTCTAAAGATTTTTTATTTTTTTTATTTTTTGCACTTCTGCAAACCTTAGGTGGGCTTTTGCCATTTTGGCTACATAAGCAACAGCACTGATAGCCTGAACATAGGCAATAAAGGGAATGATCATTCCAACTCTCATGAAAAGGGTCTTACATGTTTTGCATACTATAATCTTTTTGTTGTATTATTTCTATGATGTACCATACTGAGGGCACAATCCTATGGGTTGCACCCTCGAGGCTTGTATGACCCCAAACATGCAGAGTGGGAGGAGTGGCGGAGGCGATCTGGAGGCATTCAAGGTGCAGCTGGACAGCCATCTGTCAGGGATGCTTTGACTCGGATTCCTGCATTGGGCAAGGGGTCGGACTCGATGGCCTTGTAGGCCCCTTCCAACTCTACCTATGATTCTATGATCTCTGCCTCCCTGCACCTCGCACTCTGCATTTTTGCTAGACGGCTGTTTTCGGCCATCTAGCTGGGATGCTTCGGGGGGGGGGGGAAGGAAGGAGGCTGCAGAGGACACAGGATAGCTCGTATCCTGGCCTCTGCAGTCTCCTCCCCTCCCTGCCCACTGGAACATCCCCTTTACCCACTCTCCAAGGTCGAGTTCCCAACCTTGGAGAGGCAGCCAGCACGGTTCTTCCTGCACTGGATGCAAGGAGGGGGGGAGGGGGATCTGAGCACAGATTCTCAGCTCTGAGGTTGGAGCTCTGTTTCCAGCCTCGGAGCTTTGTTTCCAACCTCGGGGCTTTGTTTCCAACCTCGGATCTGGGAATCTGAAGTATCCTATGGCTCCCCAGATGGTGTTTAGAGCCATAGGATTGCTCTCTGAATTAAAAATACAGGAACATAGGAAATGACCATGTGCAGAGTCAGATCCTTGTTTTGTCTAGCTTAGCACTGCCTACCCTCCAGTGGTTGGCAGCAGCTCTCTGGGATTTCAGACAGGAATCTTTCCCAGTGCTACTTAAGAGATGCCAGAGCTTGGCTCTGGGACCTTTTACAGTACAAGTAAAATATGTTCGCGATCACTGAGCTGCAAAGATAAGGAACCATGGGGTGAGGTGTACCACACATATCATTATGGGCTTTTTGCAATATTATTCACAGATTCATATCCCCTAGTCATAAAACATCCTACAAACGCAAAATGACAGCAGACATAGGAACAGGAATTAAGCTTTAGAGATAAACAACTATTTACCCAAATGTCAGGACCGCCAGGATACTTAAGAGATTGTCTGATCCCCTACTGGCCTGCTCAGTTGCTGCTCTCCTTAGAAGATACCTTTCTCGCGGTACCCAAGAGTTTGGAGGTTTGGTCTATCATTGCTCAGAATGATAGAACAAACCTCCAAAATCTTGGGTACCACGAGAAAGGTATCTTCTAAGTAAACAGGGGGCCTTTGGTGTCACAACGCCCACTCTCTGGAACTCTCTACCATTACAAATTAGGCAGGTGCCAACCCTTCTGGGTTTTCGGTGCCTACTAAAAACATACCTTTTCCAGCAGGCATTCCCAGGAAGGTAATCTTGTTATCTGTACATCGCTTAAAAATGTAATATAAGCAATTCATAAATATGGTTAAATAAATAAGTGTCGAAGACCACCAGGAAATGAATAGTGTGCAACACAACCCTGTGCCTGCTCAGTCAGAAGGAAGTCCCACTATGTTCAATGGGGCCTACTCACTAGCAAGCTTGTTTAGGGTTGCAGTTTTAATAGAAAATGAAAGCAAATGGGAGGGAGAACTTCACATTGCACACCCCAATAACTGCGTAAAGACCATGGATTTCCTCTCTTGGATATGTATCATATTAAATAGGGCAATCTAAAGAAAAATATGCTTCGGGCTAACCTGACAAAAGACTTCTTGATACCTACTGGCAACTAGAGCCAGTGTGTCATAGTGGTTAGAGTGTTGGACTGGGACTCGGGAGATCCGGGTTCTAGTCCCCACTTGGCCATGAAGTTCACTGGGTGACTTTGAGCCAGTTACTGACTCTCAGCCTAACCTACCTCACGGGGTTGTTGTGAGGATAAAATGGAGAGGAGGGGGATGACCATGTAAGCCACCTTGGGTTCCTTGCAGGAAAAAAGGTGGGATATAAATATAATTAATAAATAAATACTGCAAAGAATTATAGTAGTTTGTACAGCAATTTTGCAGTGTTCAAAGCGGTTCATGTAGGTTCTCCAGATAACCCTTCCAAAACCCCTGTAAACTAGCATTATTATTACCGTAGTATGGAGGGGGAGGGATGTGCAGTGTGTGGGGGTGGGTGGGATGTGCTACCCAAGCCAGCACATGAATTCATGGTGGAGGTGACATTTGAATCGAGGGCTTTACACTCATAGGTCATGATCTTCATCATTCTACAGAAGTTCTATTGAGAACAGATTTACTTTTACTGAAATTTACTAGTATGTGCCTGAATTTTACTCTCTTTAAAGGCTCTAAAGGGACTTAAGTCACTTGGGAGGTTATCATTAATAACCACCAAATACTGCATGTCAATAGCATGTTTCCCTATAAAACAGGTGAAACAGCTCTGGCTGGTGAAAGACGACGTCAACGTTTGAGTGAACAAAGCTTCTTATCAAAGAGATTGGGAAAATATACACAGTGGGAATTGGTTGAGGACAGATTAGTAGGTGGCTGACATTTTCTTTTATGTTATTATGTTACTAGCAACCCAACTAGGACATACACAAGTAGAAGCCTTTAATCAGTCCCTTTAAAGGTGAATGACTAAGGGTGCAATCTTATGCAAGTTTAGACAGAAAAAAAGGCCTACAACTCCCAGCATGCCCTAGCCATGTCCTATGTATGTTTAGACCAAAAAAAATAATAATCCTACAATTGGCTGGGGCATGCTGGGATCTGAAAGACTTTTTTCTGTCTAAACATGCATAGGATTGTGCCCTAAAACGGCAGTCCTAGATACACTTACCTGAGAATAAGCCCCATTGAACTCAGTGGGACTTACTTTCTGAGTAGACATACATAGAATTGCACTGTAAGGCTGCAATCCTATACATACTTACCTAGGAGTAAGTGTCATTGAACACAGTGGGACTTACTTTTGAGTAAACAGCCATAGGATTGTGCTGCTAGGTTTCAATCTTATAAAACCTACCTAGGAGTAAGGTACATTAAACTCAGTGGGAACCATTTCTTAGTAGACATGGATAGGATTGTGCTGCCATAGCACTATTTTTTGTTGTGCAAGTCCTTAAGGCTGTGCTTAACTTTTCACAAATGGATAATGTACAAGGCACAACAAGGGTAATCACACCTGTACAAAGTTTTACATGCATAAAAATATACAGGATCACAGTAATGAACTACATTCGAGTTTTCTGCTAGGAAAAACACCAGCATTCTAGGGAAAGTAAATATGAGCATAGATCATAGTTACCGTTAACTTGATACTGTAGGTCACTAGCGTCACATAAACTTTTGTGGCCTAGTTTAACACCGCATGTGTTATTTTAAGTAAACATGTTAAAGTATTTATGACACAAGCCTTCTCTTAAGCCGACCTACGTTCTGATATTAGTCCAATATAATTTTACAACACGTGTGGTTTTTAACAGCATGTACAATACTTGTAAAGGGTGTAAAATAGAAGCCATAACCCTTTCCTTCCATGAAGCCACTGCACTCCCAAGACCATGTATGCCAGTGCATACTTCAGGTGAGGAGTTAAACGCATGAAAAAGAGCACAAACCCCTCGCCAAACATCCTGATGTAATCATTAAAGCAAGAATGCAGTTTTGTTTTTGGTCTTCTTCACTTGCAAACGTTCAGCTATTCACTACCTGCCAATACAGCTGTCACCATTTTTCAGGTGCTAAGAGACTTGGGCAAGGGGCAGCCTCTAACGTCTCTGACCCCATAGCCTTCGCGAGGGCGCAAGGCAAGGGGAAAACACCAGCAATATTTGCCCTCGTGGCTTTGTACGAAGGCCCGACCTCCTTACTTATCATCATGCGAGGCTTTCTGCAAGCCGGTTCAGCCATTCAGCAAAGCTATGCAAGCCGACGACGCTCCTTACCCATTGCAATACTGTCCGCATAGACTTTCCTTTGCCTGCGCTAGCACATTGACGGAGACTCGGAGCATCGAAGCCGCTGCCATGCTGCTTCCCCGCCTCCCCGTCGCGACCTCCCGCTAGACGCCACCTCCTCCGGCTCGCTCCGCTTCTCGCTCTACTTGCGACGGCAGAAGCACGGAAGGAGGCGGGGAAAGGGAGTGGCGGCCAAATCGGCCAATAGCGGTCCCCATAGGCAGCCGAGCACCAATCAAAGCAGACGCTCTCCTGTCGCTGACCTGCCACGGCTACACCCCCGAGGCCCTGGATAGGCAGCCCAAGAGGCATTCATAAGGCAGGCGCTGCCCTGTTTAGGGTCCCGTGCGGCAGCTGTAAGAGCAGCCCTTGCTTCTGCTGATCGGGCCATAGGCAGTAGTGCGGGGAAGGGAGCTGCGCTGCGCTGCGCTGCAGAAACGCGCCAGCTACCTAGAAGGTGCTCTTTTACCTGAGCCAGGCTTCTTCTTGCAGCCTGGATGAACCCTACGTTTATGCAGGGGTTTCTCTCCCCCTTTCTCTCTCCTAGAGATAAGGCATTACAGAGAAGAGAAAAGCAGGGAATCAAAGAGATTTTTCTTAGGACTGCGACTCAAGAAACACTTACTTGGGAGCAAGCCCTGTGGATATCCGTGGGGCTGACTTCCACGCAAAAGGCGTGATTTTACCTGGTCTGTTTAAAACAATTCTAGACCACCGTTCATCCAAAAATGGAAGAGTAGAAAAAAATTAAAAAACAAAAACAAAACACCATTATAGCTACAACACTAAAAACAAACACAAAAATCATAACAATTTTTGAGAGGGGGCAGACCAGCCTTCCCCGACTGAGTGCCCTCCAGATGTGGGAGTAATGATGAGAGTTGTGGTCTAACACAACCTTCCCCAACCTGGTGCCTTCCAGATGTTTTTGACTTCAACTCTCATCAGTCCCAGCCAGCATGGTAAATGGTTAAGAATGCTGGGGAGTTGTAGTCCAAAACATGTGGAGGGCACCAGGTTGGGGAAGGCTGGTCTAACACATCTGGAGGGCACTCAGTTGAGGAAGGTTGCAGCAAACAATAAAATTCATTTGATGATCTCAATAAGATTGCCCTGCATAGTTCTTTTCTCCAGCATTCCTGCAGTCCAACGCTATTCATGCAAGTAAGTCTGTCCAGGTCCAAAGGGACATACCCCCAAATAAGTGTTACAACTTACTTGGGAGACAAGCCCTACTGAATTCTGCAGAATTTACTGCTGAGTCAACATTGATTTACAGTCAGTCATACCTCTGCTTTTTTGTGTAACTTTAGCTATATGTGGCTTGTATTATTACTACTATGTATTTATTTATATCTTACCTTTCTGCCAAAACATGGTGCTCAAGGTGGCTAACAAGAAAATCCAGATTAAGAACAAAAACTTAATGACATAACAAAAACAAATAAAAACAATTAAAAAGCACAACAATAAAAGAAATAAACAGCACAACCAATCAAAAAACTCTTTGGCAACAGATCAGGTTATATGCCAAGGGCCTGCCTGAATAAAACCATCTTTACCTGCTGGCAGAAGGACAATAAAGAGAGAGAGCTGACCTAGACTCTGTTGGCAGGGATTTCCAGAGCCTTGGAACAGCCACTGAGAAAGCCAAACCCTCTCTCATGTCCCCACAAAACATCCCTCTGATGGCGGCCGTACTGAGAGTACCACTACCACCATTACTTTTAAGTATTTTTAATCCTGCCTTTCTGTAAAAACTACCAATGTGGCATACAATGTATCAAAACAATAAGAACAGTTCCCTTGAGGTGTTCAGTCTAGGTCACTACTACAGCTGATGTTTCTATAAGGGGTTCTGGATATGGATATTTCCCACTTCGAAATGCTGCATTATTCTTCTATGCTCCTTTAAGCTTGTAGTGGATATTCACACATACAGGGTTTCTCTACATGAGGCATTTATTGTGCACTCATGATTCCTCCCTCATGGTAATTTGCGGGTGTTTTACATGACATCGTCATCCTCCAGGGCCTCTCCTGTGCTTTCCAAGCATTTTGGCGGCTTTTTTTTTAGACCAAGGAAAATGTAGTATTATCTGGAAATGGCGGAATGAACCAGAATGAGAAGCTTGTGTATTTTTGCAATTCCACTATACTGCAGTGCCACCTTGTGGTTGTGTTATGGAACATATAGAAAGGCAGAGAAAGAACCCCCCCCCCCGGTGGGGGGGAACACGTGTGAAGGAGCTGATCTTAATTCTGCAAAGAATCCGGAAGCAGAAGCCTCAGTAAAGTGGCAGGTTAAAAGCCTCATGTAGAAATTCACAATCCCAATCTTGCAGGGCTGGCCCATGAACTTTTGCTGCCTAAGGTGGAGCAGCAGATAGTATCTCAGCTTCTCCTCCCCCCCCCACCCCCAATGCACAAGGCCAGTCTATCTGAGGCAGAAAATCCCACAAGCACCTCTCTCCCTTCCTGGCAATAAAAATACAATAATAATAAATTGAATAATTAACCATTTGCTGCCCTTTAAAATTGGCTGCTTGAGGTGACTGCCTTGGCTCACTCTACCTGCCTAATGATAAGGCTAGCCAATGAGTCAAGTGCTGCATAAAGCAAGTGCTGAAATGAGTGGAATCCCTCATTTCTGGATTGGGACAGGTCAGCGGAGCTCCGTAATGTGAACTTCAGTGACCTGCCCCATTCTGGAAATGAGAATTTCCAGTTGTTTCTGGTTCCTATCCGAAGTGTTGTGTAAGTGGTGGGTCCCATTGGTGTTTGAGCAGAGTTGGATACTGCCCATAATCAAAATCTCACAACACAAATACTGGAAAGAAATTTACAATTTTGTATCTAAGAAATTAGAACTTTATTCTCTCAGGTCAGGCCTTCTTGTGAAATTCATGCTTGAGAACCTGGGGGTTTTGACCTGGAAAAATGCAGTTTCTGATGGTGATCATTTGCAGATTTCAACTGTAAATCAAATATTCATTACATTTTATTCCAGATTCCCAGGATAATCTGTTTAAGCACTGATGTAATAAAATGATGTGTGAGAAATTAGCACAAAAGTTAGTATGCTGCGTCCTAGGTATTAATGCATTATAACAATTTTGCTGGTCTTCTGTTTTTTGTTTCAAGTAAGCAGTCATGAAAGCTTACTACTGTGTTAAATTGCCATTACAAAAAAATGTTCCAAAGGGGTCAACAGAGCTGTAGTATTGATAGAGTTGCCACTAATAATACAGCCTCTCAAACAAATTTGTGTATATTTTCAGAAATTGTACGATATTTAAAATGTAAACAGAGGCATTAACTGCTTGTTAATTGCAAAGCTTATTTCTACACACTATAACATTTTTGTCTCCCCTGTATTAAATATATGGGTGCCCATAACATTTAAAATGCCTTTCAATATGAAAGCAAAGGCTAAAAATGTCTATAAAAAGGAGATTTCAAAATATTCACAAGCACTAAATAGGCTTTCTAGGAATGCATGATTATGCTGAAAACCATGTCACAAAAATGAACTGTTAACAAGCATTACTTTACCAGTAGTAGGATGACTGCCAGTCTTTAATTGGCTTGAAAGCTATTCTTCCATCAATGGGGCATTGTGTCCTAAAGGCAATAATACTGGCTTTATGGTTTGGTGTTCAACAGTAAAGGGGTGGGAGTGGGGGTGAAATCCTTGGTAACTCTGATATGAAACAAATTTTCTCTGCCACTTCCCCCCAACATATTTGTTATCTTTAAATATTAAGTTCAGTCTGTAGAAATGAAGAAGATGGAAGTTCACATAAGCAGCCAAATCTTACCTCCAGTAGACCGACCAGCTTACTTACCGGTACCTCCAATAAGTATCTAAGACTGTATTGCTGAATCTAGTTTTCAAAAAGAATAGTTTATTAAGGGTGCGATCCTATGCATGTTTAGACAGAGAAAAGTCCTACAACTCCTAGCATTCCCCCTCCAACCATGCTGACTGGGGAATGCTGGGAGTTGTAGGACTTTTTTTCTCCCTAAACATGCATAGGATTGTGCCCTAAGTGGTTCAGAAATGATTCTGAGTTTAATGTCCAAACGTGGTAGATTAAGTGTGCAATCCTATGAATGTTGTGAACCGCCCAGAAAGCTTCAGCTATTGGGCGGTATAGAAATGAAATAAATAATGTTTAGACAGAAAAAAAGTCCTACAAATCCCAGCAAGTTCAACCAGCCAAATGTTGTTCACTCTCTCTCTCCTCTCAAATGCCAATGTATTTGGGGCCCTGAAAGTGGTCTGAGGACATATGATGCTGCCTGCTGCTACCTTGTTAAAGGTACGAGAGATTACTGCTAGTTGGAAGGAGGATCAGGGTATGAGGTAGAAATCAGGGCCCACATCAGAAGTTGGTATTGGTGGGCACCTGTTGAGGACTGCACTCCAACAGCACCCGCACTGGCAACCCCTAAAGCCACCTGCCCCTACTTTTCCTCCTCCCTCTAAGCAAGTGGGTAGAGACAGGTGCAAAAAAAAGGAGCATCCATTTATGCTTGTCTTGCCCTGGGCAGCTTGTAGATTGGGTTTGGAAGGGGAGGACAAACACTGACAGCTGTGAGAAGGGCATGGGCCCACTCAGAGAAGGGGCCCACTCATGTTATCTTCCTCAAGGGCTCTCCAAAACCAGGAGGTGGATTTGTAGAAATGGAAAACAGCTATTGATGTTTGATTGGAGCCTGGAGGACTGTGCAGACCAGGGTTCAAATCCCTGCTCCGCCATGAAACTCACTGAGTGGCTTTGGGTAAATCAATATGATTTAGCCCAGCCTTCCCCATCCTGGCAACCTCCAGATGTGTTGGACTGCAACTCCCATTATCCCCAGTCATTACGTATATCACAGCATTGTTATGTGGCTAAAATGCTCTGAGCTTCATGGGGGAAGCTTGGGATACAAATTCCACCCTCAGATGGTTTTACTTAATGGAGTTTGACCTTGTTGGATAAACTGGTCAATTATATCAGGCTTCAGTCCTCAAATATTGTAAAGTGCAAGCTGTATTTTCTCCCTACCAGCACAAGTATTTTTATGAGGACTCTTGTGAATAAATCTAGTCCATATAACTTTCAGTGCAATCCTATGCCTGCTTTCTCAGAAGAAGTCAAATTTTACAGTGCTCAGAAGCCTGCTGAAAGAGCTGTGTCTTTGCTATATGGCAAAAAGTAAGGAGCAAAGAAACTATGTGGGACTCCTTAGGGCAGGGATGGGAAACCCTTTTCCTGTATTTTAATTAATTAATTATATTATATTTATACCCCGCCTTTTTTCCTGCAAGGAACTCAAGGCGGCTTACATAATCCTCCTCCTCTCCATTTTATCCTCACAACAACCCTGTGAGGTAGGTTAGGCTGAGAGTCAGTGACTGGCCCAAGGTCACCCAGTGAGTTTCATGGCCGAGCGGGGACTAGAACCTGGATCTACTGAGTCCCAGTCCAACACTCTCACCACTACGCCAGGTCAAACCCTGGTCGGTGTCTGCATTCCGGCAGTTGGTGTGGCCAGAGCAAAAAGTGGGTGGACTGACAGATGTGACTCTTACCATTGTTCAGTAAATACATTTGCATCCAGGCATTCTCCTTCCCCAACTTGGACACATTTCCTTCCATCAGCTTTGTAGCAGGGAGGCAGAGCAAGGAGGACTAACGAATATCAGTAAGCCAGAGCAGAGTCTGGGAAGGGGTCATGGTCAGGGAAGAGTCCAGAGGTCTGGACTAAGAGGCCTGGAGATCTGCATTCGGTCCATGGACCAGAGGTTCTCTACTTCTGCCTAAGGGAGAACATTCCACAACAAAGGAGCCACAACCAAAAAGGCCCTGTCTCTTGTAGCTATTTGTTGAACTACAAGATGATGGGGGACATAGAAAAGGATATCTAACATTGATCTGAGTGTGTGTGTGTGTGTGTGTGGGTGTGTGTGTGTGTGTGTGTGTGTATCCCTCACCCACATACAGAGTATATGAAAAGAAATGGCCTTTAAGGTACCCTGGTCCCAGGATGTTTAAAGGTTTTAAAGGTAATGCTTTATATTCCCCCACCCATGGAGTAAGGATATTCATAAAAGGTATGTTGTTGTTACTATTGCAATATTTCTAAGCCCCAGATAAGAATTTATGACAAGCAACTAGGAAGTACATGTCCCAGGGAGAAGGGTTGACAATATTTGGGCCTTGAGCCATGTCTGAGTTTGCCCAATCACTAGCACCATATATGGTCTAAGCATTCCCACTTTATTTATTTATTTATTTATTCATCATCATCATCAGGCGATCACTCGTGACCGAGTAAGATTGTCTTCCAGGATAAAAGGAGGAAATTCTAAAGAAGATTGTGTAGACTCTAGCGATGGGTCCGTAAGTGACTGTGGAGGCCAATTCTAGATCCACACAGCTTCCCACAGTGAGGACACAGGTTACCAGATACAAGATGGTCCTGTAAAGGATTCATTTGACGTGCTTTTCGCTTAGCACGTTTTCTCCCTTTCACCTTGCACTCGGGCTTTCTTCAAAGTCCATGGAACCTTTGTGAAAGGCCAACCTCCAGTTAGATCGTCATGGCCCAGAGCTTCCCAGTTTTCGATGTTTATATTGCATTTTTTTTAGATTAGCCTTATGAACATCTTTAAACCTCTTATATTGACCACCGATATTCCGCTTTCCATCCTTGAGTTGGGAGTAAAGTAACTGCTTTGGGAGACGGCAGTCAGGCATTCGAACAACATGACCGGCCCACTGAAGTTGGCGTTGAAGGATCATTTTTTCAATGCTAGTAGTCTTTGCTTCTTCCAGTACACTGACATTTGTTCGCCTATCTTCCCAAGTAATTCGCAGGATTTTCCGGAGGCAACGTTGATGAAACCTTTCAAGGAGGTGGAAGTGACGTTTATAGATAGTCCATGTTTCGCAGGCATACAATAAAGTTGGTAATATAATGGCTTCATAAACCAGTGTTTTGGTCTTCTTACAAATATCCCGATCCTCGAACACTCTATGTTTCATTCGAGAAAATGCGGCACTTGCGGAGCTCAGACGATGCTGGATTTCACTGTCGATGTTAGCTGTAACAGAAACATAGCTGCCAAGATAGAGAATATGATCGACATTTTCCAGTATTGTCCCGCCAAGCTGGATAGATGGCATCACCAAAGGATTGGCTTGCACTTGCTGATGAAGCACTTTGGTTTTTTTGATGTTAAGTGAGAGACCAAGTTTTTCGTATGCTTCTGCAAAAGCATTTAGGATAGTTTGGAGATCATCCTCTGAATGTGCGGAGACCACATTATTTACATTTATATAGCACCTTATCTGCCAGAAAGCCAGAAAGGTGGTGTACAGCAATTTAAAACACAATAAAAAGATAAAAAGAATAAAACACTATATTAAAACAGAATAGCAATAAAAATAGTGGCTGGTTACCCATGGAAGGCCTCCTGAAATAAAGATGTTTTCAGGAGGTGCCGGAAACAGCACAATGTTGGTGCCTGCCTGACTTCCAGAAGCAGGGAGTTCTACAGAAATGGAGCCACCACACTGAAGGCTCTTCTCTGGGTGGACTCCAAAGGGGCCATGATACTATACAAAATACCAGAACAAAGGTTTTAAAACCCAGAAAAATGTGATAGCGCCTTTATTGATAAGACTGTGAATAGGGGTGTGAACTGATTCAACACAGAGAATTAAATCCCACTAGGGCTTTCTTCCAAGCGGGTGTGCATAGGATTGCAACCTATAGATTTTTTTTTTTTTAAGGGAAAAGGAAGTGCAAATAGTTAAACTGCAAATATTATTTGAGTAAATGAATGATGAAATATTCTAAAATCACCATGGCACAAACACAATATTCAGACATGCTCATGTAGCTTAAAACAATGCCTTTCTGCAAATAGGATGTTGACAAGGTGGTTGTTTTTTTTTGCATAGAACGCCTATAGCTGAAGAGGGTAAAGTATGAGTCCTTGGAAGCTGTTTTAAAAGGCAGGGTCCCTCAGCAGTCAAGAAGTACATTCAATAGGTTAAGGGTAATGCAACAGGTCTTGGAGGAGTGGGTATACGGGACCGAGTATTGTTGTAGCCGGAACCCCAAATTTATCTCCATGTGCCAATCTCTTTTATCTGTATTAAACTATAAATCCTGAATAAACTGATAGTGATTTGAGACAGCTAGCAATAGCCATCTATCTTTTAGACAAAAGGTTTCACAGCAGCATTGCAGTCTAAGATGCAGAGTATTTCTGTCTATGACGTGGTGTGCAGGAAGTAAAAAAAAAAGTGTGTGTGCTATAAATAAGAAATGAAACACTCCCCCAGACATGGGTCTCCAATACACATAGATTAATTACACACCAGAGAGCAAAATCATAGTGAGTTCAAGCACTTAATTCACAATTTGCATTTATTAAAAAAAACATTCCCTTACTTTAACAATACAGTCATCCAACTGTGAAGTAACAGCAATTCAGATGTGCTCACTGACAGAAAATGTGGTTTCTTATGCCCATTGTACAATGCAAAGCTGCCAAGTTTCACACCTTTGGTCTTTATTTTTCCCCCCCTTCTCTCTCCACCCCATACATACACACATACACAATTAACGTGTCTGCTCTCACCTATATCCCTTTGGGAAAAGTCACACATTTCATCAATCTCACTCGTACATGATTTAAATAACCTGGCAACCTTTGAATAGATTTAGTTCATCAATTCCAATTAAGAGTTGGCAAAGAAATCCAAAACACACAGGATTTTCTCCTGAGTAGGCAATGCTAGCAATAAGTTATTTCCAATATATTCCAAAGGGATGCCTGCCTGCCATTTCTCTAGAAGTATGGGCACAATGATTCATTTTAGTACCCAGAAATCAAACATTGTCAAATTAAGCATAACAGGAATATCATTTATAATGGAAAAATGCAGATGCAGAGTGATGTCAAAAGTAATTTTCTGGTAGATTATTTTAGATGAAAAGTACACTGTACACCAACTTCCTGTTTAAGTGATGACTGAGATATACCTTTCACATTTCATAGTTACCTCAGACTTTTGTGGAGGATTGGTGCAAAAATGAGACTACATCCATAATGAAGCATTTAAATCAACTTCTCTGAAGTGCCACTCTGCATTGGTACCATCATGTGGTATCATCATTACACTTTGTTTTCATCATCTAAAGTTTTGTTCTTTAACAGTGCAGAATCCTTTCTATTGCTGCACAATATACAGATGTACATGATGATGCTGGTATTGCATGATAAAGGTATTTCAAGGTTTTATGGTTGTGTTTGGAAAACTTTTCTAAATGTGAGTTTTAAAATAACCTTTTTTGAAGGTTTTCAAAAGTAGAAGAGGAAATTAGTAACATCATTTTATTTATTTATTTATTATATTTATACCCTGCCTTTTTTCCTGCAAGGAACCCAAGGCGGCTTACATAATCTTCCTCCTCCTCTCCATTTTGTAGGCCAAAAGCATCTGGGGACCCAAGGTTGGAGAAGACTGCTCTAGAGTCTAGTGACTAATCACTATAGTCTAGTGCAGAGCCAAATCCAGCCTTCCTGGGGTCCTCAGGTGGCCCCACTCCTTTCCTCTGACCACCAATTGTTTGGTGGCTTCCCAGCTTTTGTGCAGTTTTTTTCCCTATTCTAAAAGGTTGAAAAGCCTCTCCTAAGGCTTAGCTACTGGTAGGAAGAGCTTTAAGCTAAAATATGCTGGTATTTTTTGGCCCTGCTTCTTTTGCTTTAGAATGTGCCTCCTGAGAGACTTCCGGGTGAATATGGAGCTTTGAAAGCCGCACAGCAATTCTGTGGGGCAGCTGGTACAGCATTTCCTGGCCAGATAATGTCTCAGGCTGGGGGATCTACTTCTCCTTAGAGAAGCGAAGATCTGAGGTTACCCCCAAATTATCTCATAGGGTCATAAATTGCTTTTTGTCTGTCTTATGACGGATAAAGGCGGCGGGTGATCTGAGGTGGGGGAAAACGGTGCTGTATTCGGAGACCGGTTTTACCGATCATTAGAAGTATGCATGTTCGCTTCCAAAATAAAGGAGTACATCTGGAGTGGCTAATTTGGAATCTTTCTGCAGCAGAGTGGGATTTATAATTAACTGTAAGTAGACTATGTTTATCTGGGAGGCGAAAAAGATAAGAGAGGAAACCTGAAAGGAGGTCTATAAATCTTATATGTTTGGAAGCGTCTTGGAAATATCTATACGCAAGGCAAGATGTTTGCAGTTGCAGCATTCTTAAACCTGTGGAACGAAATGAACGAACTTCTAAACAGATTGGAAGTAAGAATCCAGACTTTGAACGTAAATCTTAAAGTGGATCAATCAGAAGAACAACGTAAGACAGATTTCTTTACAGGACCGGCAGAGGAGAAGACAGACGAAGTAAATAAGGACTTGGGAAACTTACCAGAAATTCACAGAGACTGTGAAGTTATAATTGGATTGAATTGGCACGAGAAGACAGTTCAGCAAGAAGTTGTGACGCACTTTTAAAAATCTAAGATGGCGGAGCCGGAGACCGGTATGCAGGAGCCCACAAAACAACAGAACAAGCTGATTTCATTCTTGCTTCAAAACCTGGAACTTAATGATTATCCCTTTGACAGAGGAAAGCAATGAAAGAGACTATCTTCATGGTCTTTTATTGGCAAAAGATAAAGGGTTGATGTATACTGTATTACGTGTCTAGTTGGAAATATAATCTTTTGATTTTAAATATTAATGGCAAAGGTAAAGGGACTGCTTATATGACTTATTTGAATTTTAAATATTAATGGTGATGTAAGAGAAATTATTATAATTAAGGTATAATTATATTTGGTCTGTTTGTCTTTTGTTGTTGTTGTTGGGGGTGTTGTTTTGTGGAGGCTTTGAAGTATTAAAGGAGAAGGTCTTTTGTTTTTTGTTCTATAAGTAGCATGATGGCTTATGTGCTTCTGGTGTTTTGTCAGATGTCACTTATTTCTTAATTTTTAGACTTATCTTTCTTTTCTTTTCTTTAAAAAAAATATCTTGGAGATTAAAAGTGAAGGAATTTCTGTTTAGATAGAAAGAAATAATGAGTAATTGTAATAATACAAATGTGTTTATTAGATGGTTAGGTACTAGAGAGTGCGGGGGGGAGATACAAAATGCTTTTGTTATGTGGTCACTTGCTAATTAGTTTATAGTTACTTTTTACTTTTGGGATTCTTAATATACTGTATTTTGGAATTGAAAACACTATTTAATGAAACTATAGGTTTTCTTTTTTGGTGTATCTATAAATGTTGAATTTAATAGATTAAATAGTTGATGTATATTGGGGGAGGGTGGAGACCTCTGGTGTTTGTTCCTTTTAGGGTTCTTTTTTGCCAGTAACTGGAAGTGATTTTTTGTTAACAGAAAAGATTTTAAGAATAACTGTGGTTGATTAAGCTGTGGAGAAGATTGGAAGTCCATTATTGTGTTTGTGTTTGTTTGTTTGTTATGAATAAAAATTAAAAGTTTAAAAAAAAAGAAAAAAAGAATGTGCCTCCTAAGAATGTGCCTCTCCAGAATGGAATTTGGCCCTCAGGCTGAAACAGGTTCAGCACCCTTAGTCTAGTGCCTATATCCAATAAAATAACAGCCACAGGCTAGACCAAGTAATTTCATAGATTTCATAGATCATAGAGTTGGAAGGAGCCTTCAAGGCCATCGAGTGCAACCCCCTGCTCAGTGCAGGAAACTAGAGGAGGGGTCTCCCATCCAAGTAATAACCAGGCCAGACCCTGCTTAGCTTTCCACGCTCAGACAAGCTGATGCCAGCAGTAAGCCACACTACTCCACTGTTAGCTCTCTGCTGCCTTGAAACTAGTGCAAGAAGACCTAACAGCCAGGCTGGAGAACCATGACACAAAATGTAAGCAAAAATGTTTAGAATCAACAGCACTTGCGCCATGCCACGCAACTTTTGCTCTGTTAGATAACAACAATAAGAATGAGCAGTGGACAAAGAGAAATGGCATTACCCCAGCAGGAACAGAGTGGGGATGAAATGCAGTAGTAAACTAGATGGCTACCGCTTCTGGTTTAGAAAGTTCATTGCTCCCCCAATGAACCAGGGAAGCTAGTTTCACATTTGCCCAAAACATAAGCATCCAAGGAAGAGGAATCACTATACACTCACTTCCTTTGCTTTTTGAAATAATTTGTATTCCTTTAAACTTTCTTTAAACAATTATGAAATACCGGTAACAAAATTTTAATGATAAGGAACAGCAGAACACCCCCTCCCCATTTTCTGCTATTCCTTCTGTTACTCCACTAACGTGAATAGCACTTTATTTTTGCCTCTTCTCATATATATATAATATATATATATATGAGAAGAGGCAAAAATAAAGTGCTATATATTTAAAAAGTCCGTGCTACCTCATATTTTGTTAGTTTCTGCTTTGTCGTCCTGAATATATATTTTTTAAGCATTGACCTGTGGTCTGTTGTTTTCGCTATCAGTGTAATTTTAGGCTTCAATGGAACAATGGAGTTGGGGGGGGGAATGTTGCCAGACCATAACAATAGTCTTTGGTTTTGTTTTTAAAAATTATATTTGGATTTTAAAATTCCATCTGTATCTATTCTGAGAGCTCTGGCTAGCTTCCAACACATTTAGGGTACCACTAGCTCCTGACCTATTGTTTTAACAGTCCCAGAATAATGAGGCTTTATACAGAAGAGATGACTCCTTCCCACCTGTCCAGATACAGTCACAGTCAATTTTCCTGCTTGTGTCCAATATTAAAGCAGGATTCCTCGCTCTGCATCACCATTCCTGAATAACATCCCACTGCTTTGAAGATGTTACAGCTACAGCTGCTATCTCCTAATTAAGAACTGGTAGCCCTAGACACATGATGAACCCAAAGAAAAATATTTGTCTTGAAAAATACAAGACTTAGACTGCAAATCCTCACTCACTTATCTGGGAGTAAACCCCATTGAACTCAATGGGATTTGCTTCTGAGTAGACATTAATAGGATTTCACTGTAAATCAACCTCTGTCCCAAGATAGATTTGAGGGTGGCTTTCACATACTGGCCTTTAAAAGGTAGGCCAAATAAAAGATTAATGCATCTGGAATAGGCTCAATCACCACTTTATATACTAGAAACCCACTGATGGTTACCCATATCAACAGGCTTCGAACTTCCACCTAGAGCATACCGAAGCCCTACAATTTGTTCTAACTAATCAGACAGGGACTCACGCCTTTAAAAAAATTACATCAAGCATTCTTTAAACCACAATATTCACCTGATGAATTGGAAAAAGTGATCTAGTTCAGATTGGTATCTAGGAATAATCTAGTACAGGGTTGGATGTTAAACAAAATATGTCTGGCGGGGGCAGGGCGGGGAACAAACTGGGCGTGATTGTTGCTGCTGTCCCAAATTCTAGTTTATAATCGTCTCAGGGTGCAATCCTTTGCATGTTTAGAAAAACTATAACTCCCATGCTGGGAATTGTCATTTTTTCTGCCTAAACATGCATAGGATTGTGCTCTTAATTATCTTTATTTATTTATTTATTTATTTATTACATTTCTATCCCGCCTTTTTTCCTGCAAGGAACTCAAGGCAGCTTACATAATCTTCCTCTCCATTTGATCCTCACAACAACCCTGGGAGGTAGGTTAGGCTGAGAGTCAGTGACTGGCCCAAAGTCACCCAGTGAGCTTCATGGCCGAGTGGGGACTAGAACCCGGGTCTCCCGAGTCCTAGTCCAACACTCTCACCACTACGGTACACTGGCTCTCTCGAGGGAGTCCTGTTAAACCTATTGCAGCAAAAACAACGAAGAGTCTTGTAGCACCTGAAAGGTTAACGAATGTATTATGACATAAGCTTTCTTTTTTAAATTTTTTAAAATTTTATAATAACATAAACAAATCAAATACAATCAAACACGTGCTCCTATCACCTTGGGACCAATATAATAAACAACTACTACTTATCTATACCATTAATCCTACATTCAAAAAATACATCAAATCTTGACATGGTGTAGTCCCCTTTCCCTCAATTAAAACATAATCTAAAAATAATCCCCATATATCCTTAAAATTGTTTTTCTTTAATTGTCCCCTTTTACATTTGATATTACAAGTTAACATATCATTTAAAGCCATATCTTACACTTCCTTATACCAGTCAGTAATAGAGAAAACTTGATGAACTTTCCATTTTCTTGCTATCATTAATGTACCCGCCGTTAACAGATTTACAATTAATTCTTTAACATTTTGCGGACCAGCCACCTTTTCCGTTATTGATAACAATGCTAATTTAGGACAAACCTCTAAATCAATACCAGTAATTTCCGATATTTCTTCAAAAACCATTTTCCGGACATAAGCTTTCTTATACCAGAATAAATTCATTAGTCTTTCAGGTGCCACAAGACTCTTCGTTGTATTAATTATGTCTGCATAACTCCTCCTACTCTCCATCATCGGATGTATTATAAATGGCATACTGGGAGCAACTTCATCATGGCCAGGTTTTTGTTTGTACATCCAGCCCGATGAAGAGCTCCGTAGAAGCCGAAAGCTTGCTCACGACTTCGTGACATTTTGGCTGATCCTAATACGGGACTGGAGCCCCCCTCTGAGTGAGGTGAGCATAGCCTAAGTGTAACTAACCGGGTCGCCGTCGTCTTTCCTTGTACCAGTTCAAAGATGGGAGGGGGGCGGGGAGAGAGAACACGAAGGGAAGGCAACCGGACTATAGGATGACGCGCCAGTTACCCGCATCGATTCGGGAACGTCACGTGGAAGGAGAGAGATGCTCATACGCACGGCCCGGAAGTGACGTACGGGGGGCCGTGCTATGAGGCACTAATGGCGGCTGTGGGTTGACGCTGTTGAAGTCGCCACCATCCTGATAGGTAAGAGGCCTAGTCAGCCAGTGGCTGTTGTTTTCCCTGCTCATGTTAAGCGCGGGGTAAGTTTGTTTACCCTCAGCGCCTCTTTTTTTCTGGCATTGGTCTTGTATGTCGTAATAACGCCGCCGTCACCACCGGGCTTGGCTAACCGTTGCGTACTACAGTTGAGTGGAAAGGGGTGTGTGCGGGGCTGATGGTGCGTATGTATGTGAGAGCGAATATGTGAGTTCTTGCCCTTGTTGAGGTGATTTAGGGGCAGGGTCTGTTGTCCATTGGTGGGAGAAGTGGGTCAGACTTGGTTGCGTGTGAATGCGTAATTACAACATTGGGTGGCGGTCGCGGGGACGGCCGAACCCGGCTGAGAAGGATTCCAAGGTTATGGTGGGATGGAAAATGGCGAAGATGATGTCTAACGTAACACTTTGTTTAATCTGATGTATGTGGGGTGTTACGTAAGTTCTGAGAGGATTATGGAAAAGGAGTGCTAGTTTGGAGAGGTTAGACTGGCGAGAGGGAAAGTACTGTAGCAAGCGAGGAGGAGGTTGGCGAGAGAGCAGGTGAATCTACTTGGGAGATATGAGTGGACCCGGTCGTATGGCTGTTCTGCAAGCGTAGTGTTGCAGAGGGGGCGTATCAAGTGCGCGCTCTCCCGCCCCTCACGTCACTAATTTAGGAAGAAAAAAGGGAGAATTTGAACTTGCAACTGTGTGGAGGCTTTTTCATAATAACGGGTTGTCTTTGTAGCAGGCAGAGAAAGAAACCAAATGAGTGCAGTCTGTCTCATTGGTAATAGTATTGTCTTGGTTATAGTACAGCTTGGTGTTTCAAATCCACTCATTGTGAAGTGTGTAAACAAGGTGCTTTCTGAGTTCCAAGCTACTTTCACTTTTGGTAGCTTTCACTGCTTGCAAATTCTATATGGACTTCTGTACTTAAAACACAACAGTAACGGGTGACTACTCTTTGTTGATAAGTAACAATACTGTGCTTTGTAGATAATTCTTCCAGACACAGTAGCAACTTTTTCTTGTTGGTATGGGTTTGATCTATACAACTTTCTGGGGTGGGGGATGCGAGAGGGGGTGGAGGTGTTTGTGTGTGAGATCTTATACCCTTAAATTACAAATGCTGCCTGTACGTCTGTATGCATATTCTCCTTGGATTAAATAACCATTGAAGCTTCATGCCTATTATATCAGTGGGTGGTGTGTGTTTTTAAGCTAGTTCTCATGTAACTATTTAGATGAAGTAGTTTTGGTAAGTTATTTATAAACATCAGTTACAAAGTTGGTTTTGAGTGAACTTGAGGAATAGTCCTCTTCAATGCTGCTATTTGCCATGGAAACCAAAAGAGTACATTTATTATGGTTGCACCTAGTGGAACAGTAAGAATCAACTGGCATACACTTATTCCTGGATATAAAATATATAAAAAGTATGTTGCATTGTATCCAACAGGGCGTTAAGAACATAATAGGAGCCATACTAAATCAGACTAGTACTGTTCTGTTCACTTATTGGCCAACCAGCTGCCTGTGAGAAGCCCACAAGTAGGACATAAGTGCAATAGTACCTCCCCACTAAATTCCATTGAATGCAATAAATCTTAAATCTTAGTAGAACACATTCAGGCTGCAATTCTATACGCAATTACAGTACATGGAAATAAGTCACACTGAGCTCCATGGGACTTACTTCTGAGTAGGCATGCATAGAATTGTGTTGTCAGTCACACTGAATACCAAAACCAAAAAAGTAATGTAATGCTGAGGGCATGTTATCCTCTCTTGACCAAAGTTATAATGATGATCTTGACATAGGGAAAATTCTGGGAGACAGCAAAAATAGAAAATGTGATAATGGGTGACTTAAAATATTTTTACATTGGCTGGAAAATATACATTCATGCCATGGAGTGATCATCATCATCAGGCGATCACTCGTGACCGAGTAAGATTGTCTTCCATGATTAAAAAAAAATAAATACAAAAAGGAAATTTTAAAAGGAGGAAAATTCTAAAGAAAATTGTGTAGACTCTAGCGATGGGTCCGTAAGTGACTGTGGAGGCCAATTCTATATCCACACAGCTTCCCACAGTGAGGACACAGGTTACCAGATGGAAGATGGTCCTGTAAAGGATTCGTTTGACGTGCTTTTCACTTAGCACGTTTCTCCCTTTCACCTTGTACTCGGGCTTCTTCAAAGTCCATAGAACCTTTGTGAAAGGCCAACCTGCAGTTAGATCATTCATGGGCCAGAGCTTCCCAGTTTTCAATGTTTATATTGCATTTTTTTTAGATTAGCCTTATGAACATCTTTAAACCTCTTATATTGACCACCGGTATTCTGCTTTCCATCCTTGAGTTGGGAATAAAGTAACAGCTTACGGAGACGGCAGTCAGGCGTTTGAACAACATGACCGGTCCACTGAAGTTGGCGTTGAAGGATCATTTTTTCAATGCTAGTAGTCTTTGCTTCTTCCAGTACACTGACATTTGTTCGCCTATCTTCCCAAGTAATTTGCAGGATTTTCCGGAAGCAACGTTGATGAAATCTTTCAAGGAGGTGGAAATGACGTTGTTGAATTTCTTCAGCTTTCTTTTTCCACCAAGCGTTCTTAAGTTCTCTTGTTCTTCTTTGGACCTCAGCCTTTGCACTAGCGTAGATATTTTTCTTGGCAGCGCAGTTAATATCATTTTGTCATATTTGGAAGGCTTTCCTTTTTTGGTCAATTATATATTTAATCTCATTATCATTTTCATCAAACCAATCCTAATGTTTCTTAGTTTCATATCCAATAGTTTTGTTCGCAAGCTGCAGTAATGGAGGTTTTCAGCTTAGA
Source organism: Shinisaurus crocodilurus (assembly GCA_021292165.1). Lineage (NCBI taxonomy): Eukaryota > Metazoa > Chordata > Lepidosauria > Squamata > Shinisauridae > Shinisaurus > Shinisaurus crocodilurus. Next base: position 51,984,487 of record CM037880.1, read on the forward strand.
CCAATGGTCCTCAATGTTATCAGGAGGTTCCGTAGGTAGATGTCTTCAATCACTTCTTAAGGAACAAGTTTGCTTAATAGGATCTTGAAGGGCGTGGATGTTCATTTTACGCCTTGGTTTCCTTCCTTGAAGCCTACGTTGGGGAGCCCGACTCTTGCGTTAAAATCGCCCAGGACGATAATTTTATCCTCCTTAGGTATCTCTTGACAGGAGAGTGTCCAACTGGTATAAAAATTTTCCTTGATGTCTTCATCAGCATTTAACGTTGACGCATAAGCGCTCAAAATAGTTACCTGCTGGTTATTGGCGAGCTTTAATCGAAGAGTTATCAGGCGTTCGTTAATGCCAGTAGGAACTTCTGACAAAGAGTTCACTAGCTCATTTTTGATGGCAAAGCCTACTCCATGTATTCATGAACTGCTCAGTCCTGCTCAGGTAGTCCTTGTGAGAGCTGGACTGACCCGGGTTCAAAAGCTCCCCTAGCTAATGACCCTCAGTCCCAGTCACGCAGGCGGAAGGAGGAGATAACAGCAGTTAATAAAGATTAAAGAGTTTATTTGTTGTTAAATTACATGGGATTAAGGCAAGCAATGCATCTCCTACTCACTACATCATTGCAGACTCAAATCCAATACCCCAGTGGTAAGGCTAGATGAAGTGAAGTCCAGAACAAGTCGAGACGAGTGAAGAAGCAAGGAGGGAAGCTATCAGCATGTGTGTTAGCTTTATACCACCTATAAATAGGATATTACTCACCCCAGTTGTATAACCTATTCATCAACATGTTTACTGCTAAACCTGTCCAAGGTTGCTGAGTCATATCACCTTGAGACTATGTCTCGTGACTTAAGACCTTGTGTACTTGAACTCAAGAGACACCCACCAGGTCAGGTGATAATCCTGATGTCAGGTGGTAATCTCGTTCTGCCTATGCAAAACCCAACATCCCCCTGCTTTTGCATTTGTCGCAGAACGTGGTTATTTACCTCATACAACAGCAACAGCTTTGTTGACATCTGATGCTGTTCCTTCATCTATGGACTTTGATAAAAAAACTTCTGCAGGAATGATTTTACCTGCCAGAAATTTGAACCACCATCAAATCACTTCTGATGTATCCCTCTTTATGACACAGTTTTATTTGCAAACCCAAAACGTTGTGTATTGCTATCTGCCTGCAGCATAGCAATCCTGCCTTGGTTTCCTGAAAAAACTGTAATAGGTTTTTCACATCAATCCCAGCATCATTTAAACATTTTTAACAATTTAAACTATTTAAACAAATGCAATAACTATTCAAGCTTTACAATAGCATAATAGCACAATACATAATACAATGTATTCAGTTCAATTTCAGTTGAACTCTCACCTTTAGATGCTTGTTTCTACAAAATCAATCAAACAAAGTATGGTTATAAAAATAACAAACTTCAGGTGTGTTCTTGTGTTCTTACTATCACAACCACAACTGGCATTTCTGTGAATCTGTAAGCCACCTGTGCTCTGAGTTGTAAAGTAGTCTGAAGTATGATGTTCCCTCCAGATAACACTCAACTCCTTTTCAGAGCTCTCCAAGCATGTCCTGTTGGTCTAACAGTCTGCCCATCACACTGACAGCAATGTGTACAAGCCTTGTTGCTTGTACAATGAAGCTCAACAGCCCAATGCTTCTGTGTAGCATTCAAACTGCTTTTCCATCAGCATGTGCCTGAAAATCCTCAATTATTTGGAGTCTCGCACTGAGTTAACTATCTCCAAATTCTCAATCACTTCCATGATATTTCTCTGGTTTGTTGCAGTAAGATACTGCCCTCTTGGTTCTCCCTCAACCTCTATTTACAAATAAACAGTTGATCCACCACCAAGCAGTTTCAATTCAATGAAATTCCAAACCCTGGATCAATTATATCATATTGCTTTTATCTGTCCAGAAAAAACAATAGATCATCCATTTAACAAGTATACACAGTCTATGTCCCTGTTCCTCCTGTTTAACAAACAAACATTGATCTGCCTCTCTGTGCAAATCTCAATTCAGCAATGTTTGAGTTCAAAACAGAATTCCAGCCTCCAGCTGATTCTAGCTTTTCCTAAAGAAAATCTCAGACAGTATTCCAAAGTCTTCCTCTCATTTAAATTGCTTATGTTCCAATATTTCAAACTGTGAAATATTCATACATCTTCTCCACATTCTTAAACATCAGTCTAACTGTTTCCAAAGCAAATTGTTGTTGCACTCATCTCATGATTATCCTGCTCCTTTTACTGAGCAAAAATCACAAGCAACCAATCTTGCTATTTGTCATATAACCTTTTTCAATCTGGTTAGTTTTCATTTAAAAAATCTATCTGGTAACAATGAGTCCAGAAGAAGGTATAACCTCCTTTTTTCCCCTTCAACTGTCCCTCTCCTGCCCTTCGAGTTTCTTGAAGTGCTGCTATGTCAATTTTAAACCGTCTCAGCTCCCTTGCAATAATAGCAGTCCTACGCTCAGGGCGTTCACTATCTATGTTATCCAGCAATGTCCGTATATTCCATGTTCCAAAATTCAAACGTCATTTTTGACCTGCTAAAATGGTGACCCCACTGGACGCGATAATCCAGTCAGGGGAGAAAGGGGTAGACTATGTTTAGGGCACCTTTTCTAGCCCCCTCCCCATACGGGGTGAGCAGAGTGGATCCTAAATAGGGCTGCTCAGTCATGGATACAGCTGCCGAGCTGCTCGACTACCTCGTTCCTTGAACAGGGCGACTGAGTCAGCATCCACCGCCCATGTGTTGGTCCATGACTAGGGGCTTCCAGATTCACAGTCCTGCCCCTGTCGCCATTCGCCAGTTGCCATGGGACTTTGTGGGTTGGGTTGGGTTGGGTTGGGTTGGAAGACGCCTGTGCGTGAAGCTGTTTTATGTGGGGAGATCGGTGCACAACGGATCACCACACAAACTTGACAGAGTACGGCAATGATCCAATGGCACGGTTACCCTGACGATTGGAAAACCATTCTCTGCTGCAGCCTTCATCCGCCTTCACAGCCGTTGTAATTTAGGTTTAAATTATCTTCCGCCTGTTCTGCCGTTGAGGACTTTATGTTTTGGATCGTTCTTTGTCTGGTTCCTCTCCCCAGACCTTACCGCCATGGGTGACCCTACTGGGAGTATATAGCTCCCGACGGCATTGCTCCCAGGGTTCATCGGAACACGCAAGCCCACTCACCACTTCAAGGTGACGATCCGGCGAGAGGGCATGGAGTGATATGAAATACCTCAATATGATAAACAATTATACCTTAGAACGATTGGTCATGGAGATGACAAGGAGAGAACCTGGATAGATTTGCATTGTTGAGAAACAGCTTTTTTTGTGACTAACAATATAAAATTCAACATATGAGTGCCTAGTAAGCCCAATAAGACTACATTATTTCTCAAAAATCAGGTGGGCCTTCAGATGCCCTAGTCTCAACACATTCAGGGCTTTAGGCTGTGTCCTATACCCACTTATCTGGGATTAAGCTTCATTGAACTCGGTGGTGCTTATTTCTGATTATTTCAAAATGCTGGTTTATGGCTTTAGTAAAGCCATAAACCAGCATTTTTAATTGTTTTTTTGGGGAAAAACTGGTTGCTTTTATTAGAATGAATTTGTTAGGACCAGTTAACACTTCCAGTTTAATGTGCAGGTTTCTGAAGTACCGTATGTCAAAACCTTCCTTAGGCTGGATGCTGCTAGAATTGTTTAAACAGCAAAAATATATTTCTTATTGAAGACATATTAAAGCATTTGTCTGCAGAATGTTCTAGTCTTAAGATAATAGTCAGAAATTCTTGCAGGTTCTAACCGGGTTAGAATATTGCCTTGGGTCACGGTATCGAGTTACATAGATATATGCTGGGATAGGGAAGCAATTCAAACACTTCTGAAAATGTAAAAAAACAAGTTGTAAACCATGTCTTTCTCTGGTGCAATACTGAAATATACTTAGCTTTACAGCACACTTTATAGAGATATTCTACTGATATGAAAAACAAAATTCTTAAAAAGAATCCTACCTGGCTTGCTCTTTCTTCCACTAAACTCCTATAAAAGAAGAATCGTATGGAACACTAGATGGACAGATTTATTGTAGCATAAGCTTTCATGGACTACAACCCACTTCTTCAGATGCATGATGTACATATCATGCATCTTTTGGTGTACATATTTATTATATTATATTTATTTTTTATATTTATATCCCGCCTTTTTTCCTGCAAGGAACCCAAGGCAGCTTACATAATCTTCTTCCTCCTCCTCCTCCTCCATTTTTATTCTCACAACAACCCTGTGAGGTAGGTTAGGCCAAGAGTCCATGACTGGCCCAAAGTGAGCTTCATGGCCGAGTGGGGCCTTGTAGTCAGTAGAGCCAAAATGCTATGAAATACAAAGGCTATGGCATATGACAATTTTATGCAAATGTTCAAATGAAACAAAGTAATCACTGTGACTAGTCATAAAGGAAGTAATTGGTACCGGTAATTACACAATATTCCTAGCTTTTCTTATGCTAATTAAACATATAGTGCAAGAGAATCCTGGTCTTGATTGAGCCCTAAATAAATAGAATCAAACTTGCTGAGAAGTTTAGTCTTCCAATTTCACACTAGGAATTCCCTTTAAATGTTTTTTTTCTGTTTTGAAGAATAATGATTTTCAGGTTAGCAGCAGAGCGCCTGGGGAGACTGAAGTGTTCTCTCATTGCTTTCTGAATAATGCCATTTCTAATGTCAGATTTGTATCCATTTATTGTTTTGTGTAGGGACTAATGTATTTGTCCTATGTAGAAAACAGAAGGTCATGGTTGGTAGCAGATGGCATCTATCACATTGGTGGATGAGCAGGTGAATGAGCCCCTGTTATAGGTGACATTGCCTGCAAAAATATGGGGACAGAATTGGCACTGGGTTGTTGCAGGGCCCAGTCCATGAGTCTATGTGTCTGAAGTGGCTTTAGCTGGGAGCCCTAAGTGACAACAAACAATGATCTGTCTGTCTCTTTCTCCTCTGATCTGTTATGTAGTAGGCCAGTCCTGCCTGTAGATCTGGTTTTATAAATTTGTTTCTTCACTTCATTGGGTAGTTATTGCAGTTCTAAGAATCCTATAAAACCTTCAGATGTGAGTCCCTGTCTGAAGAAGTGGAACAAGTATGGCTGTATCGGGGCTTGGCTCTAGGTAATGGATCATGTCCTGTAGGTGGATATGGGTAGCATCAGTTGCTTTCTCTGGTATAAGGTAGTGTTTCATATGACCATTACATAGTTGTACTGTGCTGTCCAGAAAGTGAATGTGCTGTGTGGACTGGTCCACCTGATAGTAGGATGGAAGGTATTGAAGTGTTGGTAAAATATCATGAAGGTCTCCTTACTGTGCATCCAGATGTTACAAACATACCTTGGGTAGAGGGGAGGTTTTTGGTTACTGGCACTGAGGAAGCATTCTTTTAAGTTAGTCATGAGTGTATTGACATACCAGTATGGATCCATGTGGGTACCTGTTGCAGTGCCATCAACCTGAAGGTATGTCAGCAAACCTGAATCAGTCAGTCAGGCGATCACTCGTGACCGAGTAAGATTGTCTTCCAGGATAAAAAAATAAAATAAAATAAAATTTACAAAAAGGAGATTTTAAAAGGAGGAAAATTCTAAAGAAAATTGTGTAGACTCTAGCGATGGGTCCGTAAGTGACTGTGGAGGCCAATTCTAGATCCACACAGCTTCCCACAGTGAGGACACAGGTTACCAGATGGAAGATGGTCTTGTAAAGGATTCATTTGATGTGCTTTTCGCTTAGCACGTTTCTCCCTTTCACCTTGCACTCGAGCTTCTTCAAAGTCCATAGAACCTTTGTGAAAGGCCAACCTGCAGTTAGATCATTCATGGGCCAGAGCTTCCCAGTTTTCAATGTTTATATTGCATTTTTTTTAGATTAGCCTTATGAACATCTTTAAACCTCTTATATTGACCACCGGTATTCTGCTTTCCATCCTTGAGTTGGGAATAAAGTAACAGCTTACGGAGACGGCAGTCAGGCGTTTGAACAACATGACCGGTCCACTGAAGTTGGCGTTGAAGGATCATTTTTTCAATGCTAGTAGTCTTTGCTTCTTCCAGTACACTGACATTTGTTCGCCTATCTTCCCAAGTAATTTGCAGGATTTTCCGGAGGCAACGTTGATGAAATCTTTCAAGGAGGTGAAAGTGACGTTTATAGATAGTCCATGTTCCGCAGGCATACAATAAAGTTGGTAATACAATGGCTTCATAAACCAGTGTTTTGGTCTTCTTACAAATATCCCGATCCTCGAACACTCTGTTTCATTCAAGAAAACGCGGCACTTGCGGAGCTCAGACGATGCTGGATTTCACTGTCGATGTTAGCTGTAACAGAAAGATAGCTGCCAAGATAGAGAAAATGATCGATATTTTCCAGTATTGTCCTGCCAAGCTGGATAGATGGCATCACGAAAGGGTTAGCTTGCACTTGCTGATGAAGCACTTTGGTTTTTTTGATTAAGTGAGAGACCATATTTTCCGTATGCTTCTGCAAAAGCATTTAGGATAGTTTGGAGATCATCCTCTGAATGTGCGGAGACCACATTATCATCAGCATACTGAAGTTCCACAACGGAGGTTGTAAATCTGCATTGCCAAATGTTAGGTAGCATCAGGGGCAATATTCCTGATAATTTGTGGCTTAGCTTTGTGAGGAATGTTAGTGTGAACCGCCAGAAACTCCATACACTATCACCACAACTTAAATAAGCCACAGTGGCTTGTTTAAGCCGCGGCACGTGCTGGGCACCGTTTGCCTAATTACTCACCCAGGCGCAGCTTGTGTTGTCCAAATCCAGGTGGCATTCTTGTTTGAGGAGGAAACTGTCAAACAACCCCAAAACAGCCCATGGATCATTTGAAAATTGTTTCCCCCTCAAACAAGCATGCCACCTGGATTTGGATAACACAACATGCTGTGCCTGGGCAGGTAATCAGGCAAATGGCGCCCAGCACACGCCACAGCTTAAACAAGCCACTGTGGCTTGCTTAAGCCTTGGTGATCATGTGAACTGGGTCTCGTGTCATGGTTTTTAGGATAGTATTGCATGAGATATTAAAATGAATTATAGTTTGCTCAGGAAAATTCGTGTGCCCCACAAGTAATTGGGCTACTACTAGCATAGGGCCTTAGATGAAGTTTATAAACACTGCTACTGTGAAAGTCTTGGTGCCCCAACAATGAGACAGCAAGTTACCTGGGTTGAGCCTTTTGTAGTAAATAGAAGGCTTCTTATTGAGGCTTTGGAGGCAAGTCTGCATATTTTCTCCTGCACATCCATAACTTCATGAAGTTATGTAACTTTTTCTGGTATTCCTTGGAGTCGGAGGACATTGGCCTGTAAAACATAGTGAAGAGTTGTCTCCAAACTTCCTTTATGTAGACCAATTAGTTAATAATAATAGCTCCTCATTTGTCAGCCTGATTATGATGTCAAGAGATGGATGCTGTGGGTGGTGTCATCTTTATGGTTGAGATTATGGCAGGCAGGGCTGTTTGCTGATGTCCTCGTCCTGGACACAGTGACAGAAACGCTCGGTAAAAGTCCAATCTGGTATTGTAACCATCAGGAAGGAGTCTCATTTTAAAAATATATCTGTTAAGAAACTTCCATAAAATCTCTGTCCATTGAGCTCAATAGCCCTCATTTATTTCCCTCAATTATACTGTGTGTACTACACCATTGTACTCTGCATTACTTAGTTTAAGAATAACTGCCATATTACATTTACTTGTAATAGATAGGATGTCCATTTCACACATGCATTCAAAGTGGGCTGGTTTGTATGATAATAAGCCACTGTAGGATGTGGCATGGGCAGGTGGCCATTTTGAATATTTAATGCCCAGCCATGAATGCAGGCAGCAGTGGTTGTGCAAGGGCTAATCAACCCTTACATAACCCAACAGCAGACCAACTGTTGGATTCTGCCCAGATTTTCATTAATTCATTATAAGCAGTTGTCCTTAATTAGGAGTAAGTTGTAGAGCAGTGAAGGTGAACCTATGGCACGCGTGCCACAGCTGGCATACAGGGACCAATCAGTGGACACGCGAGAGGAGCGAGATCAGGGAGATTAGGCAGGGATTGCAGCGAGAATTCCCGAGGGGAGGGGCAGGAGAGCAAGCGGAGAGAGGCCGCCAGGCGAGGCGGGGAGGGCAGCTGTAGCTTTAAATGAAGATTCCCCAAGGGGAGGGGAGGGGGAGCAAGCTGGGCAAGGCAAGGAGCTGCTGCTGCTTTAAATGCTAGGTCAGTTCCTCTCCGCCTCTCTCTCTCACTTGCGCGCTCGCTCTCAACCCTGCCTGCCTGCAAAGGAGTGGCTGGGCTGCTCCTTTAAATCCCCGCGCTCACGCACACTCCTCTTCCTCCAGCGTTGCCTACCTCAAAGCCGATTCTTCAGGCCCAGTTGCTCTGAAAAGTCTCAGTCTCTCCCTCTCTCTCTCTCTCTCACACACACACACTCACACACTTTCAAGAAAGAAGCAGAGACTGACCTACTGTCTCATTCAGACATAGCAGCCAAACGGGACACACATACATACACAGCCAGTCCTGGCCCAGGACATTTTGCTGCCTGAAGAGGACTGGCAAATGCCTTGCATTTCTCACTGGATGATCTGGGCCAGTCACTACCTCTCAACCTAACCCTACCTCACAGGATTGTTGTGAGGGTAAAAATGGAGAGATCATTTGTTCCTGGAGGAAAGGCAAAACAAATATGAGAGCCAGTGTAGTGGTAAGAGACCTGGGTGCTAGTCCCTACCTGTTGCTGTGTTTTTAATGTGTTTGAATGTATTAGTTTACTGTTTTTATCAAGTTTATTTGTGATTGTAAGCCACCTTGAGTGCCAATTTTCTTTGTACCCCTTGAGTGCAGGGTACAAATCAAATCAATAAATAAAACCCAGCCCATTAGCAGACTGGATAACTTTGAACTACACTGTAGTACAGCCTAAATTACATGTTAAATTCAGGATTACCAAGTATAGATCCTAATTACCAAAAACACTAACGATCTTGTTCTTTCTCAGTGTAGAACAGAATGATTTTGTTCTAGAATTCCTGTTACAGAATTCTTTTCTTCATTGTTATCACATTTAAAAGATTTTGAAGAAGTATGCACAGAGCATGGCTTGGATGTAAAGCCCTAACATGACCTGAGTGCTGCACATGTTGCTCTCAAACTAACGGAGTATGAGCCAAGGTTTGACAAATTATCAGCATGTATGCAATAGCAAAAATCACATTAATTGTGCAAAAGCATGCCCAATGCAAACTTTTACCTAATGCAGTGTTTGCAGTCCAAGGCATAAAGTGTTTAAAATGTGTTAAGCACGTTTAGTTTTCTTGTTTATCTTGCTCATCCTAGTACAGGTTGACTTTTACTTTTACTAATCCGACACCTGTAGAAGCAGGGAAAGGACCCGGGGTAAAGCTTGCCCCATACAATTTCAGTCTGGCATATAATCATATTACAAGTTGAGAATCCCTTATCCAAAAATACATGTGCCTAATTATTTTAAAAGTTTGTATACATTCCCTTCAGGCTATGTGTACAATGTAGTACTATAATAATTTTTGAGTTGATTTTTTTTTCAACAAAAAACTGTTTGTATCATTGAAAGCTCTGTTATTGTGTTTTTCTTTTAAGACAAAATATGTTAATTAGTTTGGACAACTGTATGAGTTGTTTTTCTAAAACTGAAACCTCGGTATTCAGGTTTAATTGCAGTGTTGGCACTTTGAAATAAGTTGGTTTTGTATTGCAGTTTGGGCACTCGGGCTCAGAAAGGTTCGCCATCACTTTTGTAGAGCATGAGAAATAAAAACCCTGTTGGATCAGACTAAAGGTAGTCCAGCATCCTGTTTTCCACAGTGCACCACCAGGTGCCTCCAGGAAGCCCAGAATCTGTTGTTCCTACTGCCTCATAACTGTGTTCAGTGACAAGCTAGCTTTGAATGTGGAGTTTTCAAATAGTCATTGTTTATCAATGGCTATTTGTCACAATCTCCATAAATTTGTCATCTCCTTTTAAAGCTGTCTAGGCTACTGGCCATGACCGCATTCTGTGGCAGCAAATTCCATCCATTATTTATACACTCTGAAGTACTTTCTTTTGTCTGTCCCAGACAATTTCCTTATATAACCCAGAGCTCTCTTGTTACATTTAGGTTGAGCCCTATTTGTTGTCCATTCAACCAATTTGGAAATACCCAGTTCCTTTCGAAGCACTTCAGTCTGCTTGGGTTTTCATAATCCTGAATAATTAGTTGTCATCTGCAAATCTGGCAACTTCACTTCACTAATAACACCTAATGCCAGATCATTTATGACATTGTTGAATAGTACCATGTCTGATACAGATTCTTGGGGTGACTCAACTGTTTCCTTCAATCCATTGTGAGAACTTCCTGTTTACTCCATTCTCTGCCTTCTGTTTAACCATTTACTAATCTAGTTAATCCTCTTATTCCATAATTGCTAAGATTTCTCGGGAGCTGGACTTTGTTGACACTTTTTGTAAATCCATGTATATAATATCTACTAGGTCATTCCTATCTACATGCTTGTTGATACTAAAACAACAGCACTCCAAAAAGTTGGTGAGGAAGGATTTCCCATTAAATAAGCCACAATGATATTTCTTGACAGGGCATTTTAAAAATATATTAAATATATCCTTAATGATGCTTTCTAAATTTGTTCCAGGGGAAGTGGTTAAGCTAACAGCTCTGTAATTTCCTATATCCCCCCTTTAAAATTTGCTAGTATGTTAGCTACTTTCAAATCCTTTAGTATGTAGGCTAGATTTAATGATGCATAATTTTTAGTGATGTGGATTTTCCAAAAAATCTTGAACTGGAAAATTTTCCAGTGCAAGTTAGGTTACTTGGCATAGGGTCATTTGTACAGAAATATTTCAGTTTGCATCTAAAAATGTTCTGATACCCTAGAGCAGGAATGGGCAAGTTATGGCTCTCCAAATGTTTTGGCCTATAACTCCCACCATCCCTCACCATCTGCTATGCTGGCTAGAACTGATGGGAGCTGTAGGCCAGAACATCTGGAGGACCACAAGCTGCCCACCGCTGCCCTAGAGAGATCTAAGTTAGCATGTTTATTTACTGGTGTTTAATAAACAACGAACCTAAAGAAAGTACTCTGTGTTACACTATAAGTATTTTGGCAGTGTCCAGTTGGGGTGCTTACGTCACAGCTGATTATGTTGTGCCCCACAGATTCTCTTCTGCAAGTGGTGCCCACCACTTCCAGAATGGAGATTTAGTACTTCCAGGGGCAACCGGAAATGAGCAGAAATGTTTGTTTCTGGAATGGGACAGGTCAGTAGAGTTTGCATAAGGGAGCTCCACTGACCTGTCTCGATCCAGTAATGAGCACTTCCACTCGTTTCAGGGCTTCCTCTAGGAAGCATTAAATCTTGATTGAGCAAGCTGTGGGTTCTTCAGACACCCTTGCTGAAAAAGTTGGTTCAGGTGAAGAGTCTCCCATACTCCCTTAGCACTATTTTCACTGACAGGGAGAAGGGGCAACATTATACTGAAAGCCTGAATGCAGGACTTACCAAAAGTTCAATACATTTAAAGAAGTATCCCTTATTCAGATCCATATACTGTATACAGGAATAACAGAAAAGGTCAAGAAAGGAGAGGGGAAGAGCAGGAGTTGGCTACCAGGAGGAGGGCCTTTTCTGCTGTGGCACCCCGCTTGTGGAATGAGCTCCCCAAAGAGGCTCGCCTGGTGCCTACATTGTACTCTTTCCGGCACCAGGTGAAGACCTTTCTATTCTCCCAGGCATTTTAATCATTTTAATCATCTTAGCCATTTTACCCAATAGTGCATTGTTTTATACTGAGCTTGTCTATAGAGATGTCATGTGCAATCTGATGCACGTAATCCTAGGTATCCAATGTCTATTCACTGCCCAAATCTTATTTGCTATTTAAAAACCATATAAGAACTCAAGGTGGCATAGCCAGATATTGGACAGTATCCAATGCTGCCCATGCACCAGTGGGACCTACTGCTAGTGCAACGGGAAGCTAGCAGTTCCTAAAGCAGCCAGAAACAAGCCAAAAGGCTAGTTTCTGGAATGGGGCAGGTCAGCAGAGCTTGCAGAAGGGAGCTCTGCTGACCCGTCCTGCCCTGGAAATGAGCATTTCAGTTAACAGGGACTGGCCAATATGATCATATTACACCAGTTTTATGATCTGCACTGGCTGCCAGTCCATTTCCAGGCCACATTCAAAGTGCTTATTAACTTTCAAAGCCCTAAATGACTTGTGGCCAGGTTACCAGAAATATCATCTCCTCTCATATATACCTGTCTGGACCCTAAGATCGTCTTCAGAGGCCCTTCTTTGGGTACTCCCACCACATGAAGTGAAGTGGATGGCTACTGAGGAGAGGGCCTTTTCTGTTGTGACACCCTAGTTGTGGAATGACCTCCCTAGAGAGGTTCACCTGGCACCTACATTGTGGTCTTTTCGGTGCCAGGTGAAGGCTTTCTTATTTCTCCAAGCATTTTAGTCTTTCAGTTTCTGTTCTTAAATCTGTTATTGCATTTTTAAATCTGTAAACTGCTGCTGGTTTTTACTGTTCTATACTGTCATTTTTAACTACCGTACTTACAAGTTTTATATTATGTTTTATTGTGCTGTATCTTATGTTTCTAATTGTTGTGAACTACCCAGAGAACTATGGCTATTGGGTGGTATACAAATTCATATAGAAACTATGGCTATTGGGTGGTATAGGACTGGCCTGTGGCTCACACTGGCTCAGCTTGTCTGAGAGTGGAAAGCTAAGCAGGGTCAGGCCTGGTTATTACTTTGATGGGAGACCCCTCCTCTAGTTTCCTGCATTGAGCAGGGGGTTGGACTTGGTGGCCTTGTAGGCCCCTTCCAACTCTATATCTATGAATCTCTGTTATTGTAACTGCTCCCACTAGCTTTGCTGTTTGTTTTTAATCTGTGGTTTTAAATTTTATGTTTATATTGTATTGTATTTTATGGTTTTAACTGTTGTAAACCACCCAGAGAGCTTCAGCTATTGGGCAGCATAAAAATGTATTAAATAAATAAATATAAATAAATAAATATCTGTGATTCAGCTTTGTAGATTTTACAAAACAGTTTTCTAGCCTCTATGGATGGGCAGGGATGTGAATACGAAAAAGAGACTGTAAGAAGTGGCAATATTCTATCCTTGTACCTGTGTACTCTAAAAAGCAGGGCTCTCCAACCTTGGGTCCCCAGATGTTGCTGGCCTACAGCTCCCAGCATACCCAGCCAGCATGGCTAATGGCAAGGGATTCTGGTTGCTGTAGTCCAGCAACACCTGGGGACCCAAGGTTGGAGAGCCCTGCTATAAAGGAACAATCAAGAACACATCAGAATACAGTTTTGTATACCACCCTGTGATTTCATAATGAAGTGCGGAATATAGATATTTTAAGATAAATTAAGGATACAAATGGGTTAAGTTGAGGGCTCCAAAAATTCCTTTTCTGCTCCTAAGTATTTTTCTTTCTTTCTTTCTGCTCCTATGGCTTCTCTTCCTTCACCCATTTTCACTATTGTGAGGGCTTTATTTATTTATTATATTTATACCCCGCCTTTTTTCCTGAAAGGAACCCAAGGCGGCTTACATAATCCTCCTCCCCTCCATTTTATCCTCACAACAACCCTGTGATGTAGGTTAGGCTGAGAGTCAGTGACTGGCCCAAAGTCACCCAGTGAGTTTCATGGCCGAGCAGGGACTAGAACCCGGGTCTCCCGAGTCGCAGTCCAACACTCTTTCCACTACGACACACTGGCTCTCCTGCTGTTAGCATAACTACGGTATATCTTTTTATTTAATTGAAAACTCATCTGTTTTACAAAAAACTTCATGATTTAGTAGAACAATTCATCGTATGTACAATCCAAATCAGAAATATCAATTTCCAGATGTTTGTAACCCATCTAGAAAATTGGCATACATAATAAAAGTTATAAACAGCCTTCATCATTGCAGCAACCTCTCAGAATGGCTTTGGGCAGAATTCACGAGTCAGTGCTAAAGCTAGTACACAAGTGGCCACTTAATCTGGTTAAATATCATGTAAATAAATATCTGTGTTGGAGGGGATATAAAACTTGAGTATCTATTTTCCATATGTGGTGGTGCTGCCTGTCCATGCAAGACTTTTGCTTACAGTATTAAGAGAAATATCAGACATCACGAAACAATTCAGCCAAAGCGCTCTTTCTATCTTTAATGACTTTCAGGACTAAAGTTATATCCGCTAGCCTCAACCCTTGCAGAGATTGCCAAGCATTGTGAAACTGTCAGGTTTCTCAATCTGAGTCTGCCATGTTAGGATTTGGCAAATCACTTTGTCAGATGTTAACTCATTGCAGCAGACTTATACATGGAACATCAAAGAAAGATAAATCCATAGACAGTTGTTTTCCTTTATATCATACATAAATGAAGGGGCTCAGACTTCCAGTATTGCAGAACGTGTTTTGGAAGGACCTCCTAATATCATTGATAAAACAATTGTCTTACATGGGACCTTCTTTGCTCCCAGGTGTGGTGGGTACAATCCCAGGTACAACTTGGAACTCATAAAAATACCAGCTCATTGTTACTCAAGTAGTTAATGTGTTTATTATTTTGCTAGAAAATCAATAAAATATATTCTCCCCCATCAAAAGAATCTTCACTTATTCTGAAATACATCAGCTCTTATTCTTGCTTCTCTCAATTTGATCAAGAATGTAATTTCCTCCCCAGTTAAAGCTAACTGCTAAAGCTTTTTCAACCAAAATTTAACCTTGGGGACTTTAATGTCCTTCCAAAGTTTTGCCTTGCAAATACTTGCTGGCATCACTAAGTATTGAATAAAATTGTGATGATTTTTCCTTACTAGCTGTCAAATGTTTCCCAATAGAATGGTTTGGGGGTGGGGGCATGTCCCATATCTTCTTTTCTTGCTCTTTTCTCCCTGACCTCCCTCCCATATCAGTCTAGGTCTATGCTGTTGCATAAATGTTTGTATATCATTTTAATCCTGCCCTTTCTGCGAAGAACTCAGGGTAGTGTACATGGACTTTCTCCTCTCCCCCCCCCCCCCGATCTTATTCTGGCAGCAACTCTGTGAGGTGGATTAGGCAGACAGAGTGAGCTTCATGATAACTAGGGGTGTTGAGCGTCTTTCAGTTTGAGGGCCAAATTCAATTTTGGAGAAACTCTCACATGGGGGGGGGGCACATTCCAGTGGGGGGTGGGGCCAAAGGCAATGGGACTGAAGGCAAAAGGGGCAGGGCTGAAAATATCAGCATATTTTAGCTTAAAGCTCTTGCTGCCAGTAATTTAGGAAGGACATTTAAACCTTTTAGAAAGGGGGGAAATGTGCCAAAGCCAGGAAACCACCAAACAGTCAGCAGTCGGGGGAAAGGGGGTGGACCAGGGCAAGGGTGTGACCATCTGGGAATCACCAGAGAGCTGGATTTGGCCCCTCTGGGTTGAGGTTCTGCACCCCTGCACTACACCGTACTGCCTCTCATATCCCCCATAAATTGTATTTCATCACATATAAAGCTGGTAAAACAACATCCACGCTTAACAAAACAACAAAATAGTGGAGTGCAGGAGAGGGAGGAAGGGGCAGACAGAAGCAAGTAGTCTTCCAATATAGACAGAGTCAGGCGGAGATTTTGGACAAGAATGATTCTTAAAGAACTAGGACCGAGAATACATCCATACACCAGCTATCTATTGGTGGTTGGGCAAGTCTGCATGTTTATATGAGCTTACAATTGTATGGTTGATGCAGAGGTCTTTAGCTTTGGTATCCTCTGCTTCAGTTTAGCTTTATCTGTCCTGGGGTTACTGTATTGCATCTCAAAATGGGTGCACTGGTAGCTGATGGAAAAGAAGAGGTGCTTTGTTTATCATCTTGTTGGTACCTGATGTATCGTATCAATCCCATCAGCATGTTATGCAGGCCATGCCAATGCAGTAGCATATGTTATGGGGTCCTCCTCAGCCAACTAACCTATTGAGTAGATACTAACTAAAACTGAAATTGAGAACTCAGAGGCTATTTCATGTTAAACTTTCCTAAGTTTTTAAAGTCTGTTACTTTTAACTTTGCATCGTTCAAATGCTGTTGGCTTTAATAGGAAATTGTCATTATTTTACAGAGCAACTATGTCATCCTTTCAAGAAGTTCCATCTTCAAGCAGTGCCCTTCAAACATCAAATTTTGCACATGTTATCTTTCAAAATGTAGCAAAAAGTTATCTTCCTAATGTGCACCTTGAGTGCCATTACACTCTGACTCCGTATATACACCCTCACCAAAAAGATTGGGTTGGTATTTTCAAGGTAAGCAAGTTTGTAGCATGTTCTAATATATGAACCAATTTTACTTTATTTTTTGGGGGAAAAATGAGTAAAAGATAAAATGTCAATTTTCAAAGTTATACATTCTCTCTCTCTCTCTCATATATATATATATATATATATGGTCATTTTATTATTTTAGCTGAGCTTCTACTTGTATTGTGGTCATATCACCATTTCATAAAATTGTACAGCTTGAAGGATACCAGCAAATTACTGAATCAAATTTCTTACTCTAAGGCTGAATCTTCCACATATCAGCCCTCCTACAGTTTAATCTACATAATCCAAGCCAAGTACACCACAGAGAGGCATACACACTTCAGATGATTTTGTAGAAGGGGTACCTCCTTTTTTAGAATATTAAACTGAGTTAGCACACTAAAGCAGAATCAATTCCCACCCCCTAAAAGCTTCCTGGATCATACGCTAGTGTGCAGAGAAATTCCTTCCTGATCTCAAGTATGAAACAAAAGGCCTCTACTGGCCCTGCCCCAACAAATATATTATTAGGACACACATTACCCCACCAAACAGCCTATTTGTATTTGGAACATTTCCTGCTGTCCCAAAGTGAATGAAACCTCTTAGGCTGAAGGGGGAAAAATATTTGCCTGACTCTCCCCTTCCGCTCAGCTGGGGGAAAATGGGGTACTAGAATGAAAATAGCATTTGTGGCTACCAAATAAGAGCCCCTAAGGTGATAAGGCCGTCCTAAGTTGCTTTCAAAACTACTATTAAACTTCTCTGATTTTAAATAGACAATACTATATTAGATTGTATGAGATATTTCTGTCATGTTTTTAGATGTACTCTGATAAGCTAACATAATTCTATCTAGGTGGTCTTCTAGTGCTCTTCTTTTTGTTATATCATTTGCATGAAATATTCCCAAATATTCTGAATATTTGCTTACTGCTTCCTGAAACATTAATTTTATAGGGTTGGATCCAAATTTAGTCATAATTGCAGTAGACTCATTGAAATCTATGGGACTTAAGTTAGTCGTGACTCCCATTGATTTCAGTGGGTCTACTCTTAAATATGACTACGTCTGGATTTAACCCATATTGCTTTTAACATTTGATCATTTGTGTATTCCTAAGTAAGTGTTCTATGAGATTCTTTACTACACAGGTGGGCAGACTTCAGGCATTTGGGATTTACTTTGGGCTTTTTTCTTTTCTTTTTTAATATTTATATTTATACCCCGCCTTTTTTCCTTCAGGGAACCCTAGGCGGCTTACATAATCCTCCTCCTCCCCTCCATTTTATCCTCACAACAACCCTGTGAGGTAGGTTAGGCTGAGAGTCAGTGACTGGCCCAAAGTCACCCAGTATTAAGATTCACCAGCGGATCCCGGTGCAGAAGACACACACTTCAAATTCAATAAGAACTCTGTGCCCAGGAACTTGTTTTGAGTACAAAAATTGAATGCAGCTCACAGTCCTTCCATACAAAAATCCATATCTGGCTACCTTAAGCTTCATTTCAGCAGTATAATTCTGGGTGGGAGGGGAGTCATTTTTTGGTTGCTATTGTTAAACAATTGGGAGACAAAAATCCTGCAAATCTACAAGTGGATCCAGACCCACCTTCTGACCACCCCTGCTTTATCAGTTCTTATACCTCCAACTAAATTCTTTTAAACTGTTAATTCAGAGTCAGGATTTAGAATATAGATGTACTCCTCCCAATTAATTAATTAGTTGATGTCTCCCTTTGTATACAGCCATGATCTTTGTTCTGAAGAGGAAGCTAATGTTCAGCCACTAAGAAACATTTAATGTTCAAGCTTAAAGTTTTAGATTAAAGCAGTGTTCCCCAACCTTGGGTCCCCAGATGTTTTTGGCCTACAACTCCCAGCATGCAGCTGTTCCTTCTTTGGCTGATGTATGGGGCCAGGTTGGTCTCCCCCTTGCTGTGATGTTACACCTGGGAGGCAGGGGGTGCAGCCTCCCAGTGGCCCTTGGTTCTCTGGCCGATGGATGTTCATGAGGAATGACTGCAGCCTGCCATTCCTGATATGACAGTCAGCTAATACGAGCTTGAAAGCCAGCATGGTGTAATTCTTAGTGTCAGACAAGAACAAGTGAGACTCAGGTTCAAATGTCCATTCAGTTGGGTAACCTTGGGCCAGTCATACTGTTGGCCATGCTGGCTGAGGATGATAGGAGTTGTAGTACAACACATCTGGAGGACACCAGGCTGGAGTAAGCTATGGCAGACCATCTCAGTACTTTCTCAGCATCTAAGTTAAGACAAAAATGTATTCTTGAGCTTTTAAAAAAAATAAATGAGTGCAACAGCAGTTAATTGGATATTTACTGCATAGACATCTGGTAGGATCTGAAATTTAACTTAGAAATTTCTATGATTAGCCCTATTGTATTAAAAGTTTGCTATTTTTACTTTAGGTTGGCTGGAGCACTGCACGAGATTATTATACATTTCTTTGGTCACCTATGCCTGAGAATTATCTGGAAGGATCAACAGTTAACTGTGTGCTGTCTTTTCAAGGTAAATAATTTTAAAATAACAGGAGTGTTTGCCTAGTTTTTATTCTAAATTCTTATTTAGCACTTCAAAAATACCCAGATATCTTTTGTTATAAATTACTGAAGAGTAATAATGGCAAATACTTTCCACATTGTTGCTGTTTTTCCTTTTGTGACAAGGTGCATAACATCATGCCTGGATGAGTTTACTGGATGAGTCTACAGAATGAGTGTCCATATAAAATAAAAACACAATTTATTGCAATAGGTCGTCAGCAGGTATGAATTACGGTGTAATAACGCACTACTGTTTGTATTGAGAAACATTGAGCCTTGTCTCTCAGAAGATACTGGACAATAAAACACTCTAATGCAATTCACACTAAGTGTCTTTGAGCTGCAGAGATTGTAATAAATGTGTTGATATGAAAAATAAGTTTTTAATTTCTTTTCATCAGGATATTATCTTCCAAATGATGATGGTGAATTTTACCAGTTCTGTTATGTTACGCATAAGGGTGAGATCCGTGGAGCAAGCACCCCTTTTCAATTTCGAACATCTTCTCCTGTTGAAGAATTGTTAACAATGGAAGATGAAGGAAATTCTGATATGTTGGTGGTAACTACAAAGGCTGGACTTCTTGAGGTTTGAATTGGCAAACTAGTATCCATCTATATAGAATGTGGAGTTGAATTTTTGTGAAGTTAGAATTTAAGTGTGTAATGTGGAATTTTGTGGGGAAAGGACATTCTGTAAAAATTCCTATATTCTATCAGCAACTCCCAGCTGCCTTGACAGACAGACCTGGTTTGCAGGTCATGTTGCAGGGTTGTTTAACCCAGGAATTGCTGGAGATGAGCAAAGCGACGGGGGTGTGCTTGTTGTTTCTGCTTTCAATTAGTAACCGAGGAATGACCCATTCCTAGGTCATTTCGTGACATGTAAAGTCAGAAACCCTGGTTGTTTATGAGTTAAACAACACAGAATTAACCCAGCAACAAACCATGGGCATTTGTTAGGTTAACTCTGGGTTGTTTAGCCCCCAACACCCCAGAGTTTCCAGGTTTGCATGTCATCGAACAACCCAGGAACAGGGCGTTCCTGGGTTGTTAATTGAAAGCGGAAATGATGAGCACACGGGAGGCAACGTTCTTGTCACTTTGTCCCTTGCAATTCCTGAGTTAAACATCCAGAAATTGCAGTGTAACGTGCGAACCAAGTCACTAACGTTTAAAGAAAACTTAAAGTGAAATGTCTGTCACCTAGTACACGTGAGACAGATGGGACCTAATTGTGCTTGGGGAGATGCAGAAAGCTTGGGTTAATGGATCTTTGCTACATTGTCCACAGGCTTTGTGTGTATACATGCACATTTATATACAGTTTTTACATCTGAACTACTTGGCTTTACATTAACAGTCTAAAAGCCACCTCACAAATTCTGTGAGGGCATAAGGTATCGTGAGGTGTCAAGGTCACCAGGAAGAACTTGGGGGAGGAACAATTGACAGACTTGTCTTTCAGCTGTAGCAGTTTGCAGTGACAGTGAGGCGCGAGGCTGAAGAAAACCATGATAAGGCAAAGCTTGCCCAATTTTTAATGAAATTATCTGAAATATGTTAATGTTCACCTACTGAACAGTACCATGTTTTATTCTATTTATCGACAACTCTGTCCCTGAAGGATCCTGTGATTATCCTTTTTAGAGTGCTATTGGTTGCTTATATTTGAGCAATGTGAAGAAAGTTTTGTGAACACCTGGTTAGATATTTCCTACAGTTCTACTTAGTCATCTGTGCTTATTGTTAATCTGAGGTAAAACTGTATGTGTGGATTTGAAAATGTTGGGTGGTAAGTTAGGTGGCCAGATATTAAATAAATATTGCAAATATTCTCCTTTCTGTTTTTCATCCACTTGAGGAAGGAGATAAATTATGCAGAACTTGTAATGCAGCAGTAGTATTGGGGTAAAAATGACCATGTAAGAATGGCTTTGGTCTCTTTTAGTTCAAAATTGAAAAAACTCTGAAGGAAAAAGAAGAACTATTAAAGGTAACCACTTCTCTTGAAAAAGAAACTGTCCAACTCAGAGATCAAGTTGAAAGATTGGAAAAAGAACTTGATCATGAAAAGGAAAGAAGTGATCAGCTTGAAGCACAGCAAAAGGTTAGTTCTGTAGTTGATATAAAAGTTAACAGCATTATGCCTCTTCAAAGCCAGTTTAAGGTTTGGTCTTTTTGCAAACTGATGTTGGGAGCTTTGGATAGGGTACACAAACATCATTTGAAGGTTTTGTAGCAGTGAATCTACTTCCAGTATGTTTGTAGATGAAACTTAAATATCAGTCCTCCAGATGTAGTTTATTAATATTTTTCTTGACAACTTGTAGACTTTTCATTAAGCTTTTTGAAAAATAGTATTTATACCAAGGCTGTTTCCATCCAGGACTTGCTAAGTGGAAGTCCTAAATACATTTTTAAACTATAGTATCTAGCCGAAGTCATAATAGAAACATTACACACTTTTCCTTGCACTTGTACTAATTAATGAGATATACTGTACAGGGTAGCTATGTTATCCATATTAGGAGAATGTGTGTAATCAAGCCCTCCTACAGTTGAACAGAAGAAATGGACAGAATCCCTTCTACCAGTGGACAGTAAAGATGGCGATAGCTGAAGATCCCTTTAACAAATGTCTCACTTTCTCAGCACTTTTAGCGACCACTTTTATTTGGTAGCTAGTACAGTGAGATATTACTATGTTCATTATTCTCTCTTGTGGCAGCTGAGCAGGCAAATGGGTGGTGTGTCCACCCAGGACCGGTGCAAGGCAGATTGGTGCCCTAGGCAAGATCAGATCTTTAGCGCCCCCCCCCCACTTGAGAGCGCTGTATTTTTTTTTCAAGGCGTTTCTGGTGCCCCCTTTAGCCCTGCGCCCTAGGCAGCTGCCTAGTTGGCCTAATGGTAGCACCGGCCCTGTGTCCACCACCTGTCATCTTGGGAAAAAGCAGCTGCCAGTAGAGGGAAGAGTGGTAAGGTGTTGCTGACTGCTGCCAAATGTGGATAAGCTGCACCAGTGTGAGAGCCTCTATTTGCAGGAAGTGTGGTTCAAGGTGGCTGCTTGAAGGGGCAATATTGGCTGAATGGCACCTATATTAACTGCTGAGCTGCTTCGTTATTCCAAGGAGTGACAGTTGCATATACTTGTGTCTTTTCTTTTTTGTTACATGCACATTTGCCATTTGGGGTGCCATTTGGGGTGCCATTTGGGGTGGCAAGTTTCATTCTTATTCTATCATATATCATCTATTCTAGTTTATCATAGTTCCACTATAACTGCATTGGGAACAAGTCAGTCAGTTCTTAAATGTTTTCATTGTCTCGCTTAGTGCAAGATTATATTAAACACACAAATGATATACTGTGTTATGGTACTGCACACTCTGCAGTGCACATTCTGAAACGGTACCATTTTGCAGCATTATATAATTTGTCTCCCTCTCGGCAAAACAATACTAGCATACTGGGTTAGACTTAAATATTACATTGGTGACCAATCTTAATGCTCATGAATAATTTTGGTGTACAGCAATTCTGTTTTAACGTGTCCTTTGATCCTATATGCATTTAAAAATGTTTTAGTATGTATTAGTACTAATATAAAGTGGAGCACTGGCATAGTTATTTTCATAAATTTATTGTTTCAGCAGATCTTTAAAAATCATGGTTTTGTTAAAAAAAAAACCTGTCTTAAAAGGGCATCAAAATAAATGTGCAGAGATTATTTGAATAATGATGTGTAAAGGATACAAGTCAATTGGCTTCCAGTGCTTGTTTACTCGTAGTTCCTTTGATCAGAAAATGATTGGGATAACTTTGTTTCTTGGGTAGTTGCAGAAGCTGTTTAGACTTAAGTAAAACACTGCAGTTAGTTTCTTTACCAAGATTTTACCAACCTTAAAAAAAAGAATATGCATATAAGAGTTTTATTTGGTACTGACAATTATTAGCCTCCTGTGGCGATTTTTAAACATATTACCGGTACTTAAATAGTTGACAGAATAGTTGACAGCAGAGAATAGCATTGGGTTGCAAGTTGCCTACGCCTATATAAAGCACTACTTATCTTGCTTGCACTCCTGAAAATTGCTTGTAAGAACAGTATTTAATTATATTTGCTTGTGTTATTTTGGAAGCAGTGACAGAAGATGGCACTTGTGTCACTATTTTCATTCCCATATTGGAAGTAGAGCTGGGCTCATTTTATTTTGAGTTGGGGATTCAATGGACTCTGGGGTGGCATCCTTTTTACAATTTAAGCTTTGTTGTTGACCTGATATCAGCAGAGCTCCAACTGCCATTCTTCCTTCCTGGAGTGCATCTGGCAGCAGTAACCAGGACTTTTCTGCTGCTGTGCCAGTGGCTTTAAAATAAAAACTATAAAAAGAAAGAAAAGAGAGATTTAAAAGAAAAGAGGAGAATGGTAATTCCCCCACCGCTGACCCATGCACCAAAATTATAAGCCTCTTTCCTTCCCCTTGAAACCCATTTTGTGGTGGTTTTGGGAGTCAAATTGGAAACCAATGAAACTAAAATGGATGACCTTAAATCTACCTATGAATGAGGTGGCAAATGTAAGGTAGTATTCCTGTGTCTTTAATGCTAGCTATGATTGTAAGAAAAAAATTCAAGGCTCTAGCTTAGAGGATGGTAGTCATAATCCCCTGGTTTCTTTAGAGTTTAAAACATATTAGCTTGATTTGCCCATCTCTTTCCAACATGAAGACAGGAAGGCTTGTCTGTTGTTGTTGTTGTTTCTAAATTGAGAAAGAGAAGGGAGACTTGACTGCAAATCTAATGCATTTTGTTCTTCTTGTCTATAGTAACATAGTGGTGGGGGGAAATTCTATAATTATCCCCCAGATAAATTTCTAGAAGCTTAATAGAACAGACTTATTCTTACACTTTTTGTAATTGAGTAGCCCCAGATTTGAGCACAGATAAACTATGCTTCCATGTTCTCTTAGCACTTCTCCATTCTTAGCATAGACATATACATGATCTATCTTCCTCACAGGTATTTATTTTATTAAAAATATTTATATCCCACCCTTCTGGTGCAAAAGCATGAACATGGCAAATGTAAGTCACACATGTGAGACATGAGGATATGCCCAGATACGCATCCTCAGTCCGGGCTGGGGTTATTACCATGGCAGGGTGTCCCTAGTGTAAATTGCTAAGACCTCGTGAACCCACCCTATGGGTTGTTTTTCTTTCTAATTTCTTTCCAGATGGCAAAATGAGGAAATTTTGGCTGTAGAGCTGACAGAGTAGATGTGTAAATGTATGCATCTATGAAGTGTTCTTTGTGACACATTTTCTTTTTTGGAAGGATAACTTTAAAAATGCAGAAAATCTAAAAACTGAAAACGAAGAACTCAAGAAAAAATGCGATGAGGCTACTTCCAGAGTTCTCCAGCTTGAAGAAGACATCATGACAGTTACACAGAAAGCTATTGCAAAAGAAACAGAGTTAGATAGGTATGTGTCTAATTTAATGCTTTATTTTCCGCTAAAATCTGAACAAAATAAATATTTGATTTTAAAAAATTTTTTCCATAGCTTGAAAGACAAACTCAAGAAAGTAGTCCTTGAAAAGGAACAGCTTGAATGCCAGTTAAAGACGGAGAAGGATGAAAAGGAACTCTACAAGGTAACTTTTCAACCTTTTTAATAGTTAGTTGAGAACTAGAATTAATATAATTTTAGACAAGAAGATAGTAAAGCAAATGTGCTGTAGGTATATAGTTATAGAGAAAATTCCTTTCTTGGTTTGGATTTCCTGATGTATTTAACACTTACTGGTAAACATTTCTGATGTGGTGAGGTGGTGTTGAAACTGATGGCACGTGAGTGACAGCAGAGCCCCGTGTGTGCGAGATGGGAGATTAAAAATCCTGTTCGTGTGTAGAGACCCATAAATCCACACACAGAAATCCAGATCTTTCTCCCCCTCTCTCTGCGCAGCATGCAGCGTTATAGCAAGCATTTATTCCAGTGGAGCAAGTTGAGCTTTACCCCACCACAGCAAAGGCGTTACATTGTTGCATAAGTCCAGCAAGCAATAGTCAGAAGAAAAGAGTGAAGAGAGAGAACAGTCCTGCTCCTCTCTAAAATGGCTGCAGACAGAAAAACAAGTCAGTACGTCACCAGAACATCTAAACCATGTGACTAGCTCATACTGTTTCCCAAGCCTAGCTTTCCCATGAGAAATAACACGGGCAAGTAGGAAGACACAACATTCTTGTTTACCGCCATTCTGTTCCTTCCATGTTGTAAACAATCTCCAGCTTGTGAATGTGATACATATCACAACAGAAACTGTGTGCGTACCACCCCAATAGTCCCTTAGTAGAAAATTGAACATATGGGGCTAGTAACAGCAACAATTTTGCAAGTATTTAACCTCATTTAGCCTTCTCTTCCATCCTATAACTTAATCAGACAGTGGCTCTGAAGGGCCTATGTTTTCTGCTCAATCTAAAGACAGCTTTAGGACTATCCCTCTTTATTTTATCCCCTGGAAACGTCTTCTCTGATCTATATTCCGAAGTATATACTTTCCCTGGTGCAGAAGGAAAATCTTAGGGGGTATCTATTTTCCACCTTTTCTCTGACCAAATCCCAGAGTATCTAGAGAAACTGAGTCGTTTGAAGAATAGTTGCTAGCAGTCCTTGCTGTCCTTCCTAATGACTAAGCATTACAGGTCATTAATAAATACTAAAAAAAATAATAATTACAAGACTATTGTCTTAATTGAAGTCTCCCTGAGCTATGATCACTCCTGCCTTTCATAATGGTGGCAGCGGCAGCAGCTGTGAGTCTTCAAACACTATGATTGTGCACAAATATGTGCCTGCATCATTAAGCTGTACATCATTAAGCTGTACACTGGTTTATGAAGCCATTGTATTACCAACTTTATTGTATGCCTGCGAAACATGGACTATCTATAAACGTCGCTTCCACCTCCTTGAAAGGTTTCATCAACGTTGCCTCCGGAAAATCCTGCAAATTACTTGGGAAGATAGGCGAACAAATGTCAGTGTACTGGAAGAAGCAAAGACTACTAGCATTGAAAAAATGATCCTTCAACGCCAACTTCAGTGGGCCGGTCATGTTGTTCGAATGCCTGACTGCCGTCTCCCAAAGCAGTTACTTTACTCCCAACTCAAGGATGGAAAGCGGAATATCGGTGGTCAATATAAGAGGTTTAAAGATGTTCATAAGGCTAATCTAAAAAAATGCAATATAAACATCGAAAACTGGGAAGCTCTGGCCCATGAACGATCTAAATGGAGGTTGGCCTTTCACAAAGGTTCCATGGACTTTGAAGAAGCCCGAGTGCAATGTGAAAGGGAGAAACGTGCTAGGCGAAAAGCACGTCAAATGAATTCTTTACAGGACCATCTTCTATCTGGTAACCTGTGTCCTCACTGTGGGAAGCTGTGTGGATCTAGAATTGGCCTCCACAGTCACTTACGGACCCATCGCTAGAGTCTACACAATCTTCTTTAGAATTTCCTCCTTTTATCCCGGAAGACAATCTTACTCGGTCACGAGTGATCGCCTGATGATGACAAAGAGCAAAATAGAAATCTTCATAGATGGTGGGAAACATATGTGATTCTTCTATCTTCTCCCCTGCCCCAAGTCTATCTAGAACAAGGTTGGAAATCTGTGGTCTTCCAGATGATGTTGGACCACAATTTCCATCATACGTGGCAATTGGCCGTGCTGTCTGAAGCTGTTGGGAGTTGGAGACCGACAGCATCTGGAGGGCCATGGCCATGGGTTACCTACCCATGAGCTAGAAATAGTGCTGTATGTGAAGTGCCCTATTTTGATGGTCCTGGAAAAGCCCCTCTCTTTCTAAGTATAGACTGCATTATTCCAAGCAGGAGAGAACTAGGTTTTTAGAAGTTGGTTATAGACCAACACAGTCTGGGAGATTCTTATTTTCTCTCTCCATCGGTTGGTTACATGTTTTCATTATGATCTCTTAAAAACTTGAGTGTGTCTAGAAGAATATCTATAATGAAGTAGCTCTGATCTGATACTTTTAAAAGAAGATATTTGAAAAGGTGATAATTCATGTCTTTTGCAAACAGTGGCTGGGTTTGCACAACACGCTAAGCCATGGTGGCTACGGTAAACCCTAGAACAAGCCATGACTTTGATGGGTGGCTTTGAAGCCATGGCTAAGAAACACTGACTGGGTTTGCACAACATTCTAAGCAGCCTAGTGGGTTGTGTGAACCCAGTCAGTGTTTCTTAGCCATGGCTTCGAAGCCATGGTTTGTTCTAGGGTTTACTGTAGCCCCCATCACTTAGCATGTTGTGCAAACCCAGTCCCTGAAAGACTTCCATCAGATATGATGCTCCTTCTGTGAGTGAACGGCTTTGTAGACTTACTTTGGGCAGCTGATTGGAAACTGATGTATTATTTTTCAAATAATGAATAGGACTTTGGTTTCAACACATGTATACTTACAGATGCTTAGGAATTGACCAGGCATTCATACAGTTATGTATCTGAATTTTTTTTACATGTGGGCAGAGGGCTACATCTAACATTACATTAATGGACTTCTGCTTGTGCAATTGTAGCTTCTGTTGTCCTGCATGTCTTCCAGAGCAGATTTGGGAACTGCAGTGGGGAGGAGAAATTTGGTCTGCTAGCAGTGTTCTGCTGAAGGACACCATTGGCTACAACCCAATAAAGTCCGCCTTCTTTTATTAGCTTT
Source organism: Shinisaurus crocodilurus (assembly GCA_021292165.1). Taxonomy (NCBI): domain Eukaryota; kingdom Metazoa; phylum Chordata; class Lepidosauria; order Squamata; family Shinisauridae; genus Shinisaurus; species Shinisaurus crocodilurus. The sequence goes on from CM037880.1 coordinate 52,012,307, forward strand.
TTAGTTGGATTTTTTAAAAGTTCTTTTTTTAGCAGGTTTATTATGAAAAATGAACCTAGGAAAAGTGAATATAGAAACTCCAGTGTACTAAGCATAGTAACAATATAAGGTCTCTCCCCTGTCCCCCACACACATTTGGATTAAATGTGAAGAGTAAGAATCTGAGCTGGTTGTATTATTACAGATACACTTGAAGAACACAGAAATTGAAAACACCAAACTAGCATCAGAGGTTCAGACACTAAAGAATTTGGATGGCAACAAAGAGAATCTGATTGCGTATTATAAAGAGGAGATTGGCCGATTACAACTATGTGTGGCTGAAAAGGAAAAGTTAAAGAGAGCTTTCTTGCTTACTTCATCAAACAAGGTAATTGCAGCTGCTAGGCTAACATCTTGATTTTTAGGGTTGAATTACTTCAGTTTTCTTATTTGGGTGCTGTGAATATTCCAGGTATCTCAAGTTATGTTTTTAAATGTTAAGTTGGACAGTTTAAGTATACCTACATTGTTTTGTTCAACACCTTCTTAATAGTGTTTTCTCTTGTACGTATAGCAGAATCATGAAATTAATATTGTCAACATGTTGAAAATTACTTTGCTAGTCATGAATATAAAGTCTTTTAATGAGTGTGAATGGAGAAAAGAGGGACCTGGGGCAAATCATTGGAAAGGCTGGCAGCAAGGTTACATAAGGGACTGCCAAGAAATATGGATCAGTAGCTCTGCCCATAATGCATAGCATTGTGTTGTATCCATGTCTTTTCTACTCTTGGACGTAGCCAGCTAACTCTTGGTCCAGGCTTTGCTCTGAATCTGTAGTGTCATGCCATAGTGGAGGCTGGCCAACAGCTATAAACCAAGTGCAGAGTTTTCAGAAGCCCACTATGATTGATTTGCCTTACATTTTTAGGATAAAATCTCTTGCATTTGCACTGACTTGGATGCCATGGTTTTAAGAGTTAGAGGTGAATGGCTTTAGGACACCGTCTTGTCTTGTTATGGATACTTTTCAGCTTGTGCAACCAGAGGATGTAGACAAGCTGCTTCAATGTTTTGAGACCTACCACTTTCTTTCATGGGTAATAAAAGCAGGCAGGTTGGGCTTCTGGATCTGGTTTCTGGAGGTGGTCAGTAGGGGAGGGTCCTCACTGTTTTTAAGGAAGCAATGGTGTGACCTCAGCTAAAGAAATAAAGCTTGGACCCAGTCTGTGAAATCTGTTATCTAACCTGCTTTTGTGGGGGGCAAGGTGTTGCAGAAGGTGGTGGCTTCTCAAGTCCAAGTGGTCTTGGAGGATACTGATTATTTGGATCTGTTACAATCCACATTCCAGCCTTGTTTGGGGATGGAAACAGCCTTGATTGCCTCGGTGGATGATTTACACTGAGTCTGAGCTTTGGATAAGGGAAGTGGAACCCTGGTTCTCTTGAACCTCTTGTTAATGGTATCATAAGTTGCCCATGGTATCTTTCTCGGTCATTTTGCTGGATTGGGTTTGGGTATTGTGGTGGCTCTGGTCCTTCCTAGAGCATCTGTCTCAGAAAGTGGTGCTGGGGAATTTCTGTTCTATCCTTTTGGATTATGGGGTAAATGAAAAGGTGGTCTTTTGGTTTATGGGGTACCTCAAGGTTTCATCTTGTCCTGCATGCTATTTAACATCTATCTGAGACTGCTGGAAGCCGTCATCTGGAGGTTTGGACTACAGTGTCTTCAGTATGTGATGACATCCAGCTCTACTGTTCTCTTCCATCTACAAGTCTCAGAGAGGTTGGGGAACTACTGAACAGGTGTCTCGAGACTATTTTGGGCTGGACTGAGGGTGAACAAGCTGAAACTTAATCTAGACAAGACAGAGGTACTGTGGGTTGGGAATTTTATCAGTCTCTTTTTGGATGAGGTTGCACTCCCTATGAAGGACCATGTTCATAGCTTAGGGTTCCTCCTTAGCTCTAACTGTGAAAGTGTAGGTGGCTAGGAGTGCCTTTTAGGTTCGTAGCTGACATACAAACCTATCTAGAGAGATTGCATCTTGCCTTAGTTACGAATGCGCTAGTCACATTCAGGTAATGCCTTTGAATTGGGTTCAGAACTTCAGCTAGTACAGAAAGCAGCCACCCAGATGTTGCTGGGGGCTGGATGACTGGAACATGTGACACCAATTCTGTGTCAGTTGCACTGGTTGCTGGAGCATTCTGGGCCCAATTCAAAGTGCTAAGTTTGACCCATAAAGCCCAAATTGGGTTGGGACCAGGTTACTTAAAGGACTGCCTACACCCATATGAACCTGTCCAGGTATAAGATCTGCTGTCACTGGAAAGAATTGCCATTTTGTTCGTTAGTTGTGTTGGTTATGTTTTAACTTGTCCTTGTTTAAATGTTTGTGTGTGTTGCTGTCTGGTTTATTGTGATTCAGTTCTACTGTATTTTATGTTTTGTTCTTATTTGAGACACCTTGTAAAGATTACATCTTACCATGTTAAAAATTACCATGTTAATATAAGTTCAGCAGTAGTTCATACCAGACCCCCACCTGATTAGTAATTTTATATGACTGTATTTGGTGAGGGGGAAGAATAAATTCTAACAGGGTTAATATACCTACATTCTCAATAACTGGATATTTCAGCATTTCATTTTAATTTTATTCAAAATGACTTTTAGGCTGCCTTTAAGGGTAGAAGCTTGTTTCTAATACTGCTTTTCATTTAAAGAAAATGGGAGATAGACTAACAAATCTTGTAGAATAACAAATTCTGCTTTTTAATTTTTCCAGGAAGAGGCAAGCATTTTAAAGGAACAGCTTCGGAAAGCTGAGGATCAGATTCAAGCTAGTAGGCAGGAAGCTCTGTTGATGTCAAAAGAGCTTAGCGATGCAGTTAACGTGCGTGATAAAACTATGGCAGATCTTCATAGTGCACGACTAGAAAATGAGAAGGTGAAGAAGCAACTCACTGATGCTCTAGCTGAACTTAAAAAAATCACTCTTGTGAATAATGAACAGGTAAGATTGTGTTTTTATGTTTAATAATTATTCTTAGGTTTAATAAAAGAAAATTATTTGGATAATTACTAATTATTCACTTTCAGTGTATAGGTTAGAACCCTGTTCCATATAACAATTGTTCCCCAAAGGTCCAGTAGACATTAATTGGATTACAGTGGAGGGAAAACATATTTTAGACTGAACTTTGGGAACTTTAAATGGTCTCAGTATCTTTGGAAATTTCCACTCAGATTCTCAAGTCTACGAGTAGATAAAATAGAGCATACAGTGTATAATTCAAATGTTAAATGAAGCCTGCAGTCATACTTGGTTAGTCTGCAGCTTTTCGAAATTTTTTAAAAAATATGTCCCCAAACTACGGTAGGTATTTTTAAGTTGGAGAACTTGAAAAGTTATAGCTTATACAGGCAGTCCCCGAGTTAAGAACGTCCAACTTACAGACAACCCATACTTAAGAACGGACTTCTGGGTTCCCTGGGGCTACATCGTTTATGTAGAGTACATAGCACAATTTGACACAATTTGCGTAAATGCCGATTTTAATGTATAGAACGCTATGCTGTTCCGACTTACATACAAATTCGACTTAAAGACATTCTTAAGAATGGAACTCGTTGGTAACCTGGGGACTGCCTGTACTCCTTATTCTAACATTAAAGCATGAGATGGCATATGTTATGGGGATCCAGTTAAGCAGCAAATCCTAATTTGGTGTAGTGCCCTCCTTGCCTGAGAGCTAACTCAGGCTGCCTAATTGAAGATGATAAACAGCCCTAAAGTAAATTATCATCATCATCATCACCATCATCATCATCTCCATTTCTATACTGCCCAATAGCTGAAGCGCTCTGGGTGGTTAATTTTAAGACTATTATTATAGTAGATTACAATGAGTTGAATTGATAGCTTTATGCCACAAGCATGCAGTTTTATGCTTACCTAGTCTATTCATTTATGAATGAACACCTATGACCTTTAAATATAATCAGAAGAATTTCTCTTTTTAAAAAATCCATTAGCCTGAAGATAGATCTGTAAGGCTTTAAAATCTGCACTTATCCAAAGGCATAGGATAATCTTCCTTCCACTGAATTGTATGCTTTATGCTGGTCAGATCAAAAGAACTGGAAGGTAGACAGAACAGGAATGATACTTTATTGATGTTAGGTGGCTTTTCGAGTTCTATACAAAAAACCATTTGGTCAGTCCCAACACATTGTGCGCGTTGGTTGTAGTTCTCATCTATTATGTTTGTAAGGGATCCCGTTGCCTGCTGGTAGATTACTTTGAGCGAAGAGTTATATGATTTGCTTCTTTGCCTGGTAAATGGTTTCACAGCACTTTATACTATAGCATTGCTGAAACTAAGTGAGCATAAATTTGGTCAGTGTCTGGTTGGGAAACAGCTGACAGTTCCATGTAAGCTGGCTGGCTCAGCGTTGTGAAAGAAAGAGCAGGGTATAATTGTAGTCGGAATCTCACAAATGAAAGTGACAGGAGTTTTATTCCACTACAAAGCAAACTTTCTTACAGGAAAAAAATTATCCACTCAGCCAGCAAAAAGTAATTTCTTATCTTTGTTTTATTTTTAAATCCACTTTGTCTTCATGGTTAGTACTTCAGGGTTTTTTAATAAAGTATTTTGGGAAGTACATTTTTTCTTTTGTTTTTAAAGGAAACTTCAAATGTTGTAGAGAGAGAACTGCGTAAAGAAGTCGAAGATTTAAAGCTCCGCCTGCAGATGGCTGCTGATCATTACAAGGAAAAATTCAAAGAATGTCAGAAGCTGCAAAAACAAGTCAATAAGCTTATTGACCAGACTGTAAGTAGCATTCATAAATACGTAATATATACACACTCCCAGTAATTTTATAAAAACGGTTGTAGAACCATGCTATTTCTTAAAGCTGGATGAATTTTAAGTTTAGCAATGAACCATCTAGAAAGTTTATGGAACATATTATAGCATCAAGCCATGCAAGTTTAGTCTTAAGGCACAAGTTCCAGCTAAGACATAGTGGGCAGAGAGAAATTCACAACTGAAAAACTAGACCTATGCATGTATTATGTACTGACTTTTCAAAGTACAGCATCCACTCTATTCATATTTGCAATTTCTTGATTACCCTTATCCAGAATGCTAGCAGCTGTATTTTATTGTCTACTGGTTTCCTGAATGTATTCTGGTCTCTTGGACAGTTTCCATACTGAAGTGTCAAATGGTACCTATAAAACTAAAGTTGTAATAGTTAACTTCAGAAAATTATGTTAGGTGTTGAGCAGAGAAATAACATTAAACACATTATCTAGTAGAGAAAGTGGTAATGGGATGTCATTGGTTCAAAATGAATAGTTACAATAGCTTCTCATCCAGTGAAGAAAAATGGGCAGGATTGTGTTAACACCTATGTTCATACGGCAGAGTTTAAAATTATCAGAAAGCCAGGAGCGCTGTCCTACCCTCCCCATATCCTCCTTTTTACTAGAGATTACTCAAAAGGTCTTTGCAGTTTGTTGGGGAAATTTTGATCACTACAAAATTGAGTAGGAAGACTCTGCTAAATAGGGTTCTAAGCAAATGGGTGGCAAAGAAGGAGAAATAGAGAGTTGACCCTTTGGAGTGATGGTTGAGACCTGCTTTTCCTCACTGGGTGAGAGACAAAAACTGGGCTGGCTTTTTTATTTCTTTTCTGTTCTGTCAGTGTGTTGGAAAGGCAGTAGGACCCACTCAGTAACTTGTCACTGGTCTGCTCACTGTTCCAGGGTGTTTTCTGCCTACAATGTCCCAGGTTTTTCTCCTATTGGTTTTATTTCAAAGATTTATATATGGCTTTAAATTTTCCAAAGCAGCACACAATAAATATTAATAAAACCACATTTAAGATTACAATATCAGAAGTCAAATCAAACGGCAGCACGACAAAAAAAATAAGAGCAGCATCAGGTAATTTAAAAATCCCAAATAGAATAGTTCTCAGCTTCTAAAATGAATATCACAGTTAGTTTAAAAAAACCTCAGGCAAATTGAAAAGGCCCTCTTCCCACTTACCATCAGCTTCACATCTGAAGGTGGGGGGACACCTTGTGACTCAAATCGTAAATGTCTTCAAATTTCTCATTTTAACCTTTTAAAATCGTTCCTGGCAACAAGCCAACAGAGATGAGAGTATCCTTCCACTAAATCCCAATCAGTAATCTAGCCACAGCAGCAATGGGAGTTTTCAAAAGTGGTCCTATTACCATAGTCTAGTCCGAGTGTTACTGGGCATGGACAATATTCACCAGGCTATCTCTGTCCAGGAGGGACTGCAGCTGGTACACCAACTAGAACTGGTGCAAGGTGCCCAAATAGTATCTGACACCCAAAGCATCTAAATTAAGGCTAGATCTAGGAGCACCTCCAAGCCTCTGAATTAATCCTCAAAGAGGAATGCAACCTAGTCCAAAAGGGGCTGAATACTATTTCATTGATCAGACAAACCACTTACTAAAAGTACTCCTGTTTTGTGGGCTACTGAGTTATTTCCCGGGCTTCCTGTGGTCTCATTCTTGGGGCTACCCTAGAAGTGACATTAATTGCATGTAAGCAATTCACGTGCACATAAAAAAGTAAATATTCTCTGCGGAAGGAGTGAGACTGTGGGGAAGACGGGTTAAACCTTTTTACCTGCCCTGGAGGACCTGATGAAAATTTCCCCTCCCTCAAAGCTGCTAGTAGCCCAGGAGAGGAACTCCCAGAAGCTTCAGGGAGGGGATTATTGAGAAGAATGAGAGAAGGTTAACCCTCCTCCCTGTGTGCCACAGTTCCCACTGTGGTTATTTAAACTTTAAAAATGAAGTATGTTTGCTAACATGCACTTGTTATGTGTTTGACTGTGACTCTTAGTTTTTTCTTTGAACTAGCCTCTGACCATAAGGCTGCCTTTAGAGGCAAGCTAACAGTAGTTCTACAGTTTCCAAGAAGCTGAAGTTATATTTTAGTCTGGAAGGGCACACTAAGGCTTTCAATTGTATAACACTTACCTGGCCATAAGGCCTGGTGGACCTGTCTTATTTTGCATAGATATGCATAATATTGCACTGTAAAGCAGTTAATCCTCTGTGATGGACTTTCCATCGCTAGTCAACCGGGTTTTTCTTGTCCCAGCAGCATTTGGGTAAGTAAGCTAATGGAAGAAACTAGCTTTAGAGAATAATCACAAAAATAGTCTTTCAACTTGTTTACCTTATTATATGGTTTGACATAGTTGAACACCTGCTAAAACTTGGTATCTTTTATAGTTCATTATTCTTAAAGTCCTTGATCCTGGTCGAGCTAAAGTTAGTCACATGGTTGACCCTGCCACGGGGGTGAGGTGATAGATGAAGGCAAGAATTTGTGTTTGGTGCAGTAAGATTTAAAAGAAGAGCTGGAGCGGAGTGAGCACCATTTGGACTCTGTTTCAGGCAGCAAAATGTCTTTGGCATCAGTGGTTAGTCATAGCTAACTTCCTGGTTTCAGTGGCACGTATAGTGCATTTGTATCCATGCGTACATTGAAGTAAGTCCTGCTGTGTTCAGTGGAGATTATTTCCAGGTATGGGGGCCTATGAGTTCTTGGGTAAATAGTAAAGCTGCAATGCATTAATTAGTTCGACTAAAAGTGGCAGCAGACTTTAAAATTACTTTTAATACAAAAACATATAAAAACTGCAGATGTCGTGCACTCTTTACTCTTCTGTAGAAAGGAATGCTGCTTTTAAGGTGATGCCTGCTACCCCATAGGCATGCATTATCTAAAACCATTTAAGTGTGCTGCTTGCTTTAGAAATAGCTGTTACCCATATGCACATTCATAGTAATTTTAATCAATAAATGAATAGAATGAGATTTCTTTAACCCGGTGACAGCCCTACTATATAGCTTAAAATACATGATGATTTAGGAGAAAGGGGGATGTGAATGATGTGTAAAGCAAATAATATGGAATATGAAAAACCTGAAATTATGAGGTGGAACACTGGATTTCTCTTGAAAGAGAAGGGCTCTTTAATTACATCTATATATCTAGTACCAAATGAAGAATTTTATTTAAGCTTTTTCTCCCAAAGATGACTTGCTTATATTTGTTTCTCTTAAGTTTACTAGTTCCTCAGGAGGTGCTTCATAAGTGGTTTGGCTGCCCATTGGAGGTAAAGGGCCATTGCCTTTGGTCTTCTGGATGTAAGGTGTACTTGATAGTTGCAAAGCTTTATGGAGTGTATTTTTTGTGTCCCAGAAACAAAATGGAACTACTATTGTATAGAGAGAATAGTACAACTGTGAAGAAAAGTATTAAATCACAACTGAAGCATTTTTCATTGCTTTGATTCTTTAGCTATTTTCTTTAATAAAATAGGAGCCTGCTTAGTTAGATATTGAATGAGGAAGCCAGCTGGTGGCAGTTCTTTAAAGCAGCTGCATTCCATGTAAAACAGCTAAAGAAATCTATAGGTTCGTAAAACCCTGACAGTTGATAACTTTATCTACAGGATGAGAAATTGAAATGCAGTGTCTATGCAGATGAACTAGCCAAGCTGGAGCTGAAGTGGAAGGAGCAAGTGAAAATTAGTGAGAGCGTGAAGCAACAGCTAGCTGCAGTGGAAGACCAATATCTGGTAAGTTTGATACTTGCCTTAACATTAACACCTAATCATTTAATTACGGTACATAAGATAAAGGTTAGCTGCCTCTCAAGTCAGGTTTATGTTAACTGCTTCTTAACATTAACTGACCTTATTCAGATTGGTTAGAAATCAGTCTTGCCTTTCCTGGGCACAAAAAGCAGGCGTGTTTTGTTTTTGGTACCTGTTGAAGATATTTTTATTTACGTAATAAGCCTTCCCTGACTACAGTTTTATTAGCATAATTTGATTTTATAGTTTTTGACTGTATTTTGATTCCATTTTTCTTTTTATTAATCACTCAGGGATTTTATTGAATATAGAGCAGAATATAAATCTTATAAATAAAAATTATTCACTTTATGGAACCGTTCATTGGGTCAAATTATTATTGTGCATCAGCTCCCCTGGAACTATTCTTAGCTGAACATGCGAGCATTTTCATGTCTGTGCTGACCTCTGGGATAGAGAAGAGCGTGGGGAGAAAGTGGATAGGGAAAAGTCCCCCCACCCTTCATCATAGTAGAGGGGTTGTCAGCTTATGGCCCTCCAGATGTTTTGGCCTACAGCTCCCATCATCCCTCACCATGGCTATGCTGGCTAAGGCTGATGGGAGATGTAGGCCAAAACATCTGCAGGGTCACGTTGCCCACCCCTGTACTAGAACCTGGGGTCATCCAATGAAGCTGAATGGTGGGAGATTCAGGACAGATAAAAGGAAGTACCGGTACTTCTTCACACAGTGCATAATTAAACTGTGGAGTTTGCTACCACAAGATGTAGTGATAACCATCAACTTAGATTGCTTTAAAAGGGTATTGGATATATTTATGGAAGATAAGGCGATCAGTGGTGCTAGTCATGATGGCTATATATTACCACTTGCATCAGAGGCAGTATGCCTCTCTATACCAGTTGCTGGGAAACATGAGTGGGAGGGTTCTAATGTACTCCTGTCCTGTCCTACTTGTGGACTTCCCACAGGCAGCTGGTTGGCCACTATGAGAACAGAATGCTGGACTAGATAGGCCCTTGCTCTGATACAGCATGGTCATTATGTTCTTATTAGCAGTAGATGGAGGGAGCTGAATGGTGATGTCATAATCATGTCAGCCAAATAGAGGGCAGTAGCAGTTCCTGCTATTTATAGGCAAACTTTAAACTACTTTTACAGTAATACCTTGGATTGCAAGTAACTTGGTTTGAGAGCGATTTGCAAGACAAGCAAATTTTTAAATATTTAATTTTTTTTACTTGATATACAAGCGATGTCTTGCAATACAAGTACTGTAGTATGGCTTAAATTAAAAATCTCTGTACACATTTTTTGGGGGGGATTTCGTTTTGATATAAGAGTGTTTTGGATTATAAGCACGTTTCTGAAACGAATTATGCTCTCAATCCAAGGCATGACTGTACTGTGTAATAGTTACACCTGTGATTCTTGTTCCTCTTTGGAGTATATAATTGATGCAGTTATGGAACTGACACTGAAATCTGAAGTGAGAAGAAATGTTCATTATAAGTACATGTGGGAAAATGCTTTGTATCCATTAACATGGTTTATTTGAACTTGTGTTTTAAATAGGTTCAGTTAGCCGAAAAGGACAGACAGATAAATGAGCTGACATCCCATTTGGGAATCCATAGCAATGAGAAGGTACTGATTAAATGCTATATATTACAGAACCACTGATATCAAGTTTATGCTTTCTGGATGCTGCTTGGATCTGTTGCAGTGCAAATGAGGCTGCTGCAACTCCAGAGTATGAATTCTGGTTAGAGAAGGAAAATATACCATGGGAAACTTTTAATGATGAGCTTGATCAACATACTGATTATGGCACTACTTTGAAGGCATCTAAAGTCACTTCCCTATGAAACTTGTGAGAAGATAGGGCAGTTATGGCAGTATTGCGATACCCAGATTAGCATGCAAATCATATTGTCCACTTTCAAACTGGAATAATTTTATAGGGCTGGGCTGAAATACCCCACCCTATTTCCTGGTGGCTTTGGATGCTGCTGGTAGTTTTGATGATTTTCAGAGGCAGGGCAGGGGTGAGGGCAGCAAAACCTTTGGTGGAAAGGGGCATGCTTAAGGACTTACCATGGCAATCGCAGTAGGCCTTTTTTTTTTTTTTAAATAACTTTTCATTTGTAAAAACACCACTTGTGGTAGCACTAGATCTTTTCCCTAAAAAATAAGTTTGCAAAATGCTGCAGCATGATACTGGGGTGGGGTGCATGCCTATGTCGTTCTACAGAGGGATGAGGCATTTTACATCTGCTACAAGTAGCATTTTGTGAAGATTTTTTTTTTAAAGAAATGGGCTGCTATGCTACAAGCAGCATTTTTATAAAGTAAAGAAAACAAGATCTGCTGTTGTGGCTGCAGCAAGTACTTCCTTTCTCCAAAACAAGCTATTGTACCCCCTGAAAATTGCAGCTCCATCTTTTGTTTCCCTGATTCAGGTGAAACAGACCTTGGCAAAGGTTCATCCTAGCTGTGATAGTTTTTAGCAAAGGCCATATTCTGCAAGAACTCAAAATTGGTTGCAAACTGCATCGACCTGGTTCACACAATCACTACAGCAGACCATGGGTTGTTTAACCCTCAAACAACTCCTGTCACCCAGGTTTGGATGACACGACAAACCATGGCAACCCCCTGCTGCAGGATGAATATTCAAAATGACTGCCGGCGTGCACCATAACCCACCGTGGCTTAAATAAGCTACAGTGGGCTGCGGTGAACTGGCCCAATAGGTGGAACCAAGAAAAAATAATAATCCAGGGCTCCATTGAGAGAGAGAGTTAGGCATGCTTAAAATATTGAAATATTTGGGATGAGAGTAGTTCTCTGAAATGCTCTTAAGCATCTACTGTAACTTTGAAAAGCCAAAATCAAATGTGTTGCATGTGTGTAAGCATTTCAGAGACTGATCACAGTTTGAGTGGTGGTTGCTGCTGCCTCCTAGAACTACCTGGTAAGCCACTCTGGGGACAGTTGGGAACAGGCTTCATATCGCTGTGAGGAACTTCAATTGGGGCAGGAAATCCAGGAAGTCTTGGTACATCTGCAGAAGTGTCTGGATTCCCAGACGGTGCTCTTCGGATCCTGGATTAAATTTTCTGTTGCAAATTTGCTAGGTTTAAGTAAAACTCTCTTTGCATGGTGTTTAAAGTTAAATAAGTGGTGACATTCTGTATTCCAACATTAGCAAAGATTAAAAATAGAATATAGATGAAATTATGAAAGGTTCTATATAACATTTATACCCATACATTGACCAGTTTGGGGACTATCGAAAAATCAAAGTGTATAAGTATGTATGTATAAAATAGGGACTAAATAATTTTATACACTTAAGGAAGAGCAGAACTTAATTTTTTTACCATCTTCTCCAGGGTGAAATTTATAAACAAGTGCTGATAATGGAATATACATTTAGAAACTGTATACTACACTCTGTTTAACCTTTTTAAAAAAGCAAGTCTGGTCTGGAAACATGTATAGACACGTATACTCAAAGCTGTTATATACCATCACCATTGTTGGAATGATGTTTAAAATTATTCTCTTCCCCATAGCATTTATCAAAGCACCATTTTTATTTAAATTCATTAAAGCTGAAAACAAATTACTGCATAAAGATGACATCTTTGTGTTCAAATATTGCTTTGTTATAAAAAACAATAACACAGAGTTAGAAACTATCAACTTTAAGATCTATGGATCTAAGAAATGTTTGGGCAGCCCATGTTTATTTTTTAAATTTTCCAGTCACTTTAATCTCCTATGGAACGTAGAAGTTTTGACTTGGGAAATAAAACAGCTGTGCTGAATGTCTCTCATGTATGCTACTCCTTATTTTTCTTGTTTGTTACACTCAGCTAGGTCTAAAGGTATTAACTTTAAACAAAATAATTTGGCTCTTGGGAGACTCCCAAGAAGTAGCTATCTGATTTGCGGCTGAGTTGTTTTAGTGACTATAGCCAAAAACAAGGAGATGGAGTTCTGTAATGCTATAAGTGTTGGGAACTTTCCAGCACTTGCAGCAAAACAAAGCAAACTGTGCTTACAAGCCTTGTAGTGGAATATTAGATTTTCAGTCACCAGGACATCACAAAACTAGATAAAGATTAATGTGAAACTTGGCTTTCATTTTACTCTTTGATTACTTACCACCAGTTAATCTTTTGGATAATCTTTTGGTTTTCTAAACAATGAGAAGGACAGAAAACCTCTGTCCAGGATCCTGTTATTATATGAATTGTAGTGTTAATGTTTCATTTCTGAGAAGATTTTGATAAAATATAGAGGTAGCATCTTGTTTCTTCACACATAGGAATGCTTTTTTCCCATTTGTTGTCCATCTTTATGCGCCCCCCCCTCGTTTGTGTAATAATACAATAATGAATAATAACAAACTGTAAACTCGGCCCTCAGCTGGCCAGTTCTATAGCTGACACAGGTTGTCATAGAACAACTAAGTCCCTAATGTGACAGTCATTGAAGGCTCTCTACTGATGCGATTAGGGATTTTGGCTGAAAGGGATGGCGTACACACACATTTAAACTGTACACCTTGTGGGAACAAAGAGAAAAGGACCACCATGCCCTTTATGGCGTTTGCATGTGGAAACAGAGCTGCCTAGGTGCAGTTTCTCTTATTTTTTTCTTATTTGGAATTTGCATATGTCAACTGTGTTGTGGATTCCTCACTTCCCTTTGTCTTAATCCATGCACAATTATGTCAATATTCTTTTCTTTTCCATACTCAAATCATGACATGTTTCTGTCCTGTAATTGATTGGATAGACAGTTAGAATCAAAGGCCCTATAGGTGTGTTTTGTCCACTTTAATTTTATGTGTGTGTTAGCTTCTTCTGAGCCATCTATGTGAAACGAATGCCACATATCAAATCCAGCTTGTTCTCCACACCATGATTTGGTGTACTTGCAATGGTATGCTAACAGTCCATGTATGTGTTGGATGTGGACTGCTTGCCAGGATTTTATTAAAGTGGCTGGTGGTATGTACTTGGCTTTTATTTATATTAGCTCAAATTCTTTTGTAATTAGAAACAGAAAACTGATTTGGATGGGTATAGTAATGAGTACCACTCAAATGGAAAATACTTTAGAAATCTATTTAAATTTTTAAGTGGCCTTCAGTACTACATCAAACTAATAGTTCTTTTTATTTAAGGCAGGGGTGGACATCTTGTGGCCCTCCAGATGTTTTGGCCTACAACTCCCATCATCCCTCACCATTGGCTATGTTGGCTAGGGCTGATGGGAGTTACAGGCCAAAACACCTAGAGAGTCACAAGTTGCCTACCCCTGATCTAAGGCATAAGGAAAAAACATCATGAGAGCTATTGTATTTCAGCGCTAGATCACAGAGGGTTCCATGTTCAATCCCTAGCATCTCCAGGCAAGACTGGGAAAGAAACCCTTAGAGTTGCCGCCAGTCAGTGTAGATGATATTGAACTAGATGGACCAATGGTCTCGATATAATACAGCTTCCTATGTCCCCATGCTTGAGGACCCCTGAACTAGTTTATTGGAAGACTTCTACAAAAATCTCTGCAAATTACAGCCAAATATAATGCTACGTGATGCAATCTTCATTGCAATCTTAAAATACCTTATTTAGGCATGTACTACAGTTATATTTTTCAACCTTTCTTTAGAATCCTGGAAGGAGACCAGAAAATCAAACAGAGAGAATTGCTGAAGAACTGATCTCTCAGCAAGCATTATATTTTTTCAATCCAGTTCTCAATTCTGAAGATAATGGAAAAGTTCCTGTGGTGCCAACTAGGTTGCCAGTACTGCAGTATGGAAACCCCTATACAACCCAGGAAACTAGAGGTTGGAAAATAATGTTTTCATCAGCTTTGTTTTTGTTGGAAAATTCTGCAGGGAAACGTACAGTTGTATTCATCTAGCAACTGAAGTCAGTAACTTAAAATCCATAGCTAATATGTTTGAAGGTACAGTAATACCTTGGATTGCAAGTAACTTGGTCTGATAGCATTTTGCAAGACAAGCAAAAAAATTTTAAAAATTTGACTTGATAAACAAGCAAGGTCTTGTAGGGATGTAACCGCTCGCCTCGATCGGGCGTAGCGGGCCGAAATCGGCCTGCTCACGCCCTCCAGAGACTCGCTTTGATATAAGAGTGTTTTGGATTACAAGCACGTTTCCGGAACGAATTATGCTCTCAACCCAAGGCATGACTGTAATGCCTAAATATAGTAAGTGTTGCTTGGAAGTGTTTTCTGGGAAGTGCTTTTCTAATGGGAACAATTGATGTACACTTCGTCCAAGTTGTCTATTCTACTTGTTAAACTCTTGATTGACTGGTTCTATTGGACTATGGCCTATTGTTTTACATTTAATAGCACTGAAATGTATGTAATCCAGAGTTCATCTTTTGATTATGGCTGCAGATGGAGCAGATGGTGCTTTTTACCCTGATGAGATCCAAAGGCCACCTGTAAGAGCACCCTCTTGGGAACTCGAAGACAATGTAGTATGCAGTCAGCCTGCTCGTAATCTCAGTCGGCCTGATGGTTTAGAAGACCCTGAGGATAGTAATGTAAGTTAGAAATAAAAATAATGTTTGCATTTCTTACATGTAAGTTGCCAGTTTTTTCTCGCAACCATCTCATTTAGAAAATGTCCTCTCTGTCATATTCTAATAATCAAATGGTAGCAAATTTTAGTCATAGCTAGTTTATTATAGCCAATGACTCTCTCTAGCACACCCTAATCCAGTGTATACCTGTTCAGCCCTGTCAGATCATCTGTTCAGAGGCACGGGAGTGGGCCCCCTCCTCCCCACCCTAGTTGGTGCGATTAACGATGATCTTTGTAGGCTGTATGTACTCAGTGCTGAATCAAGAACATGCATAAAGAACCCATTTGCGTGTGCAGTCCCTAATCCGGCTAGGAATATGTGTGGAACTCCCTAGCTGGACTGGGATGATTTTGGAAGAAACTATCCTAATTGGAATATGGAAGTTCACAGACTCAAATTGGGAAGGATATAATGGGCATTGGAGTTGTAAGTTAATAGCAGTGTTTCTGAAACAACAATATTTGGCAGCTAATATTTCTGAAGATACTGTTTCACTAGACATAACACAACATTTGCACAATATGCAGATTAATAACTTTTTAATCCTGGTATTTCAAAATATTAGCAGTATTGTAAAAATGTTAACCTCTTTAGGGATTTACTGTTTCAAGGGATGTGTATAGTCGCTCGCCCATATAATATGTAACAAATATGAAATGTTAAGGAATTGGGGTATACAATAAAACATGGTAATCAGTGCTGTTAACTTTATGACACAATTTCTTTGCATCCGTTAACTTTAAGGAACACTTTAATAAGAAACATTCCTTTATAAAGTCCTGTGCTCTTTGCAAGTACAGTGGTATCATGACCTGCTTCTCATTTAGTCTAGTTTGCCACATTTAATTGCTATTAACCTTTGCAGAAACTGATCAGTGTTCAGACAGGCATGATTTTAGCCCTGGTGCTCAGTACCAATAATGGAGAAAAATGTACCTTTTCTTCCTGCCTTTTGGCCCTTGAGTCCATTACTGTGAATAATTAGGGAAACTGTCAGAACTTTTGTGGCCTATTTAAGGTCTTGAATTTGAGCTTAGCACATTTGCCTACCTTTACTTCACATTTTGCATATTTAATATGACCATTCTTGGCACAGACATTACAGATGACAAGCCCTTCTCCTCTTTAGTCATCTGCTGCAGTTTAATTAGCAGAGTGTTCTTTCTAATCTATGTGCTTTGCCCTCTTGCAAATCCAAGAGGAACAGAGCTAAAGTCTTGTGCTCATTTGCTGACACAGCTTAGATTTTGTAATGAGGTAGAAGGATCCTTATATGCTCAAATAGCAACCAACTTTGGGCAAGTGTGTGCCTGTTCTCAGAAGATTTTTCTTGTCTTACATCAAATAGAAGTCTTAACATGTTATCATCATACTTTTCTGCTTGTCAAATGAAAATCACTTAATTGTTCCTAGGCAAAGATGTTCAATAGGAAAAATAGGATGCTAATTACCTCGCACTGATACTTAGCAGTCCTTGGCAGGCACCTATACTTGGGAACTGATAAAAATAAAAATCTCTTTAAAAGTAAGCAAACTAAGCAGTTTGTGGCAGGAAACCTTTCTTGTGATATGCACAGCATCTAGTATAATGAGCTATCAAAAGAGATCAGATAAAGCTGCCTGCTTGCTTCCTTTCTTTTTAAATGGATGCATAAGTGGGGTGTATGCAGGGTTCTGTCTTGAGATAAATATCTTCCACTAAAATGTGTAATCTCTTATGCTCTTTTCTGTGTGCTGTTGATGAAAGAATTCTATCCCTAATCCCAAATTGGGTTGTTTACTTCTGCTGCAGTTGTTAAGCAGTTTGAAGGGCCCATTCACACACACTCAATCCCAACAATACTATACATGCAGTAGGGTAACAGGCAAACCCCCACCACCACCATACAGACATAATGGTGTGTGTGTGTGTGTGTGTGTGTCGGGGGTGGGTGGGGGTGCCCAACTTTTTTACATTAGAAAAAATGTGTGAATCAGCCTATGCATGTATGCACACATGCCCTATAACATATGAGTGGCAGGTTGATATAGTCAGTACTGAGTTTGTGTGAACTACCCCTAAAAGTGATAGCATGTGTACTTTGCTAATCCTCATCAGCTGCTGCCATAACACTTTAAATGGGTGATATTTCAACAGCTGTATCAGGTAAGAGCAAGCAGGAAAAATATTAAAGGAGTCTTTATGTCATCTTTACTATGTTATGTACTTTGTTAACACCACAAAATGCTACCAACTGAATGTTTGCAGTGACTTGGCAGTGCTCAGTGTGGGAATGTAAGCAAAACCTCCTTTTTACAGATCTGGTGTCACTTCACTGGGGCACGTACACATTCAGGATAATTTGCTGAAAATTGAAATTACGTGATCATTAGAACAAGTTTTATAGAGTAACATTTATCCTTGATAGAGGCTCTCAAACAAACTTTGATCGTCCCCTCAGAATACTGTGTCTTGTCAGTGCCAGCTGCAGCTATTTCTGCTATTAGTAATTGTGAAATGAGAGCACAACTGACAGCGGTGATGAGAGGATTTGGCCAAATAGGACAATTTAGTTAATGGGTCTTACTGCAGGGTGACATGTGCGACATGCTTGATTGGCAGCAGTGACATATCTGGCTCACTTAAAAACCTAGCTGTTGGGGGGAAAGCTTTGTGACCAAATCAATGACCTCTCCCCACCTCTGTATTTCTTACAGATATATTTGTTAGCAGTTGAACTTGGTTTAATTTCAGCAGTTCATGAAATGGAGTTTTGGCTTAATTTGGTGCCCTGCTATTTTATTTTATGAAGGTTTTACTTGTATTAAGTCACTAGGTATTTGTATTGAGGTGACCAATAAGAGATTTTTAGAGGAGGGGCTGCAGCTCAGTGGTAGAGCACATGCAAAAGGTCCCAGGCTCAATCCCAGCATCTCCAGGTAGGGCTAGGAAAGAATTCTGCCTGTAACCCTGGAGAGCTGCTGCCAGTCAGTGTCGGAAATAGGCTAGTTTCCTATGTTCCTATGATATCATCCCTGCAGAAAAGAGTGGATTGTGTAGAACTTTACAGGCCTGTGAACGTAAGTAGTAGTAATAAAGAAAACATTCTTTTGTGAGCAAAATATGGTTATAAAAATCCAAACTTGTTTGCAGGATGATGAGGCATGTGCACCTTCTGCTCCTGATCCACCAAACGTACGCTCACACGAACGTGGAGCAGGTTTTTGTTTTGATTCCAGGTAAGTTAATACAGGCGAAAGTGACACCAGGCATGTAGTAATGCCAGAGCAATCCCTTTGAAATTAGGTTTCCTACAAGCCTCCACTATTACAGTTTATAAAACTATATGAGTTTCAGCTGTTAACAGAAAAGTAGTCAAATTTTGGGGAAGCCCAAGTCCCATGCCGTGACCCTGAGCAGCTCTTTGAATCACAACCTTTTTACCTGGAAGAATGGGAGGTACCACACCCACCACACCCAGTATTATGGTTACTTAAGAGGATGTGTTGCATGAGCGCCAGAGGCCCCTGTTGAATAGTTTACTGCATGATTCCTTATTCAACCTCCCCCTCTTCACAAACACTACCATCATTTTGTGACTTTTAAAAAAACAAAAAACAAAAGGCTGTAGTTTCAGTTTGGTAAACTTTGTGCTAGCTATAGATGCAAACTAGAAGGAAAAGCTATAGTTGATGCAAATATGACACAGGAAAGAGGGAATAAATTTAAGTGGCATGAATGATGCAAGCCTTCTCAAGAATCCAAATCAGCCCCAATGATTATTAGGGCCCAGTTTTAATCTGTTACTGACTAGTTACATTTAAGCCACTGAGTGAAAGGTGGCTACTTTTTGTTTGTTTGTTTGTTTTTCATTTGGGGGCACTATGTATATTCCAATGCAGCAGAAGCGGAACATCTAGTCAATTTTAAAAAAACAAAATAAAAGGTTGAATAATTTTTTCTACAGCCTTTCCTTATTACACATGAAGGGGATATCATGCTCGAGGCATTGAAAGGGGACCTGCTGTACAACAGTGGGGTATGCGCTTTGATCATGTGGAAAATCCCTTTGTTAAACCTGATGGCACAAAAATGTTGAGGTTCAATTAGATTGTGGGTTGGCTTTGTCCTTGACTCAAATCATTCATATTACTGGCAATGGCAGATCAGACTCTGGGACCAACTTAATTGCTGCCTTTCAATGCTTGTTGTTTCTTTTATCCCAAGTTTTGTGCACATCAAGAAGTGTCCCCTTTGCGAAGTGATGTTTCCTCCTAACTATGATCAGACCAAGTTTGAAGAACATGTTGAAAGTCACTGGAAGGTGTGTCCAATGTGCTGCGAACAGTTTCCTCCTGACTATGACCAGCAAAACTTTGAAAGACATGTTCAAACACACTTTGATCACAATGTTTTAAATTTTGACTAGCTTTGGGCATCTTAATGCAGTTTTGCTTAGACAAAACTTGAATGTGTTCTGTAAGACAAGAGAATTCAGCTTTCATAACTTAGGTAAACTTGTTATTTAAAGGCACAGTGCTCTGCATTGCAGTTGATTCAAAGTAAACCTTTGACCTGTTGGCAAGTATTGGGTTAGCCTTCTTTGATCTAGTATACACCCAATGCTGTTATAATATCTTTCAGTATTTATTCCCTGGCTAACAAAATGCATAAGAACATAGGAAATGCATAGACTTGTTCAGAAACCTCATCAGTTTGTAGTAGTGACAGGTTTACAGAATGACATGACTTTGCTGTTGCTTGTGCTAGCATATTAGATATTAATATTCTCATTCCGTAATAATAAAATGAGGTTTCTCAGTAATCTTGTGTGTATCTTTCATATCATTGTTGATTCTGAAAGCTATATAATTTATCTAATGAATGTATAGTTTTTACATCTATTTCAGAAATGTAGTTGCATTGAGATTACATGCTTATTGAGAAAATATCCTTATAGCAACACTCACTGTTACATAGCTATTATCCTGTCTTGCAAATGTCATGTACACTAGTAATCTATTAAAATTTCTGCGCTTAGAGCTATTAGAAAATAATTGTATAAAAGTTGCTACCATTTGGCTTAATTTGTACTTCACAGATTTTTAGTGTATATGTAGTGCCCCCTCCTTTTCAGGTTTGTTTAGCAAGTTGTATTCATAGGGACTAAGGTTTCTGGAATCTTCTGCATTCTACTTTGCACATTTCCCCCCATTACATTTGTGGTGTGTATATCTAAAACACTATATTTTTTAAAGAATTATTTAATCTTTAGTAAGCAATTTGATCCTTTTGGATAAAATTATTTCCTTCGTCTGATGTACAATAGTCAAATTAAAGACAAAAACTAAATATTGATTGTGTGTCTCATTATTTGGCTCCCTTGAGGCTTCCTGATCATGGCTAGGATCCTCCACAGTAGCCTTTCTATCACAGGGACAGAGTTGCAGATGGGAAAATTGGCAACCACCCCTGCAGGAGTGGAAGTGTCTTCCATTCGCACAGCTGGATCTTTGGATCCAAAACCACTGGTGTTGACTTTGGCTTATTCTTAAGCAAATTTTTTGGTGTATTTTTGTGTAGAATTGATGTGTTTTTCTCGTCTAGAATGTCAGTCCTTTTCTGAGTAACAGTATTTCATTTGTAGTGATCCATTTAACCATAGGGTAGTATCCAGTGCCATTGATGTAGCACTAGTGTAAGTTACCTCTAGTGCAACACTAATAGTATAGCTGATGAAACAGGTTTTCTGGTGAAACCCATTGTGTCAGCATACACTATTGGCATTGCACTAGAGGTTGCTTACATTAGCGCTACATCAATGGCATAATTGGAGCAGCGGCATTGGATACTGCCCAAAGTTAAGTAGGAGCAGCCTATGGGCTAGTCCCCCCCCCTCCTACGTGCCTAGTTTTCATGGGAATTTCAGTTAATGCTGGTGCACCTAAGAGAAAACCAGAAAGAGGAAATGTATAAGCCCATAACCTGCTCCGGTTCTCGGGAAGTATCCAATGGGGCACTTATACCCCTGCTGGTTCTCTTGCGCCCCGCAGCTTCTGTTCTACAAATGGTGGGGCCCACCAATTCCATTGCACAAGCAGGAGCCACCACTTATGCAAGATTTAATGCTTCCTAGAAGAAGCCTGGAAACAAGCAGAATTGCTGGTTTCTGGATTTGGACAGGTCGGTGGAGCTCCCTTATGTGAGCTCTGCCGACCTGCTCCGTTCCAGATATCAGCATTTTCGCTTATTTCCACAAGCGGAGGCCGCCACTTGCAGGCAGGAATTGGCAGGTCGCAGAATAATTGGCAGGTCGCAGAATAATTGTGTTAGAGCCCCGTTGGATACTTCTCCATTGGTGATACATGTGCACCAAGTAATTCTGTTTTTGTTGTATCTTGAAGGGACCTTTGTTAGGTGGTTATCATGAACAGATTGCATTGTGCTTCTAAAAATCTTTACTCATACTGTGTGTTCTTCCAAAAATGGATCATCTTCTTTCAGTTAACTTATGGCCCATCTATTTGTTTATTAGCAAATAATGAATTAAAATTTGTTACCCGTGTAGTATAAATGTTAAGAAAACTAAAAACAGATTCGGGCCCTGATCCAGAGATCTTTGGAAGCCTACCCACCCCACAGCTCAGTCACTGTTGAAGCTAGCATTAGATGCTGATCCTGCTTTACCACTTCCTTAGTTTTCTTTATTTACAGTTTAAAGTGATTAAACATAATGAAGCAGTATCCAGTTTTCTTTTGGGTCAGAGGCAATTTATTAAATGTGATTGAATTTACATTTATAAGCAGCTTTTATTGAAAGAAATTTTGATGCACTTTGTGGCACTCAGTTCTAAAACAAACCTCTTGTGGCTTCTGAACTTAATGAACTTTGTACCCAACAAAATATAGGAAAATATAATTTAAAGCACATTTTCACAGACACAGTACAATACATTCACTATACACAGTATAACAAAATAGTCCAATTTTTACCTGTTTAATACTGTCACAATGACTAGGTAAATAGTAACTGGATTGTAATAGTGGAAAGAATTGACATGCAATATTACTTTGTTTAGCTGTTCAACTAGGTTAATCTGCCTTCAGTTTCTTTCACTGAGAGCAGAGCTAAATGATGCTGAAGTCAAAATGTTAGATGGGTAGTAGGGCTTTAAGTACAAGCAATAGGTTTTTTATGTCTGGATCATCCTTTTACACCAATATTGTCACTTGTGCTACAAAATGTACCTTTTTGAAGATGAGTTTAGGATTATTTGTTTAAAGGAGTCTTTGTTTTTAAATCTTTTCAACCCTCATTATGAGAGATTTAGAAATTTAGAAAAAAAATTCTTACCTAGTTAAAGAATCCTTGCCCCCTCAATCTTTACATGTTCTAAATGAAGACTCACATTTACCATATCATTTATATATAAATACAAAATACACAGAAGAGGATTACTTGTAAAACGTAACATTTTCTCATGAGAGAGAACCTCCCAATGCTTATTTAATGTAGCTTTTGCATACTAAAACTGTTAACCTTCACTAGCACTTACACAAGAAGAGAATGCTGAAGGCAGGAGAGCATAAAATAAATGAAGCATTCAGGTATGGTCCAGACACAAGTAACTCTGCTAGCTCTGATTTCAGGGCTATATTTGAGTACCTGCTTCAAGAAGCACTTCATTTCAGTAAGGCTCATGATGTCACATAGTTCAGAAAGAAATTTTAATGCTAAACTTGTGGAATGCAACAACCCACAGTAAGTTATAAAATATATATTATATATACAAAAATCTGAAGGTACAATGTAAATGGAACTAGAAACTTCCTTAACACAAATAGTGTACCTCCTTAAATCATGCTTAGAATTTTTTTTTAATTGCAACCACTGGTCCATACTGGTACAGTAATTGCAACAATTGGCAACACAAAACATTTTAAGTTTGTTGGCAATTGAGAACTACAAAGTGCTTTAAGAACTTCATCTAAGATGAAGATAATTTCTCCCTCACAAAATTTGCACTTCATTTCCAAGTGTCTTCTAGTAGGAGATACTGGGGAACGATAACAGGACCAGGGGAACTTGGTCCTCAGGAATCTAGATGGGTCTTTAACATTATATAACATCATGTACAGACAGAAGTAGTATTCTAATGCTAGAGTGATTTGCTAGTTCAAATGCAAAGATTTTCAGCATTTCAGAGGCCTAAAGAATTTGCAAGATAATATAAAATACAGCAAGCACACCCTTTTATGTATGTTATTTGAGTATGAAAATATTTTTAGCATATGTTAAACATTCTCTTATTTATAATTCCAATACCTAAAACCTTACTATCCCACAGATATCTCTATTACATAAGGCATATTAACCAGGTGGATAATTGGGGAATTGTTTTGGTTTTGCAAGCACATGGGAACTGATGTGTTGAATCTCTTCAATCACATTACAATCTTGGTTATCGCAGTGCCAAGCTTTCCTCCCCTTCCCCATCCTTATTTAACACTGCAGAACTAAAAATACAGGCATACAGCATCCTCTAATTCTCCTTTGGGGGTGGGGGATACTTTAAAAAAACCTGTAGCTTTTAGCACCTTTATATCAAAGTAATGTATATGGGCATGATGATTACATGTGCAAATGTACAAAATCATTTAACTCTACAAAGATACATCATTCCAAAATTACAGAAAAAATTGTAAAGCATGCATTAAATTCTTTAGGGTTGCTCAGTGCTTCCCCAGAGAAGGTGGCTGTCTTCAAAATCAGCAACTGCTGGTGAGGATTCCTTGGCACATTTGTGACCAGCATGTTATTGCTGCATCTTCCTGATAATCTCAGCAGACACTGGTGGGTGGAAATTGATTGTATGGTGCCGCAGACCCTGAGCTGTCTTGTAACTCTTCCCACAGCGGCATTTGAATGGCTTCCGCACACGGATCTGTGTTCTGTGACCATTCTTGGCATGATATTTTATACCATTCACATTCTGTAGGGGAAGGAAGATGGAATATAGGTTTTATCTGTTATACATCAAGTGGTCTGACAAGAGCTCTGATTTCTCACACTGTAAGTGTTTGGATTGCAATTATAAACCATTTAAGAAATAGATTTCACCAGGCATTCAGCTACAAATCTAAACAGGACAGCTTGAAATAGGGCTGCCTAGTCCACAGGATCAGATCTTAAAATGTTCACATTTGCTATAAATGTTGATTGCTTCAGTGTTACCATTGTATCCTATCTGTTCTCTTATGAGGCCAGAGTGACAGATGCAGTGGGAGATATACCCAGGAAATACTAAGCTAAAATTCCAGTAATATCAAGGGGCAGAAACCACACCAACCTTCACAAAAGGCCAGATCCAAAAGCAACAGCCTCATCTAACCAGGAGGCAGGTAAGTACCGTATTTTTGGATCATTTTTCAAGACCTAGCCACTGGGAAGCCACCATGCAATGAAATATTCCACTACTGAAATAAAATCAATCTGTGGAAAGCTTTATGAACGGGATTGTGGGGTGTTGGTCTACATTCATAAGCCCAATTCCTTCTTAACTTTTAGATTAAAATAAATTTTTCATATTCCTATTTTATCTCCATTCTCCATCCTGTTTTAGGTTCGCTTTTTCTGCCCAGATTTTAAAATGTGGTTTATCTCCATCTCCTGCCACATTCATTCTTAAATTTCTAAGCCAGAACATGTAACAGAATGTAGCATTCAACTGTTTTGTTTTTAAATCCAAAGAAAGGGAGAAAGAAGCTACATGGACTAGAAGTAAGAAAATAATGTACAGTAATACCTTGGATTGCAAGTAACTTGGTTTGAGAGCGTTTTGCAAGACAAGCAAATTTTAAATATTTAAATTTTTTTGACTTGATATACAAGCGACGTCTTGCAATATAAGTACTGTAGTACGGCTTAAATTAAAAATCTCTGTACAAATTTTTTTGGGGGGATTTCGTTTTGATATAAGAGTGTTTTGGATTACAAGCACGTTTCCGGAACGAATTATGCTCTCAATCCAAGGCATGACTGTAACTACATTTTAGGTGACAAAAATAAGTCTCCTTACATGAGTTGGCAAAGCAGGAAGGAAGTATTTATTAGAAAGAATAGTACTTCTGTTGTGTGGCTAGCTCTGATGTCCACTGTGTCAATTTGTTCAATATGCTTACGTTAATGGTGTGCAAGCCCCCCCCCCCTTGCTTAGACAGTACTCATGCATTTCTGATAAAGGTGGAGAGAGGGAAGTAGGAACACTTCACTAGTTTGCAGGGCTTGTCCTGCCATTACGTATTGTGAGGCAGCTGCCTTGGTGATAAGACGTTGGACAACAGAGCTGTATGTTGCACGTGGCCTGCCCTTAAGCTAGCCTGCTGTTTTCTGGTACAGTGGATGACACTGTCCCCTCATCAGTGTTGAAGTAAAATTCAACTACCAGTCTGATCATCTTCTATATATGAAATGGGGATTTTGGTGCCTTTGCCTCAGGCAGCAAAACGTCTTGGGCCGGCCCTGCTTGTTTGGATGCCAGCTGTGTGCCTATTGGTTGGAGAAGAGAGACAGTATGGTAAATTATCTTTTCTTAAGCTTTCCCAATATGAGAGCAACCTGTAGGCCCATGGATATGTCCTGCGGGCCATAGGATTGATCAGGAAAAAAAAACCCTCTGGGGTCTTAGACAAAGCTCTGACTTTGGAGAGATTTTTCTGCTTACAGAGCCCACCTCCTGGCCCTTCTCGCC
The DNA here is from genome assembly GCA_021292165.1 of Shinisaurus crocodilurus. NCBI lineage: Eukaryota > Metazoa > Chordata > Lepidosauria > Squamata > Shinisauridae > Shinisaurus > Shinisaurus crocodilurus. The sequence goes on from CM037880.1 coordinate 52,038,342, forward strand.
TACTGAAGAGGCTTTCACAGTGGCCCCCTCTACAACTGGTGCAGAACTTCTTTCGCCCTGAGGGGTGAATTCCGTTTTGGAGAGGCTCTTGGGCCACATTCCAGTGGTGGGAAGGGCCAAAGGCAAAGGGGGTGCCCCCCCCCCAAATACCAGCATATTTTAGCTTAAAGCTCTTCCTGCCAGTAACTTATACTTTAGAAGAGGCATTTCAACCTTTTTTAATGTGGAAAAAACTGAACCAAAGCCGGGAAACTTACCAAGCGTTCAGTGGTTAGGCGAAAGGGAGTGGGGCCTTCTGGGGTTCCCCAGAGGGTCAGATTTGGCCCCCAGGCCTGAGGTCCCGAAACCTTGCTCTATGAGGTCAGATGTCCGACCCTGTAGAGGAGGGAAAGAGGTGTGTTGCAAGTGATAGTGGGCAGAGAGGTAGCGGCCATAGATCCAAAGGACCCACAGCCCTCTGAGCCCCCAACATGGAGGGGAATTTGGACCAGCTCTGAGGCAATGGGAGGGATTTTTTTTTCTTAAAGTAAAAAACAAACCAACAAAGGGGAAGAAACAAACAAACAAAAATAACAAAACTTCCACTGTTTTTTCCGCCCTGCTGGCAAGCACTTGTCCGGGCGTTGGATAGGTCAGGATCTTCAAGACTGGAGCAGTCTGTTCTTCAGGCTCCTCACCATTCGGATTCATCTCTTAGCAGGGGAGGCTGGTGACTCCTATTTTGGTGGGGCTCCTAATCCATTGCAGCTTTTGTTCTGAGCTTTACAGAATCTATCCATGGTGCCTAATTCCATCCCTAAAATAGGATCACCACCATGGAGCATCATGGATTGCTCCTATAAGGCTCGAAATAAAAGCTGCAATGGATTAGGAGCCCCACCGAAATAGGAGTCACCCGCCTCCACTGTCTCTTAGTAAAGCTTGTACTGTAGAGAGATGTTTGTTCTGATTTAAAGTGGCTCTTAACAATCTTGATAGCCTGTTCTGTGTCTTCAGTTAATCATTGAACATTCATTCTATACATTTCCTGTATAGAATACTCCCCTGCTCCACACTGAGCAGGAAAAATGATGTTGTGTGTAGCTACCATATTTGAGAGTTGTGCAAAGTGTCACTGCAACTGAATTTGCATCCGATGGTCTGAGAATAGATTAATTTAAACCGATAAAATTAGACACTGGATTTATGCATTGCTATTGAAAGTAAATAGGTCAATGTTGGGCTTGTAGTAAACATTTCTATTCTAGGGCTGTGTCTGAAAGTACACCTAGTGAGACTAATAATGCCCTATTAAGAACAATACATAATGCTTACCCTGAGTGGCCATATTAGCTCCACATACTGTACATGGATAGAAAAAGAGTTCTAGGTTCATTTATGTCTGCCTACCCTATAGGCTTGGGTTTTATGAATCCAAGTGATTCATGGAATCACTTAATTTGTAGAATGTACAGTATACCAAATTATTTTCTCTGATGTATTCATTCATTCTTTCAGCTTAAAGGTTGGTGCTCCAAAACTTCAAAGGGCCAATTGGAAAGATATGTTTTTGATGATGAGCTGTAGGTTGAATGAATTTCATTTCCTTTTCTTCCTGTCTTGTGCTGAATTAATTGTGCGATTACTTCACCACCATATGCTCAGAATTTTTCACTGCTCATTGTTCAGTCCACTTCCTAAAGGTTTGAGGTGGCACAGAAATTTGGGATTATGGCTAAAGAATCACACAAGCATCTTGGTGCCCCAAAAGGAGTGGCAGGGGGGGAACACTACAAATCAGTACAGCAGATGTGAAGTGCTGGAACGGAGAAGATGGCATCTCAAAGGGGAGAGTGTCCATTCCTGCTCTCTGTCCACCCAATAATTGGCTGCTCTAGCCAGGCACTTGCTTTTCTCCTCAGTCAGTGGTTAGAGTGCTGGGCTAGGACTGGGGAGACCAAATCGCCACTCAGCCATGAGACTCACTGGCTGACCTTGGGCCAGTGACTATTTCTCAGCCTAACTTACTTCATAGGGATCTTGTGAGGATAAGATTTGGGGGGGGGGGGAGAAGATAACCTTGTATGCTGCCTTGAGCTTTGCAGAGGAAATGTGAGCTATAAATGTATTGCATCAGAAGGAATAGCTCTGGAAAAAGTGCCACATAGTAATAGTGTCCTAGAACCCCTTGCCATCTGATGTCACCCATGCTCTGTGTTATCCTCCATTGCTTGGCATGGGAATAGCTGCAGTCTAGACACACACGGCATGAATGTGGTAACTCAGTGAATTCACCCAAACACTGCCTCACCACTTAAAAATGGTTCTGCAAGTTGGGCGAGAGAAAAAGTGTTAAGAAGTAGTTGGGTTGCAGAGGAGCCTTTATCAACACTTTTGTTAGCACCTCTGGCTGATTTAAGAAGCTTGTTTCCTGAACCCTTAGAGCAAGAAAATGCATCTCAGCAATCTGATATTGCCAGTCCCATTTTCTGATTTGTGGATTTGTAGTTTTTTTTGTAGTTTTTTTTAATTTTGTGAAAAACAGCTCTTCCTACATAGATCAGCAACCTTAACCCAGTATAGTTGCCCCATCTTTCAAAGCCCCTCTGGGTGAAGAGTCTAGTGTTGTTCAGAGATATATTTCCGTGTTTAGAGAGGAAGGACCAAAACTGAGGTATGAAAGTTAGTGGCCTGATTGGTATAGGATTGTATCTTCCACATGAATTCTGGAGGGAAACATAATTTCTCCCCTGGTATTGCTATGAGAGGACATAATCTGAATCTGTTCTGTTCTAGCCAGAAAAGCCTTCTTAGAGATCTAAAGGTCAAGGATTGTTTCTCTTGCATTCTCAATGACCGAGTTTGGACAACACGTCCTGGCTTGTTGTGGATTATTTAAGCCATGACAAGCTGCAGCACCCACAGGTGCAAAGTTGCATATACAACCCCTCATGTCATGTGAACCAGGTCTGTGTGGGTTATTCTATTTCTGAGAGCCCTGCCTCATACAAAAAGTGTTCCAAACCTGTTCGCCTGCTAGAGAGACCTGCCTCACATAACCCATGATCTCTTCCAGGGTTATTTATGCTACGGTTAAACAACCCTCGCATAACCCATGTTCACACTGGGTTCACATGACACAACAACCCCCAAGCAGGGGTTGCATATTCAAAATGGCAGCCACACACGCCACACAGCCTCACCTTGGGTTAAATAACCCATGGTATGCTGTCATGTGCAAACAGCCCCACTATGAAGAATTTTTTTTCTTAGTTTTTTCTTTGTATTTTCTTAGCTATGCTTTGGCTCCACAACGCTCATGCAGCAGATAGCACATGGCAGGTCACTCCAGCAGGTGAACCGATTGGGAATACTTTTTGTACAGGGTGGGGCTGCCTAGATTAAAATCACAGAACCCTGATGCCTTTCTTCCCCCTTATCCCACCAATGGATCAGTTCAACGTTCTTTTATTTTTTGCTTTATTGCTTGAGTGTCCTGTTCAGCAGTACATTTCCCACCATCTTTTTCTCTCTGCTTAGCTAAAGTTTCTCTTGCTATTGGTTGTCTGCCTCAATTTTCTGTGGGCAGTTTCTTCTGATGTTGTTAGACTGGGATATGTGCCCATGCCAAGGGGCTCTGTGGAGAAGCCCTGTTCCATTGGTTCTGTGGGAACTGCAAACTGTGGTTGATAATGCTACCTTTATCTCTTAGAGGTCCCCCCCCCCCCTTCTCAGCGGAAAAACCTTGATTTCTCAGTGGCATCTCCATTTTCAGGTGTCATGCTCCACAGTCATGGAATGCTTCAGAGTCTAAGGCAACCTTCCCTAACCTGGTGCAGATGTGTTGGTCTATGACTCCCATCATCCCCAGCCAGCATGTCCCAGGGGATGACAGGTCTAGTGCTTCAATAGCATGTAGACGAGGATGAAAACTAGGAAAAAATAAGACACTTGTTCCAAAGGGGTAAGTTTTACCATACCACAAGTAACACAATTACCTTATATCGTTTTTTACACCCAGGGACAGGACAAGCAAACGGTTTTTCATCCCCTCCATTCATACACATGGAACTGAGGATCGCTTCAGAGCTGATGGCACTTTCTGTAGTCCAGGATTCATCACTGTCTGAATCTTCATAGTCCACTTCTTCCTCATCATATTCACTGCCTAAGAAGATAAGAGCAGTGAAACAAAAACAGAATTAAGTACCATACAAGTAAACTGTAACTGCACATTTCATATTTATTAGTATATCCCCCCTCTGTTCTCTGCCTCATCTACTTCCATCTTAGCTATATTGCTAGAAGATGAGTATTTTTAATTATAAAAATGTTTCTCATTATAGCTTGGATTTGTTAAGATACGCAGTGCTTCATTGGTTAAATAATTACGGCTAATATATTATGTAAACAACTTGCTATAGCTTCACTATAAATATTGATTGAAAGAGCTATTTTATTGTCAGACAACCAGGGAAAGAGAGGTGGAGGGCAGGGTGGAACTGACTACTTCCCCCCCCTCCCCTGCCTCAAAACCATAGCAGGTTTTTAAGGCTTTTCCTTTGCACAGTAAAACACTTGAAGGGCATAATTCTCTAGATCATAAACAGTGTAAAATAATATGTTGACAAGTCTTAATACATTTACTAGCCCTCTGGAATTAATAGGAATTATAGCACAACATTAATAAGAATTATATTGTAGCAATTACAGCTGTGAAATTCATTCCCCCAGGTGTGAGGATAAATTGCATTGTGTGCTGCCCTAATACAGCATTATGTTCCAGATAAACTACAGCAGTCTTCTGAGGACCACGTGGCAGGCTTTTTAATTTTATTTTTTAAAGTTGCAATAAATATTAATAAGACTCTGTGTGAGGCACACATTAAAAGGAGACCAAAAGTAACTGAGAAGGCAGACTTTCAGTAGCCACAGTAAGTATATGTAGCAAGCAGCAGTAAAAACACACACACACACACACACACCCAAAAAAAACCCCAAACTGTTTCTCAACAGGCTTGTTGCAGTCTTGGCAAGGACTTCATATATATTGACATTGCAGGATGTTTCTGCCCCTGGCTGATTCATGTATTTTGTTCTGCCTTCAAGACTTTGAGTCATTTAAGATCAGAACCAGCCCCCAAGCTATTCATCCACTGCATGCTATCTGCTCAGTAGGCACATGCTAGGCTACGGGTGGGCAACTTGTGGCCCTCCAGATGTTTTGGCTTACAATTCCCATCATCCCTGACCATTGGCTATTCTGGCTAGGACTGATGGGAGTTGTGGCCCTCCAAATGTTTTGACCTACAAGTTGCCCACCCCTTTTGCTAGGCCAATAAGTAGTTCTGGTCTGATCCAGGTATAAACAGTGGCTCTCCGCAAACCAGGATTTGCAAATCAAGGCAGCTGCACAGACCCATATTCACTTTGCCCTTTGGAGCAATTCACCCTTCCCTTATCAGGTTTTGGCCTGCAACTTCCATCAGCCCTAGCCTGCATTGCCAATGGTGAGAGATGATGCAAGTTGTAGGCCAAAACATCTGGAGAGCCACAGGTTGCCCACCCTTGGTTTAGGGTCACACATGCACTGTTACTGACCCTGGTTAACACTGACCCCAGTTCTCTCATAACTATAGTTTAAAATCCACTTCAAATTATGGTTTCAAATTATGGTTTAAGAAGGAGATAAGATTAGCAGCCATGCACCATGGGGCGCCTGCATATGTGGGCTTCTTTTATTTTAATAGAGGAATCCAATTCACATGCTTCGCTCTGCTTTGTTTTGCTTGGTGGATTGGGCTCCTCCATTGCAATTAACGGGGAAGCTCTTGTAGGCAGGGGAAGTGATGTGTATGCTTTTGACTATAGAACCTTTAACAATCTCTGGATTAGAGAGATTACCAGGGAGCAAATCACACTAAATTTAATGAATCCCAGGACTACATTTAGGGTTGAGGTTCAAGAGAGAATTTAAAGGAGCATTTACAGGGCATACCTCTACTAACACTGGGGGGGGGGGGGGGCAGGAGAGTCCCATTTCAGTTTGGAATCTTTTGTAATGCTCAGCACTTGGAATCCAGTCAGATATGCACCAACAAGTAAACAAAGCTTTAATAATATTAACAGCTATTAACATCTGAGAGGATCAAATGAATCATATCTCTTTAAGGTTTGTCTACTTAAAGACATCCAAGAATATATGACTCTCCCTCTTGTTTACATAAGCATGGAAACTTGAGCTATTTTAACCTTAAGCCATTGCTCACTCACTGCATCCTTTCATGAAATTGTGTATTTAACCAACCTCTCTTTAGTTGAGAGAATTACCATGCCATTGTTTGCAAAACCCACCTGAAAGATGGGTGAACCAGGATCCCTGAAGTATGTGCAACACTTTAAGCAAGTTCAGCTTGACATTCACAATATCCATAAAAAGGATGTTAATTACCTATAGCTATTAGCAGATTCCTATTGGCCATGGCCTAAGTTGCATGATAGATTTCCAGTGTATACACCCTACTTTAGCAGAGCCAGTTATTTTACTTCTTTCGATGAAATGTTTTAATTAAACATTTTCATTTTGGGTGCGGGAGGACATTTCCACCACAGGCAGGCAGTAAGTTACTCTATCAGGTGTACAAACAAATGTAGATCTACCAGCTGGTGCGTCTGTTGAGAAACCCAGTTGTAGCATGCTGAAGGGGAAGTTGGTTTTTGCCAAGATATACATTTTTGGTCTCTGCTTTTTTTTTTTTTACAATAATAAAAGAGGAAATGAACAAACACCTATTTGCCAAGTCAAACTCAACACTCTCTGAATCAGACTTTTAAAAGGCCTATTTGAAGAGAGACTTGCCCACCGACAAGTCAGGGTCCCCGTTCAGTACTGCCCTTAAGCAGAGCCATTGCTTTTGGAACACAGCATATTAATGGCTTCAATCATTTCTTGTAACGCTCACAAGGGACCAGAGCCAAGTAGGCTTCAAAGGAGTTCCAGCTCAGAAAAATCACACGTGTAATTTTCAAAATTAGATGTCTTGCATTTTGGTGGAAGAGGGCATATGTTGATATAAAGGTACAAGTTCTAGTAAGGTGTTGTATAAATATAGGCTCATAGGCCACAATCCATAGAGCTACTTGGTCTCCTGCACTAGTGAATGAAATATTTGACTGCCCACTAGCCCTTTGAATAACTGGCACCCATGCATGTCACAAACTGATACTTGAAACCCACTTCAAAAGCAAGTTTCCATATCAGGGCGGGACAATACTGGAAAATGTCGATCATTTTCTCTATCTTGGCAGCTATCTTTCTGTTACAGCTAACATCGACAGTGAAATCCAGCATCGTTTGAGCTCCGCAAGTGCTGCATTTTCTCGAATGAAACATAGAGTGTTCGAGGATCGGGATATTTGTAAGAAGACCAAAACACTGGTTTATGAAGCCATTGTATTACCAACTTTATTGTATGCCTGCGAAACATGGACTATCTATAAACGTCACTTCCACCTCCTTGAAAGGTTTCATCAACGTTGCCTCCGGAAAATCCTGCGAATTACTTGGGAAGATAGACGAACAAATGTCAGTGTACTGGAAGAAGCAAAGACTACTAGCATTGAAAAAATGATCCTTCAACGCCAACTTCAGTGGACCGGTCATGTTGTTCGAATGCCTGACTGCCGTCTCCCAAAGCAGTTACTTTACTCCCAACTCAAGAATGGAAAGCGGAATATCGGTGGTCAATATAAGAGGTTTAAACCAACTGAGATCACAACTGATACTTGAAACCCACTTCAAAAGCAGTTTTGCCATACAGCTAGTGGTTTGAGGGAAATAAGTCCAAAGCCCCCCTTGGCTCACAGCACTAGTTTCTATGTCTTTTAGATCCTGGACACCATTTAAAAATCAGCACTAGTTATATAACTAGTTATGTAAACACTTTCCCTCCAGAGTTGTTCTGGCCACACTACTTCCTTTCTTTGAATCACTCTTCAAAAATTATTTTCTCCACTGGAAGATTCAAACTTCTTACTATTTCTTTCATGACTGTTAACTCCATTTTGGCCCACACCTCTTTGTTTCGTTTTGAAATTAATGGGACCTACTTCCAAGTATGTGTGCCTGCAACTGCAGTCTTACATGAGACTTAAATTTCCTGCAAACTCAAATGATCTCTCGTAAAAACCCAGATTCACACTTTTATCTTTGTGGTGGATGTACATTAATAAAAATTAAAAAAAAGTTTTATGAGAGTACTTTTTATTTTAAGACAACCAATATTCATATATTGGAACTGCTTCCTTGAAATAAAATGTGGTGAATTAATTTTATGACCGTGATTTCTATGTAACATCAATTTACTGATCCCCCCCACACACACATTCCTCATATTTATTTGTTGCAGATAATATATTCACTTGAGCAAATATCAGATAGTAAGACATTATATTTTACAGAGTGAAACAGTTTTCAGAAGGTTATTGTTGGGGATTCAGAGGAAGAATATTTCTCTAAAGCAGAGCCATGACTTGCATAACAGAAGCAGAATACTTCCTATATCCAGTACATATACATACATATGCATATATTTTGCCCGTATGTACCACCATTCTCTCTATGGAAGTAGCATAGCAATGGCAGAAAATACTCACCAATTATGTGATGGATCTATTGTATTTGCAATATTTTTCTACCCCATTCACTTATCCCTGCAACAGGAAGTCTGAGATTTTCAGATCCTTCTAGGATGCAGTTCCTCTCAAAATTGTGAATTCATCCATATCTATATCTATATATGGATGAAATGCATCTTTCAATGTTTACAATGCAGTGAAATATACATCTGATTATGTAGGAGCGCCTTAATAAGAAAATTTAATTGGAGGTAACTAGTAGATTAATCACCACATGGGTATAATTCCTTGCCAAAAAGGATCCCTTTGTTGATCATGACGACTTGGACCTGAAATTGAATAAGTTATTAAAATGCTTGCTATATCTTCTTACAATTCACCTGTTTAGCTTCCCTCAAAATCTGTATACACTGCCAGCTTCGTTCTCTACACATGCTAAGAAGCCATGCCACAGTCCAGGGTTGCATATTTGAAACCTGATATTTATAGACTCACTAAAAACCCTGCTTTGTCTTGTAGTATTGCCAACATATGCCTGCATTTTCTCAATCTACTACCACCACAGCACAGTCAGTCTCTTAAGATCATGGCCAAACATATTTTTGGGTTGTTTTTCTTCCTGTGGATTCCACTTGTACTTGATGTCAGTGCTGGCATCTTCTTTCTGTTTTTTGGAGCAAATACATCATGATCTCTATTGTGAACCTTTCAGAGCCACTGAAACTAGTTTTCAAATGTGTGTGCCTCTCAGGGATGTTGAAGAGTCTTTGGTCACGAGCGAGTCTTTGGACCCGAGACTCGAGTCCGAGTCCAAGTCCTTGGTCCAAAATGGTGAGTCACGAGTCACGAGTCACTCCCGAAGCTGACTCCACGAGTCCCTATTAAAATCAATGGGTTTTTCCCCCCAACAAAATAAGGCTACTTCAGATGTGTGGTTTAAATAAATTCTAGGCACAAGTGTGCCTTTTTATTTCAAAACTCTGCAACTGATTTTGGCAAGGACAGACCAGGCAGAAAAACCCAAAATAACCAGGAAGGCAGAGGAGGCAGGGAACCCCAAAGCAGGCAGGCAGAGGCCTTTGTCTTGGACAATTCAACTGTTTTTTCTAAATGTTTGGCCCCCATTCTGGAATGGTGAGATCTCATCACAATTCCACCCTCACTGAACACCCGCTCCACTGGTGATGAACTTGCTGGAACCAGAAACACACTCAGAGCAGCCACACAGAGTAATCTCAGGTCCTCCTTCTGCCTCTCCCAAGTACGCAACACATCAATCAAAATAAATCTTAACACACTGTTGGGGCTGCACTCCTGGTAGCCGTCCATAGTGGCCGAGCAGCGGCACACCTCGCTTCCATGCGCTTTTCGCCGGCAATCACGCTCCTCTCCACTCCTTCTGGCACAGCCCAGGGATGTTGAAGAGTCCTTGGTCTTGAGTCCCGAGTCGAGTCTCGAGTCCCATTAAATATTGGGACTCGAGTCCGAGTCGAGTCAGAGGGGGGACTCAGTCCAACTCACGAGTCGAGTCCCCGAGTCCCCGTCCCTGGCACCTCTACACCCAAGGTCTGCGTTCCACAAGAAGAAGGGCTTTGCTCATGGAAGGGCCCTCCACCCAATTTTTGGGGACACCCCCCCAACCAAACCATAACTCAGCCCATTCAGCAAGGTCTCGACTCTGTGTAGCATTTTTCAGGGGGCTAAAGGGGCTGCTGTGAGAATGGGAAAGTCCACTTCTGCCAGCGCAGTTGATCTAGCTGAAATCTGGATCCAACCCAAGCACCATAAAGTGAGGATTTAATTATCCCTCATTTGAAGTACAAGACCTAAACAGTCTAAACCTTTGCTTTTAAAAAGATAAGCATATGCAGTGCTTGGGCAGGATCTGAGGAGGAGTATCAGCATGAGAACAAAATTATCAACTTTTTGATATGAAGTGTGCCAAGTGGACGAGTCCAATGAAATGTTTATCTTGAAAAATCTGATACATAACGGAGATAGTTGTGGACATCTTATGCACAGAGTATCCCACAGTGTTGGATGTATGACTACTGTCATGATGCCTTGCATTACAGCTACACTTAGTTCAGGGTGAGATCACACAAACAGCATGTGATGACAATGCCTTAATTTATTTTCCCTATGGATATCATTGGGCAATTAAGAGGCAACCATCTCCAGCGTGTGTGATAACTGGTAATGGGTTTGCATTGCATGTTGAAGTTATCAAGAGCCAGCTCCCTGGGGGAGGTGTCTTTAGACAAGACCACAGCTGAACCCCCCCCCCCCTCTCTGGTAGTTACCTGATTCAGCACGAGGTAACAGAGAGAACGGCAATTGGCTCCTCATCTGAGGGAAGGTGCTCCTTCAGTGACTTGGGTCCTAAGCTGTTTAGGGCTTTGAAAGTCAATGCTGCTACCACTATGAATTGAGCTCAGAAGTGGCTAGTTAGCCAGTGGAGCTCTTCTAACACTGATGAGATATAATCTGAATAGGCTGTACCAGTCAAAATCCTGGCAGCCGTATTCTGTACCAAATGAATCTTCTGGACCATCTTTCAAAGGCAGCTCCCCATATAGTGCATTACTTTAATCCAATCAAGAGGCTGGCAGGGCATGGATAATGCTGTCCAGGCTATCCCTGTCCAGTAGAGGGCACAACTGGTGAACCAGCCGAAGTGGGTAGAGAAGTCATTCAGTGTTACTGAGGCCTCAGTTATCACATGAGCATTGTAATGGGTGAACGCTTCCACAGCAAAAAGAAAGTAAATGTTATCCATCCCTTAGCTACAGGAGAGTGACCGAAAGGTCAGCAAAATAATACACTCTCTTCAAGTCAACACGAGTTTTATGACTTGCAATGGTGAGAAAGTAATAAAAAGAAACACTGATTTGGTATGACTGAGGAGAAAAAAAACATTATTTTTAAAAGCACTTGTTAAGCAGAAGCACTTCATGGAGAATACCTACATTTTAAATCTAATAGGCCATTAAGGATTTCCCCTAACATCAGTGTCCAGCCAACATGTTAGGAGGAGCAGCATAGCAAGTGTTTAATAATTGCGTAACACCACAATGCCTGCCCATAACAGCCTAATACTTACCTTATTCAATATGATGGAGAAACCTGTTTGCTGCAAGGAAATTTATGGTGGGTTTGAAAACTAAACAATGCAGGTCAAAGTTGGTAGCAAATTTCAGAAATGTGCAGTCTGGAGTACAAACTTGTTGCAATTTGGAAATCCATGGCTCATTACAAGCTGGACCCAACCTCCCTCCAAAACTCCCCTAATGGATTTTCTGCTGGCGCCGCTAGCCAGCCCTTGGTGCCATTTCCCTTGGGCTTCCAAAGCAAACATTCTCTTGTGAGGGGTGGGAAGACCTGTGGCAAGGCAGGTTGCTGGACATAAGAGAGGCCTTGTAGATTTCACCCTTAAGGCCTGGACGTTCCCCGAGAATCCTCATGATAGTCATTTCCTGCTGTGGTAGTCAAAACACAGGCACACAGTTCTAGAAACTATGGGGATTATCTTAGTCTCCCACTGCATTTTTCCTTCCTGAATCCTGTGCATGCTGCGCTGTGTGTGGGTTTCCTTCCCTTCATACCTCTTTTTTAAAAAATAATTTACTTTTCAAAACAAATTATAACAAAAAAATATAACAGAATACAAGAATATCACAAAAATATAACCTAAACAACATACAATAAATCACAAAGTGCACCCCCCCACCCTCCAAGGGACCAATTAATATACTGCCATCCTCTTGATCAAATGAAGTCCAAATTCCAAAAATATAACATATCCTGACAAGGCATGTTCCCCTTCCCCTTTATTAATACATAATCTAATAATTGATTCCATATATCCATAAAATTATTCTTCTTTAGCAATCCTTTTTTGCATTTGATACTACTAGTTAGTTTATCATTTAGGGCTATGTCCCAAACTTCCGTATACCAGTCTGTTATTAGGAAAACATGTTGTACTTTTCCCTTCATACCTCTGTCCCACTGGTCCCCCTCCATGCACAAACACTTCTGCCATGCTTGCAATTGATGGGATTGTCTCTTAAATTCATTCCATTTTTTTTAAAAAAATTACACATTATTATTGTATTTGAGTCAATTTTAATGTTGCTACTGGAAGACAACATTCACTATGTTGTTACTCTGTGTGTGTGTGTGTGTGTGTGTGTGTACACACTAAAATGGGAATATAAAGTCCTGATTCTAGAGAAAAGAAAACAGTCAACTGATACCAGTACATGTGTTCTCTACTCAAAACATGCAGTCTGAATGATGCAGAGGTGCAAAAGCACACTGCTAAATTTTAGCACACAATGTGCTCTTGACATTTTATGGGCACAGTGCGCCCATATTTTCGGGAAGCTGTTTTGCATTCTCATATAAAGTTTTCTACCAAAAAAAAAAGATCTTTCAGTAAGGTAAAGGCCTTTGCTTTTATAAAGAATGCAGGAAAACCTTATCAACCCAAACTTGCAAAACATTCTTAAACAGCATTTCTACAGCTTTACTTGAACAAATGCAATCTATTAGCCACTTGCAGCATAGACTTCCTGCAATTAAATGGCAATGTTTTACATTGTAACTTCTTCCTTAAAACGATAATTAAACTAAAAAAGCAAATAAATAAACTCAAACAGGTCCCTCACCACCAAAGGTTTATCCTGAAAATTAACTCAGACTTAATAAAATCTCTATCGGCAACAGGCTTTTCTTTTTCTTGCTGGGGCACAGACAACAAGGTCAACCAAGCCACTAAAGGTATAATAAAAGTAGAACATTTTCCACTGATGGTCATAGCTAAATGAACTCACAAAAATCTTTTAAATCAGGGATGCAAAAGGTGCAGCTCATGGGCACCCACTCAAGTCCTGTCTGGCAGCCCTCGAGACTCCCAGCATCTGCCACTGCCAAAAAAGGGGAGGGAGAAGAAAAAAAGCTCTAGGAACAGGCTCCGTGGTTCATGCCATAGTGTTCCTAGAGCAATGATGGCAAACCTATGGCACGCGTGCCACAGCTGGCACGCAGGGACCTCTCTGTGGGCACTCAAGCCATTAGTCGCCAGATCGCGAAAAGACCATCCCCTTCTGCATTCAGCGTCGGGTTTCCATAGTAATTCCTCTCCACTCATTCCTCGCTGGCCTCCACAGGCAGGCACACTCCAACATCTCCACCCCCAGAAGCGGACTGCGCAGGCACCCAGCCCTCTTTCTAACTGAACAGACAGCTCAGAAGCACAGCGTGTGCGTGCCCGAATCTTTGCGCGCCCGGTGAAGAGCCATGCCCTGAGACAGAGCGGGGCACGATTAGCTAGTGCCCCCTCCCCCTTCCTGCCAAATTTAAGGCACTTTGAAATAAATAAGTTGGTTTTGTGTCGCAGTTTGGGCACTCGGGCTCAAAAAGGGTTGCCATCACTGTCCTAGAGCATCCTTGGACCGTCCTACGAGGCAGTGCTGAAAGGCTCCTGGCTAGGGGTTTTTATGGCAAAAACCATAGAGCCTGTGCCTAAAATACAGGCCTGTGGCTCACGCTGGCTCAGCTTCTCTGAGCGTGGAAAGCTAAGCAGGGTCAGGCCTGGTTATTACTTGGATGGGAGACCCCTCCTCTAGTTTCCTGCATTGAGCAGGGGGTTGGACTCGATAGCCTTGTAGGCTCCTTCCAACTCTATGATCTATGAATCTAAATGTTTTTCCCTCTTTCTTTTTTGGCGATTGGATTGGGCGACTGGAGCATGGAAGGGACTACAGTCTCAGATCTCATCTTTATTCCACCTGTTCCCAAGCCTATTACAGGGGCACCTACCAAAAAGGTAGCTATACTCTGTGGTTAACTAATGCTAGTGTATGTCAGCTTGGATCTTCCGACAGAAACTGTGATATGGTATCTATGATTAATTGCTCTGCTAATTTATCAGTTACTTGTATGTGTATTTAGGCATTTAAACTCGTGTGTGTGTGTGTGTGTGTGTGTGATAGAGAGAGAGAGCATGTGAGTGGTATGTGCCTTATGTGAATATGTGCATGCATATGTGCAACCCTCACCAGCCCAGCAGACACTCAATGTGGCCCTCAGGCCTGAAAAGGTTGTGCAGCCCTGTTTTAAAGACACTCAAGAAAGAATGAAAAACAGCTAGAACTGTAGCAGAGGGCAGACTGTACAACTAAATGCAAAAAAGCATTCACAATGGCTGCTATTTGGGGACTGTGTTCTTAGGTTAAAAATACAACCCCAGGACAGCATTACAGTCTTAATGGACTCTTCTGATGCACACAAGAGGCTAGCAGTTTATTCTTTTCTCTCTCTCTTTTAAATAAACAATATCAGGAAACAGGTTCACGCTTAAGATAAAGGATTACAATAAAAAAAGGCACCTTTGTAAATGAATGACAGCTTATGAAGTTACAAAGATATACTCAAGACCTGTTTTATAACAATAGATTTAAACAACAGCCATCCAGCCACTTACAGTAGAGGCAATAAAATATCTCTTGCACATTGTACTTCTCTGTGCTGCCTGGGATATTGTTTGCATTGATGTTGGAGGTGGGGCTGAACAAAATCATAACTTTTTTTATTTGAGGATTTCATGTGGGATCACAGTGTCACGATTTTTAGACCAAGGGCATATATTTGTTTTCCAAGGCTGCTTCCTTGTATAAGGAGGCACTGGGGTGAATCCTGTGCACTCTATACCATGGCAAGCAAGCTAAAGCGTTAATCATCTCTTTTTGCTACTAAAATATGTTATAACATCAACCTAGAATGATGAAATCTGATTTGAACTAAAATTGACAAAAGATACTAATATGTACTGTATGTGCAAATAAATTATATAGAGCTAAAAGTCTTATATTGATATTACAGTGTTGCATTGATGTACATTAAACTCTACAGATAAAACTCTTCTACAGATATTATGCTAATATGTATATTACATTATATCTGTCTGACATTCTTACTTGCTGCACCAAGAGTAAATAACCTGCACCAGACCAAATAATGGAAATGGGAGGAGGTGGAGAAGCGGCGGTGGTGGTCGTACTGGTCAGCAAAGGCAGATGTGCCCTGTCAACATATTTCATAAGGCGGCCACATATATTATATTATATATTATATTTATACCCCGCCTTTTTTCCTGCAAGGAACCCAAGGCGGCTTACATAATCCTCTTCCTCTCCATTTTTATCCTCACAACAACCCTGTGAGGTAGGTTAGGCTGAGAGTCAGTGACTGGCCCAAAGTCCCCCAGTGAGTTTCATGGCCGAGCAGGGACTAGAACCTGGATCTCCCGAGTCCCAGTCCAACACTCTGACCACTACGCCACACTGGCTCACATCAGCAGTTCTGCTGCATGGAGGTATATACATGTTTGAAAGGCACATTAAGACGAAGGGCAGTATTTCTGTGGCTGCTTTGTAGAATGGAAATCACAACAAGTGATGACTTTATGAGCTTGGTCTAGACAAGAGGGTTACTCTTTGGTAAAATGGCTCCTTGGGGAGGTTACTGTGAAAATTCCCATACAACTAATTACCAAGCCACTGGGGCTTGCTACTGAAAAAAGGATTGGGCTTTGAGAAAGGCAGTTACTGGAAGCCTGCAAGGTAGCAACTCCTGTCATCATGGCCAGATTTTACTTCAGTGGCACAGCAAGGATACTGTGAATGAGGAAAAGGGAAGCAGCAATAAAAAGGGCAGGATTAAATAAGAAAATGGCCTCAGGCAGAGCAGATAAGAAGGGAAGGTTATGTACTTGTAATTGTTTGATGCAGCGCTTCCTCTGGCTCCCTTCCTACAAACTAGGATTTCATACAGCCGGCAGGGAGCCCACCTACCAGGCGGCAGGAAACCTAAAATCCCAGAATCGCAGGAGGTTTACACAGAGCCGGGTTCCACACACATGTTGTCCATCAGCATTTTAACAGATTAACAGAATTAGGTGAGATACATCAGTAGCATTATGACCACACCAAAACACAAAACAAAACAAAAAAACAATAAATAAATTTTTTAAAGTTAATTATATAAGGAAAATAACAAAAGGATGGTTTACTCTGTCTTCCCTGCACACTCTCTATTGTTCTCTGTGGTATTTTATGCTATGTCTCCTGCATAACTCTTAGTTATGTTTAATAATTTGAAGCCCATATAAAGTAGATGGCCAAGCATTTCCATTCACTTTACATAATATTCAATATTTTCATGGGTGGAGATTATTACTTGCATACCTTCTCTGTCCAGACCAGTTCCTGGCACAGGGAGAAGAATGGAAGTTGGATCCAGATTTAAGCTGTATCAACTGCATTGGTGAAAGTGGACTCCCCGGCCCCTCATTCCCCCACTGCAGCCCCTCCAGCCCCCTCAAAATGCTACACAGAGAGGAGATCCTGCTAAATGGGGTGAGCTGTGGTGTAGGGGAAGGGGATATCCCAAAAAATCAGGTGGAGGGACGGAAGGCAGATCTTGGATCCAACCCTGGGGTATCTAGGCCTCTTCCCATGTTACTGTTCCAGAAATAGTAATTGATCCCCATTTATCTCCCCTGCTTAAAGAAAATATTGTAAATGTTAGTAGTGGAGCTGGTGAAAACCATAATCAAGGTTATACAAAGGATAACAGAACCTTCCCAACAGTCAAAGGATCCATGGTAAAGTCCTTCTCAAGAAGATACTGATTGTGCTGAGAAAGGAGATGTTGTGTGTTCTTGACAGGTTGTTGAAGATGCACAAAGAATCAACAGTTGTGACCCAGGGCATACCAACACCATAGACTATGTTCGCACAACGTGACAATCCACTGTCGCTTGTTGTCACCCATGATGGGTTGTCGTGTCGTACAAACCCGGACCGGTTCTCGCAGGCTGGCTTGTTTGAGGGCAACAAGCCATCCTGACAACCCATAAGAAAAATATGTTGTTTATGTTGTTTATGCAAAAAACCCTTGCTGCTCTTGCCAAGCTTGCCAGGGCCACCAGCAGTGCCAGCCACCCCACAGGTGCCTAAGAAGCACTTTTGGATGGCTGGCACTGCCTCCATGCCCCCCTTCCGCCACGATTGCAAGCCCTTTAGAGCTCACTGCAGCTTTTTTTGTCCCTTTTACCCATTTCCCCCCTTTTTCAGAGATTACGAAAAGCAATTTTAGCTTTGACAGCTAGTGAGCTCCTTCAAAGTGCTCAAGTGGCACATTGGAGAGGCTGTCCCTGGTTCATCACCCATTTTTTTAAAGTGAAAAAGAAAGCTCTTGGCAGCCTCTCTGGGTCAATGCCCATGAGGGATGCCTGCTCCACTTTACAGAAGGCACCCCTCTGAACATTGCCCAGGCAAGGCATGCCATTTCGGAGCTGAGAAAGTGCGCACTTGCGCAAGTCCAACTAATTTGGACTTTGAATGAAAAAAGTTGCTCACATTTGGGGTGCAGATTAAAAAAAATTTAAAAAGGGATGATGAACCATTGACAGTCCCTCCAATATGCTGCTTGGGCACTTTGAAGGAGCTGTTACTATCTGGCAAAGCAGAGATCGCTTTTAGTGATCTCTGAAAAAAAGCTGGAGGGGGGAAGGGTAAAAGGGACAAAAAAGCCACGGTGAGCACATAAGGGGTTTGTGATTGTGGCAGGGGGAGGGCAGACAAGTTGGTCCTGATGCAGGGTCCCCTGGGATACCTGCAGGAAGACTGAGGAGGAGAGAGCGGGCGAACAACCCACGGTAAGCCCGATTGTCAGGCATACCATGGGTTGTTTGCACAACAACCAACCCACCGTGGCTTATTGCCAGGGTGGGTTGGTGTGACGTGTGAAGGCGCCCATAGTGTCTTGTCCTTTCTCTCTATACTGCCTGTAAAAAGTGCTTCTGCTGTTTCCTGCTGCTGAAGAATTAGGCAGGATGAGCTATTACTTTGTCATTTCAAAAGCTCATTTGAAGGTGCATCCATTTTTATTTAGACTAAGATCCAGAAAAGCATGAGCAGATGCTTATGCTTGTGCATGGGAACTTTAAGCTCCCCCATCAAATGGCAGCCTTCCACACCCCCAAAAACCCTCCCAGGATAGGAGGACTGTCACAGTGGCACCCATAAGGTATAAGGGACTGCTGTCAGAATTTTTGCTCCTTCCAAATGTATGGAATGGCTTTCCGTTTGCAAACAAGATATATATGATGATGGGGCATTTGTGTCAGCTGCCTTTGACAGAACTGGTTGTACTGGAATTGTTTTGCCTGTTGAATTGTTTTTTAAATTTTGTATACTGAAAAAGGTTTTATGTTGTTTTTATGCTGTTTTATGCTATTTTTTATTGTACTGTATTGTGTTTTGTGAATTGCCCAGAGAGCTTTCAGAGGTATAGAGATGATGATGATGATGATGATGATGATGATGATGTGTATAATGGATCTCTCACCCATATATGTTTATCAGCAGGAATCCCTAAATGCAGGGCAGCAAATCATGGACATGCGACAATTTATGTTTTGATGATTAAGAACACATAATATATATTATTTGAAAACAGTTACACATTTATTAAATAGTTTGATAAAATTTGTGGCAGTTAAAGTCCTGCTCACAATAATGCACATCCAGACACTGCAAGGTATATGAAATGTGCCCGCAAAATAAAAATGCTTGAGGTTAGATGCAGCTCTTTGTACCCTGGCCTGCAGTTCTACTCCTTTAGAAGATGCATCTGAGCTGGCAGAGTGAACTTCCCTGCCCCCTCCTCCCTACAACAGCCCCTCCATCCCCTTGAAAATCCTACACTGAGGATTGGGGAACCCCGCAGAAAGGAGAGAACTGGGGGAGCCCTTCTGTCAACAAAGGGCAAACAAAGGGGTCAACAATTACACAGGGATAGTGCAGGTCCATTGTACATGGCCTGAGCAGCTCTTTGTATCCTGGCCTGTTGGTCTACACATTTAGACGATAGTCTGGCATTATAAGGGTGGATCCACTTCGTCAACAAATTTGTAGCTTTTTTTTTTTTTTTGGGTAAGTTCATATTCCACTACACTGAGTCAATATGCTGGATCAAGACAGATCACCTTCCAGGAAATCAGCTCCACTGGAAATTAATTAAAATGGCATGAAACATGCAAGATAAGCATTGCATTCTCTAACAGAAGATACAGAGCCAGAACGAAGAGATTTTAATTTACTTTTGAGCCTCTGCATACGGTAATATGAAGGGTCTTCAGTGTTTTTGGTTTTAACAGAAGTTTAGGAATAACATTTTAATGAATACAAATATTAGCCTACCTGCCTTAGTTTTAGAAGGGTTACCTTTCTGTAATTTATTTTTCAAATTTATAACTTCTCAGGCAACATGTCCATACTTTCAACATGCGTTGGGGAGACATGCAACAGAGGAGTCTAGTCTACAAGGAATGTTCTGTGGTTTTCACTTGAAACTAGAGGTTATGATACCAAGATGTTGCACATACATTGACTAACCGTCTGTTTATTTTCAAGAGAATTCATTTTGATGAATATATGCAGTCAGTTTATTTTCTTAGACTAGCCAAATAATAGGCAAGCAGGAGCTTCTACCAGCGCAACTGAGGAGCACAGCTTCATGAACATGCAAAATATTTTTTCCTCTTTCCCTAGCTCTAAGCAGAACTTTGTTAATTCACACTTTGCTATTTGGCACACTCCATAACTCACCTGCACAAGTGGCACCCAGCCCAGCTCTGCGCAAAGATTTAATAGAAGAACTCTTTAACGATGCCTCTTATTACTTCTCTCTTATTACTAGTACAAATTGTTCCGTAGGAGAGCACCTAATTTAGTGAGCTAGCGAAAATTAAAAATAAACACGTCTCCAAGAAAATTAACATAGGGAGCTTGTTGGGGTTTCTTTGGTCCTTCTTTTCTTTCTTTTTTTAAGAGTAGGTGCCTGAAGTGTCTTAAATAGAGTTCTGAAAATCCTAATAAGACGGCACTAACAAGGCCCTGAGCATTCTGGTTTTGGTTGAGCAAAGGACATGTGTTTATGCTTATTTTAAGCACTTTATTTATGACACAAATGATTGGGAATGGTTTGCAGGGGAAAATAAATAATGCTGCCAACAGAATGGAAATTTTGGACTTACTTATTTTACCTTTATAGTCCACTGGTTCTCGAAGCTCAAGGTGCAGATAACATTTCCTTGATTCTTACAATCCTCTGTGGTAGGTCACCAGGTTCCCCAGGTGAGGATCTGAGACTGAAACATAACAGCTTGGCCAATGTCCCTCTGAATAAACCCATATCTTCACAAGGCACACATCAAAAGATCCAGATGCATGTATTGCCTGTTCTTCAATTTCCCTTGGAGTTGACCAAAACCACCACATACTGGCTTACATTTTCAGCCACTGAAAACCAGACCAAAAGAGAAGATCCAAAGGTGCTACTAAAAGGCATTTCCAAAATACATGGTCTGAATTTGGAAGGACTCTAGGAGCATGTTTCATCAACGCAAATATCTCTTTCCTGCACAAAGTATTAAAGTAGGTGGTGGCCATACAACTCCAGACATTTTTGGATGAGATGAATTATGTGAGTCCATTTCAGTATGTTTTCAGACTTGGTTTGGGAACAGATGCTGCCTTGGTCACCCTGATGGATGACCAATATTGGGAGGGCAGTGGGAGTGTGATTCTGCTAATTGTTCTCTATCTCTTGGAAGCTTTTTGATACCAATGAACATGGTATATCCAGCCTTCTGAACAGGGCCGGTGCTACCATTAGGCCAACTAGGCGGCTGCCTAGGGTGCCGGGCTAAAGGAGGCGCCAGAAATGCCTTGGGGAAAGAAAAAAAAAATACATCACGTATTTTACCAAGTTTGTTTTACCAATCATGTCCTGTGGCGCGGAAGGGAAGGCGAGGCAAAAGAAGCGCACCCCTCCCTCTCTCTCCTCCAGCTCATTACCAGGAACAGCAGCAGGCAGGCTCCTCCTCACAACCAGCATCAAAAGAGGCAGAGAAGGCTACAGACTGGAGGAGGGGAGGCGGGCAGGGGCCAATGATGGGAGGCTGGTGGGCGGCTGTAAGGATGCACCTGCAAACACCTCCTTCGCCTTCCCTCTCAAGGATGCACCTGCAAACACCTCCTTCGCCTTCCCTCCCTTGCGTGAGCCTCAGGTTCCTCAGCTCAAGGTCCCCTGAAAGCAGTTATTTCCAGCAACCAGGGAGGGAGGGAAAGGTATTTTAAGCTAGCTGGGGCTCCAATGTTTTAATTATTTACCATGCTGTTTCTGTGTTTTGGTTTTAAATGGTTTTAGGATGCAATCCTATGCGTGTTTGGAGGGGGGGGAATCCTACAACTCCCAGCATTCCCCAGCCAGCCATGCACAATCCTATGCACGTTGAGGTAGAAAAAAGCCCCAATACTCCCAGCGTTCCAACAGCCAGCCATGCTGGCTGGTGAATGCTGGGAGTTGCGGGGCTTTTTTCTGCCTCAACGTGTTTAGGATTGTGCCCTGAGCTGTTGATGTTTTCTTTACTGTACTTTGAATATTGTTGTCTGCCTTGAGCACTAGGCTGGTAAAGGGAAAGACAGGATAATATACATTATTCTGATAAAGAAATATTGCAACAAAGTGATAGAGAGAGGAGGGGAAGTAGCAAGTTTCGTAAATCCCCTCCCAAATTTGAACCAGATGATCCACGGGCTCTCTCTTTGCTATGTTTCTACTACATGCATCCCCCCCCCCTGCAACCCAGAAGGTGTACGAGTCAAACCGGTGTCTCTGCACCTCCACCCTGCGAGGTAGGACAGGCTGCAAGACGCCCTTTTGTCTCTATTCCTCACAGGTAGCGCCACCACACCTCTCTCACATCCTTTTTTCATATCCCTTGTGCTGCCTGCAGGAGGAGACAAGCTTTTACATATATATGGAGTAGGAGAAGGCCCTTGGGAGTTCCTGGCATAGCTGGGCTGATGTTGCCTCTTTGCTTTCCTCGTGAACACAAAGGAAAAGTCTCAAAGTCCACAAAGTTTTTCTATGGGGCTCGGCAGTTCCCAGGGAGGGAAATTTATTTCATAATGGGCATAGGGCTGGAGGGAGGGAGGGCTCAAGTGGGAGGGGGGGCGCTAAATATCTGATCTTGCCTAGGGCACCAAATTGCCTTGCACCGGGCCTGCTTCTGAATAGGCTGCTGGGTTGGGACTGAGGCCACAGTGTTTTCATTTCTACCCGGAGGACTGATTCCAGAAGTGGTTTGGCGTGGTGGCGGCACTGTTTGGCCTCATGGCTTTTATACTATGGTGTCCCACAGGGTTTCATCTTGCCCCCCCCATACTTTTTAATATCCATGTGAAACCAATGAATGAGGTTGTTCGTGGATTGGAATTATGCTGATGACACCCAACTCTGTTTTTCTTTTAAATCTGATTCAAGTGAGCCAATGAAGCCCTGGATTGGCGTCTAAGATCAGTAATGGATAACGGTCAATAAACTGAAGCCCAATCCTGACAAAATTTCATAGATTCCATAGATCATAGAGTTGGAAGGCTATCAAGTCCAACCCCCTGCTTAATGCAGGAAACTAGAGGAGGGGTCTCCCATCCAAGTAATAACCAGGCTTGGCCCTGCTTAGCTTTCCACACTCAGACAAGCTGACCCAGCGTGAGCCACAGGCCTGTATTGAGGTACTGTTGATGGGTAGTTCATATGCTCAGGGTGATACCCAACTGTTTAACCTGTTCTGGATGGGGCTGCACTCCCACTAGCGCAGGGATGGGGAACATGTGGCCTTCACGATGTTGTTGGAGTGCAGCTCCCATCATCCGTCACCATTGGCTATGCTGTCCAGGATCGATGGGAGTTGAGGTCCAAGAACAACTGGAGGGTCACACGTTCCCTACCACTGCACTAAAGAATTAAGTTCATAGATAGGGCTGCTCATAGCTCTGTTACTGGAGGCATCAGTGGCGTGGAACACCTTTCACCAGCTCAGGCACCTCCTGGACAGAGCAGCCTGAGTTATCCATGTTCAGGTGACCTACATGTTCAGACTGCCGTATGGGTGGCTGTCTTTGAAGACTACTAAGAAACTGCTATTAGGCTACTAACTAGGACCAGTCTGACTCTTTGGGAACATATCTTGCCAATGCTTAAAGAGCTGTACTCCTTCCCAGCCCATTTCTGAGCTCAATTTAAAGTGCTAGTGCTTACCTTTAAAGCCCTATGCAATGTGGGAACTAGGTTCCTGAAGGATCTCCTGCTCCCATGTCAACTTACCTGAAATCATCTTCAGAGGCTCTCCTCTGGGTGCCCTTGCCATCTAAATTAATGGCGGTGGCAACTAGGGAAAAGGCCTTCTCAGTAATGGTGCCCATCTGTGGAATGCTCTTCCAAAAGAGGCTCACCTGACACACATTTTCATCTCACTCAGGCACCAGGTGAAGACCTTTGTTATTTTTTCAAGGTTTTTCAATCACTGACAAGACTGTTTTAAGGCTGTTGGGTTGTTGTTGTTGTTGTTTTTAAATCTGCTGTTATAACTCCTCTGTTGTTTTATTGCGATTTTCAGAATTTGTTATTGTTATCCTTGGGTTGACTGTTTTTAATTCTGTTAGCTGTCTTGGAAATATTTATATTGGGTTGGATCCAGATTTACACTGGATCAACTGCACTGATAGAAGTGGACTTCCCCACCCCCTCCTTCCCAAGGCAACCCCTCCAGGCCCCTGAAAATACTATACAGAAAGGCTCTAGGTCCTGCTGAACTGTGGTATGGGGGAGGAGGGGGGATTCCCAAAAAACAGGTGGAGGTAGAATTTAGCTGTAGTAACACAGATAAAAACGAACAGGGACAAATACCCTTCGAAAGCGGCTTGCTTTCTAATGCTAATTTCATGAATGTAATTCGATTAGGCAGAGCTGGAGGGGATTGCTCAAAACCAGGAGCTTTTTGAGCGAGGGAAATTAACCCTTGTGAATGCTCACTTCTCATCGCTAGCCGGGACCTTCTGCGGGTGAAGCCTTTCCCCTTGCTGAAGGCAGATCCTGGATCCAAGCCATTGAAAGGTGGAATACATATTAATAAAATGAAAAATATGAGAGATTAAATGAGACATGAGAACACCAATCTCTATGTGCCCTCTTTGTGTCATCCAATGGGCATATGGTTACATCAGCCACTTCCGTGACTAGGGCTCCAGCCATTTAAGACTTTATAGGTCAGAAAGAGCACTGCAGAGGTCTGCACAATTTAAAATTTGAAAAAGGGAGCCATCACAGAAACTTGACTCCACATCTCCTTTTCAAGTTAAATGATCGATGAGTTGTTTTAGATATGTCTGGCCAAACATGCTATTCCATTTCTTCTATGAGGGTGGGCCTCCGTCATTTACACCTGTCACACAAGTAGGCAAGGTGACTTGGAAAGCAAAGATATATGCACAGTGTGAAACAGAATAAGGGTGGCCAAGAGCCTTTTCTTTAAAAAAAAAAAAAAAAAGTACAAGGAGAGTTTTTAAAAAAATGCATAGACTTGGGAAGCACAAAGATATGCACACATTGTAAAACAGAATCAATGGGAAAGGGTGGCCAAAGGCCATTTTAAAAACAAAACAAAAGGTAGAATGAGAGGTTTGTAAAAATAAATGTTGAAAAGCATTTTTTGGGGAAAGTAGAGTCATTTAGAACACAGAAGGTAACATTAAACTCTTAGTTCAGGATTTATGGCTGGACCACAAATGCGCTGCAGGCTGATATTAGTTACCTAGGTGCCACAAGGCTCTTTGTTGTGTTTGCTGCAATACAGACCCACACGACTACCCCTCTGGAACTAGTTCTACCTAAAATAATTTATTTTAAAAAATGTATCATATCTTTGAAAAAAGGCTCAGGGGTTATGGGTTTCAAACAACTCAGAAAGCAGTTTAATTAAACAAAAAATATGGGCTCATTATTTCACAGCAATAGACAGTTGCTTCTTACATTTAAAAATGAGTTATTCACTAAGATTACTGAGGATGCCAGAAAGATGCTTAATAGAAAACCTTAATGGACACCAAGGTGGAAACTCCAACTCTTAAAGACACACAAATGTTTAACATCCAAAGATGTAAGATGTCGGACCCAAAGGCACTTCTGCACATGCAAGATGGTCCCTGAAATCCACATATTCCACTTCCCCTGCAGGGCTCAGATCCAATTAAAATCAGCCATTGATTTTAAATTCCATTGATTTCAATGGAACCTAAGCACAATTAATTTTAGCTGGATCAGGGCCCACATATTCCTGGTTATAATAGTAGAAATTTAGAAGCAACTTTCAGAGGAATTTAGTAAACCTCACCTCTCTTTTAGTCAAGGTGCTCTGTATCTAAAGCTTCTCCTGTTCATCCTTCCACTGAAAATCTCTGAGGAAAGTGATTTCACAACCTTCATAGCCAGTTTGCTATGTTGCTACCCTGTTCTTATAGTCAGTTAGTGGTTTCCCCCTAATCTTATCTTATATATATGAAGATACAAGAAAGATGATCTTACATGAACAAAGTATATGACAACTCAAGCCAAGTGTCTATATTCATATGTACATAAAGTGAATACCAAAGGCTTTACATAAAGGCTTTAAAAAAAAGAAAGAAAAACAACCTAACCCTTCCCCTACCTTCTTTTACATTACTAAACAAGCATAAGCAAAGTGTACATTCTATTTTGCATATTCCCAACAATTACATATTACTTTCTTTTGGATACTAATATAAATCGATTGATTTATATTGAATTTTCTTTTTCTCAATTTGTGTGTTGCTTTCCGCAAAATTTATATATGATGCCAATGTTAACATAAAGGTAAAATATCCTAATTTTTCTTGACCTTTCATTCAATGATGACTTCCCTGCCTCTCCCCTATGAATCTTTAACCAGCCTTTGTGTAATTTAAGACTATTGGCTCTCATCCAAAGATCCAAATAAATCCATCATTTTTCCAAGGCTCCAGCTCACAAGTTACTCCTGCCTGGAGCTCAAGTAACTTTTGAGTGGACCTTGAAGAAAAGGGAGAAGGCCAGATTAATATATGGAAGGTGCATGCAACTCTCACATCATGTGTAATGTCAGATGTAGGACGGGGGGATGTTCTTTTTCTTTGGTTCTGATTGAGGGTGCCAAATCGAGATTGTCCTGTTCTTTTGATGCTAACCAGTAATTCCTCCAGTCATCCACACCCTTTAATGGAACATCAAACACTTTCTCATCCCAAACAGGTCTCAAAATCCACTCCTCTTTCTACAGCATAAGGTTAAGAAAGTATTTGATGTTTTATTCATGGGTGTGGATGACTGAGGAATTTTGGGTTATCCCTGATCTCAACTTGGAAACCTCAATCAGAGCCCAAAAAAGAGAACAAAAAGTTTCCCCCAAGTTTTCCCAAAGTTGAACTTCTTTATACAGACTTGATAAAAACTCGGCATAGTCAAAACCAAATTTTACCACTATTCCATAGTTATTAAGTCTGAGACATGAGTGTCTATTGTGTATTTTCACCTATCTATTGATATAGTATTTGCATTCTGTATTTTCACTTTTGTATTAACATATGTTTCTATATATTTAGTGGAGAAAGAAAATGTATTGTGTACGTATACTGGGTCTTTTTTTTATTATTATTGGATTGAGAAGACCCATATTGTTTTCTGGAATTGGATCTGTGTCATCATGACTATGCCAACTTCCTTTTCCATTGCACTGAGACAAATTTGCCACACTTAACAGTAAAGATACCAACTGTCCAAATCATTGTATCAGTGCATAAACTAATAATGCAATAAGATACATTCAGTATTACAGATCCATAAATAAAACCAATTAGAGATGATGATGCTGTATAGCTCATATGTAAGTGTCAAAGACTTTATAGAGACTTTCTGTTGGTACTTCTAGGGTTTGGAGTTCATTGCATACAACTAGAAATATTTTACAAGTTCATTTATGTTAGTTTTTATGTGTGGACACCCAATATATTTGTATTCTTTCAAACGCTTGTCTGATTCTACAGAGTGTTATTATTTAATCCTATAATCAAGTCACCTACTTTTATTAGCATTTTACATAATGTCAGCATTCCTTATTATGTCAAAGTTCATTATAAAGTCACAACCTGCAAGGCAGGGAGAAAGGAGTTTGTAGTCTTAAGCATATTTTCAAATGTACACATCAAGAAAAGGCAGTCATGTGACTGCACCACCTCAGAATGGAATCTTGTAGTTTCATTTTATATCATCTAATACCGAGCATCTCTGTATTCTTTCAATATCATCTGATTCCATCAATTGGTACAGCTTTTGATACTTTAAAAAAATCCTTCCTCAATGAACATTGGTTCTGCTCAAATTTATATTTTCTACTGGGCCATTCTATGGATTTTGTATAGAACAGTGGTTGCTAAATTTCCTGCCAAACAAATTTGCAGGATGTCGATAAAGCCAATAGCAACAAGGTACGTTTGCTCCTAATGGTCAGCTCCTAGAGCTACCAATTAAAAGACAGGAGGTTGGATCCAGATTTAGTTATACTTAGAGTAGACCCATTAAAATCAATGGGGCTTAAGTTAGTCATGGCTAACAAGTCCCATTGATTTAAATGGGTCTATTCTATGTACGACTAAATTTGGATCCAACCCACTGTAGAGTTATTCTGTCTTTCCTTTGATAACAGATTATCTGTGGTAAGAAAAAAGATGGAAGAAGTGGTGGGAAATCATGGGAAGATGTCATCTGGACCCCTCCCCCCATTAGATTCCATTAATGAGGCTGGGCAATTGCACAATAAAAGCCTTATCTGAAAGCACCTAGCTTTCATAATAATGAAAGTGTCATTCTCTCTTTGCTGGGGAACCAGTTGCTGGGGAACATGGGTGGGAGGGTGCTGCTGCACTCATGTCCTGCTTGTGGGATCCTCTGGCAGCTGGTTGTCCACTGTGTGAACAGAATGCTGGTCTGAACAGAACCCTTGGTCTGATCCAGCATGGCTCTTCTTATGTTCTCTTCTCACCAAGTCAGACAGCCACAAAAAAGATGTCTGGGGGCAGTACTGAAATGGATGAGGGCTAACAAGCTGAAACTTAATCCAGATAAGACAGAAGTACTGTGGGCTGGGAAATTTACTCATCTGGATGGTGGTTTACATCTGACTCTAGATGGGGGTCACACTCCCCCTGAAGGGCCAGGTACACAGCTCCTGGACTCAGCACTGTCTATGAAAGCACAGGTGGCATCAGCTGCTGGAAGTGCTTTTTACCAGTTTAGGCTGGTTTGGCAGCTATGACCCCATCTAGAGAAAACTGACCTAGCCACAGTGATACATACTTTGGTTACATCCAGGTTAAATAACTGTAATGTGCTCTACCTGGGGCTGCCCTTGAAGATTATTTGGAAACCGCAACTGGTACAGAATGTAGCAGCCAGAATGCTTGTGGGAGCTAGGTATTTGGATTATATTACTCCTATTCTTATTGTTTACATTGTCTGCCTGTTAGTTTCTGGGCCCAATTCAAGGTACTGGTTTGGCCTTTAAAGCCCTATATGATTTGGGACCATGTTATCTGAAGGACCAGCTACACCTGTATAAACCTGCCTAAGTATTAAAATCAGCGTCAGAAGCCCTACTCTTTAGCAGGAGCCACTAGGCTGGCGGGTACTAGGGACAGGGCTTTCTCAGTGGTGGTCCCACACCTTTGGAACTCTCTCCCCAGAAAGATATGTATGATCTCATCACTGCTGGCTTAAACCTCCCCAACAAACCTGAAGATGCATTTATTCCAGTCTGCATTTGGTGCTTGAAAATCATCATCAGTTGCTGCTACTGCTACTACTGATGTGTGTGCATACATGTTTAATTGTAATTTGTATGTTCATGATTTCATAATATTGTAAGCAGCCTTGTGAGAGCAGTCCACCCTGAAAGGTGGGTTAAAAATCTTAACAACAAATAATAACAATAACAACAACAACAACAACAAGTTCAACACCCATTTCATTCACCACTCTACATAAAACATTCTGCTTTTTCAGATCCAACATGTTCCCTTTTTGCTCCATTTCTCTCTCTTTGCAGTGTTTCATAATAAATGGACTGACAAAAAATAGATTAGGTACTAAAAAAAACAGGTCACGTTGGCTCCCAACAGAGTCTGCCGTACTGCATATGAGCTGTATTTCCCAAGGGAAAATGAGATGCAAAGGAAGTTGCCCTGCTTACTAGAATATCTTTCATGAAGCCATCTCATCTTACCTGTAGGTGTGCTACTACGAAATGAGGAGGAAGGGGTGATGGGTGGCGTGACTGGCGGAGTAAGGCTTCCACTGCTGTGGCGTGGCGGAGTAGATACATTCCCACGGGACACTGAACTTGATAAAGTCAGGGAGAGTTTTGGCTGAATTTTTTTCTTCAGAGATTCCTGTTCTCGTCGAGCTGCATCAGTCATAAACCTGTAACGATGGTGATGCCAATTAAAAGAGAAAAAGTATTGTGAAATGGTAGCATTGAACAAACGTTCTGTTCAAACAGTTCATGCCACTCCTCATGTTATGTTGCTCTCACCGCATCAGTCTGGAATAATAAGGGACTAAAATGTTGAGGAATTTTGGATATTTAGTTCAAATCAGTAAGTTAAATTAATTTCAGTCGTCTACCCCACTCCCTGGCTCATGAATCTACAAACACACCCTACTTCCTATACTCTATTGCTGCCCACTGCCATACTGTCAACAACAGCATATATCATCTCCTATACCACAGGGCCCACATTTTCCTGTGAACTTCTTCCTCCCTGTTCCCCCCCCCCCCCCAGCTCTCTGTCTCTTCCAGCTTTCCCTCCTCAGGTTTGTGCTTCTTTCTTCCTTACTTCCCTCAAGTCCTTGTCTGTCCTTTTCCTATTTGTGGCTCCAGGAAGAATTGCACATATTTCAGTTGCAGGGAAGTGAAGTGGAAGGATAAAACTGACCAACTACCAGAAGGACTCAGGCAAAAGAAAGGAAACTGGCTAGCCCCTTGAGGGCCACACAGCTACAAACTACACTGAAGCCAGTAAATTTGCCATACTCTTTTAAATACAAGCAGGCTGTTTTGCTTGTGTATTACAATGATTACATTTACTGGATGTGTCTCATAATCTAGCTACACTAAAGATGTAAGTAAAAATGAATATTAGAAATACATTAGCTTCCCCACCTCCCTTCTGAAGTTTCTGATGGTACTTTGCCCATCCACTTCAGCAAAATGGTTCAGGAGCAGAGGACAGATAAACAGAGTTGCTGACATGTAGGTCATTATTATAGAAAATATGTAAATGCAAGTTTATCTTTTGGTCATTCTTGGTTCTGGTTGACATGGGAGAGAGGCAGTGCACTAGAAGCCAAGGATGATGGGTATTAGAGGTGGAGCTGGCAGGGAATGGGAAAGGGAGAAATGGATTTCTATGGGTTGAATTAGCCATACTTAAAATAAATTGAACTTACATTAGTCCTAACTAACATAATTAACTTATGTCCCATTGATTTCAGTGGGTCGACTCAAAGTATACCTAAACCGAGATCCATACAGCCATTTTTTCCTCCATCTCAACAGGATCTCCAATGATAGTACTTCATTTTCTCCCACCAAATATAATGGTTCACACTGACTTCTATGGGAGAAGGTGAATCCAGGCCATCATAGTGATAGCCACTTTGCTAGCATTGCAATAACAATCTACTGGTATATTATTACTGCTATACTAGCACAGCTTTGCTTCCAATTAGCTAGCATAGCTAGAATTGCCATGGCCACTCAATTAATTGGTCAACATCTAAATTAGACTTTAAGAATTTCCTAGTGAATAACCATTGCCCTACATGATATAGGTTGCAGGACAATTTAAAGCAATGTGTGACAGTATAAGACCCCAAATGTATGGATAGCCATTAATTAAGTAAATGAAAGTAAATATTTTAGGCTTCTGACATTAACAAATTTATAATGCTGATAGATGACACAAACTAGATAATGCAATAATCAAATCATCCATTAAAACCAAAAGCTAATAAATTGCCAGGAAAACAAATTGCCTCTTGATAATAAGGAGCCAGCTATTATTTGTGCTTTGTTTTCCTACCCAGTTGCCTCTCCAGATGAAGCTTTACCAACTCTGGATAACCCTTCAAGCATGTCCTCTTACAGTGCTAACTACCTCCTGTCTACCTTTTAGCAGTTAATTACCAAACTTGTCATTAATTAATGACAAGAACCAATTTCATATGGATTGCTGCATAAACCAGAAGAAATGTCTTGAATTCTGGCTGCTGGAAAAACAGTTATTAGCCTGCCCAGACTAATTTTTCAAAAGTCTGAATAAAAATGGTGTAATAAACCACTGAGTACAGTTTAATGTAGCAATTATCATCCCAGAATTCACTTTCACAGCAGTTAACAGCTAGCTTGTTAGGGCATTCATCAGCCTTGCTTTTGCTTTGGGTCATTAATTAACAAACCAGTCATCACTTGCTGCTAACAATACATACTTGATGTGTTACTGCTTAATCATAGGAAATAGCTTTATGGATGCTTATATTTCATTTCACATTCCCCTTGCAACATGGTTCAGATACCTTCCCGCATTGTACAGTAATAAAAGAAAAATCTTTAAAAGATATAGTGGACATTATTGGGCTGGACAGTGTAATGTCTCTTTAATAAAATACATTTATGCTGTATTTAAAACATATCTTGAAACAAACCATTAATTGCTTAATTTAGTCCAGACTACACAGTTCTTATTAAATGACACGAAGGCCCGGCTGCAAGAAGTATAAAGCTTGCCAGAGAAAACATTTAATCGTTATTATTTTTTAATTTAGTTTAAATTTAGTTGTGAGAAAACCTCCAAATGTCAAAGGAGAAGTTATTGGAAGGGCAGAATCCTAGGGTAGCCATGTGTCCGCTTTTACAGATGAGAGTTCTCTATGTGAATGGCTGCCAGAGGGCTGTGCTCTATTTTAGAAGCATCCTTTATTTGAAGGGCTGTCTAGTATAAAGTACCACCAGAAGGAAAAGCTGAGCCTTGAAGTTGCCCATCAATAGCACCTGGACAGCAGACTGAGACAGCTGGCACACAGGTCACCTGGTCCCAGTCTTCTACACTATGGTGAGATGTACTGTATTTCTATTTAAATTATAATAATGATTTCTAAATTTGCATCTATACCTATAAATTAACATATGTGAATTTTATGCAGATTGGTGACTTCTTTTGTCCTCTTTTTTGGGTGATGCATGTCTTCTTTTTTGGTGATTCACAAGTGGCCATCCTAGTCTCAACTCACCAAGTTGAAAGTCTGGGCAGAATCCTTGCAAAGATAAGAAAAGTTAGGGTGACCCTAAAGATGTGTGAGATAGGGAATGAAGGTAGCAGAGTGGTGGGTCAACAGCTAGGGCCTGATAACATACAGAGAAGGAAGGCAAAGAAAAATTAATTGTTTGAATTCTCCTTTGGCAGGACAAGGTATGAAAATCCTGGGACTGGAGGAAATACCCAGGCTAACATTTCTTCAGGGTGATGTGAAAGAGTACTTCCTTTGAGTAGAAAACAACTCAATAGGCCATCTCCAAAGCCAACGGGCCACTACACTTTACTGTTTGGTTATTGTGATTAACATAACATATGTTGATGAAACTACACTCGCAGCCTGTCACTGTTCATATTTACCGAGAAGTAACTTTCTGTTTCTTCAACAGGATGTACTTTCAAGTAACTGCAGTCCAGGTCTTTGTTCCCACCTGATGCAACTCTATGGCACAGGACAGGAAGATTATTGCGAAGTAGACAATAATTCAAACATAGAATTTATGTTTAGGCAAGCCATTATGATATGAGGTTTAAATTATATTTTCAAACAATGGAACCTCTGTTCATACAGAGATGATGGGTACAACAAGCCTTGCAAATCCTTCTATGCACATCCTTATGTATTTGAGCTCCAAAGATATTGCTAGTTCAAGTAGATGATCAATGGTGCTACATTTTGTGTGTGTTCAGTTTCAAAGAGAAACAGGTATTATGCTAATATCTTAAGTCTGCATAATTGTAAAACCTATAACCACTACTATACTACATGATTTCTATTCTATGCAGATATTTTATGGGACATTAAATTTATCTAGCACACCAAGGGACATAAAACATATGCAGGTTGAATCAAGAGGCATAAAAAGACATGTCACACACACACAGACACACACACATAGAGAGAGAGATATACATACAGGAAATCCAATTAACCAGAAAGCACACAATTTTTTAAGATACTGCCTAATTTCTTTCATGTTGTCAATCTTCATACTTTGCTCTGCACCTCAGCTTCATAACTCATCTATCACTCAACAGATTATTTTTTTAACCATCCGCTTCTTGGACAGGGTTCTTTTCTTTTAAAGCACATTTACGGAGGTTTCCGTCTAATGGGCTGCAATCCCATAGGATACTTAGTCATATTTAGAGTGGACCCATTGAAATCACTTAGCCCCATTGATTTTAGTGGACCTATTCTAAATATTAGGATCCAATCTAGTATCATTATCATCAATAACTTTATTGTTAGCCATTGGCTATGACAACTTCCAGATAGACTGTCCTACCCAATATATTTTATTTTATTTCTTAAAATTATATCATTTACTATATAAATTTCTGGATCATAACTAAAAAAGAAAAAGTAGATATGGTATTTTCTAATATAAAATTGCTTGGCCCAATTTAATCTTGTTTAATCTTGTTCTAGATTCTTAAGCAGAAACTGAATTATTTAGTGAGTTACTATTGTTACCAGAAGCAATTAACAGTTAAGTTTAAAAAATGAATATAATAAGAGCAATCGCTTCTGACAGCAAAGCTAAAATTATAACCATGGATCAAGCAAACTTGGATATGACGCTTTTGCTGCACACTTCAGTCCCATGAGTTGTTGTATCTAATACTGGCAGAATGGAAACGGCTGGCAGAATGGATTTCCCCTTTTCCCTGCAACCCCCACACACCCCAAAATCTGTTCCAGGGGGTCCCCAGATTTGTGCCACTCGGGGCTGCAGTGGGAAAGAGCTGAAGGGGGCATTCTCACATGAAGATGGATTTAACCCTATATCTGTAGATTAAAAGTCTAACCTCTTCCATGGACTCACTCTAATCCTTTGGGCAAGAAATTGTCTTGCAAACACAACTGTCAATCTGTACAGAAAGGGAATAATAGCAACCTACCTCACCACGTTGCGTGAAAGTAAACACAATAAAGATAAAATGCTAAACAGTAGCAAACCACAGTATGTGAAACTATTTTATATAGTCTTTGAAGTAGGGATTTCTTGGTGTCCTTGAAAGGTTGAATTATTCTCTTGTTTCCCACTTCCTCTTGAATTACTGGAAGGCAGTAATAGACTGCTGATAGGAAAGGACTTCCCTTTGAATAAGAACCACCACCTCTCAGGCAGACAGCAGGAAGTTTCTTGAGCATTGTTTGATCTGCTTCATCATCACTATTGCACAAATCAAGGTTGTGGTGTGTGTGTTTTTTATTAGATTGGAAAAGGGTGTAAAATATAGTTTGCTGAAACAGCGTACAAGCTTACCATAACACAGAATGATGGAAGGGAAAATGTGTGGTGTAATAATATAGGAAGGCCTAATACTTGTAAGTGGGGAAAAATGTATAAATTGCCATTTTAATTAATTTCCTAATGTAAAGCACAGCTGTAGTAATGTTGGCAAATATCAGTGGCCTTTACGGTTTACATTTGTTAAATGAAATCATGCTTTTTAATTGGGTCTTAATGTGTACACAGCTATGTTTTATTTACTCACTATTACAATATCAGCATTTTAAACTTTCTGCTTGCTTGTGCAAACAAACTTTATTAATACATATATCTGAATACTCTAATCTCAGTTACAATGTACCAGTTTGAGTTTCAACAATTAAATAGCCCTTTTTTTGGTGGACTCCTGCAGCTATGTGAACTAGCTGTAGGCTATTAAAATAATGAGTCCGGGCTGAGTCATCTGATCTCATGCTTGGTGTAAAGCCTGAGGAAAAGGACTTTGCCCACAATCCCTAGCCTGTTTACCAGACTAAGCCCAGACTGTTGGAAGCTTTGTCCATGAACTCCCTTCCCCCATTCACCATCAACTTTAGCCTCGCAAAACATGGTATAATAGAGCCCTCTGCAGGCGGGTGTCATTGCTTTTGTCACCCAACACTATTTTGTCTTCTACCAAAAATGATGTAGAAAAGCTTTTCCATGTCTATTATGGTAACAAAGGATAAGACAGGATCCATACCCACATACTGTCCCAATCTCCCCTCCTCCCACCCCCCCATAAGATTTTTTTTACCCACAAATGTTGTTTTTGTTTGATTTGGATGCACAGAAATATGCCACTCTTAAAACCTGTACAAATTGATCCACTGATGTTTTCAGTGCAGATGTCATCATCATCAGGCGATCACTCGTGACCGAGTAAGATTGTCTTCCGGGATAAAAGGAGGAAATTCTAAAGAAGATTGTGTAGACTCTAGCGATGGGTCCGTAAGTGACTGTGGAGGCCAATTCTAGATCCACACAGCTTCCCACAGTGAGGACACAGGTTACCAGATAGAAGATGGTCCTGTAAAGGATTCATTTGACGTGCTTTTCGCTTAGCACGTTTCTCCCTTTCACCTTGCACTCGGGCTTCTTCAAAGTCCATGGAACCTTTGTGAAAGGCCAACCTCCATTTAGATCGTTCATGGGCCAGAGCTTCCCAGTTTTCGATGTTTATATTGCATTTTTTTAGATTAGCCTTATGAACATCTTTAAACCTCTTATATTGACCACCGATATTCCGCTTTCCATCCTTGAGTTGGGAGTAAAGTAACTGCTTTGGGAGACGGCAGTCAGGCATTCGAACAACATGACCGGTCCACTGAAGTTGGCGTTGAAGGATCATTTTTTCAATGCTAGTAGTCTTTGCTTCTTCCAGTACACTGACATTTGTTCGCCTATCTTCCCAAGTAATTTGCAGGATTTTCCGGAGGCATCGTTGATGAAACCTTTCAAGGAGGTGGAAGTGACGTTTATAGATAGTCCATGTTTCGCAGGCATACAATAAAGTTGGTAATACAATGGCTTCATAAACCAGTGTTTTGGTCTTCTTACAAATATCCCGATCCTCGAACACTCTATGTTTCATTCGAGAAAATGCGGCACTTGCGGAGCTCAGACGATGCTGGATTTCACTGTCGATGTTAGCTGTAACAGAAAGATAGCTGCCAAGATAGAGAAAATGATCGACATTTTCCAGTATTGTCCCACCAAGCTGGATAGATGGCATCACCAAAGGATTGGCTTGCACTTGCTGATGAAGCACTTTGGTTTTTTTGATGTTAAGTGAGAGACCAAGTTTTTCGTATGCTTCTGCAAAAGCATTTAGGATAGTTTGGAGATCATCCTCTGAATGTGCAGAGACCACATTATCATCAGCATACTGAAGTTCCACAACGGAGGTTGTAATTACCTTACTTTTTGCTTTCAGCCTGCTGAGATTAAAAAGCTTTCCATCTGTTCGATATATAATTCCCACACCAGTGGGAAGTTTCCCCTTGACAAGATGTAAAACCATGGCGATGAAAATGGATGCACAGAAATATGCCACTCTTAAAACCTGTACAAATTGATCCACTGATGTTTTCAGTGCAGATGTGATGAGTCACAGACAGCCAAGCATGATTTGGAGTGAGTGCCGATAGAATTTTGGACAAGAACAATGAAACCTTTTGTTTCACTATAAGAAATATTGCAGGATTCCCAAAACTTGCAGGAGAGAAAATGTTTTCTTAGAGTTGTGTGTTTAACTTTGCAAATGACATTATATTTAAAGTCATCTAACACCTTGATCTAAAACACATGAGATTGCCGATTTCCTGTTGCAGTCTCACTAAGGCCATAGAGCCTTAACTTGCATTGAAATGATAAAGTTAGATACTTTAAAACCTAGGTTTTAAAAGCTAAACTTTTTAAATTTAAAAAGTTAGATATTTAAAACCGAGCATACATGTTCAAAATATATAACCTTTATCCTTCTGCCAGATATATTAGATCAAATAAGTATTTGTCAATTCATAGACTAAAATCAAATTACAAAAGAAATTTATGTTACAAATGACAATAAGATGATTCCCACCCCCTTCTTTGAGGATAGTGGATTATCATAAAAAAGTGCCAAAAAAAGAAATCTTTACAAAACAACTCTTTCATCTTTAGAGCTTCTAGTAAATGTCTCAGTATATGCAGGCGAATATATTTTCTGCAGACCTACGGTACTTGTGATAAATCTACAGTACAGTGTACCCCGCTTTTAGAATGTGATCTCTCCCCTCCCACAAAAATCACCACAGAACATTCACAGAAACTGCCCAGCTATTTCCAGATAACTTCCAAAAAAATAATTAAGTCCAGCTTTTAAGATTCCTAAATGCAAACAGTAATAATAATGCTTAACATAAAATGTGGCTAGAAGCCAGGATAAACAGAATTAAAAATGGAGTAAAACTATATAACAGATTTTGATATAGTAGGCGTATATCTTCACAAATATCATCAGAAATTAGAAACAGCAGACGGTATCTTTAGAACCAAGATACCAGATACTGATTTAGGGGTGAGAAAAAAATCAGCACCTCCAAGCAAGAACAGGTTCCAAACATTTAGATCCACTTTGTTTCTAGTCGTTGGATGGAACCCAGCCTATATATCACACTGGCAAAAGCAAATACAAAATCTGGATATAAATGCCCTGGCAACATTTTGAATTGCTCCCTGTCCTCTCTCTGTTTCTCATATTCTTCCTCTTGAACAGCAGCTCAGGCCACAAGGGAAGTAGCAAAATTCAAACAACGCACATCACTCACCATATTACTCAGAGCATTGAGAAAAAACAGGTGACAAGGATTAAGAGCAAAATTAAATTTGCATATCTTCAGCAATGGAATGGAAAATTAACACCAGTGTAACATGATTTAATGGCAACAACATGGCCACAAAAAGAAAAAGCATAAAATTTAAAACCAGTCTTGTTGAATAGCTAATATGGCAGATGAGTGAAGGAAGGGAAAACTACTCCGTAAAGCTCTTGGCAACAATGGGAAGACAAAATCTAATGGAAGAAACAGACCTTAAAGCTAAATCAACTATATGACATCAGGCTATCAAATGTTAACTGATCACAATCATTCTACAAAATCCATCCAACTATACATTAAAGAAAAGCGAGAAAGCCACAGATGGTTTAAGACTGAAAGAGCAAATACAAATTATAAACCATTTTGAAATGAAAATAGTTTACAGCAGGGCTAATTACAATTAGGAGGTTTTTAAAAAAATCTTAATATTTTAAATAAGAGATCCCTGTTTTCTCTTATTTTCTTTCCATACATGATGTCGCTTAATACCAGGATCCAGTTTTCCAAAAGGAGGGAAGGGGGAAAGCTGCTGCTCCTTTGCATAGATCATGAAAATTTAACTTCCCCTTTTTACTAACATTTAAGGTTAGACAAAATGCCATGCTACAAATAGCTTGGATGGTTGAAATTGGACAGCTGGTCACCTCACCTATGGCAAAACAGTCATAACATGA
This sequence comes from Shinisaurus crocodilurus, assembly GCA_021292165.1. Classification (NCBI taxonomy): domain Eukaryota; kingdom Metazoa; phylum Chordata; class Lepidosauria; order Squamata; family Shinisauridae; genus Shinisaurus; species Shinisaurus crocodilurus. The sequence goes on from CM037880.1 coordinate 52,077,614, forward strand.
AAGATTGAGGACAGATGTAATATAAAACAAGGCTCCTAACTTGTACACTGTGAGCCACCTTCACAGGACTACAGTCATGCCTTGGATTGAGAGCATTATTCGTTCCGGAAACGTGCTTGTAATCCAAAACACTCTTATATCAAAACGAAATGCCCCCCAAAACATTTGTACAGAGATTTTTAATTTAAGCCATACTGTAGTACTTGTATTGCAAGACGTCACTTGTATATCAAGTCAAATTTTAAAAGATAAATATTTTAAAAATGTGCTTGTCTTGCAAAACGCTCTCAAACCAAGTTACTTGCAACCCAAGGTCAGTCAGTCAGGCAATCACTTGTGACCGAGTAAGATTGTCTTCCAGGATAAAAAAAAGAAAATTTACAAAAAGGAGATTTTAAAAGGAGGAAAATTCTAAAGAAAATTGTGTAGACTCTAGCGATGGGTCCGTAAGTGACTGTGGAGGCCAATTCTAGATCCACACAGCTTCCCACAGTGAGGACACAGGTTACCAGATGGAAGATGGTCCTGTAAAGGATTCATTTGACGTGCTTTTCGCTTAGCACGTTTCTCCCTTTCACCTTGCACTCGGGCTTCTTCAAAGTCCATAGAACCTTTGTGAGAGGCCAACCTCCAGTTAGATCGTTCATGGGCCAGAGCTTCCCAGTTTTTGATGTTTATATTGCATTTTTTTAGATTAGCCTTAAGAACATCTTTAAACCTCTTATACTGACCGCCAGTATTCCGCTTTCCATCCTTGAGTTGGGAATAAAGTAACTGCTTTGGGAGACGGCAGTCAGACATTCGAACAACATGACCGGTCCATTGAAGTTGGTGTTGAAGGATCATTTTTTCAATGCTAGTAGTCTTTGCTTCTTCCAGTACACTGACATTTGTTCGCCTATCTTCCCAAGTAATTTGCAGGATTTTCCAGAGGCAACGTTGATGAAATCTTTCACGGAGTTGGAGGTGACGTTTATAGATAGTCCATGTTTCGCAGGCATACAATAAAGTTGGTAATACAATGGCTTCATAAACCAGTGTTTTGGTCTTCTTACAAATATCCCAATCCTCGAACACTCTATGTTTCATTCGAGAAAACGCGGCACTTGCGGAGCTCAGACGATGCTGGATTTCACTGTCGATGTTAGCTGTAACAGAAAGATAGCTGCCAAGATAGAGAAAATGATCGACATTTTCCAGTATTGTCCCGCCAAGCTGGATAGATGGCATCACCAAAGGGTTAGCTTGCACTTGCTGATGAAGCACTTTGGTTTTTTTGATGTTAAGTGAGAGACCAAGTTTTCCGTATGCTTCTGCAAAAGCATTTAGGATAGTTTGGAGATCATCCTCTGAATGTGCGGAGACCACACACATCAGCATACTGAAGTCCCACAATGGAGGTTGTAATTACCTTACTTTTTGCTTTCAGCCTGCTGAGATTAAAAAGCTTTCCATCTGTTCGATATACAATTCCCACACCAGTGGGAAGTTTCCCCTCGACAAGATGTAAAATCATGGCGATGAAAATAGCAAATAATGTTGGGGCGATAACACATCCCTGTTTAACACCTGATCCCACTTTAAATGGAGCACCATGAGAGCCGTTGTTGTCCACGACCGTAGCCGTCATGTTGTCATGGAGAAGTCGCAAGATATTCACAAATTTATTGGGGCATCCAATTTTCATATGGATAGTCCAGAGAGCTGTTCGGTCTACAGTATCAAAAGCCTTAGCAAGATCAATAAATGCCATATAAAGGGGTTGATTTTGCTCCCAGCATTTTTCTTGGAGCTGACGTGCAGTACAAATCATGTCTACTGTCCCTCTAGAGGGGCGGAAACCATATTGAGTTTCAGGGAGGATCTCTTCTGAAATAGATAGAAGACGGTTTGCGAGAATCCTGGCAAATATTTTACCTGTGGTAGCTAAGAGAGAAATGCCCCGATAGTTTCCACAGTCTGTTCTATCACCTTTCTTAAAGAGGGTGATAATTATGGCATCCCTGAAGTCTTCTGGGATCTCTTCTCTTATCCAGATTTTTTCGATGAGTTTATGAAGATGTTGCACAAGTAATACCCAAGGTATTACTGTATACAAAGAGCAAAGCAGCAGGTCCAACATTGCTGGTTCAAACTTGTGAGTCTTGTCTGACCCTTCTTGCTCCTTCTATCATTACTGCTTCCTCAATCTCTGGTTGGGGGAAGGCAAGCTAGCAGTAGCGGACAGGAGGAGGTAGCAGTAGCATGTGGGGAGGGGCAGGACGGACTGAGAAGCTTCAAGTAACAGTGTTGGATTCTCTACTTTGCTTGCCTGACAGTTCTGGGATGAAGGCTGAAAAACACCCTGTAAGCCTTAAAAAACAAAACAAAACACTGTATCTGTCTTCAGACTTAAATTATACACTGGCCACAATCCAAAGAGCCAATTGTACAAAGGCATGCACATGCTCATCAAGCCTTTCAATTTTATGCTACAGCAACATTTGCACTGCAGCAGAGTCTTTGAATTTAACTCAAGTGCTGAGGATTGTTTGTTGGCTGTGTGTGTGTGTGTGTCCTACTGCTAAAAATAGGGAAATCCCACCTACCATGTGTCTGATTATCAATCAGTACATGGCACTTGGTGCTGGGGGCCAATGCAGATTGCTCTGATGAATAACACAGCAAATGTGTGGCATTTTATTGTTTTCTTTAATATTTTCAACCTCTCCAGTTAAGGCACATCTTCCATTGATGGTTGCAGTCTAGGAAGGTCCAACGCGCTGGACCCTGCAACAGAGAAGTAGAAAGCATTCCCTTCTCAAGGGGGTAGTCCAGGTGGAAGCCTTGTGCTCTGAAGCAGTGACATCAGTGGGCTAAGTCCAATGTTACGGGAGCTGACTTTCGCTTGCACAATAGGACTTTCCCTTCCCCTCCCCCTGCAGTCCCCTGCACATCCCCCAAATCTGCTCCAGAGGGTTCCCCAAACTTCTGGAGCAGATTTGGGGGGGGGGCACAGGAGGGGCTTAATTAGGAGGAGGATTTGCTCCACCAACAGTGTATGTTCCATTGGTGGAAGAACACCATTGGATACAACTGAATGACCCATGCTGGCATAGAAAGCCTGGGCCAAATGAGGTGGCCTCAGTGGATATGATCTAAACATCTGGATTCAACAGGCAAGGTGAAGGAGGAGCAACACACCAGTCAGCTCCTTGAAGAGCAGGCTGAGTGCAAATTGACTGAGGGCTCTGTCACTCCCCGCCCCTTTCCACTTTGAAGGGTGGGGTCTTTGGGGAGGGGGAAGAGCCTCACCTGAGGTCCCATGAGCCAGATGGGCCGACCTAGCAGGCCAAATGTGGCCTGCAAGCTAAAGGTTCCCCATCCCTCCAGTAAAATGAGCCTGGATCTGGGCTGGATCCAAAGGAGTTTACCCATCTCTATCAGAAAACATCTTTCTTTTTCTTTTAGCATGGATTTCATTTTATGTTTAAAATGTTTAAATATAATAATAAACAATAATGACAAAAGACCTTCTATCACACACACACTCCAATTCTACAAACTGAATTGATCCATAAAGTATAGTACATACAGTATTATAAAAGTCTGGTATAAAACTTAACTTTGCAACACATGGATTATTTTATTACTTGTCTGGCTTTCGATACTCCCGTTTGTGGTTACTTGTAGAAATTAGAAAATGAGCCCAGTTGCACAAAAATGTCCCCTTCTTCTGACATCCTGTGGCTGTGCACATTGAGTCTGTCAGTTTATGAACACTGCAGTATCCCAGCATTTATTAATCCACTGGGCCACTGTAGTTGTCTGGGCATCCCCCCCCCCCATTTTGCACCACCCAAAATGTTTCACCAAATAAACTAATTGCTAAGCCTTTATAATTCTGTATCCTTCCAATTGCCATTAAGCACTATGAAATTAACATATTGTAGGCCATCAATTTATTTGTCTCATTTGCAGAAATCTTGTAGGGAACAGCAAAGACATCAAACATACCATCTACTCACAATTTAGTATGTGATTTTTTCTAATGAAGTACTAAATGGTATTGAAGCAATGGGGGGTGGGGGTGGCGGCAACATTTGGGGAGGGGCATTGGCTCAGTGGTGGAGCACATGCTCTGCATGCAGAAGATCCCAGGTTCGATCCCCTGCATCTCCAAGAAGGGCAGGAAGGGCTCTCTGCAGCCCAAGAGCCATATCCCATTCTGGAGAACCTTCTGGGGCCCACATGCCACTCTCTCCCTCTCCCTCTCTCTCATACACACACACCCATTCTCACAGCTAACACATACCCATTCATTCATCTATTCATTAGAGTCTAATATCTCATTTAAGTCTCCTTCGCATTAAACCACACACTTTAACACTGGGCTATAGGAAAAGACATACCCACATTTTCCCAAGGGATCATCTGGGCAAGCGTGACATTAATCACAAGTACGCAAAATATCCCAAATTGAACTTTTTATTATTATTTTTTAAAATCTCTGTTTCATTTACAAGAATCTTACACACTTCCGTTTCTCTCACCACCTTTTTGTTAGGGTATGGTTACACACACACACACACACACACACACACACACAATTTAATCAATTTTTCTGTTAATTTAAACTTGTATTGCCTATAGCAGATGCTTTCTGTGTTCAAAGTAAGCCTAGAAGTCAATGCTACAAACAAAATCAAGGTCAAATGTATAATCAGAGACTTTGATGCTTTCTTTAAAATGAGAATGCTTTGATACTAAATTTATGACAAGTAATCTCTTGAAGATTGTTATTAACACGCTCAATAATTTTCTGACTTTTTCGTCCTAGAGGCTTTATTATTTGTAGTCTGTCAGTGTAACACATAAATTATGAGCTGTGTTCACCTATAATAGGATAAAATGAAAACTCACAATTGACATTTATGAAGAAAAATGAAAAAGTCCTCTACACTATGATAGCAGCCAAAGCGTACACAATTTGCCAAAAGGTACAAGGGACTAGGTTGTCGAACTTTAGGGTCAGTAAAAGCATACACTAAAAGCATCAGTCACTACAGCTGGTGCCTCATGGAGGCCTCTTGATCTGGGAGTTATTATATATAATATTGACAATGCAGGAAATAGAATACTACGATATTATAAAGAAACAAATTCTGCACTCAAAATTAGACAATTATGCGAATCACATGTACTATAATGTTGTGATGGGCTGGATCCAGCCTAAGTTAGTTGTACTTGGGTCCCATTGAAATTTATGGCACTTTTCAATGCAATACAATGCAAGTCAGGTGATCCTAAAGGACCAATCTGATGCCACCAGCTGATATGAAGCTCCCAGGTCTGCTGCCTTCCCTGAGTCTGGGCAATTTATTACTGAGGGAGGCCATCAGTCTTCGTTCTGTGCCACCAGCCTCCAAGCCTGCCTTCAGCCTCTACCTGTCTCACATTCCATTTCTCTGCTGAGACCAGGTAGCAATTCCCTCCCTCAACTGTCACCATGCGGCAGGCATTCCACCAGGCTGCGGCAGAGGAAGTGATGAGAAGCAGGGCCACTCCATTGGCTGTTGTGAGATACTCCTCTAGCGCCAACCAATTTAAAATTGGTTTTAAATTTTTATAACGTTTTTATTGCTTATATTTTTAACTGTATTTTATTGTATTTTTTTTAAATTGATTGTTGTACACTGCCCAGAGAGCTTCGGCTATTGGCCTGTGGCTTACACTGGCTCAGCTTGTCTGAGCATGGAAAGCTAAGCAGGGTCAGGCCTGGTTATTACTTGGATGGGAGACCCCTCCTCTAGTTTCCTGCATTGAGCAGGGGGTTGGACTCGATAGCCTTGTAGGCTCCTTCCAGCTCTATGAAATCTATGAAATCTATTGGGCGGTATAGAAAACAGGGATGGGGACTCAGACTCCAGGACTCGATTCGTGAGTCGGACTGAGTCCCCCCTCTGACTCGAGTCCCAATATTTCTAATGGGACTCGAGACTCGACTCGGGACTCGAGACCAAGGACTCTTCAACATCCCTGGGCTGTGCCAGAAGGAGTGGAGAGAAGTGCAATCGCCAGCGAAGATTTTATTTTTAAAAATCATTTCCTAAAATGCAACCTTTCAGACATTTTGGGTTTGGCTGCCTCTGCCTGCCTGTTTGGGGTTCCCTGCCTCCTCTGCCTGCCTGGTCTCTTCTTAACCAGTTCCACAGTTTGAATTGTCCAAGACAAACGCCTCTGCCTGCCTGCTTTGGGGTTCCCTGCCTGCCTGGTTATTTTGGGTTTGTCTGCCTGGTTTGTTCTTGTCAAAATCAGCTGCAGAGTTTTGAAATAAAAAGGCACACTTGTGCCTAGAATTTATTTAAACCACACATCTGAAGTAGCCCTATTTTGTTGGGATAAACCCCCATTGATTTTAATAGGGACTCGTGGAGTCAGCTTTGGGAGTGACTCAGGACTTGTGAGTCATCATTTTGGACCAAGGACTCGGACTCGAGACTCGGGTCCAAAGACTCGTGACTCGACTCGTGACTCGAGACCAAGGACTCTTCAACATCCCTGATAGAAAATGAATGAATGAATGAATAAACTGTTTCCATTCAAACTGGTCATTATAACACATTTAGCTTCAGGCAGGCATTCTTAATCAATGCAGGCTGTTCACATGAGGAGGGAGAGCTCCACCTTCTCTGTCACCATCCCCATCCTCATCCCCATCCTTGTGCTGAGGGCAAATTTCTGCAGTGGGGAGCCTTTATATCCCTGGAGGCTCACCTGCGATGTAGAACCCTGGAAAATCAGGGGTCTACGGGCTTCTCTACACGAGGCATTTATTGTGTGCTCGTGATTCCTCACTCACGGTAGTTTGCAGGTGCTTTATACGATGTAGTCATCCTCCAGGGCCTCTCTCCTGCTTTCCAAGCCTTCCTGCACTTTTTTTTTTTTTAAGATAGAGGAAAGTGAGGTATTATCTCTGTTGTGCCTCCAGTAGGTCAGACAGAGACCAGCCGTGCCGGAGTGTGTTTGGGGTGGGCCCAGGTGAAGTGCAGCCTGACCCAGCTGGGCAGCCTTACCAATCAGCGCCTGCTCAAAAAGGCAGGTCCCAAACACACTCAGAGGCTGGAAGCAATTGTTTGTTACAGCTACAGCCAGACGCTCCTGACATTCCTGACCTCAGACTTGTACCTTGGAACCTTGGAACGACCTTGCCCACAACTTTGCCTGATCCCGAACTGGTTTATGTTTGCTGTATTTCGGAATGATATATTTTGGCTTTGACCCTCGGACTGTGATAACGACTACGGCTTATCTTGGAACTGGACGGATTTACGACAATCTCACTAAAATGCTAAATCAAGCTAAAACAAACTTGTGTATTTTTGCAATTCTGCTACACCGCAGCAGCACCTTGTAGTTGTGTAATGGAACATGTAGGAAGGCAGAGAAAGGAAAACCCTGGTGGCGGGGGGGGGGGGATGTGTAAAAGAGCCCATCTTAATCCTGCAAAGAATCTGGAAGCAGAAGCCTCAGTAAAGTCCAGGTTATCTGAAAGACCTTATTCTCCCTTATGAGCCTGCCCATACCCATAGACCTTCAGGGGAGGCCCTTCTCTTGGTTCTGCCACCATCTAAGGCAGGTCTGGCAGGAACCCAGCAGAGGGCCTTCTTGGTGGTTGCCCCAACACTCTGGAATTCCCTTCCCAGGGAGGCTAGAATGGCACCCTTCTTGGTATGCTTCTGGAGACAGGCAAAAACTTTTTTGTTCCAGCAGGCCTTTGGGAATAGCCTGGACCTGTGAGAATGCGATGGATTCCACTGTTTATATTGTTACTGTTTTAACTTTGATATTTTATATAGTTTTAATATTATAGCTAATTTAATTATATTTTTAACTTTTGTATATTCCTGTTTATATGTTTTAATTGTACAAGTTTTAATGTTGTAATGCCGCCTTGAGTCCCAGTATTGGGGAAAAGGTGGGATATAAATAAATTGATGATGATGATGATGATGATGATGATGATGATGATGATGATGATGATGTGGTGGCTGGTTAAAAGCCTCATGTTGAGAAGCCCTACATCACACAGGTAGTGTCCAGAGATACAGTTGTCACTGCAGATGTTTGGCCTCAACACAAGGATGGTAATGAGGAAGGTAATGGAGGGGTGCAAACCTAGCACACTCATCCCCATATTGCCTTCTTGTGTGTAGATCCTATACTGATTATGAACTCCTGTATAGGGCTTTTGTGATGAACAAACGTTCTCCTAATCACACATAGCAGAGCTATGCATGATTGCTTTCCCTACACTCCTGCAAGCGCACATGGCCCTGAACATGGTGCTTTGGGAGAGGAAGGCTTAAGCTCCCCCACACCTGTTTTTGTATCAAAATTCCAACCCCCAGGGTGTTTGTTTTTTTTTAAATTTTTTAATTCTTCACTGGAATCAATGGAGACTTTTCTCTCTTTTTTTAACCCCCACCCTGTGCAGGGGGGAATGGCATTATGTGACAAAATGGGGGGGGGGAGCTTCAACCCTCCTCTCCTGAAGTGCCATGGTTCTGATCTGAATTGGGACCACATTTGCTTGTAGGAGAATAGGAAAAAGAACATAGCTCCACTATGCGTGATTAGACTCTCTGGGAGTCTTTTCAGCTGAAGAGTAGGGTAAAAATGCATTCAATAAATAAATAATTAAGGGCACAATCCTATGCATGTTTAGACAGAAAAAAGTCCTACGCCTCCCAGCATTCCCCAGCCAGAACTGCACCCTAAAAATACAATCTGACTTTTGAGACTGACTCACAATGCCTGAAGGTTTTCAAACCAATTTTCCATGAGTCTGGATGCTAGAATTTTCCTTTAAAATATAATTAGATTCTCATAACTGTGGGTCACTCAGTAGGTTTCGGCATGAAATTCCACACATGCTGGCTTACAGGAGACAAACAGTGCTATTTATACTGAAGAATCTAAAATGTATGCTAAATAGGAATGTGCAAATATAGAAACAGTTTATTAATCAATTTATTTGAATAATTAGACTGGATACATTCAGGTTAAATAATGTCTAATCAGCACAATTCTTCATATCTATCCAGGTTTGGGGGTGGGTGGGTTGCACACTTTTCGGCAAGTTGTAGGCTTCACTTTACAACATCTTGTCCACATCAGGAGAGCTTTCTCACACAGAAATGCATACCATGTGGGCTACCTGCTGATTTCTGGCAAGCTTGGCAGACTTAAAGACATAATGGGGTAGGCAGTTGTAGTGGGGGGGGGGAGAAAACCCCTCGCTGGGAATATTTAAGTCAGGAAAGAAAAGGAGACTTTCCTTATGTTCCTTACTGTGAGCTGGCAAATAGAAGATAAGGGCAGGAAATTACATGTTAAAACCAGTGCATTGGATGTTGTTTTTTCTTTTCAAAAGGAGACACACTGCTATTTGCCAACAAAATATATCTGGAATTCAGCATGTCTAATGCCTTTCCCAACCTGGTGCCTTCCAGATGTGTTGGACTACAGCTCCCATCATCCCCAGCCAGCATGATTCCAGTGACTCTGAATCCAAGTGGGACTGTTGTGCTAGGGGAAGAAAGTTTAACCCTTCTCCCACACCATTTCCGCAATTAAAATCAAGCACACATACACTTGTGAAGCTGCTATTTGAACCGCAGAAGAAAACATACAGTTACCCATAAGAAACAAATAGCAGTTTTGGGAGAGGGGATGATATTGATAGGAAAAACAGTGCAGGAAGAAAGGTTTAATTCCCCCCCTCCCCAACACCATAGCCCCAATTTGACTCATCACTTCATGATTACTTTAATTTAAAACAACACAGGAGATCCTGATGATGGGTCTCCCATGTTGCATCTAGTTTGGCCCTAAGTAACAGCTGCCATGGTGGTGGTGGCATCATCATCCATCATCATCAGCATCAGCATCATCAGCATCCTGCGGTGCTGGAAGCACAGGGAAGGATCCAACGGTGTCCAGTCATTAGCAAGCACTGTTGACATTGCAAAAGCATTGGTTTCCAGTAGCACAACCTAAATAGCATTACTAGCTGGACACTGTTGAATCTATTTATTTATTTATTAATTATATTTATACCCCACCCTTTTTCCTGCAAGGAACCCAAGGCGGCTTACACAATCCTCCTCCTCCTCTCCATTTTATCCTCACAACAACCCTGTGAGGTAGGTTAGGCTGCGAGTCCGTGACTGGCCCAAAGTCACCCAGTGAGTTTCACAGCCGAGTGGGGACTAGAACCCGGATCTCCTGAGTCCCAGCCAAGCATTCTCACCACTACGCCACACTGGCTCTCACTTCTGGATCTCTATTAGGTTACACTTTATAAGAACAGGTAAACCTTATGCTTACTTTTCAAATTTGGCCTTCAGAAAGCTGGTGAAGAATAGAACAAAATGGTAGCAAATTATGGCTGCCTTTACAATGGGCTGTCTATACTTCCCAGTAGGAAGTATAGACCATCCATCGTAAAGGCATTCCCAGCCCAAGGGAATTAAAGAAACTCATAGTTATTCAAATTACGGTACTGTACAGATGGGACCATTCTGAACTGCTTGCATTTTTAAAAAGTGATGTGACAAAGCTTGGGATTGGAAAGTGGGCTTTTGCTGCCTGTTGTTGTTTCTCACTCGGTTGGCACAACCAAGGTTTGAGTGTTGCTGCACTGCCTTTTTACGTAAGTATCCTTCCCAGAATTACAGGCAAATCTCCAAAAACATGCCTGCCAGTAGTAACCCTGGCATTAGCATGTACTGTGGAAAGGAAATGGAAAAGATCATACGAGGAAATACTGTCAAAAACTGGCTCAGTTGGGGGGGGGGGAATGTATCACCCTATTGCTTATTGAGAACGAAGACTAGAGGTGTGTTTATTTTGTAGACGTAAACTTTTTGGGGTGTCAATGGAGGCCCCCCTCCCCCTTTTAACCCCCACTGCAGATTTCTGGGAAAAACTGGTGGAGGGACGGTTTAACCATCCCATCCTGGAGCATGATGATCCCAATCCAAATCAGGGCTGTGCATGCTTACACTAAAATAAAAAATAGACAAGGCTTAGCTACACACTACGCAATTTGTGTAATGTGTAGTTTGGTTCTTAGTCATATTTAGACTAAGTAAGTTAGTTACATTGATTTCAGTGGGCCTACTCTAAGTATGACTAAATCTGTATCCAACCCATGGTCATTTAATTTTTCTCAAATCTGTTAGGTAGCATTTGTTTTTTAATTTTAAATTTTCAAGATGCAATTATTATTGTTCAGTGGCAGCTTGTGCCCACTGGGGATGGAGCTGGTGGGATGGAGTGCAGAGTCACAGTAGGCAGAGCCAAGAAGTCACCACAAGCAGAGCCAGCTACATCCTCCTCCTCCTCCTCCTCCTCCTCCCCCTCCCCTCAGAGCAACACAGAAAAACAGTCTTTTCAATCCACAGCAGCCAGCATAGAAAGGGGAAACTGAAGCATGTTAACTTTCTCCAAAATCCATTGGCTGCCAATCAGTTTCCGGGCGAAGCATAAAGTGTTGGTTATTACCTTTAAAGCCCTACATGGTTTGGGTCCAGGCTACCTACGGGATCGCCTTCTCCCGTACAATCCGCCCCACACACTTAGGTCCTCTGGGAAGAATCTACTTCAGTCAGCCAAAACTAGGCTGACAGGTATTACCCAGAGGACCTTCTCTTCTGCTGCTCCCAGATTATGGAATGGCCTGCCGGAGGAGATTCGTCAACTTACCAGTCTTTTGGAATTTAAAAAATCCATAAAGACTGATCTCTTCTAGCAGGCCTATCCGGCGGAATTTTAGGATGCCTTTAGGATGCCTTTAGGATGTTTTAAAGATGTTTTTAATATGTTTTAAGATGTTTTAGGATGTTTTAAGATGTTTTAATAGTATGTGTTGTGTTGTTTAGTTTATGTATTTTATATTTTCTGCTGTTCCCCACCTCGATCTAGATGGAGAGGCGGGTAATAAATAAATTATTATTATTATTATTATTATTATTATTATTATTGCACAAGAAAGAGAAAGTAATGCATGTTGATTTAAAGATCAGGAGTCCAAAGCAAAGGGGTTTTGGGGTGTGTGTGTGAGATTTAAAAAAGGTCAAAGGTCAAAACCAGTCCAAGCAACCACAGTCAGACTTTTGCAAAGAAAAAATAATTCCCCAGGCAAAGCAACCACAATCAGATTTTTTATAAAGAAAAATAAATGTCCAAGCAACAAAAATGAAATAAATAGTCAAAAGAAGTGTTTAAGAATCCAAAAAAAGAGATTAATTATAAAATAGCCAAAAAATAGGCTATTTTAGAAGTATTGATAACTACTTTCATTTTAGAAGTGTTGCTAACTACGTACTTTCTGGCTGTTGCTTTACTGGTCAATGAGATGGATGGTTCCCAGCTAATGGCTGCTGCGCTGGCAGGCACAAATACAGGAATCATACTCTCCCTCCCTCCCCCTCTCTCACACACACCTCACTCAATCATAGAATCATAGAAAAGTAGAGTTGGAAGGGGCCTACAAGGCCATCGAGTCCAACCCCCTGCTCAATGCAGGAATCCAGGTCTAATAACGTAATTAAATTTGCACTGCAGAAAAGTCAGCCAGAAACTCGTCTCTCTCTTCACCATCCATGCTGCTGCTGCAATCATGTGAGGAGTGAGTGTAGCCCTGGCTGTTCCTCCCCCGGAGCACACATGGGCCAATTCTTGAAGTGAGGGGGGGAGCAGCCAGTGATTGGCTGGGGGTGGACCTGACTATGCATTCCTTAACTAATCCTCATCAGCCACCTGGTTACTGGAGGAGGGGCAAGCATGCCCAAATATGGCATCCAGGCTGGTCACCACTGGCAATGGCCCTGCCTTCCTGGTGCCTTCTTGATTGGCCAGTACCTCTGCTGTGCCTGCACTGCCCTGTTGAAGCAAAAGGAGAGTGGAGCATGTCCAAGGCTCCGCTCCGTTAGCACATGTGCAGAACACACTATGGAAGCAGAGAGTGATAGGAAGAACTGATAACTGGGAACGGTGACACAGTGTGACCAGTAAAAAGAAGTTAATGTTTTTCGTGTCTGGGGCTGGGAAGTTTGATGCAGGCTGTAAGCGGGGCTCTACCCTCCCCATCCTAACAAATGGATCACCTCTGCTATTGTTGCTCATTAGTAAAGTTTACCCAGTTTATAGCTTGTCTTGGATGTTATGTCCGCTAACCATTTATCAATGTTCAAAATGCAACCTTCAGTATCATAAAGTTGTGTGAAACTTTGACTATCCCACTCTGTATATAGAATTGGATACTTAATGGAAAGAAAACAATCCTTTCAAATGAGAACTCCAAAGTCTCAGAATATGAAATACATGCAAGCAGTAAATAAAAAATTAGACATGCAGTTCACTCATCTACATGTTTAACAAGAACTCTAAACATTTGTATAGTGCTTTCAATTGTTCAAAAAACACTTCACATGCATTATCTAGTTGTAATCTTTTAAAAATCTCTGTAAGCTAAGTCAGTATTATTATTCCCTATAGGGTAGATGGGGGGGGGGCAAAGAGAGAGTGGTTTACCTAGGCCACCTAGGGAATTAATAGTAAAGGTGAGAACCAGGGTCTTCCTGATTCGTAGCTCAGTCTCTTGCCACTATGCTGTACCAGCCCTGATCAAGCCTCTCTGAGTTCAATGGGCCTTATTTCCAAGTAATGAGGATAGGATTGTACCCTTGTCATTTTTAAAAAAATTGCTACAATAACTTCTTGGTCTGTGAATACATGATTCCATTTAGCAATGCATGCAGTGATGTCTCTCTCCTCTCTTTCATTCCTCTACTTCATCTAGCAACCCTACAAAATCATTTCATACAAAAATGAAATATAACAGTAATAATGTAACAATTACTACAACATTTACTAGAGCAGCATTAAAAAGTTAATTCTCACACAAAAAAAGAAACTTTTAGTAGGACAACTTCTTCTTCAAACAATTATATGGCTTTTACACTGGTCCTGCCCAGTGTACTACTGTGGGTGAAATCCACTGGGAATGTCTCCTATACCCACTAAAGTTAAGTGCAATTGTAGCTACTCATGATGTCACATCTGATGTCATATTTGCATAAAATTTGCATTTGCTAATTTATATGTATAGATGCAAATTTTGAAATAATAACTATAACTATAATTTAAACAGAAATTCATTACATCTCACCAGAGTGGGGAAGGCTGTGACCAGATGACCATTGTGTCTGCTCAGTCTGCTGTCCAGGTGCTGTTGATGGGCAACTTTAAGGCCCCTGCTATCCTTTCTTCTGGTTCTTGATCTTTAAAATGGACTTGGACTGGATAGCCCTTCAAATAAAGGACTATCCTCTGGCAGTGCTTCAAATGAAGGGCAGTCCTCTAAAGTAGGGCATATGACCACTCTACCTATAGTATTCTTAGTCCCTATATGCCTTTTTTTTTTTTTTGTAACACCCTTCAATTCTCTGTTATTGTCAGAACATACTTGAATGCTGGGTCTTTTTAATTAACTGAAAACCATTTGAAAGTGCCACAAACTGTTCATGTGTGAATCTATTGAAGATAAGAGAGTTGCACTGAATTCAAAGTGCAATAGCATACTAATGTTAACAAATTAGTTCTGCTTTCAAGATGGAACACTTCTCTCTTTAATGTGTCAACTTATTACTGAGGAACTACAGTTACTACTGGAATAGCCATACTAAATCAGCTTTTCAAAATTAATATTTTTTTTTCATTCAATCAATTATGAATAAGGTTTCAGACTCGAATAGATGCTGAACAGACATCTCAGCACAATATTATCACCTCTTACACAAATGAGCTCAGCGTAGAGACCTGATCTTTTTGCCAATATTACATCAAATTATTAACAGCAAATATTGAAGTGAAATGATTCGTAAGTACTACTTTGCTTAATTTTGTTTCGGGCTGCACTTAATCTTTATTCTTCTTTAATGAGTATTTATTGTATGACCCTGACAGCTTGCTACTGCTGTGATAAATTGTCTGACTCAAGTCTGATTAAAAATGCAACCCTGAATGCTAATTATCTCAACAGACCTGCTTAATAATAGCATTTCTTGTCAATTATGGAACCACAGAATGGGTGCCAGTTGTAACATGCAACACAAGTCTGTTCTTAGAGGCAGATTTCCCATAATGCTTTATCATCTGCCACATGTAAATCTAGGATTCTGTACCTGTGGTGACCTCCTTATTAGTGAACTGACAAAATGATGAAGCTAGCCAGCAGCAGAACCCCAGCCACTAGACAATTATGGGCTGCAGTTCCAGTCAGCGGGAGATCAACAACATAAGACTCAGTTGTGATGCCTTTTATCTCTAGTCTCTGTTGGACCTCTTGGTTTTAGTGACAAGGTCAGTATCCCACCTATATTTAATAATTTGGGGAACAGTGGTTGAATATAGGCCATGCAGAAGGACTGCCTCTATTCCCTTGACCGTGTGTGTGTGTGTGTGTGTGTTACATTCACCGGTGAAGCTGCAACGCTTAAAGACATGCCTCACCAAACGGTGTAGAATTTAAGCAATTAAGTAATACCACCCCTGCCAGCCCATAATTCACTCTTAATGATAGCTGTTTTCATGTATATCACATCAGTAGCCACTGAGCTTAGTCTGCCTGAGATTACATTAACAAACAAAGGGTAGTTAACAATTACATGGAGAAGGGTGTTTGTAGCTGTGACAGACATGTGAAAGAAGAGCATGAAGCTCAGACTGTAAAAAAATAGGTAGAATTTTGGGAACTGGCTATTGCAATGGGTGTGTGTGTGTGTATGAGAGAGAGAGAGAGAGAGAGAGAGAGAGAGAGAGAGAGAGAGAATTTTTCACATAGTATGTATATTCTCCTGTGCTACATTGTCTCTCAAAAGCAGGCTGAACAATGTCAGAACCCTGAGGTCTTGCCTTCCTCTCTAGTGTACACCTGTGCACCTGTTCCTTAAGTAGACGGGTTGCTCTATGAGGATATGGTGCATAGATGGCCCTGTCTCATATCCATAGGTTGAAACTGATGGTCTTTTGCTTCCTTCCAATTTGTTACTTCAAAAATATATATTGTTTCATTACTCACTCACTCTCTGCAACAGCCAATATATATCAATCAGTCTGGGCTGTCACACTCAGAACATAAGAAGAGCTCTGCTAGACGAGACCAAATTATTACATGTATAACCAGCCTTTCTTCTAAAGAGCTTAAAGTGGCACACATATTTCTCCTCTCTCTCCCGTTATCAGCACAACAAAAATCCTGTGAGTTAGATTAGGCTGAGAGATAGTGATAGTCACCCAGTGGGTTTCATGACTGAGTGGGGATTTGAACCTGGGTCTCCCTCAGTCAGAGGCCAACACTCTAACCACTCCATCACACTGGCTCTTAACATCCTGTTTCCCAGGGGCCAGCTGGATGTTCCCAGGAAGTAGAGCATGAAGGGAGTAGCCCTTCACCTGCTGATGCTGGTACCCTTGCGTACTGCCACTGATAAGCCCATTACTCTGTAGGTCAGTTGGTCCTACTCCCAACCTGTATGTACCGTTAGGTCAATGGTCCAAACAGGTCCTATGTGTCTACAACTATATAAATAATCGGGCACCATGACTGCACCAGGGTTCCCAATAACACATATAGGCCCTACACACCTTCTCCTTCTCATCCTCCTCTTCTTCTCCTGGATAGGCTATCCTATAACAGAGTTATAAGGCCTGTTCTCACCTTTGGCCCATAGCTAGGGTGGCCATGTGTCCTCTTTTACAAAGGACAATCTTCTGTTTGAAGGGCTGACAGTCCTCCATTTGAAGGCATCCTCTGTTTCAAGGGTTGCTGTGGAGAAAACAGGCCTTGTGGAGGGCTACCCATCTCAGACCTTCGGGTAGGTGAAGTAGTCCTCCCGGGCAGCAAGGCTGTGCTGGATCTAACCCTGGAAGAGAACTGACCCCCAGGTAACAGAGTTGTGTGCCTGGGAGATATTAAGGAATCAGGTTTTGTTATTTTACAGCTTTACTTTGTACCAAAGCGTCTCTCTCTATTTTGTGTCCTTCCCTCATTTCCCTATTGGTTGTTGTAAAATGCTACCAGAATAAACCTTTCTTGGTTTTACCCCACATGGTGTTTGTGGATTGCTCTGCTTGGTTCAGTAACTAAATCCAGGTTATAGACAAAGGCAAGTCCCTGAACAGAGATTCAAGTAAGATTGCAGACAGCTGAGGCTGGCAATCTGGTACCTTGAGATCTCTGGAGGTCTTGGGTCCTTTGGGGTAGGAAAGGGTGGGGGTGTGGCGGGTCAGCCAGCCCCCCTTCCTCCACAGATGTCCTGTCCAATTCTGGTTTAAAGATAGAAAACCATAAGAAGGGAAAGCAGGGGCCTTGAAGTTGCTCATCAGTAGTAAGCACCTGGACAGCAGACTGAACTGGCAGGCACAGAGGTCACCTGGGGTTGGATCCAGACTTAGAGTAAACCCATTGAAGTCAATAGGACTTAAGTCTCATTGGTTTCAATGGGTCTACTTTAAGTCTGGATCCAACCCTTGGTCACCTGCACCATGGTGAGATGTACACATTTCTATTTAAATTATTCATAGATTTCATAGATCATAGAGTTGGAAGGAGCCTACAAGGCCATCGAGTCCAACCCGCTGCTCAATGCAGAAAACTAGAGGAGGGGGTCTCCCATCCAAGTAATAACCAGGCCTGACCCTGCTTAGCTTTCCACACTCAGACAAGCTGAGCCAGCGTGAGCCACAGGCCTTACAGCTTGTTTCTAAATTTGCATCTATACATATAAATTAGCGTATGCATTTTTATACAAATCCATGCCATCTTTTGCCCTCTTTTTGGGTGACACATAAGTGGCCAGCCAAACCACAGCATGAAGGTCAGGGTCAGGGCTGACAGCTGCACACAGGCCAGGGGTGGAGTCAGTAACCACAAGCTTATACATATTGATTCACTATGTGGATGGAAGCATGAGACAAGAGAATTAGCTCAAGGTAACCGAATTGATTCAGAATTTCAGTCACTTTCCAATATATAGTATACCTTTTCAAATGGGCCAGCCAATAGCAGAGAAGGATTTTTAGCTCAAATGTGACATCTCCATAAAACAAAGATGAGAAGATTCAGCGCACGTTCCAAACTCAAGAGCTGACATTTCCACACTATGTTATTTCTTCTTTTAAAATAAAATGAGCCTAATGTAATGACCTGATCTTTGTGCCAATAGTATGTCACATTTGTATGGCAAATACTGAAATCAAATGTTTCTTAAGTTCTACATGGCCTAATTTTTCATTCAGGTTGCACTTACGGTAACCTTATCATTTTTCCACGAATGTCCGTTGTCTCTCTATAAAGCCAATTTTCTGGCTGTTCTTTGATAGCTTCTAATCATTCCTTTTGTGGAAATATTAACTCTTATATCTGCTAGCTTTTGAGAAAAGGCCAGAAGTGTGGAACATGGGGACTGCCGTGAGAGGGAGAACTGGAGGAAATCGGGTGAAGGCACTCCACTGTCACAAGAGGATAGAATTCTTAATCATGCTACACATCAGCAATTGTAAACCTATATAGGCCCAGTAAAGGAAAACACATTTCATATATCAATACATACAGAAGGGAGGGGCTACATCACTCTGTTGTTAGGTCTTCTGAACTTAAGAGCACAGAACTGGGAATTCTGGAGAAATGTCACCTTGTACCAAAAAAGACCCAAAGACCAGCTCTCCTGTCCCAAAGCACCTTCCTCACGAGTGCTCACTCTGGCAAAAACTGGGCATTATCCATCCGGACTCTAGCACTAACATAAATTACGTTGTGCCAGCATATGGGACATCTAGTGCAATGCCAATAGCATTAGCTGGTGTGACGGTATTCCCCGGAAAACTCATTGCGCTAGCTAACACTATTGGTGTTGTGCTAGAGCAACCTTACGCTGACACAATGTAATTTATGTTAGTGCTGGTGTCTGATTTGATACTGCCTACTCTTTCCCCTTTCCCTTTACTTACCTGGGTAGTGGTGGTGGGAGCCCTAGCATGATGGCCTTTGCCATTTGTAATCTTTCTAATGGCTACAGCTCTTCTGCCATTGCAGTAGCCCTTGGGGAAACTACAAAAGAAAACTACAAATTATGACACTGCCCCCATTATATTTTTGAAGGTAACAAGGAATGGATTTTTGTGTGGACGGACTGGGAGCTGGGCTCAGCTTTGGTACTCTACTCAGACCAAATTCCTGGGCTCAGAATTCTTTAATTGTAACTGGTGGATCCTGGGGTTCTAGTAAAAAAACAAATGTATATCCTGTTAAGTCTGCCTGCACCTGGTGTATTTATTTTATTATTTATTTATTATATTTATACCCCGCCTTTTTTTTCCTGCAAGGAACCCAAGGCGGCTTACATAATCCTCCTCCTCCTCTCCATTTTTTATCCTCACAACACCCCTGTGAGGTAGGTTAGGCTGAGAGTCAGTGACTGGCCCAAAGTCACCCAGTGAGCTTCATGGCCAAGCAGGGACTAGAACCCGGATCTCCCGAGTCCCAGTCCAACACTTTCACCACTACGCCACACTGGCTCTCTGTGTAGGCAATAATGAGCTAGATGGACCAATGGTTTGATTTGTATAAGGAAGCTTCTGATGTTCCTAGAAAGCCTTTGCACTGTTGGTGAAGTAAGAAAAGGGAAGGGGCAGAGGTGTTTTAGGTAATTTGGGGACAGGGGGCCATTTTCTGACCCTCAGATTGGCTTGATCCAAGGTTGTTGTTTTTAGTTTTCTGAAAGTTGACTATATATGTCTGATGCTATTCGCCCGTTAAGGTGAAATTAAACTGGTGTGCATGTCCTCCTATATCAGCCTTCCCCAACCTGGTGCCCTCCATGTTTTGGACTTGTTATGAAGTAGATCTCTTTTGAGTGAACAGTACAGGCTCAATTTTGATACAAAGCTAATAAGCCAGGCATCTTCATCCTCCTCTTCAGCAAAGGCTGGGAAAAGGCACAGGAAATTCAGGAATGGGGTTGAGAGCTATTGTATAAGACTAGATCAAGCTATTCAGTTTCTAATGGCCTTCCTAAAATGCATGCCCCAAAGGCAAGGGTGGGGGCAAAAATTGAGCAAAACATGAATGTGCTGAATACCAAAAGTGATATCTGGTAAAGTACAGAGTTAACAACCTGCAGCATGCTCCTATTGTTGCACTCCAGCCTTGACACATGTTGTTAGACAATCACTAGGGTGAAAGGTCATCTTTTGTTAACAGGATGGAGATAGCAGGAAGGACCCAATAGGACTTTTGTTTCCAGCAGTATAGCCATCATCCCCAAGCACCCTCTTTTGTCATACAGGATGAAGGGCCAGCTCAGACCTTGTCCCATAGCAAGTAGCATCATAGATGTCACAACCTTTCTCTGAACTGTATAAGAGCCCTCAGGTTTGGGCAGCCAGAGGTCCCTCTTCCCTGAGGCATGGGCCTATGCTGCAACTGAAGGACTAGCTTCCCTGCCACTGAAATCACAAGGCTCCTTGTTTGCCAGAGCAAGATGCCATCATTGGGTGCCTTGCCTCCCACAGTCAAGGCTTCCTCTTTTCCTTCCTCTTCACCAGGAGTTGCAAGGCTAGCTAGTTCTTGTCTACAGGAAAGGGCTTCAGCCCAAGGAAAGGTATATTGCTCCTAGAGGTTCTTAGTACAAATTGTAGCCACCACCTTCTCTTTCCCTTGTGTGTGTGTGTGCGCGCGTGTGTGTGCTTCAAGCCTCTTGAAAACTATTTCAGGCCTGGAGCTCAGCTTCTCCAAGAATGCAGCGAATTTCCTCTTGGTGAAGGCTGGAGCATCCCCAACTGGTGTAAGTGTTAACAAATCCATTTGCTCAGCTAATTCCCCCCAAATCAGCGTGTGTATTTGAATCACTGTAAAAAAACCCTCAATAAATGTGCCACTGTGGTGTTATCCTCAGTGTCAGGGTGGAAATTGCCTTCTTAGCCATAGATGCTCTATTTGCCAATGTATAAAGATTCCCTGTAAGCAGGGGTGTGACTCTCACTGGAATGTGTGCAAGTTTGTACACGGTTCTAACAAAAACACCTCACGTAACAGACTTAAACTCCCATCAACCCAAGCCCACATGGCTAATGGTCAGGAATTCTAGGAGTTATAATCCAAAACATCTGGAGGGTACTTGATTGGGGAAGCCTATCTTGCATAGTAGACTGATTATTTTACTTTGAAAAGATTAACAGCACTAAGAGAAAATTAGATCTGTTATTGCGATAATTTAATAAGTAGTTATTTTAAAAATGCTTTAAAATGGTCTTCTTTCCAAATAAACAATTTGATGCAACTAGCTCTTGTAGATCCCAAACAGTAAAATCTGAATAAGCAGTTTTAAAAGTCCCAATGGACTTGTAATATAGTAAGAGTGAAGAATTCCAACCACTTGAGACACAAATGGAAAAGATTTCTAAATTCTGAATTACATAGCACAGCTCTTCTTTAGTCATGGTGTGCAAAGTTTCCTTTATCCTATGCAATGATTTGCAAACACCACCCATATCCATATATTCAAACCAATTTGGGGTGTAATTTGTTCAATGCCATCAACGCTGATGTAACTCCATTGCGACTTACATTAACAGAAATTTCAGAAACAGATAGTGACTGAAGTTATTACAACATTTACTCAGAAGGTCAGATTCCCCTTGCAGACAGTAACTGCAAGTCCAGTGCAGAGTTATTGGCCCAGTTCACACATTACAACTAACTCTGGGTTAAACTCTGTGTTGTTGAGGGACAAGCAACCCAGAGTTTGAACACATGGTTTGCTGTTGAGTTAAAACTCTGAGTTGTTTATCCCGCAACATCCCAGAGTACAGGGTTTACACACTGCATCAAACAACACAGGAACAGGGCTTTCCTGGGTTATTTATGAAAATGGATACAATGTGGAAGCGGTGAGCACATAGGAGGCAGCACACTCACTTGGTCCAGTGCAGCCCCGCCAATTCATGGGTTAAACAACCCATGAATTGGTGTTACGTGCGAACCAGGTCACAGTCACAAGTGCCTCTGAGATCAATGGACTTACGTTGGGCATTGGATTGCAGCTAGATTGATCCCAATCTCTACAGCTCAGTGTTTGCTCCAGTGGAAGCATAGAGCTCTCTTGAGAATTTGTCTCCCAGCCATTTCAAAAGAAGGGTCACCTTTGGACAGACATCTCTGCATTGTGGGGTCCCTTGCCCACAAGAAACTGGATACAACTATTCTGGTTCATTCATAAAACGGCCACCAAGCTATTGACATCACACACTCAATGTAAGATCATCCCCAACTCCTGGTAAGGATTGCTTTGAGTGTTGGGAGCTCCACTGGGAGCTGGGATGAAGTGCTTTCAGAAGTTCTGCTCAGGTGTTCATCTGGGTATAAAGGAATACATGGAATGTAGGGCACTCTTCCCCAATCTAGGAAGCTGAGTTATACTCGTGCAAACAGTACTGTAATGAGTGGAGAGATAATAATAAGAACCACACTTGCTGCTATTGCTAAGATGGCTGACTGTAGCCAGAACCTCAGTTGTGTTTTTATCCTAAAAGAAACAGTTTAAGTTCTAAGTCTTACTTTCTTAAATTTAAGTTCTTTCATAAGAATCACCTATTACACCCATTACAACCTCTGAATTTCTAGTAAAACAATTTTGAGTCAGACCCTGGTCTATCTAGCTCAGTGTTGTCTATACAAATTGGCAGGAGTTCTCCAGAGTTTCAGCCCAGGGTATTTCTCAGCTCCACCTGGGGATACAGAAGTTGAACCTTGGAACTTCTGCATGAAAGACATGAGCTCTACAACTGGGTTACAGCTCTTCCTCCTGTGTTCACTTGCTAGGAGCCATGTACACCTGCACAAGTGTAGGCTCCTGATCTGGGGCTGTCCATTTCCCAGGTTATCAGATCCTTCATACAGCTGAATTGCTAAGCTCTGTTCTGGTAGGACCTTTGAAATATGTGATCAGTGGGAGCAGGGTCAGCAGGTGAAACCTGAATAACCTCCACTTGTTCTTTTATACCCAAACACCTGAACAGAGCCAGGGAGAAGAGAGAAGGCAGGCGAAGGATTTAGTACCCCTCCCTACCCACCCATCTTGTGCTTCAACCCACTTTACAGGAATTGGGCAGCAACCCAGTTCTGATATACGGATCTGCCATTATCCCATCTACTTTGGCCCTGAAATGGGTTTAGTGAAAAACATTCTGAGACTATGCAGCTGCTCTGGTAGCATTAATTAATCTGCCATGGTCAGCAATCTGCTCATCTCTTCTAACCAAGACCGCCCCAAGATATTTAACAAAATAGCGCCCTCACTTCCATTTCATGTATAAAAGCAGGAAGTAGACTGGCAGCTGAATCTTACCTCAACACTGGCAATGGGACAGCATCCTTCACCACACCTGGGGGCAGTAGGCTAGCTTAGGGGGTTGCTAGCTTAGGCAGGTTGCATGGTACACACACAGCTCTGTTGGCTAACACCTCACTGCCAGTTCCTGCCCCCTCAGCATCTGCCACCTGAAGTGTCCATCTCACTCTGCCTAATGGTAGGGTCAGCCCTACGTCTAATCTATATCTGATACCAACACAAGATGGCTTCACGTTCCTCCCCTCTCATTTCCTGTTATACTTTTTGAATTACAATCTTCTAGATGAAGCTCATCTGCTGCTAAAGCCAACAGTAGTGGGGACTAGACACTTTAAAAAAATAAGTGAACTAGCAGTAATCTGATGATTTTCCCATTTTCTCTGGAGCTCTTAGTACCACATACTGATAATTATTATGGGTTGGATCCAGATTTAGTCATACATAGATAGACCCATTGAAGTCAATGTCCCACTGTTTTCAATAGGTGTACTCTAAGTATGACTAAATCTGGCTCCAACCCTATGTTTCTTTGGTAGCGGGATTACTTTAAGTAAGAGTAAATATTGCATTCCCTTAGTAGTTAACTTCACTTGATCAACAGGCCTGTGGCTTACGCTGGCTCAGCTTGTCTGAGCGTGGAAAGCTGAGCAGGGTCAAGCCTGGTTATTACTTGGATGGGAGACCCCTCCTCTAGTTTCCTGCATTGAGCAGGGGGTTGGACTCGATAGCCTTGTAGGCTCCTTCCAACTCTATGATCTATGAAATCTATAAATCATTACAGCTTCTTAGGACCCATACCAAACATAGAGTTATCCTCTACTTTGGCAATAATGTGAAGCTTTAGCAAAGCATCATGCAAACTTACATTTGCCACCCAAAGTATAACAAAGATTTGTTGGCTCTGCAAGTTTCATCGAAAGTACCACACCAAGGTTTTTTCCCAGCTGGCACTGGCAGACCACACATTAAAGAAGTGAATTACTTAAAGTCAAAGCCATCTGGACCAAAGTATCACAGTGAATGAGACTTTAAACCCAAAAATCCCACAAAAATTGTAAACACACACAGTGGAAATGGATAACAATTTAAGGGGTCCAACCAACTCCCCTTCTATGCTGGTAAAATGTAGGACTGCAACACATGAAAAATGGAGAAAGGCCACAAACTCAATCTGATATTTACTCAGATTATTATTTTTGAAGTTTATATGGCCTAATTTTAGACCCATTTATATGTACCA
This sequence comes from Shinisaurus crocodilurus, assembly GCA_021292165.1. Classification (NCBI taxonomy): domain Eukaryota; kingdom Metazoa; phylum Chordata; class Lepidosauria; order Squamata; family Shinisauridae; genus Shinisaurus; species Shinisaurus crocodilurus. Next base: position 52,102,313 of record CM037880.1, read on the forward strand.
TATGCTCAGGACTATAAATGCCCCGTTTTCCTGATAAACAGCAAGTTTGTGAAACCAACAAATCCAAACATTTTATTACCTGAATGCCAAAGACAATCAATTCCATTCATACTGCAGAGCTTTTAATCATAAGCTTACATTTTAAATAGAATTGGGTGGATGTCGAACAATGTACATGTTTGGTATGAGCAACAGGCATTCAGTTAGTTAAACTTACATGGGTTATCTGAAACAGTTGAGCTTACAAAAAGCCCAGACATGCAATTGGAAGAGGTCTCACTGCAAAGATTTCTGTTCTTGATGAGGAACATCAAAACGCTGTTTTTGAAAAGAAATTATGCATTTTTTCCCATCTACTGAAATAAATGGCTACATGCATATGCTATTTTAGTCAGGGCTAGCAGAACTTAATGCTTTTTACTCTTGTGTAAATGTGTTAACATATGAAGCTTCCACAGGCTTGTGCTTAAATTGGTTGATAATGTAAATGTACATCTTAAAGTGCTATAAACATTTAAAATTAACTACTTACATGTATATTTCCTCCATTTTCCTATCATTTAACTCAAGCCAGCATGCACAGGACTCCCAGGCAGTCTGCCACTGAGATACTAACTAGACCAAGATCCACTTAGGGTACAATCCTATGCAGCATGTTTAGACCGATAAAAGTCCTACAGCTCCCAGCATTCCCCAGCCAGCCAAATGTTTTAGGGCTTTTTTTTCTGTCTAAACATTCACAGGATTGCGTCCTTAGCTTCAGAAAGGTTGCTACGTCAAATGTGTTTTTTAGTGTCACATGTAAAAGATCATTTACCTTCAAAATGACTGTACTTCACAGAGGAGAAAATATAGATTAATCCTACAGTGGTGTGTGTGTGTTTGTATTATCCCCACTCATTCTCCTTATGAAGCCAAAACAGCACCAGCCATGCAGAAGAGGAAGGTATCAGCAGGCTTGAGGGAACCACCGTGTTCGCAGATGTAGAAAAAAAATAGAAAAAGACCCACCCCAAACCCCAATGAGAACTGAGCATTATCAGTGGCCACAGAATCCTGGCTAACTGTGGGTTGGGGGAACAGAAAACTGGTGTGTGTGTGTGTGTGTGAGGAGGGAACGGAATGGAGTATCCTCAAAAAGAGCATGGCTGGCTGGCTGGAACTGTGAACAGGAGCACTCCACACTGCAACATTTTGTTGAAGGTCCTACTTGTTAAGCCTTGTTTTCATTGCGATACAAAGCTTGTGTTTTTTACAGATATAAAAATTATCTTTGCAACTTATCAAGAACCCGGGGTCATCCCATGAAGCTGATTGGTGGGAGATTCAGAACACTTAAAGGAAGTACTTCTTTACACAGCACATAGTTAAACTGGAATTCACTACCACAAGATGTAGTGATGGCCACAAATTTGGATGGCTTGAAAAGGGAATTGGACAGATTCATGGAGGAGAAGGCTTTCAATGGCTACTAGTCCTGATGGCTACATGCTACCTCCAGGACCAGAGACAGTATGCCTATGTATACCAATTGCTGGGGAACATGGACAGGAGGGTATTGTTGCACTCATGTCCTGCTTGTGGGTTTTCCGTAGGCAGCTGGTTGGACACTGTGTGAACAGAATACTGGACGAGATGGACCGTTGGTCTAATCCAACATGGCTCTTCTTATGTTTGGGCTCTCCCACTTCAGAGTATGGGTAGAGACCCACATGATTAAATGCTTCTCACATGATTAAATGCTTCTCTATACCACACACACACACACACACACACACACTATATACGAGAGAGAGAGAGAGAGAGAGAGAGAGAGAGAGAGAGATTGCTCCATGTAGAAAACTAGATGTTACTTCTAGCCTAGCCTTCTTCCCAGCTGATGTTTTTGAATGGATGAGATGAATAATCTATCACACGAATAATCATATAAAATCTGAGAAGTGGTATAATGATACCATCTCAGTGAGGGAACTAACCCTTATGTTTAGAACACAATTGGGATGTTTCCCCCTTTAAATATGTATTTACACTCCTTGATTTTAGAGATATGAAAATAATCTTTGCAACTTCTCAAGTTGAGCATGTTGGAATTTTGGAGGAATTATTTGATTCCTGAAAAACCAAGTCTCCCCTCTCACAGACACACAAACCCAACTCTATAAATCATTTCAAACAACAAGCCATTCCCTTGGTTCATAAATAAATTCATTTCTGTGCACATTATTTGAATTACCATCTGACATTTGTCTTGTTTTTTCCTCTAAAAATAAGTCTGAGGTTAGGATATAAAGATATATAACTATATGGATAAAAACACATGATCCCATTTGGTCATCACCAACGTAAAAATGAGATCAGACCTATATATGTGTGTGCGTGTGCGTGTGTACACACACACACACACACACACACACACACACACATATAGTGTGGTATATATAATCTACCAAGTAACATGTTACTTTGATCCAGCTGTTTCTGTGCTTTGTCACGAATATTCAGTCCAGCAGCTACTGGAAGTATCTGCATATACCCTTTCCTGAACAGTAAGCAATAGCAGCACAGTAAGAAAAATAGTTACTTTTGCTCTTTTGGGAAAGTGAGAACGTATTGAGTTTTATAGTAGGAAAGTTGGCAAGATGAAAAATACTAATATGTAATGAAACAAACATCTAAAAACTAGAATATCCAATTATAAAGTACTCCAGCCAAGAGAGGTATATGACTCAGCAATGAATGGAAACTTAATTTAGAGCCATTCTGAAGAAATCAAGTGCGAAAGGATTTTCTGGACCCTTATACAGGGGTGGGTAATGTGGCCCATGGCCTGCATAGAGCCCCTGCCACCCTCTATGTGCCCCCCACTGTCACCACCGAAATTCATAGCGGCAAAAAAATTGGTGGTTTACTGCTACAAAGTAGTAAATAGATCACATGTGGCTTGTTCTCATGTTAAATTTTACCGATTTCCCACTCCATAGCCTCTATGGAATGGTTAAAAAAACCCCTCTCTCTGTAATGGTTTGATGCAGAATTTCAGCAGCAACCCACTAATTTTTTTTGGCCACTGCTGCCCTGTGAAATTCCACACGGTGCTGGTGGTGGCAGCAGGAATATGCTCCACAGTGGGGTCCAGGATGTGTGTGGAAATGAAGCCCACCCTTGCCTTAATACACTGTACCACTTCACTGTAGAAGTTTTCCACCAGCACTTGCTCAAGAGTTCACGTAATAGTGTGAATACATTCTCTCTTTCCGTGCATCCTTCTTTGGATCCAAGACATAATTGTATTTTCTCAGGGCAATATTTTTAATACATAAACATAATGAGCCTTGGGTTTGCACTCTTCCTCCTTCCCTCTCCTCCTCTTTTGTATATCACAGGAGGAGATTGGAAGCGCTTATTTCCAGTTTTAAAGTAACCGCCGTTCCCTGTAGAATCTGAACTTTGGGGACTGTGGTTTGTTTAAACTAAAATTTCAAAACAAGCCAGGATCAAGTTGATACTAACCACAGTTAGAATAAACCACAGTTCCCTGAATTCAGATGTGATTTGTTTACAATCTAAATGCTTCCAATCTCCTCCTCACGGGCATGAAAGAGAAGACGTGTGTGTGTGTTGAGCCCAAGGCTTGCTGCAGCATGTTCATGTAGCGGAAAACCGGGGTTTCCATTACATCTGAACCAGGATTTCACACACAATACGTAATGAATTTATAGAATTCGCAGCCACAAGATGCAATGATGCCCACCGGTTTAGATAGCTTTAAAAGCAGACACATTTATGGAGAATAGGTCTATCAATGGCTATTAGCCACATTGTATTATTTGGAAGCAGCATGTTCCTGAAGGACAAAAAAGGGTGCCTTGGTGCCTTGCTCGTAGGCCTCTTAGAGGGATCTGACTAAATACAGCTGGAAAACAGGATGCTCAATTACACTGACTCAATCTGATTCAGCAGGGTTATTTGTTCCTATGATGTAACTGTTGCAGGAATCTATTGGACAGCACCCACAAACATCTTGGATTTATTAATTGCTTAAAATTAACACAAAAACAAATAATCACTGCCACCAGTATTCAAAGTTTGGCTCACCTTCAAGTATAATACTTGGAAAAGTTGGACGGCTGCCAGACCATCAGAGGAATCTTTGCAGTTCTGCTCAGTCTCACAAAAATGACAGTAATGAGTAAAAATATTTAGTGAAAGCATTTCTAAACTGCACTTCTTTTAGGAGAAGTAATGCCAATGTTTCTCATAGAGGAAACTATTGCCAACAAATAACAACTACAGACATAGACCAGTAAATGTGGATAACGGCCTAAAGATCATTGTTAATAGTCACTAGTGTAAGTCCATAATTATGGATGTTTACCAGTAGTGTGCAGTATTGTCCACTTCGCATTCTCAACCATCTACATATTTGGAATACACTGCAACAAACACATACCCTTTTAACAGACAGACACTGTAGGACAGGGATGGGGAACCTGTGGCCCTCCAGATGTTGTTGGACTTCAGCTCCCATCAGCCCCAGCCAGAATGGCCAGTGATCAGGGATTATAGTTCATCAACATCTAGAAGGGCCAGGTTTCCCACTCCACTGAAATAACTTTATTCAAAGCCACAGAAGTATATACAAAACCTCTTACCTATTAATGTAACTGAGAGCAACATATGTTGGTTGTTGTAGTTCTTGTTTCTCTAACACACGTGGGTCTGTATCTGTAATAACAAGTATATACACAATTATCAGGGTTTGACCCAATGATGATTCAGATCATACGAATAAAAAGGTATTTCATAATTTCATAGATTATAGAGTTGGAAGGAGCCTACAAGGCTATTGAGTGATACCGTGCTTTTCAAATTGCATGCAGGACAGAATAATTATTTCTTCATTCTTAAACAACAGACACACTAGATTACTTCTTTTTTAAAAAGGTAATTTTTCATTAGTACACATCAATTTTTACATTAAATTACAAGTGAAAACAGTACATGACAGTGAAAGAGAAAGAAAGAAAAATCCTCATATGCAATTATATATGTAGTACCCAAGTAAACAATCTTAAAATAAGAGTTAATGAAACCAATCAGATCCATATTTAGCTGGCAGTTGCATCTGCTGAGAACTGCCTTCCAAGGATGTCATGAAAGTATGCCATTTAGCATAAAAGGTTTCTGGTTAGCTAAGTGTTGTGCTAGATTCAGTGGTTGTATTATTATTCTTTTCATGATGAAACTATGTCATAGCCTAGGGTACAAGAAGAATGGGATTACCATATGCCATGCACATTTTCAATATCCCTTTTAAATTGTCAAGTTTACTGTTAGACTAGCATAAATTGCAGGGATTACTTTTCTTATAACCACAACCCACAGCACAAGCAACACAACTTCTAGAGCTGGATGGAAGCATCCTAGTATTAGCCCAATAATATTTTTATTATTTATTATTACATTTATATCCCACCTTTTTCCTTCTTGCAAGGAACACAAGGCGGCTCTCCAATTTTTATCAATTCACCATTGATGCTACCAGTGCTTCTACCCTACTTCGAACATGTATGGAGAATGTATGTAGGGAGCACATATGTAGGCCATGAAACTCACTGGGTGACTTTGGGCCAGTCACTGACTCTCAGCCTAACCTACCTCACAGGGTTGTTGTGAGGATAAAATGGAGAGGAGGAGGAGGATTATGTAAGCTACCTTGGATTCCTTGCAGGAAAAAAGGCGGGGTATAAATATAATAAATGAATAAATAAATAAATAAAATATTGTGACCATAGGTGGAGGCTGGCAGGATCCTGAAGAGCAGTGTGATGTGTCAGATTACTAGAAAAATTATGTTGGCTCAGTCAAATTAAGGAGCTTTTAGGATTTTCATTGGCAAAAGGAACAGAGCTGCACCTCGTCACTTCACTAGGATTATGCTTTAGCTGCAATGGCATATGCTACTGTTTGAACCACTACAGCTAGGGAAGATCTTTACGGCTTTGTTGCTCCAAAGCATATTCGAATGTACAACAAAATAGTAGGAGAAAAATCCCCTTTCATTAACAAAGCTTGATCAGCTTGTTGAGACATTTTATATGCTTCCTTTAAAGTTTAAACACGTGCAGCCCCCCAAGCACCAGTTTAGATTGCTTATTGAGAACAATCACCTATTTCTTTCCAGTACTACAATTCTGAGTTTTCTTAGCCCCATCTTGTCTGCAGATTATTTTCTAAAGCTCTCAATCAGAAACGCAAATCAAAGTGTGCATGCACATACACACACACACAGTGCATGTGACTGGTGCATTTCCATTTGAAAAGGAGAAACAAAGAGGAAAATCAATTCCCTCTGAAATTGATTTTCCAGTTTGAATGAAAAAAACATTGTAATAAAAACAAAAACCCAGTGTGCTAATCTCATCATTTTGCTACATTAATACAAAGCAGAATTGGAAATTTGAGCATATGAAGCTGATTTATAGAGTCAAACCATTAGTCCAGTATAGTCATCTTTGACAGGCAGTAGGTCAAAAAAACCGTGGCTTGCTACAAGTGTGTCTTTAAGGATGTGAAGTGATTTAAATGGCAAGCTATTTCAGCAATCAAAAAAGTTGTAAGCATACCAGCCTGCTATTTTTAGCTCATTGAACCTGAAAATGGTTGTGTATGTGTGTGTGTGGAAATGTAATAGGCCACATTGAGAATAGGTTGGTCACTCATGTATCACCAAAAAAGAGGACATGCATTGCCAAAAAAGATGACAGAAGAGGTCATGGATTTGCCTAAAATTTGCATATGCTCATTTATATGTATAGATACAAATTAATAAATATTATAATTTGAATAGAAATACAGTACATCTCACCATGCTGTGGATGACCAACGGTTGGATCCAGACTTGGTCATACTTAGAGTAGAACCATTGAAATAATTGAGACTTAAGTCCCATTGACTTCAAAGGGTTTACTCAGAATCTGGATCCAACCCCAGGTGACCTGTGTGTGCCTGCCTGTTCAGTCTGCTGTCCAGGTGCTCACTGCTGATGGCAACTTCAAGGCCCCTGCTGCTCTCCCTTATGGTTCTTTATCTTTAAACTGGAATGGGACAGAACAGCCTTTCAAATAGACTGTCATCTGTAAAAGCCAACACATGGCCCCCATAAGGAACCCACAAGCAATGCTGTTGTTAAGTCCAATGGATTCTGTTATTAATGTTGCAGTCCTATGCATACTTATTTACCACTTGGGTTGAGCACATCTTGCACCTCCAATCAAAATGGCCTCTGTCCCTCAATGTACTGAACACACATGGGGAGAGAACTGGGCAATTGTGCATGTTGTCTTTCTCAGCCCTTGAACTATATGAGTCCATCTGAAGGTCTGTAAAGAGACTAACAGTGCAATCAGTCCTATGCATATCTACTCAGAAGCCAGCCCTATTGAGTTCAATGGGACTTACTCCCAGGTAAATGAGTATAGGATTGCAGCCTTAAGGCACAATGTGTGCCAGTGTGGCGTAGTGGTTAGAGTGTTGGACTGGGACTCAGGAGATCCGGGTTCTAGTCCCCGCTCAGCCATGAAACTCACTGGGTGACTTTGGGCCAGTCATGGACTCTCAGCCTAACCTACCTCACAGGGTTGTTGTGAGGATAAAGTGGAGAGAAGGAGGATTATGTAAGCTGCCTTGGGTTCCTTGAAGGAAAAAAGACGGGGTATAAATATAATAAATAAATAAATACATAAATAAATGTTTAGACAGAAAAAAGTCCTATAAAGGTTATTACCTGTCTGAGTGGCTTATAAATATAACAGAGATTTCAAGGCTGAAAATGATTCAAAATGTTCTTTGGATGTAAATGATATGCAATCTGCCAGTATCCCGACTTCATGCTGTTGGGAGAAGGGCCCCGTTGCATTTGAACCTTGGTTAGAAACCTAACAACTGATCTTGGGTGAAATGCCCATTTTATTTGTAAACAAACATACTTTAAAAATGTGACATTGCAATGTACTTTCAATTCTCAAGCCTGCTTGTATTTTGACCAGCCACAGAATCCACACCCCTTCTCTCTCTCTCTCTCTCTCTCTCTCTCTCTCTCTCTCTCTCACACACACACACACACACTTTCTAATCTTCCATTACAAATTCAACTTTTTACATAATTGGGTGTCTGCCTATGCAGTGGAACATTATTGGTACCTTGCTTAGCCCTGTTCCTCAGAGATAACAAGGCTTTGGGGATTTAAAGACACATGACCTTCCATGGGAAATACCAGCAGCTGCTACTTTAAGAGCTCCTGGAGGGCTTTCTTGGCTTCTCTCTCTTTTTGACATCCTTGCTTACATCCTGCCCCCCACATAGCAGATGGCTGACCAGAGTGCCCAGTACATGCCTACACTCCCACTCTCCCGGTTGCTGCCTGTTTCTCTTCTTCCGGCCCACATTACCACCCATTTCCTTCAGCGTCCTTCATCCTGTGCTTGGTCATTCACACATATCACCATTTCTCGCTTTCTCCCTGTCCTCCCTTCCCTGCCACATTCCTCTCGCTAATTTTTCAATCTCTGTCAGATATGCCGTTCAAGCCAGCTCTGTTCCCAATCTCGATTTCTCTGCGTTGCAATAAGTTATCTCAGTGGAGGAAACAGGCCAGGCTATTGGAAGTGCTTTCAGAACAGATACGGGCTGACTTAGCAAGATAGACAAAAACAGGCATATAAAAATGCCAAGTCGAGGCTTTCAACTTTTCTTTAAGCATTAGCTGGGTAGTAAAATTAACTGAAAGTAGTCTAAACAGTTTCACATGGGATACCCACAGTGCCTTAAATGTATCTGCAGATGACAAATGTTTCTTGAAAATCCTTCACGACTAAGCTGCTTTTCAACTCTGTGGGTCTTTTGTGGGGTGGGAGAGGGGGAGGAACCACACGGACTTAATGCAGCCACCGCAAACCAGTGCACGTAAAACGGCTACAGCTGTCATTTATTCTGAACAGATCAGTTGTTGGTCATGTACAAACATCACCTTAAACCACTTGCTTCCTGAGTTAGTGTGTGGTACTAATGACTCATTATTTTATTGCTCTCATTGTACAATTAAGAACTTTACATCCAGTGTGCTCCCCTTCACCCCCGGCCCCAACAAAAGCAAACAGAACAGCAACCTTGATTATTCCACTAGGCAGCAAACCAACCAAGAGATATGTATGCCAATGTCCCACAGCACCAGTTTTTAAACTTCCCTTTCTAGTTTGAAATGTAAGAAGGAATTGAAGCTATTTATTTATTTGGATGTTTACTTATCCTTTCCACAAAGGTTCATATCCTCCCCATCACTATACTAGCATGGCAGAGGCCTCCCTGCACCCTGGAATGCACCCGGATCATTCATGACTTTCTAATATCCACGCTCAGAAGAGGTGGAGGAGATATCGCAGCAGGCACCTGCACCTTCTCAAGGGCCCCCCACTTCCTTTGAAGAGGAATTGTCAGGAAATTCTAATGACTCTGAAATAGGGTGGCCACTCATGAATTACCAAAAAAGAGGGCCAAAGAGGACAGTGATTTCCATACCATTTGCATATGCTAATGTATATTTATGGATACAAACATAGAAATAATAATTATAATTTAAATAGAAATATAGTACATCTCACCATATTATGGAAGGTTGTGACCATGTGACCTTTTTACCTGCCTGTTCCCCTGCTGTCCAGGTGCTAAAAGTTGATGGGCAATAATAGTTCTTAGGGTTATCTTTAAGCTGGAATTGGACAGGACAGCCCTTCAAATAGAGGGTGGTCCTCTAGCAGTCCTTCAAACAGAAGACTGTCCTCTGTAAAAGAGGACACCATGCCCATAAGTACTGACCTAGTATGCCTTGGCCCAGATAACATAGCTATATGCTCGTCCTCTGTATATAGAATTAACTGGGCAGATAAACACAAAAACCTTTCTCCTTAGCAGATTATATCCCTTCCTAAAAATGTTTGCTTAATTTAGAGCTGGAAAGTTGTAACAATTATACAAGTAATACCTCCAACCACTTGGTGGTACTGTTGCATATCCTAGGTGTTTAACTAAAGTTCTGTGTCTTGTGCTCTTGTTTTGTCTTCTTGTTGTTTTGTTTTGTCTAGTTTAGGAGAAGTTCCTGTAAAGAACAGATGTATGTTGGAGGCTGTTATTTTAACTCTGGGGTCTCCAACATGGTGCCATGTGATCCAAGAACACTGGAAACAAGGGGAAAATGTCTCGATATATAGACTTGACACCTTAACACCACATGGCCTCAACCTGGAGGATAATACCTGACATTGCTCATGTATAGCAAATGCCACACTTCAGAATATTCCACCCTCAACGTTCTAAACTGCCACGTTGGCTACAGTACTCTCTGATTCACATCAGAGCAGCTGAAGAAATCGGAAGCTGAAACATTTTGCTTTAAGACTAATATTTTTGTTACGTTAGTCAGATAGATATAGATAGATAGATGTCATTAAAATAAACATTAGGAGCTTTGCGCAGTGGCAGTATCGTAGCCAATGAGGTTAATCCGAGGCACGATTATTGCTAATTGAAACATTAGAAGATATTCGTTTTACTTTGCCTCCAGAGTAAAAAATAGGGAGCAGGTAATGAAAAATAGAGAGGAGCTGCCTCACTCTGTCCTGTGACAAGGGGTGCTTTCAAATGAGGCATTCATCATGCCATTGCTCTGCCTCATTCATTACAGGGGGTCCAGATAATGTCATCTTCCACTCATAACCCTCCTGCGATTTCCCACCACTTCTTCCCTTCTTTTTCTTACTGCAGAAATCCGTTCTGGAGAAAAAGATGGAATAATTGCACAATGCCTTCTAACTAGTAGTGCAGTGCTAGGAGCCCTCCATCTGGAAGCCCGTATGGTTTAAGTGGAAGCTGGTCTACACATTCAGAAGCAACACATGGGCCTTGTTTGCACGTAACACTAACCCTTGGTATGGGTTGTTGAATTCTGGGTTGTTGTGATGTGTGAATGTAGTCACGCTAACAAACCACGGTTTGCTAACAATGAACAACCCAGTAAGAGAACCCATGCTTTGTTGTTGGGCTGTGAACTCTGGGTTGTTCAAATCATGGATTGTCATTACATCCAACCCCAAAACTGTGGGTTGGTCATGGGTTGTTTTGCCAGGCTGCAGTGGTGGTGGGCAAAAGCAGTAAAAAGCCCAACTGCTCTACATGTCAGTACTGCAGCACCACAAAGGCATTTGGGATACAGGGAGGGAGCGGGCAAGGGGGAGGGAAACAAACAACCCGGGGACAGAGGAAACAAACAACGGTTTGCTCAATCGTCTGCCAGACAAACCCTGGGTAGGGCAACAAACCATGGTTTAAATAAACCTTGGGTTAACAAACCCATGTACAATACAAACCAGGCCACGGTACTGATCTATTTCAGAATACAAGCGGAAGATTGCATGTACAATTGCTTCTCCATATTACACAATCCTTGCATATCATATCATGGAGAAGGCTAGTCTGGAAAAGACCGTGACATGTTAACTTCCCATAGTCAGAAAGGGGTAGTGATGTTTTCAGCATGCTGCTAACCCCACTTGTATTGAACTTATAAATCAGCCCTGGGCAACGACACTATCTTCTTTACATGGCTTTTGTGGGACTTCATTTGGCTGGCATGTATGCACAATTTAGAGGGGGGGGGACCCAAAACATTGTATCCCAAAACCCTGATTGTGTCAGTCACTTATGACTCTGGCTTGTTGGGAGATGAACAAGGCCGAGATCCCAATACAGACGTTACACTAACAAACCATGGACAGAGAGTCCCTGGATTGTTTAGCCACTCCTGCTGGCAGGAGGAGCCAAGTGGCAACAATGAAGCAGCACGCACTAGCATGCTTGCTCATTCACAATAAGCCAGAATTCTTTAGAATAATAATGTCTGAATGTGGTCAGAGTTTCTGAAAACAAAATCCCAGCAATTAGTTGTTATGAAAGGGAACCGGGGGTGGGGGAGGGATGAAATCAAGGCCCACTCCACCTTCTTTCCAACAGCCAACTGGCAGAGTTCTACTTTGAGTTTTTAAAATGGACTTTACAAGCACAAGCCTTACTGTTGGATCAGGAATGAGAAGAACTACCTGTACAGCACCTATTTTTACATGTGGTTTCCTATCCAGTTGGGAATCTGCATGCTCAGCCTCAAACCTGTTCCCACGCATTCATAGCCCATAGTTGGATCAGGGCAAGAAACCTTTGCAAGGTGGTTGACACAAATGTTGCAGGATTGTCACCTTGCATTCACAAGGAAGTAACATGTGACGGAAGTAAAAGCATGAAGTTACTCCTGATTCCCAAGATTGCAGCAGTCCTTTAGGGAGATCTACTACCCACATTTAATAAATGTATACACTTGCCTTTCAATGTAAAAACAACCTTTGCTAGGGAGACTTACATAAATCAAACTGAAAAACAGCAGTGTTAAGAACAGTGCTGCCGCATGAAAACATCCTTCAAATTGCTTGGCTTGCCTGCGGAGGAACCAAAAGTACACCTGGACTAGAAGTACACGTGGACACATGCTTCCTATGATCGTAGCGGGTCCAAAATAATAAAAACTTAACATCTAAAATTTAATTATTCATTAATGATATTAAATTTAAATATGGTGCTGCTGTTTTCATAGTGTCACCTCAATCTACTGAGGGGTCATATGCATATGGAATCAAGTTTTCATGCTTTCCCTAGCTGGATGGAGAATCATGTGAGTAAATAACTCTTGACCCAACTCTGATTCCATAACCCAATTCAGCAGTCCATATGTAGAATCATCAGCTGCTTGGGAGCAGGGAGGATGATCAGCAAGGGACTGGGTTTAATAGTGGCCACATATTCTCCATCCCAACAGCTGATCAGTGTAGCTTATTGTATAGGGCTGTGCGTATACACCATTGGATCAGGGCCCTCATCACACATCACTTGGAGCTTCAAAAATGCAGTTTATACATTTTCAAATAAACAAATAACTTTGTGTGCTTCTGGTTCACTTTGGAGGAATAACATGGAATCAAATAAATAAGAAGACAGAATTATTAATAACCATGTATATTTCACTTCTAGGACCCCATATCAAATTAGACAAAAAAATAAAAGGTAAAACAATTGCCCTCTCGGCAATTATTTTTCTACTGCTTTGAAGTGGGAGAAGCTTGTTGGATCGTATTATGGATTTTATGACTGTTTAAAGCCTTTCAAGATCAGCTTCCTCCCCCCTCCCACACCCCGCCCCTCAAATAAGAACACTAATTGCATAACCATTTTACTTCTTATATATGAGCAATGTAACCAAAAAATAACCTTTGAAGCTCTCTCAGAATCTTCATGTAGGTAATTGAAGTGAAAAATGAGAGAATGTGCGTAACTTTTCAGTGCTGTCTCTGATGTATAAATAATGTTACATTCAAACAAGTGCAGAACAGGAAGAGGATCTAACCTAAACATTTATCAGCCTAGACAGATCTTTGTCTGTTTGCTTTGGAATGCCCTTTCCTATCACTTTACATGTGGAAATGTCCAATTTAGTAAACTGGTCTTTCAAATTTGAAGGCAACTTTCCCTCTTAACTTTTCTTTGGCAGATCACATTTGGATGTACATTATAATTTCATCCAAAGGGCTTAGGCTGTACGTACAGCACATAAAAGGAATTAGCATATAGAGCTCTCACTAGCAATTTATTATACTCTTATCTTCCAATACAAATCAGGCATATTCATCCCATTGTAGAGATCCATAAAATGGCATGTGGGTCTCTTGCATATCTGGTGGAGAGGGGAGCACACATTTCAATAGAAATACCAATTTGCATTTGGCACATGTGTAGAGTTCCCTTGCTCATAAAGTTATTTTAAAAGGCTTCTTTAAACCCAAAACAGACAACTGGTCTGGGGCATATCTATCTTTATTTCCCAGCAATATATTCCTAAAATAAATTTTATATGCTGAGCTTATTAATTAGCATGTGACCATAATCTGTTCTAACAGTTTTCCCCAGCCTGCTCATACTGGCTGGGAATGATGGGAGTTGCAATCCAACACATCAGGAGGGTGCCAGGTTGGGTAAGACTGCATTATACACAACCTCTTTCCTATTAGGAAGTCTATCATATTAGGAAGCACTCCATTTATTGGATAAACTGATGTAAAAATGTTGTGTCCTTTATAATGAGGGCCCACATAATTTCTCTAGAAGCTGGCCATCTATAAGAAATGGACAGGCCTGTGGCTTACGCTGGCTCAGCTTGTCTGAGTGTGGAAAGCTAAGCAGGGTCAAGCCTGGTTATTACTTGGATGGGAGACCCCTCCTCTAGTTTCCTGCATTGAGCAGGGGGTTGGACTCGATAGCCTTGTAGGCTCTTTCCAACTCTATGATCTATGGAATCTATGACACCAACTCATAAAACAGCCTTCCCTTCACAAGTGATTTTACCCACTTGTACCCTTAAACATACACACATGCTCAGAAATGGGACTCCCCTGCCAACATTTCTTTGGTCAGGAGGCCAAAGGAGGCACAAGTGAATGCACGGTGTGTATTTAGATTTATAAATAGTTGCTCCTACATCCATACATGTTTATACTGAATAAAAAGAAAAGTGTAAATGTTTTAAAAGTTTTAAACCTCTACTAAATAGTACACAGACACCTAAGAGAATCACAGTTCAGTGAAAACTACAGAGAAATGAACAAAGACTCAATGCCAGTATTTAAGGAGTTATACCATTTTCAATTGCTGTTTTAAAATTTTATTTACATAACGTTCTCAATTGCAAAAGAAGAAACGCAGTGGGCAGCGCAATCCTATGGCCACTAGACAGCATCTAGACGGTCATAGGATTTTTTGGAGACCCAGCTATGAGGTCAGAAAATCGCTCCGACCTCATAGCTGCATCTACATGCTCAGAGCGCCCTACTGCCTCCACAGCCGATGCAGAAAAAGCTGCAGCATCTCCGAGGTCAGAAGAGTGACCTTGGAGATGGGGTTTAGGGGGCATTCTGGGGAGGTGGGGAGGGAAGGAGACAGGCGCTGCCAGGATGTGATTTATCCTGGCGGCGCCTCAGCCTCCTTCCCTCCTGCTCTGAAGCACTTCAGCTAGATGGCTAAAATCGGCCATCTAGCTGAGTTGCAGGGTGGGAGGAGCGCACTCCGTGCTCCTCCTGCCCCCCCCCATAATATGCCCATAATCCTCTGGCATCCCAACTGGATTGCGCCATTACAGTTTTAAGATATAAAACTCAAGGGGAACTTGTAGCCAGTGTGGTGTAGTGGTTAGAGTGTTGGACTGGGACTCGGGAGATCCAGGTTCAAATCCCCGCTCGGCCATGAAACTCACTGGGTGACTTTGGGCCAGTCACTGACTCTCAGCCTAACCTACCTCACAGGGTTGTTGTGAGGGTAAAATGGAGAGGAGGAGGAGGAGGATTATGTAAGCCGCCTTGGGTTCCTTGCAGGAAAAAAGGCGGGGTATAAATATAATAAATAAATAAATAAAACAGATCATTTTACAGCACAATCCTATGCATGATTATCGAACATTTGAACAGCCCTCTTGGAAGCTAAGCAGGGTTGGGCCTGATTAGTACTTGGATGGGTGACCGCCTTGGAATACCAGGTGCTGTAGGGAGGGACCATAGCTCAGTGTGACAGAGCACATGCTTTGCATGCCAAGGGCTTAGAAAGAATCCTGCCTGAACCCTGTAGAGCCTCTGCCAGTCAGTGTCGACAGTACTGGGTTAGATGGACCAATGGTCTGACTCAGTATAAGGCAACTTCCTATGTTCCTATTTCTCTGAAATAAGTCCCGCTATGTCCAACGGGGCTGACTGCCTAGTAAGTCTGTTTAGAATTGTAGGCTTGGAAACTTTTTTGTACTGAAGGTGTGATGCAGTAACTAACAATGGATTTTGGAGGCCGGCTTCTACTTTCCACTCAGGCCATGGAGCTTACTGGGTGACTTTGGGCAAGCCACTATTTCTCATCCAAACAGCGTTATGAGAGAAAGAATTGTAAAGCACTTTGTACACCGAAGAAGACACAACACCACATTTTCTATTCTATTTAATGGCATGCAACAGGCTGTAGATATAAAACTACTATTTATTTTATTCTTGTGGATTTTCTAGAGGTAGTCAAATACAAGTTCTTATCACATGAAGTGATTACTTTCTGCTTATTATGTTAATTTTAATATGGAAAACATTGATGCAACCCAAGGCAATAATGAGTGGCTACCTTCTGTAGATAGAACATCCATTAATCAAGTCAGCAGACTAGAGACCTCAACAATTATGAACAACAGGTCAGGGATGAAAAATAAAATGAATCTACTGGGACATTTTAAGAAAAAATAAATATAGGTAAAAACTATCCAGTTAGGTAGCTCTAAAGGTTTGCTCTCATATGCCACCCCTACCAATTGCTGCTATGTTATTATCTACTGAAGACCAACCACCTACTCGTTACATGGTTCCATAACAAAAGGCAGCCATTCTTTTCAATAACCACCCACATATGAGGTTACAAAAGAAGAGCTCCTCTTCATAAGGGTGATTGTGAGGTAGAGCTGGTGTCAAAGGTAGGCATGGCACACACTCAGTAGGGGTCCACTGGCAAGAGCTCCCTGGAGTTGCTCCTCCTCTTCACCACTGCAACCTGCTTGTTCACTTGCCTCTCACTCTGGCCCAGACAATGGTGGTAATGAGGAGGAGGAGCAGTAGATGCCACTGCCTACTTACTCACTGGCTCTCCACCTGTCAAGCAAGCAAGCAATGAGAAAGAGTATGAAGAGCAATACCAGCTGGTGACAATGGCGGTGAGAAGGAAGACTCACTGAGGGAGGGGGCCCATTGAAGGTGTCTTGCAAGAGCCCCCAAAAACCTAGAGCCAGCACTACTATGAGGCATATGAAGCATCTTGAGCACTACCAAAATACACTATTTATATTCTATGCATTAATAAGAAAAGATGGGGAATTTAATAACATAGTTATACAGTTATTTGGGGCCAATATAGGCTTTCCATGCAATCTGGAACCCTGATTGTGCAGAGTTCCGGCTTGCATATATGATGCCTCACCCTGTGAAAGTGAGAGGTCTAACTCTGGTATTACCAGCCCGCTGCTACCTCCTGATGTAGTTCTCTTTTGTTACCAGGTACCCTCAATAATTAATACCAGGGCAACTACGTTGCTGCTGTAGAAACTGCTGGCTCCAATTCATGTGAGTATTGACCTCCATTAAGCCAGGGGTGGCTAGAAGGTAGAACTCCAGATGTTTTGCACTTCAAATCCCAGAAGCCCCTGCCAGCATGGCCAGTGGTCAGGAATGCTGGGAGTTGTAGTCTCAAACATCTGGAGATCTACTTTCTGCCCACCCCTGCACTAAGCCACACTGAATAAATAACAATGTTTTTATTTTCTTATTAAGTAACAGTAACAGTTCACGTTCTTCAAAAGCCCAGTAAAATAATAAAACCAGCACACAAAGATATCTAACTCCTTTCCCCCTCAGCTTCCAACTCTACCCCTTAACTCCCCTTGGAACCCCGCTCACCAATCCCAACTCAGCAGAGAAGCCCAATCACAATGCAGTTCTACTAACAGTACAGTTCATTCCAGCAGAAATATAATCTGCTGAACTCTGATAAAGAGCTTTTCTACATGAGGCATTTATTGTGTGCTCGTGATTTCTTACTCATGGTTGTTTGCAGGCTCTTTAGATGACGTCGTGATCCTCCAGTTTCGTTTCTGCTTTTTCAGAGCACATTCCCATTTCCCCCCTTTTTTTTAGAACAGGGAAAATGGGGTATTGTATTAGAATGGGGAAGTGGTGCTTTTTCTTCTTGTGTTCTGCTATATTCTGCTATAGCACAGCTCCACCTAGAGGTTATGTTGCTGAAAAGCAGGAAAAGAAGAGCTCTTTATGCAGTGTTTGGGTCTCAGTACTGCAACGTAACTGAAAGTAGATACAGCGATTAATAGCCTCATGTAAAAAAGCCCAAAAGCAATAGTTCCCCATTTCACCACAGCATAGAGATCTATGCATGTATTTAGATATCTTGCAGATATCCAAATGCATGGATGTCAGGGGTGGGGCTGAGTTAATGGCCAACCCTGGGGTGGGGGTGAGGCCCTGCAACCCCTTGCTATGCATGAAAGGAACTACTGTGCAAGGAAGACTGTGTACATGATGATGCAGCATTATTCCTAGGGAATGTATGGTCAATAACAATGGGGGCCACTAGCTGACACCCTCCCCCATATTTTTAAGTCAAAAAGTTCTCCCAGGGCAATTTCCTCTCAGCTGTAATTCTGATGATCCTATAAAGACCATTTACTTTTTGTCTACCAGGAGATGTCTGTGTTATACAGAATGGCAGATTGTAACCATGTGCATTTGAATTAGACCTTTCTTTGAAATGTTATGTTGTTATAACTGTTTGGTTTAACAATAAGCTAAACTTAACATGACTTGAAATGGAGAATCATGTCCTGAAATTGCATACCAGTTGTCAAAGTTCTGATCTCTTGCAGTTGCAATTTCTGATCAATTGTCAATTGCTGGCTTGCATTGTAGTACAGTATTTTTCCATGTATAAGACTATACTTTTTCCTAAAATTGTTAGACTAAAAATTGAGGGTCGTCTTATACACGGAAGTAAGCCAAGGAGAGAACCGCGCGGTTGCGAAACTGCCCAGTGGGGGTCATCTTATACATGGGGGCATCTTATACACGGAAAAATACGGTATATTTGGTATCTTCCCCCAGCTCTTAATAGCAGTTCTGGTGATCAAACTGATGTCCAACTTCAAACTGAGAATTACCTTGTAAACATACATTGTAAACATACATGTATACCAAGTTTCATTCCGATCTCTCACATCTCGAAGCAGGTATTGCATTACAGTGTGTTTTCTGGTCATCTTGAAGGTGGGCGTGAAGGTTGTGTAGATGATCAAACTTCAGAAGGAGAATTATGTCGTAAATATACAACATAAATGAGAGCCAGGGTGGAGAGTGTTGGACTAGGACTCTGGAGATCTGGGTTCTAGTCCCCAGTCAGCCATGAAGCTCACAGGGTGACTTTTGGCCAGTCACTGACTCTCAGCCTAAACTACCTCACAGGGTTGTTGTGAGAATAAAATGGAGAAGAGGAGGAGGATTATGTAAGCCACCTTGGGTTCCTTGCGAGAAAAAAGGCGGGATATAAATGTAATAAATAAATGCATAAATAAAATATACATATGTTTTATCATCAGGGCTGGCCCTACCATTAGGCAGTGAGACAACCACCTCAGGTGGCAGTTTTTGGGAGGCAGTGGCAGGCTGGCAGCAACCACCTCAGCTGTTCTTCCTGAGCACACCCCCCCACAAGTGTTCCCCTCTCTTGGAAGGCAGAAAAGTATATGCCACATGGCCTATCCTGATCCCCCAGAACTAGCCTCCTGCCTCAGCTTTGGTGGAGGATGCCATTCCATCAACTGCCAGTCCAGCCAGCTTCTGTATGTGGAATGGAGCGGGGTACCATCTTGTCCTTTGCCTCAGTCAGCAAAATATCTTGGGCTGACCCTGTCTATTGTGATCTGTCAGCACTCAAGGGAGATAATGCATTACACTGAATTTTAAATCTTAACTTGTACCTGTTTCCTAGCAGCAAATAAAAGCGGTTTTCTTTTTGGGGGTGGGTTGGGTTTTTTTAAAATTATTATTACAATTTTCAGTAGAAAAACAGTGCAAGGAGAAAGAGTGAATAAGTCCCCTTCCCTGCATCCTGGTATTTTGCTTCAAACAGCCACCTCAGTGACTACTGTGTGTGTGTGTGTTCCCCCCAAAATAAAAAGTTAGAGGTAACCATAACAAAAGTGTCTCTTTTGTTCAGTATGGCGTGCATTTCACTGTATCATTATTATATAAATCAAAATGTTCTTAAAATAAGTGGGGGGCAGGAGAAGGAAGGGCAATAATGATGCAATGTGAAAACTCCTGATTTAGGGGGCAGTAGGCCTCACAGGGAGATTTTTGCTCCCCATTATCTATGGACTTTGCCACCCAGTGGCAAGGAAAGAGAAATGCACATTTCTTTGAAATCCTGTCCTTTCAGCTCATCTGCTTAGTTCTACTCAGTGGTGTTGTTAACTTTATACAGTTTGAGGGACAGATGCTGCAGTCCCAGTTGTGTCAACTGTATTATAGAGCAATCTGAGGTCATTCCTATGAAAACTTCAGGATAAGGCTTAAAGCCACCTCAACTGGTGCCTATTAAAGAAAGCCAGTGTCCTTTTCAGCATGGCTTGTGGCTAAGCTGGTTCCTGTGTACTTTCCATCTTGACTGGAAAAGGAAGAAGCCTGGTCTACATATGCAGTAGAATGAGGTGGTTGCATGGACTGTACCATTTCAATCTGCAGGTACAGGATGCCATTTTGGAATGCCGCCCATGTGAAAAAACAACAACAGCAGATCACTTCTTGCAAGTAAATTCTGTTGTATCAGAGGGAAAGTGGCCTTCTATCTTAGGCCACTCCCCACCGTGCTAGTTTGTTTACTTGTAGGGAAATTTCTGCATACGGAATTATTAAAAATTGTGTTGTCGTCTTAAATGATGCAGTCCATTCTACCATCTCAGAACTTTACCAGGCTAGAGTTCTGGCTTGAAGATGATTGAGGTGAAGTATGAAGTGAGTGGAACAGTACTACAGGGGGATACAGGGAACAAGTGAATGGCATGGTAGGCTTTGCAAAATTATTTGCAAAGATATTTCAGTTGTTAAACTCTGGAAGAACGTGGGTTTCAAGAGTCTTGTGGATAGCTTGCCAGAAGTGAATGCTGAGAGCAATCAAAACAGTTCATAGTTTGTTTTAAACATCCACTGCTACATTGCGAAGCCAATTAAACACTAACTGGGTGTGGGTGATGGATGAAATTCTAAATTAGCCACTACAAACATGGTGAAATACATACAAAACTTAAAATCATAATGAGAGGGAAATGAGACTTGTAATACTAATTAAGTGTGATATTTACACACACACACACACGCACACACACATATATAATACAGGATATATACAGGAACAAACACTGGTAAACATGCATATATGTATGGTGCAACCGAATTGATGCTTGTGTATTCTTAAAATGCCAAAGTTTAATGAAATATTTTTTAAAATAGCAAGGCTCCTTGTTCTTCAAGCAACTGTCAATTCAGCTAGTGCTGGTACCATAGTGACATCTTGTGGTCAGCACTTTTACAGCATATAAAACAAAACATCCTTCATGATTAAGGAAAAAATATATGCTTGCATGGAGATTTCTGCTGAAATTACGTTATACAAGGCAGATTTGCATTAGCAATTTATAAAACATGGAAAACTCTTTTAAATATTAAAAGGAATTTGTGGGGTCTTTTAGGAAACTGTATTTATTATATTTATTTAATTAATATATTTATATTCCCACCTTTTTTCCTGCAAGGAACACAAGGCAGTTTACATACCGTAATCCTCCTCCTTTCCATTTTATCCTCACAATTACCCTGTGAGGTAGGTTAGGCTGAGAGTCAGTGACTGGCCGAAAGTCACCCAGTGAGCTTCATGGCCGAGTGGGGACTGGAACCCGGATCTTCCGTGTCCCAGTCCAAGACTCTGATCACTACGCCACACTGGATCTCATTGTCATTCCTCTTCTGCAGCTTCTCTGAGGCTGCAATTCTATACACACCTTAGAGAAAGTCTCCTTGAACTCAATGGAGCTTACTTCTGAGCAGACATATATATGATTGCGTAATTCCTGCTTGTGAATTGATAGCTTGACATAGTAATTCATACTTTCAGTTATTTTCATTCTAGCGCAAAAATGTGTAGAGAGAGAAAGCATAAAAAGCTGATGATTTACATATTCCAAAATCAAGAAAACACTAAGTACCATCAACTATGTACAAGAGGACACTTGTACAGAAGTGTACAGTCTTCTGTAGAATGCAGATGGGAGATCCACTTGTTTAAATGTTCCATGATGTCAGACATTCCATGACATGACACGAAATCTCCCATTTACATTCTAGTCCTACATGCCTTCCTGAACATCTGAATCATCTGTGACCCAGTACAAGTCAATATTAGGAGAAAGTGCAGCATAATACTGTCTTATTATTAATCTTTGTAAGCCACTCCGAGAGCCTTTTCTGGCTGAAGAGTGGGGTATAAATGCAATAAATAAATAAATAAATACTTAATTTCCTTTTTGCATTTCTCCTCCAAACCAGGATCAACACAGTATCAGAAGTGCTTACTGAGATGAACAGAACTATATACTTGGGGAGCTTTAGGTGAACAGTACCTGCTTTGCTTTAGATTGTAATCTAGAGACATGTGTCAGTTTGGCCTGCACTGTAGTAGTAGCATCTCAAGATGATCTAGGAAAAGAAATTAATGTACTTCTTCCCAATAATATAAGAAGAACCACTCCATTTATACACACTGTCATGTTCCTGGCTCAAAGCTTAGCTGGGACGATGCATAACATTTTACAGGCCTTAAAGAAATAGAAACAAATCCAACAATGAGAGACAAACAGTTTCAAAAGCTTTAAACAACTAAAATCACTTTGCAGCCCGGACGACTGCCAAAATGACTATTCAAGAACTTCTGTCAGACTATTTCCAATTACAGTGCTCTGTGAAAAGAGAAGGGATGCAGGATGCCTTGATGAGAAAAGACAGTGTATATATAGACTAACCATCGCCTAGCTGAAAGCACTGATGTAAGTACTATTTGTTATGGATATGTCTGTGTAAGTAATGGGTGTTATTGCTTTCAGCCTTCAATTTCACATATTTTGGGATGGGCAAAAGGAAGGAATTTACGTCTTACATTTTAGACTTTCTTGTGTGGTGATGCAGGGATGCATTCAGAACTAGCTGTCTTAAAAATTCTTTCAAGTACGGTACTAACTTCTTTTTGGTAAAGCAAAAGCAATACTTTCAAGTAACTTGGTAAAGCAAAAGCAATTGTTGATCTATTTCTAAACCAGTTCTTTCTCACTTTAATAAGAAAGCATCTAACAATGTCATCATTCAGAAACAAATACAACAGTATCAAATAAAATATTAAAAGATAGCAATGTGAAAAAATAATCTAACAATAAAAATAATACCATCAACCTATAAATAAACTTAAACACAAAGTCAGTTAATAAATACAAAACTGATAAATATATGAAACAAACAAGGGGATAATACAAACCACTTCTTAACCAAAATATACACTAATGCCTACTCCAGCAGCCAATGTATAAAGCCATTTAGATATACAATTAAAAAGACAAATAAACCATACAGCCAGCAGAACCTAAGATACAAACCAGGCATAACCAATTAATACCATAATTGTACAGACAGAATACAAAGATCCTTCATAGCCTGAACCCCCCTCAGAAACGCTGCCAGAGTAAGCTCAGTTGCTCAGACACCATGAAGTAGGCTAGATTCAATGGTGGGGCTGCTAGTCCCAGATGAGTCACAGAAGGAGGGAGAGGAGACAGAAGGGTGTGTGCGCAGAAAGGGGCAACTAAAATGTTCAAGGGGCTGGAGCATCTCCCCTATGAAGAAAGGTTACAATGTCTGGGACCGTTTAGCTTAGAAAAAAAAATGTGAGTAAGAAGAGACATGATGGAGGTGTGCAAAATTATGCATGGTGTGGAGAAAGTGGATAGGGAGAAACACTTGCCCTTTCTCATAATACTAGAACCCAAAGGGGTCATCCCATGAAGTGATTGGTGGGAGATTCGGGACAGATAAAAGGAAGTACCGTACTTCTTCACAGTTAATGGAATTCGCTACAATAAGATGTAGTGATGGCCATCGATTTAGATGGCTTTAAACAGGGATGAGACAAATGCATGCAGGACAAGACTATCAATGGCTAGCAGTCATGATAGCTATATGCTACGTCCAGTTTCAGAGGCAGTCTGTCTATGTATACCTGATGCTAAGGAACACAGGTGGGAGGATGTTATTGCACTCATGTCCTTCTTGTGTGTTTCCCACAGACAGCTGTTTTGTCACTGTGTGAATAGAATGCTAAGCTAGATGAATCCTTGGTCTGATCCAGCATAGCTTTTCTTCTGTTCTTATGGTTTGAGGTCTACTGGGAGACGTGGATTGAGGATTCCCCCGTGGCTTTGGCATGGGGATGCAGGGTGAATTTCACCTGCCTCCCCTCTTGATCTGAAGCCCCAATGTGCGTGTGAAGGGGAGAATCAGGAAGGGATTCGCATCAGAAGCTATCTGCCCCTCCTTTCCAACCACAATATATTGTCTTGATCATAGAACTACAGTTCTTTCTGGGACTTCTGCAGGTGAAGTATTCATGACTTGGGTGGAACTTTTGCCCAAGATACCATTATTATTTCCTATGGGACAGATCACCGAAAGGTATGGTCTGTATTTAGCTCCGAGGTAGTTTCATACTGATCTGAAGGTGACTGCCTATGTTATGTTATGAGTTTAGCCTAGGTCATTGCTAAATTGAAGTTGGTTAACATGTCTGTATTGAGAACATCTGGATTCATTTTAGGCACCATCAGAAGTTGTCTTGAGCAGGTCAAGCTGCACAACCCTGAAGAGGGGAAAATCTCCCTGATAAAAGCTAACTAGATAAAAATGTGGAGACCCATGTAAGAGGTAACCCTGTAATTGGACCATCACGGTTGATGCCATGAAGGAGTCAAGCAGATGTGGGCTTTCCATCTGTCCTTCACAACCTCTGTTCATTCTTCCTGGCACAAAAGATACCACAAAGCCATCCACACTTAGTCTGCTGGGCTTTGTCTTTATAATGCTTTATGTGAGTATTGTGCAGTTATTCCTGAGATCCAGGCCTAAACCCAAAGTGAATATTTATGGAGGTGGGAGGAAATCCTGAGTATAGTTTATCATTCTATAAACACAGTTTCATAATCTGGCAGCGATCCTTTCAAGCATATAGGTTAGGTCTGTGTATACTCAGAGATGACAACAATGACAATGACATCTCTGAACTAACAACCCTCAAAGTGTGCATCAAGTAAAACTGAATTCTTTTAATAATGCAAATTAAGCATCACTGCATTTATTATTTAAATACTTACTTCACATTTACTGTTGATGGGGAGGGCAAGAAGCTCAGGAAGGCACTGAAGCTTTAGACCCTGAGTGCTTGGAAGACTGCTGAGCTCCACCTCTGACTTTTTACATGAAATTGCCCCCACACATGCCCACGCTGCCTTTCATGAGCTTGAGGGCTAGGCGCCTCTTTCTTTTAAAAATGAAAGCCGAGATGCAAAGTGCTGAATTGTACGCCAAAGCCAGTTTCGTGTTTTCATGATGCAGCTGTGGAATGATGGAATACATACAACCTTGCAATAGATTTGTCCTGAAAAATACATTGCACTTCTGGAAGGGTGCGGGACCTCTTAGGATAATCAATCTGCCCAAAACTACTACAGTAATACCTTGGATTGCAAGTGACTTGGTTTGAGAGCGTTTTGCAAGACAAGCAAATTTTAAAATATTTATTTACTTTTTTTTTACTTGATATACAAGCGACGTCTTGCAATACAAGTACTGTAGTACTGGCTTAAATTTAAAATCTCTGTACAAATTACAAGCACGTTTCCGGAACGAATTATGCTCTCAATCCAAGGCATGACTGTAGATCCAAAGGGTTTCCTGATTACTTTGGAGGATTTTCCTACTAATGTGTCTGGTGGTCCTGTCGATGCCCCAGTCACTCTTTAGAATGGTGAAATGGCTGGGCAGTTGACACTATCATTATTAGATGCCTTGCCTCAAATCATAATGCCTGTTCAGTTCCTTGGATTTCTGAGGACATGAGGGCAATAAAACAAATGGGACAATGGCTAGAGCATAGTGGTGGAAAACGTACCTGTGAAGGACTGCCAACCGGTCTTTTTCTCAAGACCAGAGATCAAAGGTGCAAAACTGCCGGCCTTAGCTCTGCCGTCTTGACACTGATTCTCTCCGGGCCTTGCCCTTGTCTATACACTGGATTTAGCACTGAACCACAAAGGAACCACACACACCATGTGGGGTAAAACCAGGAAAGTTTATTTGAGGTAAACAGATTACAATAAAAGGTGGGGAATGAGGGAAGAGGGAGAAAGGTGGAGAGACACTTTGGTATACACAGTAGAGCTACAAAACAACAAAACTAGTCCCTTACTATATAAATACCCAGGCACTTACTCCTTGCCTGAGGGTTGGTCTTCTTCAGGGCTTGCCTCAGCAAAAAAGCCCTACTCCTGCAAAAGCGTGCAGACAACAACCCAAACCAGAAGCTATAGCAGCAGTATAGATTCCCCCCCACCCCTCCTTTCAGTAGCCCAGCTGTCTTTAGCCAATCAGGATGAACTTCATCTGGGCTAGGAAGAAGAGGGGTGGTTCCTTGCTCTTGAATATAGTGCTTGGGCTGCATTTGCATGCAAATACTTGTGGCACCAGCCATCAAAGACCTGGGAGACTCTAGAGGAACTAAGTACATTTTGCAAGACGTTCCCAGCCCCCAGCTGGGATTATCTTGTTTACATGTGTGGAGGTGTGTGTGTGTGTGGTGCAGGAAACTCTGACGCTTCTTCTGCACAGTACCTGTCTGAACACATGCGAGAGCCTGTTAAGACATACTCTCCAGCAGTGATGATGGCAAAAAAACTTCTCAGTCACCGTCCCATCTGCACTGTGTTGGCCAATGGAGCTTTTCTGGGTGAGGAGAGGCCTGATATTCTAGTTTACAGGAAGACTTAGCATAACCCTTAGTGGCCTAGTCTGTGACCCATTTGCAAGAGGATTTGCAGATACTGTCATGGACATTCATTCTGCCCCGGACACCCTGCATTGCCTAAGGCAGAGGTAGACAACCTGTTGCCATCCACATGTTTTGGACTATAACTCACATAACCCCTGGCCATTTGTCATGCTGGCTGGGGCTGATGGGAGATGTAGTCCAAAACGTCTGGGGGGCAGATGCCCACCCCTGGCCCCAGGCCACATATGTTTACTCCTTAGGTGGAGCTATATCTCTATCTATTGAGGAGTTTACATACATCCAAGAGTGGGCCTTTTAACCTTGCTTTGTAATCCCAGCTCCCCACCCTTCTCTTCCCCTATATCTCAATTGAAACATGACATGGCATTCCTATTGCTCATTCAGAGATCAAGAAAACAGAGGCTGGGGTGGGTTGCTGGCTATAGAATGGCACTCAACCTTCCATTAATGCTGACCTGAAGAGACATTTCCCCATCCACTAGAGAAGTGTCTATTGCAACTGTACCCAACCTGGTGCCCTCCAGTTGTTGTGAACTTCAACTCCCATCAGCTCTGATCAGACCCAGTCAGGAATCCTGGGAGCTATGGTTCCAAACACCTAGAGGGAACCAAGTTGGGGAAGGCCTACCCATATGTATTTGCACTATAATGGCTTGCAGTAATTATGTAATCATGCTGCGGTTCTTTCCATGGGGACAAAAAATAAATAAAAAGAAAAGCTGTGGTTAGCGTAAATAGGTTTGTGCTCTAGAGAAAATTAAATGCACTTTCACACATTCTCAGAGTCAAACTAGACTTGAATGCCTGCTTGTCTTTACTTTTTAAAAAATAGCCTTGGGGAGCCTGATTGGAATCAGAACTACAATACATGGAGAAGGTTATTTTTTAGAAAAAGAATACCTTTCCCACTATGCTGTGGTCGTGGTCCTTGTGTAAATTGCCTCCCCAAAGCTATTTTGGGGAGAGCATAAAAGCCTTTTCGCACATGGGGGGGGGATACAATGGTCCCAGTCCCAGTGCCTTTTTTGTTTTTACAGTTTATGCACACCCACATTTAATGTACAGTGTGGTTTGGCCCTCAGGCAACTTGCAACATTGTTTCTACAAGTACTAC
Organism: Shinisaurus crocodilurus; assembly: GCA_021292165.1. Classification (NCBI taxonomy): domain Eukaryota; kingdom Metazoa; phylum Chordata; class Lepidosauria; order Squamata; family Shinisauridae; genus Shinisaurus; species Shinisaurus crocodilurus. Next base: position 52,130,314 of record CM037880.1, read on the forward strand.
AACATCCTCTTCCAGCAGTTCTTTCATTGAAATTGAAACTCTAAACTGAATCACTTCAGACACTTATATACAAGCTGTCCGTAATGAGGCAAAGAATGAAACCAAGTCAACATCTGTGTTCATTTCATTCAGAAAAGTAAGATGATGCACTGATGCACTTCGCCTTCTCTTCCTCAGACTGTTGCTGTTGTTGCTGTTGTTCTATTAAAGGGATTAGTGCCACTTAATTTGGGCTAGTGCTCTAACCCTTTTGTCAACGGAAGATCTGAGGTTAGTCCTACATGGGAACTGGAACATTAATTTCACTGTAGTAAAATTCCAAAAAGAATTTACTAGATGTGGTACAGAGTCTACCAAATTCACTATAGTGGGTAAGATGCCTTCTAAAAACTCAGACAGTAACATAAGCTTAGCAAAATTACTTCCTTCATTGTGGTTCTGATCCAAACATCACCAGAGTAATTTGTATTAATGTGATTTTTTAAAAAGCATTAGGCTCTCACTAGCAGATGAAATCCTTATTTCCTCCTCTAGGAAACCACAGATTAAAACAATATTCCAAAGCAAACACACATTCACCCTATAACTGTTAGGGGAAGAATACAGAGAATGAGCATTCTATGTAAGTTCACACAAGATATATTGTTGTTTTTCCAGTCTCAGCTCAAACAAGCATGTGTGGTCAACTTGTTGAAATTAATTTAAAAAGACAGAAAAATAATGTTCTTACCCCAATCCAGTTATTCTTAGAAGAGCAGGACCCCTATAGTGCATGCAATCTGTCCCCTATTTGTTTCAATGAAGGCTCCATGCACTTGTTCTGTTGCCAAATTTGTGTCTTTATTTGGAGTCAATGGGAGAAGTGCATGTACATTGCAGTGTACATGGGGCTCTTATTCACAGCACATATGTGAAATGGGATACATTCTTTCTCCAATCGTGACAATGAAGCCATCTAATCATTCCTGTTGCCAAGTCCAATGAAGATTTACTTTCAAAGGAAAAACTATATTGTTTCAGCCAAGCCAGATGTGCCAGGAGTACTTTTGTACAACGTTGATGTTCCTGGAGCAGACAGATTTGCCCATTGTCACACATGCTTTGGTTACATCCAGATTAAACTATTGTAAGTAAACAATTATTAAACAAGAGCTTGCTATTGTAAACTGTTTGGAGAGTATTCAGGAACTGGTGTAGAATGCTGCTGCCAGGGTAGCAACAGGGGTCAGGTATTAGAAGCCAATTGCTCCAATATTTTTTTCAAACACATTGGCACTCAATTCATTCCTATGCCATACTCAAAGTGCTGGTATGACCTTTAAATCTTAGGTCAAGGGTACCTGAAGGACTGCTTGCTTCTTTTTGAATCTGTCTGCCAATTGAGAGTTTTGGCTTGTATTCTGCTTTACCTGATGCTAGGTTGGCATTTATACAAGGCAGGACCTTCTCGATAGTGGCACCTAGACTGTGGAACTCCCTTCTCCATAAGGTGCATTTACCTCTTTCCCTCCTCTCTTTTTGTCATGCAGTAAAGACATTTCTGTTTTGCTCCGCTTTTCCTGCTACTTGGGGTCATTTGTGTATTCCTCTGAATACTTGATAGTTCTTTAATGCTTTATTATTTTATTGTTCACTTTATTGCATTGATATATATTTTTAATTGTATTTTAGCTGTTAATGTTGTTCATCACTTTGGAAGGAGGTTTAAATCGAAATGCAGTTTATAAAAAAAGGTATTATAAAAAAACTAACGACAATAATAAATAGGTACTCACAAGAAAATAGAAGTTCACAAGAAAACTACCACCACCATCTGCAACCTTTTTTCAGGACAGTAAGGAAAAACCTAGAATGTGTATCTCAATTTCAAAAAGGCATTTTAAAAGTCTACACTACAGTAGTGTTACTCCATTTCAGTTATTAGTACTTTGTTTCCTACATGTTGTCCCTCTTGATGTTCCAAGTGGAAGCCTTTGTTCATTTCCTGTACAGAAGTGCTTCAGAGTGGAGAAAACTAGGTGGGGGAAGCAATTTTGAATAGAAAAACAGTTGGCAGAGCAAGGGATAAGTACCCCACCCTTTCCTGCTCCTTTTCTGCCTTCAGTCATTTCTCCCATATTTACTTACCCAGACATTAAGGACATCCTTGGGGTGCCCCCACCCAAAGAGGCGAGGTGGGTGGCTACAAGAGAGAGGGCCTTTTCCATGGTGGCACCCCATTTGTGGAACACTGCCCCAAGAAAGGCTTGCTTGGCACCTACCGTATGTTATGGTCTTTCCAGTGCCAGATGAAGACCTTTTTTTTTCTTTCTCCCAGGCGTTTTAAGAATGGTTGCTTTTAGCATTTTGTTCTGCTCATGGTTTTAATTTGGTTTTATGTGCTGAAATGGTTTATTCTTAGCTGCTGGTATTGTCTTGGTTTTATTCTGGGTTGTTTTGTTATTTCTGTTTTGCTGTTTGTATTTTATGTTTTTAATGTATTTAAAATGTATTTAAATGTATTTCATTAAAAAAAAATGTTGGGAGAATCATGAGAGAACATTACTTGCATCTGCCTAGTGTCTAGTTTGGCACAGGAGCCTGCAAGTGGAGTACCAATAAGAACAGGAGATGGGGTTAGGTGGCAAATGCACAAAACAGTCACCTGGGTCTTTGTGCGATTTCGTGGTTCAAATCTCACAAAAGTCATCAAATGCAATATATTCAAAGAAATTCTAATTTTAAAAAAGAGGAAAATTCAATAACATCTTCCATTCACATAAGATTATTATTAAAGTTGTTCAATGAGACTGAAAGCATCTCATGGGAATGGCAGATGTAATCAAAATCTTATTGACAACTGCATTCATCATTATGGCATTTGCTGGTTATCCAAGGAACTCTCATAAACCTGGGATAATATATCATTGTAGAGAGTCCCAGTTTAGATGCTTTCAAAAGGGAATTAGACAAATTCCACCAAGCTATCCTATATGAACAGGGATTATAGGACAGGACTTATTTATATTGGATAGGTCCTGTGCTGGTCTGTGGCTTACGCTGGCTCAGCTTGTCTGAGCGTGGAAAGCTAAGCAGGGTCAGGCCTGGTTATTACTTGGATGGGAGACCCCTCCTCTAGTTTCCTGCATTGAGCAGGGGGTTGGACTCGATGGCCTTGTAGGCTCCTTCCAGAGGCGTAGCGTGGGGGGTGCAGGGGGGCCCGGCCGCACCGGGCGCAACATCTGGGGGAGGCGCGCTCGCACTCGCACTCGCAGCTCTCTGCCCCTGCCTGGCTCACTCACTCTCTCTGCAGCCTTCATGGGATCTGTAGCCCCGCCGCCTCCTCCCGGGATTAACCTCCTCGCCGGAGCTGCAGCAGCAGGAGGGGGAGAAGACGAGGAGGAGGAGGAAGGAATCCTTCCTCCTCCTCGTCGTCTTCTCCCCCTCCTGCTGCTGGAAGGAAGGAAGGCGGGAGGAGGACGACGACGCCAGCCGCGTAAGTGGCAACTTTGCTGCCGCCCCGCCCGGACTGCTTTGCATGGGGCTGGCCCGGCCTGGCCCCCCGCCTGGATCGGGTCCCCCAGCAAACTTTGTGTCGCTCGCCGCGCAGGTGCCTTGGGCCGGACGCGGGCAGGAGGGGAAGGCGCCCCGCCAGGCGGCGGCGGCGGCGAAGGAGGCGACGCTGCCCGGGCTGGGCGCGTTTCAGCGGCGCGGCGCGGGCACGGCGCGGCGCAGCGGAGAGTCCGGCGGGTGGACGGGCTGCTGCCTGCCTCGCCTCGCCCTGGCAGGCAGGAGTGCCTCGACGCCCGGCTCGGCTCAGCAGAGGGCAGATTGATTGGCCCATCTGCATAATCGATAGGGCAGCGAAGAGGGTGGCCGGGAAATGGCTGCCCGCCCGCCGCCGCCGCCGCCGCCGCCGCTCCCCTCCGCCGGCCTTCTCGCCACGCTGCGCGGGGAGCGAGCCTCTGCCCCGGAGGAGGCGCCCCGGCACGCTGCCTGCCAACATGTCACTGGCACCCGGAGCCCCCCGGCACCCTCCTTCTGCCTAGGTAGGGGGCACCCGGAGAGTTGCAAACAGGAGCCCCCCCCCTCGGCCCGCTTGCCTGGTTGGCTTAGTGCTGAGTCCCTGTGCTTATCTAAATATTTGCAAAAGCGCCTTTTTTTTTTTTAATTGCTCGGAGCAAACCGAGTCGTGTCCTTTGGGGGGGGGGAGAAAATGTCCGGGGGTTGCGGCGATTGGTGCCAAGTGCGTCTTTCGCCCAGACCTTCGCCGTTGGGTCCTGCGAAGCGCCGGGCCGAAGCGCCCGTGGAAGCCGCCTTCCAGCTCGCCTTGGCCACCGGGTCTTGCCTTTGGGCCCATCTAGTGGAAGAGACTCGAGTGCTAAAATCCACGGGTTAGGGGGCGCAAATTACTTGCCTTGCCCCGGGTGCTGACAACCCACGCTACGCCACTGGCTCCTTCCAACTCTATGATCTATGAAATCTATGAAATCTATTAATAGAGATTGGTTAATGGAACCACCATTCATGTTCAAATGTGGTATGCTTCTAAAGACCAGTCTATGGCAGCAAACAATGAGGCAAGGCTGTCTATGGGCTTCTGAGAGGCACCGGGCAGGCCACTACTGGAAACAGGCTGCTGGCCTACATGGACCCACATGCAGTCTGATCCAGCAGGTGACTTACATTCTAATCTAGAGAGTATCTGGAAATTAGCAGTGATTTTGTTTTAGTTTTAGTTTTGTTTTTTTAAAAAGATGAATAAAAGTATCAAGCCAACTAAGGGAAGGGCAACAGCTCAGTGACAGATCACATGTTTTGCATCCAGAAGGTCCTAGGTCAAACATCTGGGGTTGGATCCAGATTTAAACTGGATCAGCTGCACTGGCAGAAGTGGACTTCCCAGTCCCCCGTTTCCCACAGCAGCCCCTCCAGACCCCTGAAAATTCTACACATAGAGTCAGGAGACCCTGCTGGATGGGGTGAGCTATGGTGAGTAGGGGGGGAGGGGGAGTCCCCAAAAAGCAAGCAGAGGGACCTTCTGCAAGCAGTGACTTTCCTCTCACAGGAGGTCCCTACCTCTTACGGAAGGCAGATCCTGGATCCAATCCCCAGTATTTCCAGGTAGGCCTGGAAAAGAACCTGGTCAAGGGCTGCCCTCCTGGTGTTTGGTCTTACAACTCCCATCAGCCCTAGACAGCATAGCCAATTGTAAGGGATGATGAGAGTTGTTGGCCAAGACATCTGGAGGGCCGCAAGTTGCCCACCCCAGGTATAGACAGTCCTGACCTAGATCCACCAATGGCCTGACTCAGTGGAAGGCAGCTTCCTAGGCTCCTAGGCCTCCTATAATCCAGACTTCTCAATGGATGAAAATCCTACTGCTGCACAGATGTGAAGTGAATCACAGAACACTGCTCCTGACTGGGAAGAGACTTTGCAGAGAGTAATGCTACTTTGCCACCCCACCCCCTGCTGCAATTACTGTGAGAGAGCACCACAGTAAGGGCTTAAGTGAAATGTCAGATATGAGCAGCACAATTTAATCTTGCACCTGCAGTCCTTTTTTCATAGCACTTTAAATCACAGTAAATAAATTTACAGCCTGTCATCCTTGCACTCAGAAGATGCCAGCCTCATCCACCCATTTGTCAGCCTCATAACTACCCCCAAAGAGCAACCTCTCAGAGCTAAGGCCATAAAGTACTGCCTTGAAGTGCTTAACACCTAACTCTGCCACGACGTCTGTGCACATAAGTGTGGAAGACACTCAGGGACAGGGTGCTCACAACACTGTATGTCACTGTCTCCAGATTGCAAACTCCCTGGGACAGAACAGTTTCTCAGATTTCTCCATATACAATCTTTATACCAGAAAACACACACACCACAATTGTGTTCTAATAAGCACCAGCAGCCATTTTAGAGCTGTTTTCAACCAGCTTTAGCAATGTCAGCTAATCTTTTACAGCAAACACATGCATTTTCCGGATGATGCAAAGCTGGAATGGGTTGTGAGCGCCGAAGCTCCTCAAAGAAAGAAGACAGATATATGTACAATGTTAAGGTTAAAAAATGGGAAATGCAAAATGGGGGTTAGTGGCTGATTCAAACCTTTCTACACTGCTCATCCACTTTAAAGCTTCAGTCTTAAGCGCACTTATCTGGGACTCAGTCCGACTTAACTCCACGTGACTTACTTCTGAGAAGACATTTATTGGGTTGTGCTGCACAAGAGCTTCCAGGCAGGCTAATAATTAAAAATCAACAATTTAAAAGGGTAAATAAAAACAGTAAATAAAAGAGCATCACAAAGCATTAACAGCAGTGGTGAGGTTAAGGGCGCAATCCTATGCATGTTTAGACAGAAAAAAGTCCTATAACTCCCAGCATTCCGCAGCCAGCACTGCTGACTGGGGAATGCTGGGAGTTGTAAGACTTTTTTCTGTCTAAACATGCACAGGATTGCACCTTAGGTTATTCTTTCAGATGGGTGCAGAACCTCCAGAGGGCTCAGCCGCCCAGGGTTCCTCTAGGGACAGGGCTTAGCCTCCACGCCCTGCCCCTTGGAGGAATTCCCTTAGAGGGCATTGCCGCTCTTATCTCCAATCTGAGATCAGAGATAACAGTGTGGTGACTGCTGTGCACCAGCAGGGGCATCCCCTGTTATCTCTGGTCTCAGATTGGAGATAAGAGCGGGGAGGCAGGACTCAGCCTGTGCCCAGAAGAGCAGCTGTTCTAAACCAGCATGGGCTGAGTAGCTTCCCAGGGCACCAGGCACAGGTACTCAGCTGGCGTGGCTGCTCCTCCCAGCAGCTGCCAAGTCCTTCTCCATGTTGGGAGATGGCACAGAACTCTGCCACTCCCAGCACGGAGATAAAAAATATATATGGGATGACGTCAGGGGATGGGGCCATGCCACCCTGGCATCATCGGGCCTGTAGTGGGCTGCCTGGTGGTCAGCAATCTGGCCCCCACCTAAAAAGAGTTCTGCAGCCCTATTTTAAGATATATTTAGTATTTACAATTTTTAAATTGAAAAAATCCTATTTAACTAAACAAAAAAAATCTTTTTTTTAAAGTAACATGAGAAAGCTACCGGGGTATTGTCACAGGATACACTAAACACACAGTAGTAAACACATTGGCCCCTGGTCCATGGAGCATGCTTTCCAAAGATAAAACCATGCAACTGCCTTGCATGTTGTGGTGATATGTTAGAAGGAACTATGTGGTCGGGCAACTTATGTAGTTCGTTCTCATGCTAGTGTTGTCAGCTGTGATAGAAAGCAATACCAGGATGAGAAGGAATCCATGTCATTCACTCATGATACCCGAGGCAGTAATGAAGCTTTGTGGAATCCAACCATAAAGCATTGCTTAGTGTTTGAAACTGGGATTTAATTATAGCAGCAGGCCCCAGTGGCAAACATGCAGCTTTTCACTGGTGTGGAGGTGGCCTAACTCAGTGAAGCACATCCAGTCATTGAATAGTACTGCTGGGAGAAGAGAAAAATTGGGTCATGTGACTTTCATAGAATCATGGAGTTGGAAGGGACCTTGGAGAGCATCTAGTAAGCCTGTGGCTTATGCTGGCTCAGCTTGTCTGAGCATGGAAAGCTAAGCAGGGTCAAGCCTGGTTATTACTTGGATGGGAGACCCCTCCTCTAGTTTCCTGCATTGAGCAGGGGGTTGGACTCGATAGCCTTGTAGGCTCCTTCCAACTCTATGATCTATGAAATCTATTAAACCTTTGGCCAGCAACTGTAGATTGAACAGAAGCAGCCAGGAGGGTTTTTTTTTTTACAGCATAATGTATGAGAGGTTTCTCTACAGATCTGAGCAGCAATTATCAGGAACATTTGTTAGGCCAGGTGCTAAGAAAAGTATTAAGTGCCAGTGAAACATGACATATGATTTCTTTGTGTAGTCTACCCTGTTATTTGCTACTGGCACTTATAGGTTATAGAAGGGCCAAATTACATGTGTAACACAGTTCTATGGTGTGTGTGTGTGTGTGTTTTAAAGAAAAACAGCACTAGACCGAAACTGGGAACAGAAGATTTGGGGATCAAGGAAGAGGCTGCTTTCCCTTTCACTTACTGATGCTTGTCTGCTCAAAACCCCACCCCTTCATCACCACTCTCTGTGGGGCAAAAAGATACAATGCTGTGGCTGCTTTTTGTTTAAAAAAAATAATAATGAAGGAAAGAGTTATGGAATTACCTGTCACATGCAGTTTGGCTCTAAGAAAATGTGGTTAGTTAAATGCTAGTAAATAAAGATTTTTTGATCTAGAACAGGGGTAGAAAATGTCATGCCTGCAGGTACCAACATGTCTCTGCAGAGCAGACACCTTTCTTGGTGTCTGTCTGCCAAGATGCCCTATCCCTCCCACAGTTTGAAAAACAAAAACAAAAGCAAAATCTTACTGGCAGCCGGGGTCAGTTCAAAGCAAAGTGAGTGAGGGCCTTTGCCCACTGACATCCTCATTTCGCATGAATGCCGCAACGGGGCTGAAAGACTTTCTTTGGGAATGAAGATGGTGGGCGGCTGCTGCAGGCTAATGCTTTCCTCTGCAGCTGTGCCCAGCCATCAGAGTACCAGAGAAAAAGAGATGGTGTGTGTGTGTGTGTGTGTGTGTATGAGCTGGCTGGCAGAGGATGGGCAGCGGGTGTGGGAAGGGAAAAAGTTTGCTTTCTGTGAAATAGGTTTCTGTTGGTATTGAAATCTGTGGGTTCAAATGCATTGTCTAGTGCAGTGTTCTCCAACCTTGGGTCTCCAGATGTTTTTGGCCTACAACTCCCAGCATGCCCCAGCCAGCTATGCTGGCTGGGGCATGCTGGGAGTTGAAGGCCAAAAACATCTGGGGACCCAAGGTTGGAAAACACTGGTCTAGTGTGATGGGGTTCAGACCTCACCTCAGCCTTGTACACAGTCCTTTGGGCAGGTTACTTGTCCTTTGTGACTAGCCACACATCCCATGGCAGCCATTTTGTGGTGGTACCCTGGACAGTTTATCAAATTGTTAAATGGTCCCATGGTCCCAAAAAGGTTGTCTACACCTGTTCTAGAAGATGGCATACTTCTGGAATAAACCACTATTTTAAAAGGAAGCCCTTTCCCTACTGTGTATAAATGCTGTATAAAGAGCAAAAGTGGATACTGAGAGCCCTTACAGTTGCAAAGATACTACAAGCTTGGAAGGATAAACATCCACCACCGATCATTCAATGGATTGAAGATCTTACTGCTCTTGCTATATTTGAATCTATCTCCTATAGCCATCAATCTCATATGGATGCTTATTTAGATATATTGGCTGCTAATATTAAGGTATATATTTGAAATAGAAGTGTTAAACCCTTCTTTCTCCCTCTTTTTCATTATTAAGGATGATGCAAATGATTATTGTGCATAGATATGTTTTATCATGCATTCTTCATTTTTCATTCTTTTTGTTTCCTTGTGGCTCCCCCCTTTTGTTTTTGTTTGTTACTGTTACATTTGCAGTGTATAAATGCAACTGACTACCACTACAATCCTATCATGGACTCTTACCTGAGAATAAGCCCTCAGAGAGATTTACTTCTAAGTAAATATGCATCAGATTGTGCTGCATTAAAAGCTAGAAGAAGTTGAAGACTTATTCCATAAGTGTATCTCATCTACAGATTGTGAAATGGAAAACATTATTTCTAGTGTAGACAACCTGGTTCTCTCCAGATGTTTTGGAGTAGAATTCCCAGAAGCCCCAGCTAGCATGGCCAATGGACAGTGATTATGAGAGTTGTAGTCTAAAACATCTGGAAGGCACCAGGTAGCCCATCCCTGGTCTAGAACATGCTAGTGAGTAGCTACTCAGTAGACAGCATACATGGGGAGTTATACTGCTGGGGGGCAGCTGGAGAGGTACACACCTGCATTTTCCAGCCCCTGCCTATAAAGGACAGATTATGTTCTGCCTTGGAAATTACATTTTGCTCTATATTTTATGCTGAAAAATAACCCCAAACAAGTACAAGTATTAAAATCCTGCAGTGATATCTACTTATAGAACTAAATGTTACAGTAAGATAAAACTAAATGCAATAATTATTGAATGGGATAGCGATGTGTGCAGCCAAGCCAAGTGCTGAGACATTTCAGCTTGCCATCAATGTATTCACTTAACAAGACAGAACTGACATTCTTAAATATTCCTATTTGGGTCTTATAAGGCATAGATGACATGCTTTATGTACATATTCAGGATTCTCAACATGGCATAAGTCAAACAGCTTTGATTGGATGGGGTCCCTTAACGGTATTAAAAACTGTTCTAATTGCATTCTTCAAGCCAACTGAAGACTGACAGCTTCTGCTCTCCAACTCACTATCACAGCACATCAAGGGGTTCTATTATAAGAGGAGCACCTGGTCTAAATTTATTTCAACAGCCCAGAGCAAAATGGGAAGGTGCTTAATGTTCAGGCACAATGGTGACAGTTTTACGAGATATCGAAGGTTTAGAAACAAACAAATGAAAGGTTTGAAAGGCGCATGGATAGAAACTGTGACAATAAAAAAAATATCAACATTAATATATCAAATTTAAAACAAATACCACCCAAGAACTCCAGGGGCAAGGCTAAAAGTTCAACGCAGGCAAATGCAAAAATATATATGTCCACATATCTGCCTTAAAGTACTCCACAAATATTTTTAAGGGAATCGGTGTTTACCTTTATTGCACAGACAGAACTTGTTGGTTTTTATTCTATATCTTATAAGAACTTATTGATGATACAGAAAGGGGCAGTGAAGAAATACTCAAAAGTTCAGTACTGAAATACTTGCTTTTTAATGTTTTACTTATTTCCACAACCATGCTGTTCAATATCATCATGACATTCTTCATGTAAGTTTATCTTGTATTAAAACAGCTAGGAAATCACAGCATCTGAGAAGGCATGTTTCTGATGTCACATCTATTTTGCATCTTTCTTGGCCCCCTTGAGAATAGGTATGGATATTTTGGCTGGGATTCATACTTGAAACATAGAACATTGACGTGAATATTTTATTCCGTTGACTCTAAGTTGGATCCAGATTTGGGCATGTGCAACTGGGCTGGCAGAAGCAGACTTCCACTTTCTCCCCTACCCACAACAGATCCTCCAGCCCCCTCAAAATGTGATACAGAAGGCTGGTCTCTATGGTGTGGGGGGATCCCCTATAATTAGGATGGTGGAACCTTCCATGAGTGGAGTCCTTCCATCCACGAAGGCAAATCCTGGATCCAACCCTCCATGTTCAATGGAATTAATTACAAAGCAAACAAACTTAGAACATCAAACAGGCAGCTTAATCCAAAAACTCAGCCACTTCGCTCCGCCATTTATTCTTACTTTTAGGATCCAAAGAACTCTTAAACTACTAGTTCCATCAGCCCACAGGAGTGCTAGAGCTAGGGATGTCAAAGAAATCCATAACCGATTCAAATGAGTTTGGATTTCTATGAATCTGACCCATGGATTCTGCAGTGGACAGCTTTTCCTGAGTCGCACAGATTCTGCAGATTTGTGCACCTTTTTTTTTTTTACTTTCCATAATTTTATGCAAATGTACTCATAGAAAAATACGGGGGGAAAAAACATCAAAAAATGTGCATCCCCCCCCGACTAAAGCGTGAAAATGCATATTTGGGGAGATTTGTGTATTTTGGGGGGATTTGAGCATTTTCATGAGTGCAAATTTGTGCAAATGCGTATGAACACATTTGTGCAAAATTCAATTCCATCAATGAGCAGATAACAGAATGAAAGACACCTAAAAAGATTTTTGAAGAAATATCAGAAATTGTTGGAGTTGACCTAGAAGTTTGTCCTAAATTAGCTTTGTTATCAATAACTGAAAAGGTGGCCGGTCCTCAAAATGTTAAAGAATTAATTATAAATTTGCTAATGGCAGGTAGATTAATTATAGCAAGGAAATGGAAAATTCAGCAAGTTTTCTCTATTACTGATTGGTATAAAGAAGTATGGGATATGGCATTAAATGATATGTTGACTTGTAATATCAAATGCAAAAGGGGGCAATTAAAGAAAAATATTTTAAAGGATATTTGGGGTTTATTTTTGGATTTTGTGTTAAACAAGGGGAAAGGGAGTATGCCGTGTCAAGATATGTTGTATTTTTGGAATAATGAATAATTATAGATTAGAGAGATATAATGTATTATTTGGTCCCGTGGTGACGGGAGCACTATATAAGTTCTATGTGTGTTATTTTTTTTGTATTGTTGAAAAATTTCAAAATTAAAAATTAAAAAAGAAAAGAAAAAAAAGAATAAAAGACACCTGACAATCCATGAAATACGGACAGAATGGATTTAACAAAGTCCATACATCCCTGCCTAGACCAATTTGTCTCAAACAACAGCCTGCTGTGCCACATGACAAACTGCTTATGATACTTAAAGATGTTCAAAAGCAGTTTGTGATTTGGCATAGAGACATATGTCAGTTGTTTGAAAACAATAACAACAACAGCAGCAGCAACAAGAACCAAAACAATAACAACAACAACAACAACAGGGCTAGCCTAGCACAAGCACCGTATATAAAATTTAGCCATTCTTTGGATCCAGGCCATAAAGTATTACCCTAATTATTTAAGCCTCAAAACACCAAAGATATGAACATCAAAGTGACAAAACATCACATTAGTGTAACTCTGGTAATAGTGAACCTTTTCTTTGAGTATCCCCTCAGACACTGAGAAACAAGAGATGCTACCACTCTTATCCTATTTTCAAGCCCTTGCCTCTGCTGAGCGTGTGTGTATGTGTCACACTGGGGATTGTCCAATGGTACTGAACAGCAACCAATCTTCCCCATCAAGAATCCGTAAGTAGGGAATGCATGTTAATGATAGGAACATTAGAGCAGATTGTTCGAGTTGGATAGGTAGACTGGTTGGAAGAGAATGGATTGCCTGCCTCTCCCCTTCCCCAACTCAAAGCTCCCACACTCTTAGTGGTGCTATGATCACCCAGCTCCACACACAGCAACTAGCGATGATTACTCCTTATGCATGCATCTCACCAGAGTAAGCACAGAATTAAGATTTTCTGATACCCCATCATCTCTTTCAGACGTCGTTGTAGGAAGCATGGTCATGCCTATTTTCTAATAATGGTTTTCTGCATATGCAATCAATATTTGAAAAAGAGTATATTATATGAACATTATGTGTATCGTTCATACCGTTAAGATTATAGGAACACATCGACTATGTTTGGATGAGGTCCCAGTAAGACTATTACATTGCATTAATTGCATTCTTCAGATCAACTGAACATTGATGACTGCTCTTTCAAACCTGTCCACTTTAGCCTGTAACTCTACTTTTGCTCTTATCAGCTACCTAATCTCAGTTATCTTTTAAAAAAATACTACAGTGCATATCGGGGAAGAATAAAATATAAAGTTTTGTATCCAATGTTAGTCTAACTTAAGTCTCATTTCAGTGAGTCTACTCTAAGTAGGACTAACACTGGCTACATCCCAAAGTGTAGAGAGGCACCCTGCCATAAGAATGAGTTGCGTTTCTCTTACAGCAGCTAATGGCTAATGTAGCCATCTGTAACAATGGATTTAATGTTTTTATGGTGCATCCCAAAGAAGTGAAAATAACCTCCTGTTCCTCTTGCAGAACACATTCTGCATTTCACGTCATCCAACCTTATTAACAAGACTAATATTTCTGGGAAATAAAAAAAATAAAAATAAAACATAGACACACCTTCCCAAATAATTCTAATTAACATTGTTTTAAAATTTACACACACAAAAAAGATTCCATACCTTCTACAATGTATCATTCTATATGTTGCTCTTTAGCTTCTTTGTCCCTAACACGTGGATAAAGCTGTAGTTTAATAAGACAGAACCTATATTTCAGCTCTTACAGTAGACAGCATAATTGGAGCCAGGACGTCAGATACACGATGTCTACAGGTTTAAGATGTTAAAAAATATGTAGCAATGCGCTATCATACAGAATATTTAATGTTCTCATTTTTTATCATCTTAAACTGCACCTCAGCCATCTCATGGGACCCTCTCTGCTATTCTGCATGGCTGGGAGGTAAATAAGACAAGGAGCATCACAGCACAGGCTCTCTCAAGTGGAACCTACTGGTATCAATCATTATCATTATAACGGCTCCTGTGCTTGGTCAGCAGCACCAAATCCTCTGCCAGTTGGGAAAGGTTTTCCTAATGTTATTCACAGTAACAGCCTGACTGTAAGGATCACCACAATACATAACATTTGTATGCAATGTTTTCCCATGCACGTTTCTAGCAGATTCATGTGGTTGGATTATGTTACTCTTCATTTAACCAGAAACAGTTGGCAGGCAGACATAACACGATTAGGGTTTAAAGATATTTTACAGCTCCCCTTAAAAAGATAAAAGTATAGACAGGAAGCATTTCAGATACTTCAGAGATACGGTATTTTTAAAAAAACACCCTAAAGAGGTACCACTGTGTCAAGATGGCTATAAAAGTTTCACAATGGACTTTCCCATCAGGAACCATCTCCAAAGTCCTGCACCCCCTATTTTCTGCAACCCCTCACAGAAAAAGTAACTCTCAAAAGATGTAATTTTACCCATACGTACAGCACCCTGAATTAGTAACATAAAAGCACTGACATTTCTTCTGAAGAAAGTCCTGCTGGCTTGGAGTAAAAATGCTGAACTAGCATCTGCGAAGTAGCGTTAATTGAGCTAAGGCTGCAGACTATAAAATAGCTTTAAAAGAATAAAATACTGCCAAATGGAAATGCTGAGGGGGCTCACTAGCCTTTTGGCATTTCAAAAATTATTATCTTGCTAAAAATGGCTAGTTGCATTTGATTCTAATAATGTCATGAAAAGCAACATCATATTTAAGATGTTACGGAGCATTTTCCACAGGCCACAGGCCTAGAATAAATAAAAACAGAAATTCTTATTGCTGATACATTTTTAAAAAATGCAGTTTTAATGAAGCTATCCATTGACTGTAACTGCTTAGAGCTGGGGCCTCTAACATGGAACCCATATGCACCAATGTGCCCACACGTGCCCGCCCAGCTCCTCCTGATTTTTATTTTATTTCTTAATATATATTTTTAAAACTGGGAGGCTGGCATGTTGCAAAGTCAAGTGTTGCCCTCCAGTGGCTTTGTATTTTGGAGCTCAGAGTCCACCTCTGCCTTGAGCAAGTTACTTTTCTTTTAGCCTCACCAGTTGGCCCTCTGGGAAATGAGTATTTTGTGACCAGCCATGCCCACCATTTTATGAAAGAACAAGCCCTCCTAATGGCAGCCATGTTGTGGAAGTACCCATGACACTCTCTCAAAATTCCAGATGTGCACACACACCCAGAAAGGTTGGGGGCCTCTGGCTTAGAGTCAGTGAAAGTCAGACAAAGTTCTACGCATCTCCAGAGAACACAGAGCTTGGTCCTCTTCATCTGGGGCTTCAAAATAAGAACATTAGCAAGATGATACCCTGATGGACCCTTATCAGGGCAGAGCAATTCTATGGGTAAGAAACTGCATTTTCCAATGGCCTGTCAGATTGAAAGGGCAGAAGGTGGGGAGGCAGCTTTTTTTCCTTTTTGTTTGGCCATTTTCTTTCCTGTTTTACTTTCCCCTCCCATTAATTGCAATGGGAGGGAAAATATAACTACCCCAGCTCCAGGGCTGCCAAAACTATTCCCACGCTCCACAGGCATGTCATGGTCCTGGGAGGGATTTGGATCCTGGGGTCCACAGCCTCTCCCAGCACCCCATGGAGCACTCATGAAACACCTCCTTTTTGTGCTGTCCAATGTTGGAGAAGCAGTGGCTGCAGACCTTTCCACAGCCTCCCAGAGGAGGCTTGCAAGATTGGGTCTTCCTCTCCGAGGGTGGACCTCTTTCTGAACCCTCGGGCCAAAGATCCAAAGAATACTATGGCCCCTGGGGTGACCTCTCAGGGAACCAAGATGTAACCTTAGGTAAGGGATGGTAACCTTAGGTGAGGGATAAGAAAGAGTAAAATACAAATGCAATAAAATTCAATATCAACTGAGAAATGCAAAATATCAGAAGCAGAAGCAGCCGTGACAAAAATCAGTGAAATCCAGCAGAAACCAGAACTAAAACCAGCTACAGAGCATACTGGAATGGCTGGACGAATAATAAAAGCTTTTGTTTAGCACTAAGGTTGGTACCAGGCATTCCTCTCCATGGTCACCATCTGGTTAAGATGGCAAGAATCATAGAAAAGTAGAGCTTGGAAGGGGCCTACAAGGCCATTGAGTCCTTCAAGGGTACCCAGAGGAGAGTCTGGGCAGGCTCATGTAGAAAAAGGTCATGTCCCAAGTCACTTAGGATTGTAGGCAACAGAATGAAGACAATTGCATATTTGTCCCAGCATAAGTCACAGGGTGAATTGGCATAGGGGGTGGTCACTTACACATGGTCAAAAAGAAGAAATGCATCACCAGAAGAGTACATAAACTTGCAAAAAAAATAAATAAATGCATGTGATAATGAATATATATAGATGCAAATTCAGAAATTATTACAAGAATTTAAATAGAAATACAATGGATTGGATCCAGATTTAGTTGTACTTAGAGTAGACCTGTTAAAATCAATGGGACTTTAGTCACGATTTCAATGGGTCTACTCTAAGTATGACAAAATCTGGATACAACCCATTATATCTCATCATCGTGGGGAAGACTGTGATCAATTGACTGGTGAGACTGCACAATCTGCTGTCGAAGAGTATTCTTATGGTTACCTTTAGCCCAGACTTGGATGGGACAGCTCTTCACATATATGACACTTCAAACAAACGACTCTCCTCTGATAGTCCTTCAAACAGAGGCCCATCCTCTGTAAAGTAGTAGAAATTGCTACCCTAAATTGGCAATCCAGATGGTTAAATTATTTACTTATTAATTTTATTTTTAATTTGCCGAATAACTAATGTTCTCTGGGTGAATTACAAATAATTAAAGACTAAAATGCCATACAAACAGTGAAAAATAGAAAGTACAATACAAATATTTAAAAGAATACACCGCAATACCATCGCTAGAGTTTACACAATCTTCTTTAGAATTTCCTCCTTTTATCCCGGAAGACAATCTTACTCGGTCACGAGTGATCGCCTGATGATGATGATGATGATGATGATGATGATGATGATGATATAAAACAACCATACAAATCTAGAATTAGGTCTCTAAAATGCTTGGGAGAAGAAAGGTCTTTGCCTGGTGCTGAAAAGATAACAACGTAGGCACCAAGAGAGGGCATTCCATAAGTGGGATGTCACAACTGAGAAGGCCCTCTCTCTTGTAGCCATGCAACTAGCTTCCTTTGGTGGAGAGACCCAGAAGAGGGCGTCTGAAGATGATCTAAGGGTATGACAGTTACATATGGAGGAGACTTTGCTTTAGCTACTCTGGTCCCAAGTTCTTTAAGGCTTTTAAAGGTCAACACCAACACTTTGAATTGGATTCAGAAACAGACTGGAAAATATCTAGATTTCAAGAACATAAGGACACTCTTCCTTCCACCTAGTTCATGCACATAGTGAAGAATGAGCTAGTCAGGCATGGGGTAGGGGAAGAACTGCTCTCTGTTTTTGTCTAAACTCTAGAATTCTGTTTACTATCACTAACTTGCACTGAAGCCCTATGCAGAACAGAGAAGTGGGGCTGGAAATTCTGTTGACACTGTGCTACAGGGTGTTTCTGCTAGTACAATGTAATTTACGTTAGCAGTAGTGTTGCACTGTTTACTGCCCAAGGTCTAGACTCTAGATTGAGAGATTACCAGGCCATGCAAGACAAAATGTTTGTGAAGCAATTAGAGATATGGACTTAGGAAGTCTACCATCCCAATTGTGTTAGCATAAGGATCATTAAAGCACTCTAAGAATTAACAAAACTGCATCAAATGACCTTGGGAAAAACACATCCTATAGTGTGGGACTCTGATATCAGACAAGCCAAACACTAGCTCAATTCTTTGGTTTCCTTTTCACTAGAGCCAAGACAGCACAAGTTGTTCTTCGCTGCAGTTTGGGGGACAAGTGGTCACAGGTGAAATCCTGACAGAAAACCAGGTGGATATGAAGTCTTTGGAAACATGAACAACAGAAAACTGTATTTCATTTCTTCTGGAAGGCTAACTGTAGCAGGTTAATCTATCAGGAATAACTTTGTCCTATGGGAGAAAAATTCTAAGAACTTGAAGGCCAAAGTAATCAGAGTAATCAATCTCCTGGCACAGCTTCTGTTCGCATTCTGGAGAATAGCTTGCTGTATCAGTAGAAGCACCAGATGTAGCCTAATCTCTCTCTCCCTCCAGTTTTTTCATGCAGAAACAAAAACATGAAACATGGTGCAATTTAATGCATTTAAGTACGTGCCCTCCAAAATTAATGCTGAGAGCAACTCCATCAGGAATCCGATTTCAGATGTTTATTAAGTCTTTCGGGGAGGCCTCCCAGAGGGTGGGATGGGAGAGATGAGTTTACTTTTTCTCCCTGTGTAGTTTGTGGTCAGGAGAGGAATGGTTTTATTCCCATCATTAATGCTGTTTTTAAGCAGCTGCACCTGAGCAGCTCAACACTAGATGCAATTTTTTTTTAAAAAAAAGCTGTTAAACCACATTCTGGCTGTCAATTGTCCTAGCAAAATCTTTGATTTAACATCTCTTTTGATTGATAGAGATAGCAAATCGGAAAATATGTTCAGAAATGCTTTTTCAGTTTCCAACACAAAAATAAACTGCATGCATTCATGTTTTTGATGTAAAATACTGAGGTTTCAACTCTAGTTTTATTTATTTGGCTATAGACTAATTGCTCAATTCTCAACCCAGTAATAAATAATATGGTTTGCCTTAAACTGAAGCTCAGCCCAATTCTGTACATGTTTGCTCAGATACAAGCCTCACTGAATTCAATGGAATTTAGGTACTTCCAATTAAGTGTGCCTTTGTCTTATTGGTCCTGTGAATGCTCTGACCTGATTTGAGATCACTGTGCCCTGGGAAACTGTCAAAGATTGCGTTGAACCAGGTGGTGGTGAGTCAGAGCCCTAACACATTAATGTATTCTTGAGACTAATCACTATGCCAAAATTGCAGCACCACTCATGAATGACCTCATCACATGATGACCACATCAATTGGACCTTGTATGGGAGTACATTCACATGAAAACATCAAGACTTACATCCACAAAAATGCATTTAGGATGAGTGTGAAAATACAATTAACTGGGCTTTTGACCAGGCTGAAGATCACTTATATAACTACTCACAATGTAAGTTTATTATTTATCTGAAAAGGTAAAACTGATGCCATAGCAAATTTCTAGAAAGGTTCCCACGGTCCTCATTTCATCTCCATACTTGCAATCATCATTAGTACCCAAAGGATCTTTGTAAACATCATCTGATCCTTTTCTATTGAAATGAAATTCTATTACCGGTACACCCAATGTTATATACCTGCATCCTCAAGTCAACATCCCATGTCAAATATGCTGTTGGAATCAAGATGGATAAAACACTAAGATTGGAAAGGAACTCAGGTAGTCATAAAGCCTACCACTATCACAAATACACACACTCAAGACTGATTAATATATGCAAATACATGCTCAGTACATATTAATAAGCCTGGAAGATCTGTAAGTAGCTATTTAAAAAAGAAGAGGGAGATAACAATCAACTACAACTATAGAGCTTTTATTTGTGGGTAAGTAAATAATTCAACCCTGGTTTTGCGTTTCCCTTCCTTTTGTGGCCCTTGGACATGTGGGTTACTAGGTCAGTTGGTAGTGGTGTCCAGTCATAATCAATATGTGCTGTAGCACTCTCACTCTTATGAATTTCCAGGTTTTGTGGGAACAATTTAGACCTTCGGCACCCAATATTCATGTGTTTGAGTTGATACTGAGGTTTTGTGGTTGTAACACTATACCACTGTCCAATAGAAGTTTGTTCATGTGATGCGCATAAGATTCTGCTTTGTCTTACTATGCCTGCATATCTAACTCATGCTTTCCACTACACAGTTGTACCATCCTGTTGATATGACATTAAATCTACTTCAATATGTTGCTGTCACTGCATAGCTGACCATAAGATCAGGCCGTATGCCATGTATTATTCAAGTAACTTAACTACCATCATTCAAGTAGCCATAATTCAGTTGACACATATTTCTTGGATCAGGAAGGAAGTTGCAAGGATTAAAGATTCTAAAGATTTCAACTTCAAATGCAAGAAAAGTGTTAAATTTGGTGTTATTTTTTCACTATCTACTGGCATTTTCTATAAGAATTCTCCAGTTACAACAACTAATCCTTTATGTTTGCTGGACCCTTTTCCCAAATTGTGTTGGTATATCTCAGAACTAATAAAACCTGTACATATTCAGATCTTAAACACCATGTATAATACTTGTACAAATCACGCTATGCTAGTTTTGTTAGTCAACTGCCTATTAAATATCTGAAATGTTAAGTAGAATGTAGAATGCTAAGCTCTGCTGCTGTTTTAGACAAAAATGGCCTCTTTATGGTGTGTTACTGCTGCCTTAAGGGGTGAATGAATTCTGTTTAGCACAAAATCCCAGTTACAAAAATCCCAGCATCACTGTTGTATTAAACAGATGTCTTTCTCTGCTGATTTTATGGCACATGTAGAGCCAAAAGCCTTCTTATCAGACCAAATGTTCAACTACTGACTTTGGAGCTAATTAAGAAGGACTTTAAGATGACTTTTAAATTAAGGCTTTCAAGCTGCCCAAGCAGCCAAGTAAACTGTGAGCACCGGATGCCCTATTTCAAGAGTTTTAGTGTCTACTTTTATAATACAGTTACTTTGCTGGTATTTAGCTGGGTGAAGCTTCAAGAAATATTGCTCATTCAGAAGGTTATCAAAAGGTTCTTTCAAAGGACATTCACAAGCATAGAATTTTTAGAATTCTAAAGCACTGACCATCCAAAACCTATAACGAAATGTGGGAAGCATGCATTTGTGCTGTCACTAGCAAAGGTGGCAGGTATGCAGCATGGCTGAGCGATGGTTAAAAATTGTCCTATAAACTTTTTTTTAAAAGAGAGAGGGAGACAAGATAATTTATGCTCCCTTATCAAGTACCTCCTGAGTGTTCAACTAAAAATAAACTTTAACCAGGCATCCCTTAATGCACTGTAACTCGGTGAAGAACATCATTTGCTTCCTTATCAGAAGCTGTGCAATGGAAGGAGGACAGAGTTGGCTGAGGAACTACTAAACCTCCCAAACACTTGCATGCATACATAAATAAATGTCCTGAAAATTTGCAGTTGCAGTGTAAAAATAATCCAATAGTGAAATAGTGAAAATGTATTGGAATTCTGCCAAAGACGGGTCATTTTTGTTACGTTTTATTACTTTTGGCATATATCAAGCCATAGCAACCATTTAAGCACCATGTTAACTTTAAAAAATAGCTGACTGTATTACGTTAACGGCACTTGAATGATATATTATTAATACATGATATATTGATAGAATTCAGCTGGGATGATAAGTGCACATATGCAAATGGATGAATAGAGGAGTGAAATAGAAGGAATTTACTTCCATGTAACATGTTTATGATCAGTTATCTTGATCAATAAAATTATCCATTAAGGTCTTTATAGTATGAAGCAATGAACTGGACTGAGTGCAAGAAATATTCAGTTGTGCTGTGGTGGAGTTGGCAGAAATCAAGAAATGGGCACTCAAACAGTTCTCAAACAGTGGCAGAAACAGAGAAAGAGCTCCAACTTTGATCTTTTACGACATTGTCAGCACACACTTTTTGGATTTCCTCACTTTAAAAAAAAGACAACTTCAAAGGATACTGATACTACTTAGCAACAAAACCAGCACTTCTATAACCACCCAGTCTAGTTGATCACTTGGAAGAGTTGCCAGTATAATAAAATTAAGGCTGCAATCCCAAATATATTTACTTGGCATTAGGTCCTATTGATATTAATGGCTTGTACTTTTCAGTAGATCACATTACAGGTACAATAAAATTCTGGCTTTCTGGCAATGCAGGTTAGTAATCTATTAGACAAATTTAAAGGATTAGATTATCCTTAAAAGGAAAAGCTTTCATTAATTTGGGACAGGGTGGAAGGTAGGCAGAGCAACTATTCAACCTTCAAGAGTTACAAGTCCCAAAATTATCATCAATGTCATCAATAAACTGTGTGTAGGGCAACAAGACAATCTCACACTAATATTTCTAATAAAGCTGCAGATCTGGATTTGTATATGTACTTCGTGTTATAATTTGGAGTTTAGGCTACAAGCTAAAAATAACTAATTTACAGGCATTTATCTTATGGCTGTCAACATCCTACTACATATTTACTCAGTGAAATCCTATACATGTCTGCTCAGAAGTCCCGCTGATTTCAATAGGGTTTACTCCCAGGTAAATGTCCATAGAACTGCAGCCTATTAGTCTCAGGTAAGCATGCAGAGGATTGCAGCTTAAAACATTTAAGCCAATTACTATATAACATTAAACAAATTTGGTTAAAAGTTTCCAGGCTAAATTTAAATGATCATATTTTCAGCAGTGTACAGATATACCACCAAACTGCAGATGTACGAGCCCTCTTGCAGCACCTTCTTGCATATGTGAGATCACACAGAGAAGTTCAATTCACAGGTGAAAACTCCCCCCCCCCCGCTTACAAGCTGCACTTTCTCAGTTGAACTGATAAAGTATAAACCAAAAAGTGCTTCAGCTAGGTATCAACATTTTATTTGTAGTTTTGGACAAAAATTACAAGAGTGTGTCTTTCAATATTTTTTAAATGAAATATATGTTAATTTTCTGACACGTCTGAAGGTTCTGTATATTGTTTAGTACATACATTAAAAAAATATTAGCTTTAGTCTGAAGGGCTATCGTCTAAGTTTCATCACAAAGTGAATTTTTATGACCCAGTTAGAAACTCCTAAACATGGGTTTTACAATGGAAGTGCTGACATAACTAACATAAGCGGTGCAAATAGTACCTTTGTAATCAAGGCACATTATATTTATGAGGTAGGTAAAGTCTGTTACCATCAATCACTGGAGTAATATTGACAGATTCCAAGTTTGAGATCCAACAAAATTGATGTGTTCAGTTTCTCACACCATTGATACGAAGAGGGAGAATTTCCAAGCATTTTTATAGCCTTGAGCTTTGAGTTCTTAAAAGAAATCATCAAGAGTTGCATTAATGACACTATTTATTAATCTACTGCTTGCACAGTTCTATTTTTTGCCTATTCTCTGGAAGAAAATAGCTAAATATAACTTTTATTTGCAATGTTATGACTTAATAATGGTTATTACAAACATTAATTCCATTTGCATCCAGCTGACATTTAGAATGCCACAAATAGAGATTAATCGCTCAAGTCCTATACAACTCCTAAATTATAACTCAACGTACCTATATAAAACAATCTAAAATGTCAGCACCTCCATCTTTATGATATCGCACCATTCCAATAATTCTGTTTTACAAGCAAATTCCTATTATACATTAATAAGTGCTGTTGGTGGCTAAACTTTATGCCTTTGAGTAATGACCATGTTGAAGGCAATTAGGCCAAGCCAGGTGCAGCTGGGCTGGATCCCAGTAAAAGTTTTTAAATTTTACTATTTCCGTTTGGATTTTGGGGGTGCATTCCAATCTGCACAAATTAAGAGAGGAAATTGTTTCCACGTTTTCAGCAGTTGGATAATCTGATCCAAAGACTTTAGAGGCTTCAGTGACTGGCAAGCATTATTCTAGTTATGTATATGCAAATAAATGATGTCTGTTGAAAACATTGCGCAAAATTAGATTTTGTAAGATCAATGCAACTTTTTAAACTGAAATGCAGTCTTTTGGTTCATCTTTAGGTCTCCAAGTGTGTGTCTGTCAGGATGTATTCCCTGTCTTAATCTCAGCTTGTAAAATGGATACACCCCGACCCCAGCACACGCACATAAAATCCATGTGCAACACTTTCAACTTCATACATCTGATAAAGTAGGCTCTTGTGTCTGAAAACTCACGCTGCAATGAATTAGTTAGTCCTTAAAGGCACTAACTAGACTCTCCTTTGTCAATTTCCATTGTACACACCATTAGAATCCTTATTAACAACCACTTCATACTCAACACGCAGTATAAAAAAACAAAGTAGATGAAGACTGAGAACAGCACGAAAAGCAGAGTGAGAACAAGCCTGATGTCATACAATTAACATCTTTGAATCTGGGAGTGTTCTCACAGAACGTAAGATTTCGGTATGGTTGGAGAATGATCCTTTGCCTCCTGTACCTATTATACATGTCTTTTGTAATTAAGAAAATAATAATAATCATAATAGCCAGCTAGTATAGCACAGAGACTGGCTTCAGCTCAACCGCCTATTACTGAGCAAGTTAAACACATGTGGCCATATTTTTCATCCAAATTCTACCCGCTTCTTTCAAAACATTATATTATGTTATTGTACAGATTCTATAATATGCATCCTAAGTATAAATAATATGAAATGTTTAAGGACAACGTTATGTGAACCTAACCCTGTTCCACTATATACTATTACTGTTGGTGAGCACATTCTCCCCGCATCCCACCAAGTTTACATACCAAGGAACACCTTCTGATTGCCATAAGAATTCTCAAGCCCCTTCTCTTTTTTTTATGTTCCACATTTTATTGTCATGGTGCTCATGAAACATTGACTGTAGGTTGTTGTAGGATTCTGGGGTGGCTTGTTAACCATGATAACAAGCCACGCTTACTGGGATCACATGACATGGCAGGTGAAGGTAATTATGCAAATCCCCCTGGTATGCAACCATGGCTTATTTCCCCCCCCCCCTGTGATCATAGGAACATTGTGTGGTCCTCCTACAGATCCCCCCCCCCTTTGCAAAGAGGAAAAGGTAGGCGCACAGGGCTTGGTTTGCGGATGGAGGAATCTTCTGTTTTGAATATTGGAATATACTATTGCAGCCTGCCCCAACCTGGCACCCTCCAGATGTACTGAACTACATCTCTCATCATCCCCAGGCAACATGGCCATTGGCATGCTGGCTGGGGGTGATGGGAGTTGTAGTCCAACACATCGGGAGGTGGGGTGTCCATGTGCCCTCTTTTACAGAGGACAGTCCTCTATTCGAAGGCCTGCCAGAGGACTGTCCTCTATTTTGAAAGCTTCCTTTATTTGAAGGGCTGTCCAGTCCAAGTCTGGTTTAAAGATAAAGAACCCTCAGAAGGAAGAGCTGGGCCTTGAAGTTGCTCATCAACAGCACCTGGGCAGCAGACTGAGCAAGGCACAGAGATCACCATCTCAATGTCTTCCACACTTTGGTGAGATGTACTGTGTCTCTATTTAAATTCTAATAATTACTTCTATATTTGCATCTATATGTATGCAAATTTTATGCAAATCTGTACCATCTTTTGTCCTCTTTTTTGGTGATGCATGTCCTATTTTTGGCAATTCACAAGAGGGTATCAGGTTGAGAAAAGTTGTACAATTGCCTGTTGAGGAAAAGTACACAGTTCAAAATTATAGATATTATAATATTTTAGGCGTTACAGATATTCAGTGAAACATTCTTTTTATTAATATATTTAATTTCTGTCTGCCTCTCCTCCTTTTTGATTACATCCCTCTGTTCCCCCTCCCTTCCTTCCTGCTGTTTAGCATTTGGATCCAACCCTTTTCTTCATTATGTATTCAAGGTTAGCTTATCTACACAGGAGCATATGTTAAACAAAGCAATACAGAAGAGGAGGTCACCAACTCTTTCCGGCACCATAGAAAGCCCCAGATCTCCAATTCTATCTAAATGAATAATTAAGTAACACATCTCTCTAAGAAACCCACTTTAATACTGTGCATGAAAATGGACCAACTGCAAATGCTGTATAATAACAATGTTCAATCTGGTGAGACATGTTTCCAATATATTTTTTTTATAGCAATCAGGTTTCCCTGTCATTTTGCAGTTGTCAATGGAATGTGTTTATATATGGAGACAGAAAAATGCAGGCATGTGTTGCCTAAGGGGATTTAAAAAAAAAAAACAGTTACAACTGTTGGCATAATTAAAGGTGATGTAGCTCAATATTTCGATATTATTGAAACTCTTTTCTTTTTTAAAAAATAAAATAGGGTTTAAAATAAAACAGTGAACACTGCAAGAAATGCTATCATTATCAAAAGAATAAAAAGTAAAAAACATTAGACCTCCAGAATATTCACATCAGGCATTCTAACATATGTGGAGTAGAAAGAAGCCACCAGCAATAAGGACAGCCTACTGACCTGGACTGCCCTCTGCTGATGAAACTGTAGAATTTCCAGACACTTTTGAACTTCTGAAAACAAAAGCCATGCGAAGCAAGGTGCCCAGTGGCAAGTTTGGCCAAGAACATTTCAATCTAATGAGGAAAACCTAGTTGTATAAAAGCGTGCCAAGGGACTGTATTGCCACCTGCATCATATCATGCACACATACTTAATGAAAAGCTATAAGAGGTGCGCTGCTGTAACACCACATCTGCTGCTAACTAATGGATGTACCTATGCCAACTTTCCTCTTAAGTATATATTAGCTTTACACTTCCTTTAAACTATATTTCTAACTAGCCCTCAGGGGAAAAACACACACATACACACACACTTATAAAAAACACAAAATAAAGCCTTATCACCTTATCACCAAGATAAATATGCTACAGAAGATGGAAAGCCGGTGTGGCATAGTGGTTAGAGTGTTGGACTGGGACTCGGGAGATCGGGGTTCTAGTCCCCACTCAGCCATGAAGCTCATTAGGTGGCTTTGGGCCAGTCACAGACTCTCAGCCTAACCTACCTCAGAGAGTTGTTGTGAGGACAAAATGGAGAGGAGGACTATATAAGCCACCTTCTGTTCCTTGCAGGAAAAATAACAATATAAAGACTCTTACACCCCTGCAGTTATTTTATTATGCTAGAATAAAAACTAACCCTTAATCTATTCTAAAACGACAGTTTAAATCCTAGCTTTAAAGTAGTGAGAACCTTAGTGGAGCATTATAATCCTGCATATGCCTGATGCATGCAATTTATTTTAGCAACTAGAGTATTTCTCCCAGAAAGCATTCATTTTGCCTGTGTGGGACAACCTGTGCTCCCCTAGATGTTATTAGACTCATCATCATCAGGCGATCACTCGTGACCGAGTAAGATTGTCTTCCGGGTAAAAATTTACAAAAAGGAAATTTTAAAAGGAGGAAATTCTAAAGAAAAATTGTGTAGACTCTAGCGATGGGTCCGTAAGTGACTGTGGAGGCCACTTCTAGATCCACACAGCTTCCCACAGTGAGGACACAGGTTACCAGATGGAAGATGGTCCTGTAAAGGATTCATTTGACGTGCTTTTCACTTAGCACGTTTCTCCCTTTCACCTTGCACTCGGGCTTCTTCAAAGTCCATAGAACCTTTGTGAAAGGCCAACCTCCAGTTAGATCATTCATGGGCCAGAGCTTCCCAGTTTTCAATGTTTATATTGCATTTTTTTTAGATTAGCCTTAAGAACATCTTTAAACCTCTTATATTGACCACCGATATTCCGCTTTCCATCCTTGAGTTGGGAATAAAGTAACTGCTTTGGGAGACGGCAGTCAGGCATTCGAACAACATGACCGGTCCACTGAAGTTGGCGTTGAAGGATCATTTTTTCAATGCTAGTAGTCTTTGCTTCTTCCAGTACACTGGCATTTGTTCGCCTATCTTCCCAAGTAATTCGCAGGATTTTCCGGAGGCAACGTTAATGAAATCTTTCAAGGAGGTGGAAGGTGGAATTATATATCGAACAGATGGAAAGCTTTTTATTGGACTACCACTTCCATCATTCCTAACCATTGGCCAGGTTGGCTGGGGCTCATGGGAGTGGAGTCAAACAACTTCTGGAGTGCCACAAGTTGCCTATCCCTGTAAACTAATATGTAGTAAATGTTCTGTAATGACAGGCTTGTGTAAGAGCCAGTGTGGCGTAGTGGTAAGACTGTTGGACTGGGACTCGGGAGATCCGGGTTCTAGTCCCCGCTCGGCCATGAAACTCACTTGGTGACTTTGGGCCAGTCACTGACTCTCAGCCTAACCTACCTCACAGGGTTGCTGTGAGGATAAAATGGAGAGGAGGAGGACTATGTAAGCTGCCTTGGGTTCCTTACAGGAAAAAAAGGTGGGGTATAAATATAATAAATAAATAAATAAATATGCAGTATGACAGGGCAACACTATGCCTGGTGGCACCCAGGTACCGCCAGACACTTTTCTTGGTGCCTGTCAAGGTGCCCTCCCCCCCCCACACTTTTAACAAAAAGTTATAACACATTGAGCTTTTTCTTTTCAATGACAGCTGCAGAGAAGGGGTGCAATCAGGATTGGGACCACAGACAGCGAATGTTTGCTCCTATTGTGGTCCCAGTGCAAATGCTCCTGAAGTGGCTATCTGCCTGAGGCGGGAAACTTCCATTGGCATCAGTAGCAGCTTCCCTTCCAGGGGAAATAGTAGAGGACTGGTTTTCATCGGGACTACAGTGGGGACAAATGGTGGGGGGAGTCTTTACAACTTTAAAGGGGAAAATGAAGGCTCACACTGGCCAGAAACAGAAAGTTCAGGTGGACAAGTGAACAAGCAATGTATTCTCAGCCTTTTGTTCCTGTTTCCATTCAGACAGAGATGCACCTATTTCTCCTATCTGTTTTCATCTGAATCCATGAAATCAGTGCTTAAGTGCTCTGGCCAATTTGGTTTAAAGTAGGAAAATAAAGAGTTCATAAATCTCAGCATCAACTAAAGTCTTCCGAGAAATGCTGGCAATATTTTAGGAACACAGAATTCAGACCTTAACCAATATTTCTTTTTACCCGCAGGGCTAGCCTAAACCATTCCAAGAGCCAAATGCCAACTTTTCAAACTCTTTCTTCTTACAGCTGAATAAAGTAGTATTTTGAAAAATGCTTAAAGTATTTTTATATATACATTCCCCCCACCATACACACACACACACACACACACACACACGGGCTAAAACAACATAACAAGTTTCTGCTCATATATGCTTTTATGACAAATTACAAATTCCTCAAACATAAAATTAATAACAGAAGTGTTGATACATTAGGTATAAATGTGTCAACATTCCATTTTCATCCCAGAAACTATAGCGAATTAACAGAGAAAGAAAACAATCAAACAGAACAAAGAAGAAAACCCTATCCTTTCCAATGGATTAAAAGCCATGGGCATTCTTATTGATCACTGGCAGTTGCATATTGAAAACGGGATGCCAAGTGGGACTTTCCAACCAATAGATGCCAATATATTAGGGTAGATTGGTTTACACAGATATTCCAAACATGGGGAAAGCATTTTATCAAAAAACACATCTCTCCCTTTGCAATCCAGTGTTCTAATAACTCGCAGTGCAATTAATATCATGGACCAGATTTCCTTTAATATTCCAGTCCCTTTTTTCATTGTGAAGAAAGTAATTAACATGGACAAGGCCAGATGAAAGGGAATCAGAATTGTAACAGTGTTCCACTGCTGTCTCTCAAACAGCAAGTCTTGCTTCCAGAAACAATGCCAAATATTTATATTTATTTATTATATTCATATCCCACCTTTTTTCCTGCAAGGAACCCGGCAGCTTACATAATCCTCCTCATCCTCTCCATTTCATCCTCAAAACAACCCTGTGAGGCAGGTTAGGCTGAGAGTCAGTGACTGGCCCAAAGTCACCCCGTGAGCTTCATGGCTGAGTGGGGACTAGAACCCGAATCTCCCGAGTCCCAGTCTAACACTCTAACAACTGTACCACACTGGCTCTCTGTATCTCCCCAACCCCATCCATTCAACTGTCCTCTGCTTGTGAAACCCAAAGTTCCCAGCAGAATGCAAGAACCCAACCCACCCGCCCATAGTAGCAGTCAATGTCTGGGTTTGCACAACACGCTATGCCACCATGGCTATGAAGCCACGGTGGTTTAGTGTCTGAACTCAGGTTGGCTTTCTCATGGTGGCTTAAGTTTGGCTTCAAAGCCACCCGGCAAAGCCATGGCTTGTTCTAAGGTTTGCTTTATCCTTCATGGCTTGCCGTGTCATCCGAACCTGGACAACACCACCCACAAGGGGGCAAGCCCCACAAGTGAGCTGTACAAGCTCCACGCCACTCTTGCCAAGCGGCTCCCGACAAGCGCCAGTGACAGCTACCCACAAAGTGCCCAAGCGGCACTTATGGGCGGCTGTCATCAGCTTCCCCGCCACCGTGTGCTGCCTTCCAAAGCTCCACATGGGGCTTGAGGAGGTGGCAGGTGGAGATGACAAACAGAAGCACTGCCCCTCCCCCCTCCAGCTGGCGAGGAGCTCACCAGCTGGAGGAGGGGTGATTCTGTTTGCCATTCTGGCAGGCAGTGGGGAGAAAGCGGGGGATGAGCTGTCTTGTGGTGAGCTTCCTCAGTCTTCCTTTTGTACCTCCTTACAAAAAGTAACAAAGAAGTGCTTCCTCTTCTACAGAAACAATCTAAGAATTATATAAGCACTACATTAGGATAGAGATCTTAAACCGGGGTGGACAACTTGTAGCCCTCCAGATGTTTTGGCCTACAACTCCCATCAGCCCTCACCATTGGCTATGCTGGCTAGGACTGATGGGAGCTGTAGGACAAAACATCTGGAGGGCCACAAGCTGCCCATCCTTGCAAACCTGGGGCCCTTTAGTTCACATCCTAACAGAATTAGTTGTAGCTATACACTACAGGCATGATTTGAATCACAAGCAGAAATTCTATTACAGAACTTTTAGTAGCTAACACCAATCTTAGCAATATTAGGAAGAGATGGGATCAATGGGAACCAAGGTTTTAAACATGGTAAATATCTATGTGAATGAATCTTTTCTATAGGGGAGCATTCCATTGTATGAGGCAGTTTTAAAATGGTACAGTTGAGGCACAGGTTTACTACTTCACCTGCTGTTTTTGAGAATGAGAGTATAGTTTATGAAAGTTCAGCACTATTTGAGAGACACTGTAGACCTTCATGGCATAATATATTCTACATGGAAGAGACCCAAACACACAAACTAAACACAGGTCCTGTTTGGAGTTAGCTGCTGGCCAGCCAAGCAGAAAATTTACTACTTTCCCTAAAATTTCTACTTCCTAGTGCTAACAAAAATGTATGATTGTATACAGGCCTGTGGCTTACGCTGGCTCAGCTTGTCTGAGCGTGGAAAGCTAAGCAGGGTCAGGCCTAGTTATTACTTGGATGGGAGACCCCTCCTCTAGTTTCCTGCATTGTGCAGGGGGTTGGACTCGATAGCCTTGTAGGCTCCTTCCAACTCTATGATCTATGAAATCTATTAAATCTGTGTGTCAATCTTTGCTATAACTTCAGCCAAACCATTTGATGATGATGATGATGATGATGATGATGATGATGATGAAGAAGAACATTAGAATGATAATTTACCAACATAAGTAGTGAGGTTAATGTCTTTTAATTAATTTTAACGAGACTGCATTAGGAACATTTTGGGAAATGGTTATATTTTCCCACTCCTGCACTTCATTCTTATTATGGTCTATGGTTTTGATAAAATATTTTGATTGACTAATATTCAGTAAAGTGATGTCCTGTATTCAGAGGGTGCTCTGGGTGAAGTCACATGTTGGTGCCTAACATTAGGCAGTTGCTATTTACTATGGTAACCTTCTCTTTACACCCAGGCTATACAGTATGTGTCACTGTGAATTCCCAAGCGGTCAGGAGCTGGTTGAATGAGGGTATAAAGCAGGACTGGAGAGAACCTCTTTAAAGTTGAGGGATGCATTCACATGGAGACAACCAGTCAGGGTCTACATACATCGTGGGCGAGGCCAAAGCCCAAAGTAGGTGGTGACACCCTATTCACACACATCCATACCGACCCCCCCCTTTAAACCTCCCCTATCTCTCTTTCCCTCCTTCTCTCCCTATCCCTCTGCCGTGGCACAGCAAGTGGGCTTTAAAAAATGGGCCCTTTCATGCAAATGGCACCCTTTTCCTAAGCATAATTGCCACAGAAGGGGTGTGATTTGGGGGAGGATGACAACATAGAGAGGAAACGGTGTTGCCATCCCCAACCCTCTCCCCATGGCATGGTAATTAGGCTTCGGAAGAAGCCAAGTGCAAATGGGAGCTTTTTTCTAAGCCTAATTGCTGTGAGGGGCATAGGAGATGGGAGGCCACAGGCTCAATCCAAAGGTTCCGCAGGCTGCATCTGGCCTCCAGGTGGAGGTTGCCCACCCCTGATCTAAGGCAAACTTTCTTTAGTTAAAATTTTCTTTGTCTTTCTTAATAGTAGAATGCAGGGTCATCCAATGAAGCTGAATGGTGGGAGATTCAGGACTGACAAAAGACCGTCTTCATACAGTGCATAGTTAAACTATAGAATTCACTTCCACAGGATGTGGTGATGGTCACCAAGTTAGACAGCTTTAAAAGGGGATTAGACAAATTCATGGAGGATAAAGCTATCAATGGCTATTAGTCATGATAGGTATATATTAGCTTCAGCACTATGCCTCTGTGTATCAGTTGCTCAGGAACATGAACACCACAGGAGGGGACTAAATTGTGCTCCTGTCCTGCGTGTGGGCTTCTTCCCAGCAGCCTCTGGTTAGCCATGGTGGGAATCGGGATGCTGGACTAGATAGGCCCTTGGTCTGATCCAGCAGGGCTGTTAGATAATCAATCCAGAGAAATGGTATTCAGCATGTTTTAGATGGGGTCATCTTAAGTCTCTTTCTTAAGTATCAGGTCTGCAAAGTTCAGCTCCAAGTTACATCAGTAACTTGCAGTGCCTTTCACCAGTTTACGCTGGTGTACCAACTATGCTCTTTCTTGAAGAGATGATCTAGCAACTGTTATCCATGCCCTAGTAAGATCCAGGCTGGATTGCTGTAATGGGAGGCCATTGAAAGTATCCTGAAACTTCAGGTGATTCAGAATGTGACAGCTGAGCTATTGACAGGGACTGGGCACCATGAACTTACCGTATCATGCCATTATCAAGAGCTGCACTAGCTACCAGTTTGTTTGTGGGCTCTATTCAAGATGCTGGCTTTGCTCTTTAAAGCCCTAAACAGTGTGGGAGTGGAGTACCTGAAGAATTGTCTCTGTCCAATGAACTTGCAGCAATTAAGATCTACATAAGAGGCACTTCTCTGAGTCTTGCCTGGAGATGCCAGGGATTGAATGTGGGACCCTTTGTACACAAAGTATATGCTCTGCCACTGAGCGATGGCCTTTCCCAATGACTTTGTTAGCCTCCTTGAAACATATGCAAAAAGGTGAGATACAAATCTGAAAACAAAAAGGGAGTGCATCCTAGAGCATCCTTTTTTTCCCATTGTGAAGATGCACCTGGCATGTTTTTCATCCTGGAGGGATGGACCCTCCCAAACCAAGGCATCAGTGATGTCATGTGTCAATGAGAGTCCAGCTTCTGAACAGCTTGGCAGGGGAGAACCACTTCCCTATTCCCCAGGCTGAAGAAGTTGGCCATCTCTGCATTAGCGGAACACAAATAAGCCTGTGATTTAACTGTGCTTAGTTATTATACCATAGCCATCACCATCATCCTTCTGCTTCAGGATCAGTAATACAACAGAGTTTATAAATTCTGAGAACATGCCCATGTTATTTAACCACTAATCTTTCCTAAATCAAACTGATATTTATAGGCCATGTTTAATTTAAAAAATAAAAATAAATAAACAACCAAGCCAGCTACAAGGAATAATGCTGTTCTTTG